>CM037879.1:99485964-100685964 GCA_021292165.1 Shinisaurus crocodilurus | reverse complement strand
ACCCTATATAATGCACACCTGTTTCTGCAAGGAGCAGTTGCTTGAAAATGTTATCCCTATATATTTTTTTCCAATCCAGTTTGGGTGCTTCTTTGTTTATGTCAGGGCTGAGCCCTGCAATCAATGACATAATAATAGAGAAGAGATTACCAACAAGCATCTGTAGAGAGCCCAATTTGTTTTTGCATACCTTGGGTGCAGTGCTGGAAGAACCAAGGGTGGTAGGCTGTGCTCAGGACTTCATGCCCTTCATGACAACCATGGGGCTGTCTCAGATTGTCATCACCCCAACACACAGAGTAGGACATAGCCTCAATTTAGTCTTTGCTCCAGGTATATGATTGGTGGTCTGGTAGGAGTGGGGTAAAAGTGACTCTGTTGTCATGGTCAGACCACTTCCTGGTGAAGTTTGGACTTGTGATGGCAGTTTCCCTCTGCAGGGATTAAGATGCTCCACCTTTCAGGACCGGTGCAGGGCAGTTTGGCGCCCTAGGCTAAATTATATTTAGCGCCCCCCTCTCGTGCCGTGGGGGGGGCTCCGGAAAGCAGCCCTGCTCTGCAACCTCCTGCCGCCGCCGCCGGCGGACCCCCCCCCGCACGCTGCCGCTGCCGCGGCTGCTGCCACCCCCCACCTACCTTCCCACGCCTCCTCCGAAAAGGGACCCCCGCGCTCTGTTTTTGGCCGGGGGAAACCAGAGCAACAGGGCTGTTTAAGCCCTGTTGCCCTGGTTCTTCCCGCCAAAACAGAGCGTGGGCGGGGCTCCGGAAACAGCGCGGAGAAGGTAGGTGTCGGGGGGGAGGCGGCGCGGGGGGGAGGTGGCGCAGAGGCGAGGCGAGGTGGGGGGGAGGCACCCAGGCTCAGCCCCACCACTACTCCGGGCGCAATCCCCCGCACTGACCTGGCTTTCTCAGTGAGGCAGGCGGGTGGGCAGGGCAGGAGCGCGCTGGCAGCGAAGAGGAGCGCAGCGTTTCTGTGCCCTCTTCCGCTATGCGCCCTCTTCCGCTACGCGCCCTAGGCAACAGCCTAGTTGGCCTAGCGGTAGCGCCGGCCCTGCCACCTTTGGAGACTTATGAAACCTGATGGATTCCTGAATGCTCTGGGGTTTTTCCAGTGGATAGAGCTGGTAATCCTGTTGAGGCCCTTGTTTCTATGTGGATTGGTGAGATGCAAAGGGACATCAACACAATCGCTCCTAAGGATCCTCTCCAGAACTGCAGAATCTGTTCTGCCCCATGGTATTCCATGTTCCCCATTCCAGAAGAATACCCCATGGTATTCCGTGGAGTTCTGTGGTCAGCAGAGATGCCCCACCATGTCTTGTAGTGCCTTAGGAAGCCTTACTGCTAGAAGAGGGCCTCCCTCTCACTGTTCAACCCATCCTGCCAGCTACTGATATAAGCAACAAACTTGCCTGGGTCACCCCACAGGAGGATTCCCCTACTAGGAGGATTAAGGTAATACAGGACCAGGACAATGTGTGACATCTTGGCTGGTCCCAGACACTCCATCTGGATTTGGGCCTGAAAGATCAAGGAAAGTGTGGGTGTATGGAGGATAAGTTGTAAGCAAGCACAATTTGTGACATTGCACAATATCATAACTGATCACAGGGCACTTCAGTTAAGCCATGAGGCTTAGCTTCCAACTTGTGAAGCTTGAGCCAACATGATAGCCTTAACTCTGTTCACCATTTTGATACTTCTGTGGAAAGCGGTATATAAATATGAGTAATAAATAAGTAATAATACATAGTTCTGCTCTGAAAGTAAATCTAAATAGTGGTGGAGGCTCTGGCTCTGTATATCCCTGGAAACTGACACGACGTTCCTTCTCAGAATCAAGCAAGAAAGTTATTATTTTAAATTATGATTCATGTTTCTCTGCAGAAGATTCTGGGCACAATTTACAGGGAAATTATGCCCCCCCCCCACACACACAGATCCTGTTTAAATGAATGAGAGTTGTGTAAGAGCACAATTTTCTGGTAGATGCACAATTCCCGTTCATGTATTGGCCTTGCACAGGATATCTTCCCAGGGGGATTTGGTCTTCAATGTACAGAGAGTTTGCGAGCTGTTTGTTTAAACTGGATGAACCTCAAATTAACCAGCCACCCTCTGTGGCATGCCAAAATGCATGCCTTATGATGATCCCACCGAACACCGAAATGGTTGAAAGACTTGTCCGTTTTGATGATTGTGGTGAGCCAGTCAGATCTGATGATAAATTACCCAGCTCAGCAGCCATTCATCATGCAAGAGACTGTGCATTAGTATGCAGGGCTAACCCCCCCCCCCACAAAACCTAGGACCTAAACCTCAAATAAAAGATGGAAAAGTAAAGCTCATTCACGTACTGGAACTCCACAGAGCGTTGTTTGCTGAAATGCAAAATAAGGCAATAACTGCTGTCAGGTCAACTCTCTTTTGCTTTTTGAATCCCTTGATAAAATCCACTTCTGCTAAACCTCTGCAGTGTTCTTTTGATTCAGTTAATTGGGTTTATTTTTCTCTTAGTCACAACTGGCAGGGAGTGTGGGAGCAAAGGGAAGTAAGATAGGCTATTGTGTTGAGCCCCCCTGTGGAACTGGGAGGGTCAACGAGCTAAACTAATAGGGGGGGGGGATAAAAAAAAGTACTAATCATATGCAACTCTCTAGCGAATGTATCCTACAAATATATGGTACATTCTTAAAATGGTTTGCTACTTTTACTGTTTAGCAAGCACAACTACGACCAAATTATTTCATTTTTATACACACAACCCCAAATTCAGAACAGAGGAACCCCAAAGGTCACTTCTCCCTTGAATTGTTATCTTTCCGCTAACATTTCAGATTGAGTCCTAAGATTTGATCTCAGAGTAGATCCAAATAAGAATTTTTCTGCTACACAATGAGATTGACAGAGAAATACAATGGGTTGGAGCCAGATATCTGTCTGCAGAATTGGGTGGGTGAAAGCTGACTTTCCTGACCCTTCTCTTCCCAACATCTCCTGGAGTTCCCCAAAATTATTCCTTTGAGGGTCGGGGGCTCTGCTGAGTGTGGGGAGGCTGTGATATGGGAGCTGTGGGTTGAGGTCAAGATCATGAAAAATCAGATGGCGACTGGAGAAGAAGGTGCCTTTGCCAGATTTTCTGCAATCTCCTATTTCCTCCTCTGCCCCTTGTGCCATAACCCACCCCAGTCAGCAGGTTTCCCTGACCTTTGAGGAAAGGTTTAGGGGGAGGCTCTGAAGGCTGAAAGGGAGAGGAGGGGCAGGAAATTCAACATCCACCCACCATCTTCCATGGGACAGGTCTCTAAATCCAACCCATAGTCTAAAGGGGTGAATCATTCTGCTCTGGATTAAAAAAAGGTGGAAGACAAAATGATGACCTCAGATGTGATCATGTGCTCCTCCTCTTCAGGAAGCCTAATTATTCAGGGCTCCCCCAGTGCTCACAAAAGTTACGGTATGATGATGGAAGAATTGGTCATTAAAATGTATTTATTTATTTATTTATTATATTTATATCCCGCCTTTTTTCCTGCAAGGAACCCAAGGCGGCTTACATAGAGCTCCTCCTCTCAATTTTTATCCTCACAACAACAACCCTGTGAGGTAGGTTAGGCTGAGAGTCAGTGACTGGCCCAAAGTCACCCAGTGAGTTTCACTTTATCTGGCCCTGTGGTCCATGCAGTCTTTATGTACCTTAGCTGGGCATATAAACCATGCCAAATCCTCAGTGAATTTTCTCTGTCCAAAACAACAAGGCAACTTAGTACCAAGCAAAGCAAAACGTACCATTAGTTTCAGGTTATTGAAAGGGAGAATTATGCTGGAAAGGGCAAGGAAACAATTATTATAGAATGATTACTATTTATATTATCCTCAGCTGTAACTCTGTGTAATGTATCAGCAGGGCCAGTGCTCTCATGAGGCAGGGTGAATCTCCTGCCTCAGGCGACAGAGTGGGAGGAGTGCAAGGTGAAAGGGAGAAACGTGCTAAGCGAAAAGCACGTCAAATAAACCCTTTACAGGACCATCTTCCATCTGGTAACCTGTGTCCTCACTGTGGGAAGCTGTGTGGATCTAGAATTGGCCTCCACAGTCACTTATGGAACCATCGATAGAGTCTATACAATTTTTTTGAATTTCCTCCTTTTATAATTTTCTTTTTGTAATTTTATCCTGGAAGACAATCTTACTCGGTCACGAGTGATCGCCTACTACCATCTTCTCGCCCGCCCACCCTGCCTTTTCTCCAGCCGCTGCTGCATCTCCCATCTTGCTACCTACCTACTGCATTGCCACCACCACTCGCTTTGCAGATCCTCTCAGAGCAAGTGGCAGGCAGGTGGGTTCTCTGAAAAGCCACGTCATCCAGAAAAATGCCTGGCTTTGAGTGGTTCTTCAGAGAGCCAGCCAGGCCCCATTGCATGGTTCTGAGGGGTCCTTCCATAGAGGCAGGCAATGTGGCAGGGGTGTCCTTGGAGATCGCGGGCAATCTCCAGGTCATGGAAATGGGTGGAGGGAGGGAGGGAGACAGATGAGGTGGGGAGGGAGGAAGGTGGGTGGGTGGAGAGACAGACATGGTGGGCAGGGAGGAGAGAAGAAGGAGACGTGGTGGGAGAGGGGGAGACATGGCAGCAAAAGGGATGGGGAGAGGGAGGGAGGTGTAGCAGCACTGGAGGGCACAGTGGCGGCAACAGTGGGAGGTGGCAGAAATGTGCTTTCCCACCTCAGACGGTGGTAGAGCTTGCCACAGCACTGTATGTCAGCATTGGGATTTTTTATGATGTGCAGCAGAATTGTATTGCTATAGAAATTAGGGTCACTACGTGACAGTCTGAAATAGTTGTTCTGATGGAGCAGTTATAACAATGGCCCACTTCAAACGTAACAAATTTCCTACAGAATAGCACTTTCGTGCAGAAAAACACACCCCAAAGTGATCACATAATGCATCAGTTTTGCTGGGTGCACACATAGCACAAAGCATCCTTCCCCAACCTGGTGCCCTCCAGATGTTTTGGACTTCAACTCCCATAAGCACCAGCCAGCATCACCAATGGTCAGGAATGATGGACATTGTAGTCCAAAACTTCTGGAGGGCACCTGGTTGGAGATGGCTGGTACAGCGTCTGCAATCTAAACAACACAACGGTTGTTTTAGTTACTCTGAGTCACTGGCTCCTGAGATGCTCATCCACCAAACATGGACTGTTACGTGAAGCATATTACAAAATGAATTGTTTCTTTTTTCTTCGTGTATTTGCCTTGTCTTTTTCTTTTTAAGTTCTGTCATTCAAAACTCAAGTTAAACTTTCTTTCTTCCGTTCTTTCCTGGGGATCTCCAGGTGATCTCCAGTCTGAAACCCTGGAGAGCTGCTGCTAAGTCAGTGTAGATAATAATACTGATCAAGATGGACCAATAGTCTGACGATATAAGGCAGCTTCCTGTGAGCCTGTCATCATGCTTCTATAAATAAGCATTCTCATGTGGAACTGGCTTTCTCCACTACAAAATAGTGTGTGAACTGTATTTGATTCAAATGACATTTGTGAAAGTAGTGGTGTGACCCCACTGTGTGGGTAAGCGTCTGTGAGAAAGATGAAGGCGTTTCTTGAGTTTTCATGACTATCTGGGACAAGGCAGCTGCTTAGTGATATAATTATCAACAGCAATTTTTTTTAAAAAAAAATTATAGCTGTACATGATCATCACCAGATCAAACATTTGAAATTATGGAGTGATTGAGTGTTAAATAAGGATTAGTCATGATATCATATGGAGCTGTGTTCTGCAAAATAAGAGGAAAACCTTTAAAATGTGTGAAGTCCAGAACTTCTGGTGAACCAGCCTTGAAAGCAAGTTAAATGGGAAATATATTATAACCTTATCCACCACCTTCAGTACACTCTCCAATAATTATTAAAATCACAGCAGCTGTTTTGATTAATGAAATATTTTAATACCATTATAACATGATGTTTAGTAGTGTAGCTGGCAATAATTAGCTTCATTTGCATTTCTTGAAAGTGATAAAACTGTCTGCTTCTTAATTGATCATGAGAACACTTTACAAGGGTGCCATTGTCATATGCCTTTTAGAATGCAATCTGTTGTGTTAATTATTTATGTAATCACATCTAACACTTCTGGAGACAGGAGCAGAACACAGCCAACTGGATTGGTGAAAGAAGATCAAAGTGACACAATTGTAAATTGTTATGGCAATTAGTATGAACCTTTTACTTTATCAGCCAGGGGTTCTTGTAAATGGAGAAGTAGGAGTTGGAAATGAAGCTGCTTGATGAATATGGGTGTTTATGAATAAGCACAACCTTGTCAACCATAAAATCAATGGGGATAGGAAGGGACTGGTCTTATATTTTACCTTAAGTTGTCACAAAAGGTCGGGGGGGGGAGGGATGGTTAGAGATGACAAAAATCCAGTAGATTGACTCATACTGGAGGACATATCTACTTCCTAGATTTCATAGATTTCATAGATCATAGAGTTGGAAGGGGCCTACAAGGCCATCGAGTCCAACCCCCGATGGACACTTGCTTGACAGCCAAGCAAACCACAATCGTACAGGCAGGAAAACCAGTTTTCTTTCTTTCCCCGCCCTCTCTTTGCCAGAAACAGGGACCAAAATTTCCCCAAACTAGCTGTGCTTGTAGTGTTATACCTAGTTGGGAACTATAATTGTCTGCTACAGATACATGAGTACTAACTATGTATACACCACAGTTAATTATGAGCAGAACCAGGGCCAAGGTCGGGCACCTGCTGAGGCCCACACCCCAGCAGAGGACCCACTGGAAAGAGCCTCCAGATCTGCTCCATCTTATCACCACTGCAAACTGTTTGTTCACCCACCTCTCAATCTGGCCTAGACAACAGTGGCAGTGTGAAGGAGGAGCAGTAGATGCCACTGCCTGGATCCTCATAGGCTCTGTTTGGCAAGCAAGTGGGTGGCAGCAGTGATGAGGAAGAGGAGGAGCAGCAGCAGGCAACAACGCTCGTGAGAGGGTAGACTCACTGAAGGAGAGGGGTCCATTGAGAGTGTCTTGCCCAATGGTCCTCCAAAAACCTGGAGCTGGCACGATCATGAGAAGTGAACATGTTTGAAATGTCCCCACTAGGAAAGCGATAGAAAAGAAATCTGCCAATATCATACTGCCCTTATACCAGTGTTTCTCAACCTTGGGTTCCCAGATGTTTTTGGCCTACAACTCCCAGCATGCCCCAGCCAGCTATGCTGGCTTGGGGCAGCTGGGATTTGTAGGCCAAAACATCTGGGACCCAAGGGTTGAGAAACACTGCCCTATACCGATCTATGGTGCAACCACACTTGTTGGAATACTGTGTATAATTCTGGTCACCACACCTCAAAAAGTATATTGTAGAGCTGGAAAAGGTGCAGAGAGACGAAGCCAAAATGATCAGGAGAACAGAGCAATTCCCCTATGAGGAAAGGTTACAACATTTTGGACTTTTTGGCATAGATAAAAGGCAAATAAGGGGGGGGGCATGATATAAAATTATATATGGTATGCACAAAGTGTATAGGGAGAACCTGTCTCATAATACTAGAATGCAGAGTCACCCAATAAAGCTGAATGGCGGAGATTCAGGACAGATAAAAGGAAGTACTTCATACAGTGCATAATTAGACTGTGGAATTCTCTACTATAATATGTATTGATGGCCACCAATTTGGATGGTTTTAAAAGGGAATTAGACAAATTCATGGAGGATAAGGCTATCAATGGTTACTTGTCATGATGGCTACATGCTGCCTCCAGTATCAAATGCAGCATGTCTATATACACCAGTTGCTGGGTAACATGAGCGGGAGGGTGCTGTTGCACTCATGTCCTACTTGTGGCCTTCCCACAGGCACTGGTTAGCTACTGTGTAAACAGAATGCTGGACTAGATGGACCTTTGGTCTGATCCAGCATGGCTCTTTTTATCTTCTTCACAACTGGCCTAGTAGTTTACACTCAAGTTCCTATCCTTAAGTACACAGTATATCATGAGAAATTGGTCTCGGAAATCTCCAGTTTGGAACTATCCCCAGTTGATTTTGCTACATCCAAAAGAACTTACTTCTTTATAGATCAACACAGAACAACTACTTATTAGGCCCTAGCAAATATCTTGAAGTTTTCTAAAACCACTGTCCAAAAGTAGATCCAACAGTTCTGTTTTGGTGTTTGTCAAACAGCATGTTGATTTGATTTGTTGGTCAAGAGCAGTTGCTTATTTAGCAAAGAGGGAAATAACTCAGGCTAATTCCCAGATGTCCAGAAACAAGCTGGTGGTTTTATCTTTGCCAGCACAAAGAACCTTGTTTTGTTTACTTTTAATGTAAAGCTTTGTTTTGATTCTAAATGTCATTGATTTCAGGAATTGCTCCTTTTAATTTTTGTAGCAATTAGTAGGCAGTGTGAAAGGCATGCGGCAACTGGGAGAAATAGTATAACTTAGCTTCATCAAGGAAAAAGGATTCTAGTCCAATGAATTTATGAGAGAGTATGAGCAACAGAGTCCACCTTAACGGTGGGGAAATGTGCCAGTTAATTTGTGTTTCAATAGACACCTTCGATTTTTGCTACTAGTTCTCTTCATATCAAGGGAATGTACATGGTGAATTCCAAGCACCTAATTTGTTTTTTTTAAAAAACAACAACAACAACATTTCTATCATGCCTTTCTTCCAAGGAGCCCAAGGTGGTGTCACGATCCTCCCCTTCTCTATTTCATTCTCTCAACAACCCTGTGAGGCCAGTGACTGTCCGAAAGCCACCCAGTGAGCTTCATGGCTGAATGGGGACTAGAACCTGGGTCTCCTACATCCCAGTCCAACACTCTAACCACTGCACCACCCTGGCTCGGCTCTCATTGAACACCATGAAATGAACCCTAGCCACGCATATGCCCGAACTGTGAAGAAATATTGCAAATGGGGTTTAGAGAGGGTTTGCCCATGAAGTCTGTGAAATTGACCTACACCTGGTAGGGATTGCTGGAGTTCGCAATAAACCTGAAAAAGACATACTTATGAATGGCAAACCGACTCGTCTTTCATTCATCCCAGCAGACGGGGTGGGGGTGGTGGAATGTTTTATAAGATGACACGGCTATTAAGGCAGCATGTAGGTGCTGTTGGTTCCAATTAAAATCAATCTCTCTCCTGATCTGTGCCTCTTGTCTGGATGACAGCAAAAGGTCCGGCAAAGGGGCTCCATCTGCTCGGCTCTCCCAACGGGACTCTGAACAAGTGAATGACCTGCAGTGTTTATTATTAAGTTTTCAAAGGGAAAGTTGTTTTGGTCTAATTGAAGCAATAATATGAGTGAGGTTATTTCTGGTCAGTTCCCTGCTGTTTTCACTCTGGAGAATATATTCCAGGTGTTCACTACGGAGGGCTGGGGTACAAGATTGACTCTCCCTTGGCTTAAGGGGCTTGCTTGAGCCAATGGGCCAATAAACGGCAGTTATGAGAGCAAGCCAGGCCTGGCCTCCCAGAGCAATGTTTTTTTTAGTTAACCATGAAATAGACCCAGGTGGCCACTGACCCAATTCTTTTACAAGGACTCCATTCCTCCACATAGAAGCAATTGGGTTTCTTTCCCAAAACGTCTTGTTTCTTGCCTGCCCCCTTAATAAATTATATGTTCCTCTCTATTTTATTGTTAGCAACTTAGTGTAAGAGAGTAGCCACAAAGAGAGCTGCTTGCTGGAAAAAGTCTTCACCTATCGTGAAATTCAAAACAAATTTTGGGGGCTCTTCCTCAGGTGAAACATCTGAAAGATTTTAAAGAAAAGCCCTACATTCATGTTGAAGAGTGAAGGAAGCCTAGGATTTATTTTTATTCCCCCCCCCCCAATGGTGGCTTCCCCATGACACTGGTTTGTCACACTGGATTTCACCAAAAGTTACATTAGAATCAAATCTTAGCACAGAGAATTTTGCAGGAAGTCAAAAGAGCCCCTTCTGGGGAGAAAAGTCACTAGTATTTGCAAAACCTTTTTTGCTTTATTTATTTATTTGTTACTTTTATATCCCACCTTTTTCTCCAAGGAGCCCAAGGCAGTGTGCATGATCCTCTTCTCTATTTTATCCTCACAACAACTCTGAGAGGTAGGTTAGGCTGAGAGTCAGTGACTGGCCCAAAGTCAACCAGTTGTGACTTGAACCTGAGTCTCCGCACTCCCAGTCCTACATTCTAGCCACTATATCACACTGACTCTTCCCTTGAAACCACTCAAATGTTTCACTGAGAAGAAAACTCCAAATTCACCCTCAAATTTCGCTTTAGGCAAAATGCATTGGCAACTTCACATACCGTAATACTGTGATTGGGCAATTAATGAGAAAGAAGTGCATAATGGCACATGTAACATGGAGGATTATGCATGTACTGTGGCTGTTGCTTCATCTTTTCCTTAGCA
Organism: Shinisaurus crocodilurus; assembly: GCA_021292165.1. NCBI lineage: Eukaryota > Metazoa > Chordata > Lepidosauria > Squamata > Shinisauridae > Shinisaurus > Shinisaurus crocodilurus. The sequence continues at coordinate 100,675,505 of CM037879.1, read as the reverse complement.
TTGTTGATTGCATTATAATTTCCCCCATACTTCAGAGCCATTTATAATCACCAGGTTGCCCAAAGAAGCCCAATAAACAGGGGTGGTTGGCGACTCCTATGTCAGTGGGTCTCCTTATCCATTGCAGCTTTTATTCTGAGCTTTATAGGAGCTATCCATGGTGCTCCACGGTGGTGGAGTCCAGCACCATGGATAGCTCCTATAAAGCTCAGAATGAAAGCTGCAATGGATAAGGAGACCCACTGACATAGGAGTCACTGTGAGATCGACTGAGGTCCAAAGCTTACCCAGCAGTGATCCCCAGTACCACAGACGGAAAGAGGAGAGAGCAGGAATGTAGAAGCTAAGCGTTTATTCATTGTAGGCCCAATACTACATGGGAAAAGCAAACAATGCAGGCATCTCTTATGCAGAAGAGATGACTCTGTCTCACTACATCATTGCAGAGGCAGAGTTGTCCAGTGAAGAAGAGGATGACAAGTGAAGTGATGTGATCAGGTCAGGTCTGAGTCAGGTCAAAGTCTAGTCAAGTCTAGTCTGAAACACAACAGTGTTGCTTTCACCTTTATAGGAAAAAACCTGCACCTATAAATAGGATATTACTCAACAATTGCGCAACACCTGCAACAAATAAGCAACACTTATATAACTTGTTGTCTTCCAAATATCACCAGACTCTGCCTGAGTCATAGAAACCTTGAGACTGCCAGGATACATTCTCCATGTCAGGAGACATTCTCGTTCTGCACACCATACCAAAACCTAACAGTCACCAGCCGCCCCTGTCAATAAACCATGGATTCCCAGCTCCCACAGCTTGAGCAAACTAAATGTTAATGTTTGCAGCTTGTCCAAAACATGATTCAAGTATCAGGTATACCTCTGAAGTCTGAATACCAGGTGTAAAGCGATGAATAGCAAAAGATGGCTATTTCTGTGCTGCCCTGCATGTGATCTGCTCAGATGCACTGAACCGGGCACTGTCTGAAGTAAAACAAAATGCTGGATGGGTAAATCTTGGTCTGATGCTACCATGCCATTCTTCACCTGTTCTAATGTTATCATCACTTTTGTTCCCCTACTTTTACGGGGATCTTTGCCCTTTGGGGACATTCTTTGCACATTCAATAAATATGCATGGGGGTGTGTGCAGCATCATGGCAGCAGGCACCATTCGTGAACTATGTAAGTTCCCTGTAAGGTCTGAAAAGAGCCCCATCACGCATAAAACTGTATGTGCAAAGGATTCTCTCCATGTAATCTGAAACCCTGGGAAAGCAAGGTGCATGGTTGTGTGGAGACTGTCCTCTGTGCATCCACTTACGTGCACAGGGCTCTTTTCAGAACTTAAGATGAATGCACATAGGACAGGGCCGGAGCCTGCCCCATGAGGACACATCCCCCATATGCATATTGACTGAGTGTGCGAAGGTCATCTGAAAAGAGCTTCATAACATGAGGTTTCCATCAGTATAGGCAAAACATTCCTTAAATCTGCCCTCAGTCCCAATACTAATTACTCTAAGGGTCAAACTAGATGGGACATTAGACTCCCTCCTCTAAGGGCACACTCCTATGCATGTTTACACAGGAAAAGGTCCTACAACCCCCATCATTCCCAACCAGTTGTAGGACTTACTCCTGTCTAAACATGCATGGGATTGTAGCCTAAAACGTTTTGGCAAAAGTTAGTCCTCATTTTCCAAATCTCATGAACACTTTTCAGGATTGAAGACATTTCTGGTAGATATCTGCTTCCACATGTCCATTCTGGAGTGAAAAGTACATGAAGTTTATTCATCCACTTCCTGCATTTAGCACAGTGGTGCAGCTAGGTAATTTTAGACCCTGGACTTAGTAATGGTCTAATACTCTAGTGTATCAAACTAACTTAAATCATAGCACTATCATGACTACAGGAATAAAATGGCATTTTGGTCTGCTGCCCTGATGCCCTCATCACCTGCCGCTCTCTGGGTGCTCATTTCGGGGGTCCCTGGACTGCGAGGTCCTATACTTTGCTCTGAGGTCCAGCCCAAAGTGTACCGCTGATTTAGCATGAGAAGGATAAAGGGAAGTTTCCTTCGCTAGGGATGGGGGAGAAATTTGTTCAGTTCACATTTTCATGTGAATTTATCTAATTTTGCACTTTCGAATCACTATGCAAACTGAAAATCAGGTATCCTTCAAAATTTGAGCTTCTCTGAATTTTGCAATGGAGTTTTCCAGTTACAAAATGTGTACAAAGATGTGTATATTCGGGGAAATAATACACTGTATTAGGAAAATTGCTTCCAAAAATGTGTATATTGGGCATAAATGCATGCATTAGGAGAAATGTCTACAAAGGATCTTATGAAATTTCATGTAATTAAAAAAAATAAATCTCAAAGTTCGAGATGAACCTAACTTAAGACTGGAGAAATTCTCAAAGTTTGAGATGAACCAAATTTAAGAATGGAAAAATGAGAAACTGAGAGAAACCAAAATTGACAGACTTGCCTGTCCCTAGCCTTGACACAACACTTTATATGATATAATGTGCCATTGTGTCAGCTGTATTGTAGGCCATATTAATCTGGTCTGAATTCCACAATTCTTCCATGTTTAAGACTCAGGAGATGGGGATGAACAAGCTCCTCAGCAAAGCCGTGCTTCATAATGAAGACATGAAACTGATTGATAGTCATGATAAATTCACACTCATGTTTTTTTTTTTTAACCTGCCTGTCCCATGAGGGTTTGATTATATGGGTCTCAGTGCTCTTGCACTAACTTTTAAATTCCATATGGAGTTAAGACAAAGATGTTGAGATGAATCTGGCTTTCTTCCTGCTTGACTGTCATCATTTTGATTAACCTGATCTTTTCAGCAAGAGGAAAGAGACAGTTTGGCTCCTATCTACAAAGCCATTAGAAACATGGCTGTCCAAATGAGGGGGTTTATTTCCATTCAAGCAATTATGGAGTCTTCTTCATACAGTTTTCTCCTGTGGTTCATTACAAGAATCAAAATAATTCAAGAGCTTAGTGAATATTGTGCCTGAACAATTGCTTTCGAAGGTAGGGAGTGGGATATCAAGAGGGGGAGGGGAGGAGAAGGGCAGCCAAATAAGGTGAACTAAGAAATCATATCGCAGATTATAGTTGCCAAAATAGTAGAGTGTTTGTCTGTGCTAGACTCTCCTGGAGGACATAGCTTTGAATCTCTGTTCTACAGAGATTCTGTGGTCCCTATAGCAGGGGGATGTTTGGCCCTCTAGATGTTGTTGGACTACAACTCTCATCACTCCTAACCATTGGCCATGCTGGCTGGGTCTGATGGGAGTTGTATCTAGCAACATCTGGAGGGCCAAAGTTTCCCTGCTCCTGCCTTATATAAAATTTAATAATGTTAGAAGAGCCCTTTTGGCTCAGACCAGTGTTCCGTCTAGGGAAGAATGGAATAGTGCAGTTTAGGGGAAAATAGCAACATCAGGGAGGTGATTTTCAGCAGGAAGGAAAGGGTAATTTTAACAAAAACCCCATTGTGGTAGCCAGTTTATATACATTTATTTATGCATTTTGTTAAGAAGTGCTTGGGGGGGGGGGGTTGTCCTAAATCTACTACCAAACAATTTCAATTCCAGTATTAGAGGTTTATAAAATTATGCGTGGTGTGGAGAAAGTGGATTGAAAATAATTTTTCCTTTCTCATCTATAATTTAAAAACCTCTCATACTGCCCCTTCATCTTTTTCTAAGCTAAATATTTTGTCAAACAAACAAACACACACACACACACACACACACACATCCTATACAAAGAAATTCATTCAGCCTCTCTACTATCTCTCCATCCTCCTTCAGTAATACTTCCACTCCTTTGTCACCTAGCAGTTCAACAACCTCCTGGGCTGGTTTCCTATTTCTGATCTAGTTTTAAAAGTGTTTATTTTACATCTCACTGTTTCATCTAACAATATACTTCTCAAATACCTTTTCCCAAATGAAGAATTTGCCAGAGTATATGCCTGCTCTTTATTTTCTTCATTTGAGCAGGACTTCCCATTTTTAAAAGATGTCTTGCCTTTTAGAGCTTCCTTGACATTGCTTATTAACCAAACTGGCATCCCCTTGGTGTCTGCCCCTTTTATAAGCAGATGTATATATTGTTGTTCTTTTATTGGAGCTTCTATTATCATTTACAAACCTATACATGTCTACTCAGAAATAAGCCCCGATGTAAGCCCCAAGCAAGTTCAATGGGACTTAATTGCAGGTAAATGAGTATAGGATTAAGAACATAAGAAGAGCCCTGCTGGATCAGACCAAGGGTCCATCTAGTCCAACATTCTGTTCACACAGTGGCCAACCAGCTTCCCACGGGAAACCACAAGCAGGACATGAGTGCAACAGCATCCTCCTGCCCAAGACATGATAGAGGTGTACAAAATTATGCATGGTGTGGAGAAAGTGGATAGAGAAACATTTTTCTCCCTCTCTCATAATATTGGAACCTGGGGTCATCCCATGAAGCTGATTTGTGGGAGATACAGAACGAATAAAAAGAAGTACTTCTTCACACAGTGCATAGTTAAACTATGGAATACACTTCCACAAGATGTAGTGATGGCCACCAATCTGAATAACTTTAAAAGGGGATTGGACAAATGAATGGAGGAGAAGGCTATCAGTGGCTACTAGCCTGATGGCTATATGCTACCTCCAGTATCAGAGGCAGTATGCCTATGCACACCAGTTGCTGCGGGAACATGGGTGGGAAGGTGCTGTTGCACTCATGCCCTACTTGTGGGTTTCCTGCAGGCAGCTGGTTGGCCACTGTGTGAACAGAATGCTGGACTAGATGGACTCTTGGTCTGATCCAGCAGGGTTCTTCTTATGTTCTGAAGAAGTTGTAACTTGAGAGAACTCAGAGGTTTGGTTTTTTTAAAAGGTAAACCCAAGATATGTCTTGGGCTCTATCCAAGTACTAGTGAGAGGTCCTGCCCAAAAGCAAGAAACAGTATCTGAAGTGTTTGCGAGGGAAGAAACTCATGCCAACACTCATCCAGCGACATCTGAGAGGAGAGAGAATTTCACATATGATTGAGTTAGACTGGCTGCCATGATCAATTAAGCTCATTGAGATTCATGGCTGCTTCACATGCTGCCAGAAAGACATGATTTCTCTGCAGCTGTATTGCTAAAGTCTGATGCTACCTTTTTCTAGACAAGAGGGAAATCAGAGTGTCTTGCACTTTTATGGGTGGCAATTGAAATAAATTCTGCAAGTCAGACAAAGAAGACTAATTCTTCCCTTCCATTTGATTGTGCAATTTGTTTGCGGGTGGAGGTTTTTTGTTTATTCTTCCAGTTTTAAAAACCAATGGACTGGAAAAGGAGGATTGAAGTGTGGGCTACATAGAGGGACTGACTGGTATTTAAGCTCAATGAAGATATTCCACACCCTGATTAATGGAAATCCCACTCAATTCCTCTCTATTTTCTAAACCATCTTGGTGGAAACTTACATTATGTTCTGAGACACCATAAGGATTAGCAACGGACCTTGTTTTTTTACATGGAATACCAGCTCAAGGAAACCATTGCTTTATATGTTTTTTAAAAAGCCTTATTCTGTACAACACACTCAGTACAATCTGAGCTCCAAGACTAAGAGCAACAAAAAGAGTTAGCAACACTCACACCGCTTGTTTTCCTGACCAACCCCCCCCCCCCCCATTTGGATCCATGCCCACATCTGCCATGGTATTGTAGTGCTGTCTTTTTCCCTGTGACCCATGTCAGCAATTTATTATTTGTAAATGAGCTGTTCTTCCTTTTATCACTTAGTTACCAAGACTTTAGACAAGTAGAATAGATTTTTCGTAAAAGAGCTATATCTCAACTCCATTGCAGGAGACATTGTATAGATCAGAGCTCTCCAACCTTGGGTCCCCAGATGTTGCTGGACGACAGCTCCCAGAATCCCTTGCCATTAGCCATGCTGCCTGGGTATGCTGGGAGCTGTAGGCCAGCAACATCTGGGGACTCAAGGTTGGAGAGCCCTGGTCTAGATGGCTAAATTTGGGTGGTTTTATTTATATCCGGCACCATAATTTACGCTCAGGATGGTGTGCAGAGTATATGCAATACAAATATATTTTAAAAGCACTAAATACACAGCTCTTGGGGATTTGCCTGTGATTTCTGCAGGCGATCATGTCAAAGCCTGGCCCCTGGGTAGCTGACATGATCACTCCTGCCAAATGAGCTTCCTCGTTTTGAAATGAGTAGGACAGCAAGGTGCTGGGGGCAAACTCAGAGTGAGTCTGACTGAACACGAACTAGGGCCCATCTGAAGATTTACTTTGTGGCCTGATGGTGGTGAAGAAATTGTTCTTCACCACCACCATTGCATCTGCACAGAGTCATCCAGTGGGTGTTCAAAGGCCTATTACATTCTGGCCCATGAGAAGAAAATGTAGATGACTTGATAGCCCATTGTGACAAATTTTCTTGTCACTTTGCAGATAAAATCGTTCATATCCATGCAGACTTAGAGGCCATATTTGATACAGGTCCAATGGATGTAACTTTAGCTTCTGCTTGTCCAGTTATACTGGGTGCTTCCAGATGAGGCTTTTAATGTGCAATTGCCCTGCCTCATTCACAGAATTTTATGGGGGGGGGGTTCCAGATGTCATTTTCCGCTCATTTTTATTTATTTAATTTATTTATTATATTTATACCCCACCTTTTTTCCTGAAGGAACCCAAGGCGGCTTACATAATCCTCCTCCTCTCCATTTTATCCTCACAACAACCCTGTGAGGTAGGTTAGGCTGAGAGGCAGTGACTGGCCCAAAGTCACCCAGTGAGTTTCATAACCCTGCCATGGTTTTCCACCACTTCTTCCATCTTTTTTCTTACCACACAAAATCTGCAAAGGAAGAAAAGATGGAATAGTTTCTCAATGCATTCTGATGGTGAGCACTAGGACGCTTCCATCTGGAACCACCCATCATTAGTATACATCTCATCAAGGTCACTCTTTTTTTGCCTTTTTTGTCTTGGAAGTTCAGGGGAGAGAAAAGCAGCTTAGGGCATTTCTGCTATTCTTCATTTTGGGTTCTACTACTTTTGTTTTTATATGATGCAAATGCAATTATTCTGTATGTGCTTTAAAAGAGTCCCATAACGGGACCTTGGAAGGTGTGTGGGTTAATCTAAAAAGGGGGGGGAAATGCTCTGATTTCATTTGCCATTTGTGCCTTACAGGTCTCATCTTTCAAAAGAGAGAAGTTCAGTTTCCAAATACGTTTTGGAGTACATTCCCACAACCAAGCCAGTGTCAGCTGTATCAGTCACTGATTGGATGTATATCTATGGGGCCAATTTTATTTATTTATTTATTTATTATATTTATACCCCGCCTTTTTTCCTGCAAGGAACCCAAGGCGGTTTACATAATCCTCCTCCTCCTCTCCATTTTTTTTTTTTTTTAAATATTTTTTATTCTTTTTTTTTTTAAAAACAATACAAAGAAAATAACATACACACATAATAATATTGTGCTCCCATCACCATGGGACCAAACAATCCAATAACTCTATAATTGTTCATTATTCAAAAATACAATATATCTTGACAGGGTAAACTCCCTTTCCCCCTTTTAAACACATATTCCAAAAATAAACCCCAAATATCCTTAAAATTATTTTTCTTTAATTGACCCCTTTTGCATTTAATATTACAAGTCAACATATCATTCAAAGCCATATCCCATACTTCCTTATACCATTCAGTAATAGTGAAAACTTGCTGGATTTTCCATTTCCTTGCTATCATTAGTCTACCTGCCGTTAACAAATTTATGATTAATTCTTTAACATTTTGTGAACCGATCACCTTTTCCGTTATTGTTAGCAAAGCTAGTTTAGGGCATACCTCTAAATCAACTCCAACAATTTCTGATATTTCCTCAAAAATCATTTTCCAAAAATCCATTACATTTTTACAACTCCACCACATATGAGCATATGTACCCAATTCCTGACATCCTCGCCAACACATTGGAGAACATTTATTATCTATTCTATTTAATCTCACTGGGGTCAAATACCATCTCCAAATCAGCTTATAAAAATTCTCTTTAATTCTTACAGACATATTTTTCAATATTCGCCTATCCCAAATCTTATTCCACTCATCCTTTGATATTTCCTCTTCAAACTCTGTATCCCAAACTATTTTAAGATTTTCTGCTTGCTCTTCTGATTTCTGCAACATTTTATATAACATCTTTGTAAGACCCCTAGCTGATGCATTTCCTTCTACAAGTTCTCTAGACATAACCACCTGCTCAAATGCAGTGAAATCCCTTTCATGCTCATGTCTTCTCTTCCATTTCTTACCCCATTGTACTAATTGAATTAAATTTAACCAAGAAATTCTTCCTGCCCCAACCCTATCAATTATTTGCTGTCTTGTCTCCATTTTTTCCAGCCAATCCATTAAAGTTATCACCTTTTTCTCTCTAAAAATTCGTTCTAAATGTCTAACATTCTCGGGAAAATCTTCCATAACCACCACTGGAGTAAGCGGGGATATACCTGGTAAAAATATTTCCTTATTTCTACCCCAAATTTCTAACATATTTTTTAAAAAGGGATTTCTAATCTTTTTGTCATAATATGTCCTTGTTTTGTAAATAAGAATTTATCCACCCTATTACCCAATTCAAATGCTTCTATTTCCCACCACATAAATTCTTTTCTAACAATAATATCCATGATATATCTAAGTTGATTAGCTATATAATACCATTTTAAATTAGGGAGACCAAGTCCCCCTATTTTTTGAGCTTTATACCATCTATTCTTAGTAATCCTTGATTTTTCCCCCCCATTACAATAGCTATTTAACATTACTTGCCACTCTTTAATTTCTTTCTCTGATATCTTATATGGTATCATTCTAAATAAAAAATTAAACTTCGGTAAAATCTTCATTTTAATCAAAGCTATCCTACCAAACCACGATAATCCCAATTTTTTATAATCCTCTATTTGATTTTTAACTTCATCTTTTAGTTTTTTAAAATTACATTCCCCTATTTTATCCAAATCTTTTAATATATCAATACCTAAATATTTAATTATATTCTTTATATCCACTTTTTTATCCCTTTCTCCAACACCCGATGTTATTCTCAATTCATCTAAAGTACCAACCCAATTTCTATAGGTTCTAGTAACAGTATCTTGCAAAAGTCATTGACTATTCTGGCCCCAAATTTTTCACCCTAGTCGACAATTCCATCAACACAATATCGGGCCTCCTCCATTTATTCAAAAACCTGTGAGGTAGGTAGGCTGAGAACCGGCCAAGACCCAGTAGTTTCATGCCGGCGGGGATAGACCGGATTCCCGAGTCCCAGTCCAACACCCTCACCACATTCTTCAGTCACCCATGCTAATGTTAGATAAAAAGGGAATTGTCTAAGTGCGCCTTATAAATTGGATGGGATGAAATGTATAAAGTGTGATAAACTGAAGAAATGGATGAAGTGGAATAAAATAAACAGGCAATTTAAAACAAACAAATGGGATGGGGGAAGTGTACTTTATAAACTGGATGGGATGAAATGGATGAAGTCAAATAAAATAAATAGATATTTTTTTTAAAAAAAAACAACAGATTTTTTGCTCAGGATGTGTCCCTTGTTTGCTCCAGACACATATCCTTTTCTCATGCACCCTTCGACAGGTCACCCAACACCCAATGCAGCTCCCAATCCAAAAAAAGATTGCACATCCCTGGTCTAAGTGGAAACAGTTGTTATGTGCAGAAGAGAGGAGAGGAGAAAATATTCCCTTTCTATGGGATGGAATTAATCTTCATATATCACTGAGATCAGCATCCTCAATATATGCCTGAATGTAGTTTGTGACCTTGGATGCTCATTTTACTGGGGCTATGTTCCTTTCTGTGAATAAATATAACATCTCCTTCCAGCCATCTCCAATTGGTAATTTAATCAATTTAGCTCTTGAGAGATGCTGAGCAAATCCTGCTGTTTTGTATGGCCCAATGCAAAATAAAATAAAATAAATTCACAAGGGCTCTGCTCTTCTGAAAAAAACAACAACCCTGTAAATACATATTCATGCATATCCATGACCAGGTCATCTGGGTTTCATGTCACCTATCATCCTAGAAGAGCCAAATGATGAGCATAATAGGCCTCTTACATTCCAAATGACAGTATTTTGCACTAGTAACCAGGGAGTCAACTTAAATCTCTTAAAGTCAGTGGAAAAACTGCAATTGACTTTAGAGGTCTTTGGATCAGTTCTCTGAGTGTCTAGAAATTTTATTTTATTTATCTTCTTTTTTTTTTAAACTCCTAACATTTTTGCACATATGGCATATCCGATTGTCTAGAGCTGCTTCAATTAATAGCCAAGGGCCTCCTGACAGCTTTCATGAGTAAAAAAAGAAATATATGAAGATATGATTGTTGGAGACTCCAAGTTACTCTGCGGGGTTTTTGTTTGGATAATAAAGTTCAGAGGTACAGAGGATAATCTCATCAGAGAGACACAGTGACCAACTCTCAGTTATCACCCCTTTGTACACTTCCTTTTTAGCTAATTAAACTTCACTGCATAAGAAGACGCCGTTTCTGCAAACCCTGTAATAGTTTGGCACAGCATTATGACACGTATTATCTGCCCTACGTTATCTGGCAAAACCGGAAAAGTGGTGTTCCAGCATGTAGACCTAGAGCCTTGGTTTATCTTTCCTGTGGTGTATTGTAAGTTCTTTTTTGACTTTTGTACGTGCTAACTTCTCTAAAAACAACTGTGTTTTGTTAAAGGCTCTAAAATAAATGTTGGGTTCCTTTTTTTTTTTTTTTTTTAAAGAAAAGCATATCCTCACCCGAGATGCTCCCACACTTCCCAATAGTATAGCGGAGGAAATACACTGTCTGTTTATAATGTTGTTCTTAACTCTTTCTATACATTGCAGACAAATCTGCTTAGCGACCGCTTGGCTGCAATGTGGTCTCCTTTTGAGTCCTGTATTCAAAGATTCCTATTTCAGGGTGTAACTAAGGGTGTCAAGAGACACGGGACTGCCGACCAAAGTGGCAACGCCCTCTTGGGGAAGGACCGTAGCTCTATGGCAGAGCACATGCAGCAGGCTGGCCTCAGGTTCAGTCCCAGTTAAAAGGATCGGGTAGAAAGTGACGGAAACCTCTGCCTGAGACTTTAGAGGACTACTGCCAGTCAGAGTAGCCCAGGCATAGGCAGCCTGGTGCCGCTGTTGGATTACAGCGCCAATTGGCCTCAGCCAGCATGGCCAATGGTCTGGAGGTTGCATACCCCTGGAGTAGGAGTGGGTGATATGCAGCCTGCATTCACCCCTGGTTCATTTTGCAGCCTCCACTGCCCCGTCACCGTGCTGCTGAAATTTGGCAGTGGGGAAAACACCCATCTCCCCTTAAAACAAGGTGCCAAGAAAATCACTCTCCTTTGATGCTTTTGCTTGAACGGGAAGTTGGCAGGTTTCCCCACCCACACTGTGGCCAATTTTAGTGGCATGGCAGTGGGGTGTGGCCGCTGGTGGGTTCTCAGGGGGCAATTGGACCCTGGGTGTTGCCCACCCCTGGGCTAGATGGACCAATACTCTGACCTGGTATAAGGCAGCTTCCTACATTCCTCTGTCAAATGTCCCCCTCCATAACGTATAGTGCTGTGCAACTCACCATTTGTCCTGCGTTTTCTCTACCTTGCCTGAGGAAGCCAATGGTATGGAGCAGGGGTGGGGGAATGCCAAGCAGAATGCCATCAGAACTTGAGTGTGTTGTATTACACATTATGGAGGGGGAAATGCAACATGGAACAGCACTGTTGTTGCTGTCGCTATTGTTCCCAAAGGCAGCCCAGCATTTCTTACAGTGGAGGGCGGTGACTCCAGTGGCAGCGGGGCTGCATATCCGCTCTGGATTTTATCCTGAACTTTAAAGGAGCTATCCATGGTGCCGAACCCTATCCCCAAATTAGGTTCGGCACCATGGATAGCTCCTTAAATTTGGAGTAAAATCCGGAATGGGTATGTAGCCCCGCTGACATTGGAGTTACCAGCCTCCACTGTTTTCTTATACCACTGTGCTGAAATGCCCCTCTCTGCAATATGCCCACTATTGTTGTGATAGGTATCACATTCTCAAGCTGGAGCACATTGTTTACAATATGGAAGGAACAGAATGGCGGTAAACAAGAATGTTGTGTCTTCCTACTTTCCCTTGTTATTTTTCATGGGAAAGCTAGGCCTGGGAAACAGTATGAGCTAGTCACATGGTTTAGATGTTCTGGTGACGTACTGACTTGTTTTTCTGTCTGAAGCCATTTTAGAGAGGAGCAGGACTGTTCTCTCTGTTCACTCTTTTCTTCTGACTATTGCTTGCTGGACTTATGCAACAATGAAACGTCTTTGCTGAGGTGGGGTAAAGCTCAACTTGCTCCACTGGAATAAATGCTTGCTATGCATTGTACTCTGCACATGGACTGTAACTAGGAAATGTATACTCTGTAGAATATTACTTTGCTAAGTAAATAAACAGGTAGAATAGACCTGTGGAGTTACAGAGTTTTTTCCTTGCTATCTGCAAACGGGGGAGCTGGCTGCTGGAGTCGGATTACATGCTGGAAAGCTGGCTGGCTGATTGCAACCGAAACGCTGCACGCTGCGCAGAGAGAGGGGGAGAAAGATCTGGATTTCTGTGTGTGGATTTATGGGCCTCTACACACGAACAGGATTTTTAATCTCCCATCTCGCACACACGGGGCTCTGCTGTCACTCACGCGCCATCACCTATATGGTTCAAAACAGCTTTAGGGAGTTCTTAAAACTTCTCCTTCATCTACTGAAAGTAGCATTTTTCCCTTGGGTATGAAGTTAGGTTGGGTATGAAGTTGGGTATGAAGTTAGGCCCTGGAGAGATGGACAAGTAGAGAAAAGAGATCTTCTTTGCCACCTTCTTTTCACTTAAGTTCTTGTTGAATGGCTTAATAGCTTCACTGTGTGTGTACCTGTCTGCGCACATGAATTGAAGTTATCAGGTGGCATGGGAAAACCCAAAACCATGGGTTGGATCCAGATTTAATCTGGATCAACTGGCTGGTGGAAGCGGGCTTCCCTGTCCCCTCCTTCCCATGGCAGCCCCTCCAGCCCCCTGAAGATGCTACACAGAGAGCCAGGAGACCCTGGTGAATGGGATACGCTTGGTGTGAGTGGGAGGGAGGGAGAGATCCCCCAAGATCAGGCAGAGGGACCTTCTGCAAGAGGAGTTCTTCCTCTCATGAAGGTCCCTTCCTCTCACTGGAGACAGATCCTGGATCCAACTGCTTAATTGCATCTCAGTACAGTATGTGTTTCCAGCAATAATGGCTCACCTACTGTCCCCATTTTGAGTGCACACAGGTAGCAACTGGCATAGGCTCCCAGGGCATGGTCTGAAGGCACATGAGGCAGCTACCTTGCTGAACCTAGGACTGGGTCTGGTCAGTACTTGGAGGGGAGCCCACCCAGGAATCCCATGTAGCCACCTTGAGTGTCACAATGGAAGAAAGGTGAGAATAATGATGATGATGATGATGATGATGATGATGATGATGATGATGATGATGATGCAGAAGTAGTAGTAGCAGCACAGCAGCAGCAGTAGGTTGAAGGCTTGCAGACTTGGCTGTAAGATGCAATGGCTGAACACATTTGAGTCTCCCCAAAGATAACACTTTCATGCTCAGAACATTATAGCCATGGCTGGTTCAAATTTGTTCTTTCTGATAGTGTCATTGGTGAATTACCATATTTTATTTAATTAATTAATTTAAAATTATTTTAGGCCACTTTTAAGGATAAAACATGTTTGGAGGGAAAGAATTGAGTAGGCTTGAACTTTATTGGATTTAGTGACAACCTTTCCAATGCAAGTTGAAGTCAAATAGCTCAGCTGCTTGGATCATCAAGTCAGCAAACTTCCTCTCAGAAGCAAATTCCCAATAACCAAAGCTGGTCTCTTTTTCTGTGGATTAGAGATCTTAATTGACCTAGTTCACACATAATGACAACCCATGGTTTAATTAACCCATGGGTTGTTGCCTTACTCAGAGTTAACCCACGATTTGACTGGCAGATGACTGAACAAACCACAGATTGCTTGGACAATTCCTGGGTTGTTTGGTTCCTGTCTCCTTTGCCTGTTCCCTCCCTGTATCTCAAATGCCTTTGTGGCACTGTAGTACTGGCATGTAGAGTGGCTGGGTGTTTTTTTTTAACCACTCTTGCCTGCCACCTCTGTAGCCTGGCAAAACAACCCACGAACAAGCCACAGTTCTGGGTTTGCACATAATGACAACTCATGGTTTAAACAAGCCAGAGTTCAAAACCCAACAGCAAACCATGGGATCTCTTCATGGGTTGTTTGTGATTAATAATCCATAGTTAACCGACATGTTCGCACGTAACGACAACCCATGATTCAACAACCCATAATAGAGTTGTTCTCGTTACCGTGAACCAGGTCAATGTGTCTCTTCATTCAGTGCTGCATCAGGCTAAAGGTCCCCACCTCTGTCTGTCATTTCTTTCTCTGTTGTAAAGAAGGCTATTAATGTACACAGAAATTTTATTAACCCACAAGAATTCTCAAAATCCCAATGGCCTTCTTTAGGAGAATGTTTGATGCTAAATGTAGCAACAAAGAACACCCCTCCCCCATTAAAACAGCCACAACTGCCTTGGATTCAGAATGTTCATAGTAACCTACTGTCTCTTCTGCTTAACACCACCTGAATAAATTGGAAGGGGTTTTTGTTTTGTTTTGTTTTGTTTTGTTTGTAGTATTTAAGCATGGTAACAAAAGCAGAAAATTGTAACATCCAGCAACATCCAGTTTTGTGCTTCTGTGTCTGCCAGCAAAACAGTGCATGTTATCCACAGAAGACAGTGGCATCATGGCTGGTGGGGAGAAGTGACTGCAAAATCTGGCATGGATTATTCTTGCTCTGCTGGGGATCTGCATCTGTAACAGCCACCATACTGGCAGACACACATCAGAGACTGAAGCCGAGCTTCTTGGAGCTGAACATACAAGCCTGCTGCTCAAGCTAAGGCCTTACTATTAATCAAATCACATACACGCTCTGAAGCCAACCCTTCGTGCGGTTTACATATTTCCCTTACACACTTTAAAAACTGGAGCCAAGTGCATCTAAAGAAGAACTTTGTTTCAGTAGTGCATGAGCTTCCACTTGTCAAAAGGGTGTCATCTTAGCCAGCAATTAAACGGGGGGGCCTTTAGAAGTCAAAGCACCAGTCAAAATTGTTTCTTCAGGAGAGAATTTTCCAAGGGCTTCCCATGACAGCACAAACATACTCTTTGGGGGTAGGCACAGCAGCATAGGAAATGCAATTCCCATGGAATATGGAGCTGTTTGGTAGATGCCTTGCAGACATTTTAGATGGGGGAAATGGATTAGAAAAGTTATTTTTCTTTTGATTCTAAAGTGATACTGCATACCTATTCAGTTGAAAACTGTCAGCTTTTCTTAAAGCAACACAGGAAGTTGCCTTATACTGAGTCAGACCATGGGTCCATCTACTAGCCCAAAATTGTTGGCACTGCCAGGCAGTGGCTCTTCAGAGTTTCAGGCAGGATTCTTTCCTCACCCTGCTTGGAAATGCCAGGGATCGAACCGGGGAGCTTCTGCATGCAAAGCAGGTGCTCTACCACTGAGCTATGGCCGCTCCCTCCTTGAGCATGATATTTAAGGTATTTATTATTCATTTTTATTTTATGACCCAAAAATTTATTTACTGCTTTCCACAGAGTTATCAAAACAGTGAACATACAATGTCATTACCATTTAAAAAAAACAATAAAACATAACAATAAAACAACACAAAAATAAGTAAATAAATAAATAAATACTAATCAGCAGTGAAACAACCCACTCTGCCATGCACTACAGTCCCTGGCTGGCTAAGTCACACTTCAGAGAAAACATGTGTGAAGAGATGGGTCGTAAAAAGACCAGGGATGGGGACTCGGACTCGAGGACTCGACTCGTGAGTCGGACTGAGTCCCCCCTCTGACTCGACTCGGACTCGAGTCCCAATATTTTTAATGGGACTCGAGACTCGACTTGGGACTCGAGACCAAGGACTCGTCAACATCCCTGGGCTGTTGACGAGTCTTCTGGCTGTGCCAGAAGGAGCGCGATCACCGGTGAAGAGCGCATGGAAGCGAGGCGTGCCGCTGCTCGGCCACTATGGACAGCTACCAGGAGTGCAGCCCCAACGATGTGTTGAGATTTATTTTGATTGATGTGTTGTTGTGGGGGGTTTGGGTTAGGGTCAGACATTTTGGGTTTGGCTGCCTCTGCCTGCCTGTTTGGGGTTCCCAGCCTCCTCTGCCTGCCTGGTCTCTTCTTGACCTGTTCAGCAGTTGAATTGTCCAAGACAAAGGCCTCTGCCTGCCTGCTTTGGGGTTCCCTGCCTCCTCTGCCTGCCTGGTTATTTTGGGTTTGTCTGCCTGGTCTGTTCTTGCCAAAATCAGTTGCAGAGTTTTGAAATAAAAAGGCACACTTGTGCCTAGAATTTATTTAAGCCACACATCTGAAGTAGCCTTATTTTGTTGGGGGGAAACCCCATTGATTTTAATAGGGACTCGTGGAGTCAGTTTTGGGAGTGACTCAGGACTCGTGACTCGTGAGTCACCATTTTGGACCAAGGACTCGGACTCGAGACTCGGGTCCAAAGACTTGTGACTCGACTCGTGACTCGAGACCAAGGACTCTTCAACATCCCTGAAAAAGACGTCGAAATGTCAGAACTGGGGGGGGGGGGGCTGTCTAATGACAGTTGGTAAAGTGTTCCAGAGGGCGGGGTGCTGTGACACTAAACCTTCTGCCACAAGTGCTTCTGCTCCTGGTTCTCCTCAGGAGCATGTGGCACCATCAGAAGTGCTCCCTCTGATGATCGCAAAAATCAGGCAGGGATATAAGAGGGTGAGATAATCCCTAAGGAAATCCCAAAAGAGCCAGCGTGGCGTAGTGGTGAGAGTGTTGGACTGGGACTTGGGAGATCCAGGTTCTAGTCCCCGCTGGGCCATAAAACTCACTGGGTGACTTTGGGCCAGTCACTGACTTTCAGCCTAACCTACCTCACAGGTTTGTTGTGAGGATAAAATGGAGAGGAGAAGGAGGATAAATAAGCCACCTTGGGTTCCTTGCAGGAAAAAAGGCAGGGTATAAATATAATAAATAAATAAATAAATAAATGCATTATTCATAAGAGGTTGAAAACTTTGTGCTTAGGAATTTGCATCAAGGTTTAGAGGACTGGAGGGGGCTGCCATAGGGTGCAGGGGGGGGGAAGGAAGTCCTTTTCCACCAGCCCCATTGTCCAAACTTTCATCTGGATCCTGCCATATGTGTTTAACGTAGCCTATAGTTTGGCCCTAGGACATGTGAGGCAAAACCCCCAAAGGAACCTTCATTGGGGGCATTACTCAGCTAGAAAATTGAGCAGTAAATCCTTTGGTTTACCCAGGAAGGTTACCCAGCCAAAACCTATGCCAGAATTTTAGATTATTTTATGCAGGCTGTCCTGCTTTTAAACAGGTCTTCATCCTCCTAGTGCACACACTCACTTAATGAAAGGGATGTTTGCTTTGGAAAGAGATGTTCAGACTCTCAAACTCTGCATTTATCTACAAGTAAAGCTATTAGTGAATCCATTGAACATCTACTGTATTTACTATACTTTAATCATTGTTTCTTGCCTTTGACAGCAATTCCATCTGATTTCCCAGGATGCTGTAGGTGTACATGTTGGAAGGCCAGGTGTCAATAGGACATGCCAGGCCCTTTGGAGATATGTACATACATATATATACACACAGAGACACACACATACACATGTATGTATGTATGTATATGTGTGTGTCTTTGAGTTTTTCTTTTGGTTGCCTTCCCAGTTGTATATTGAATGGTTTGTCCATTTAGTCTTGATTACCATTGTTGAATATGATGATTCTCATTTTCATTCACAACCTACGTTCTCAATTTTTTAAAAAATAATTATTTGCTATGGAAGCCACTGTGGGCTGTATTTTTGTGGGGTGCTATCCTATGAGTTTCTTTCATGACATTGCAATCACCCTTATGTGTCTCTGTAGAGGACATATCTACGCTATTAATAGTGCAATCCTATACATGTCTAGATGACTCAGTGGTAGAAGGGTCATGGCTCAGTAGTAGAACATTTACATTGCACACAGAAGGCCCCAGGTTTGATCCCCAGCATTTCCAGGTAGGGCTGGAAACATTCCTGACTGAAACCTTGGAATTTATGACCTGTACTGGGCTAGATGAACCAAGGGTCTGATTCAGTACTATGAGGCAGTTTTCTATGTTCCTATGTACTCAGAAGTAGGCCTCATTGAGTTCAATGGGACTTACTCCCAGGAAAGTGTTATAGCAGGAGTGGGCAACCTGTGGCCCACCATATGTCTTGGCCTACAGCTCCCATCATCCCTCTCCATTGGTTATGCTGGCTAGGGCTGATGAGAGTTGTAGGCCAAAACGTCTGGAGGGCCGCAGGATGCTCACCCCCAGTGTACAGGATTGCAGCCTAAGTAATGGTAATTAGGGGTGATTAACAAAATTCATTGTTGTTTTTCCCTTTTCCCAGGCAAGGCCAGCCCAAGGCATTTTGCTGCTTGAGCTGAAGATGCCCAAACCCCCCCCCCATTCCATGTACAGAAGCTGCCTGAATTGTAGCTGGGTGGCGGCGGCGGCGGCGGCACGGGGGGGGGGAGCTAGAGCTCAGTGGTAAGAGCACATACTTTGTATCCAGAAGGTCCCAGGTTCATCTCCAGGTGGGTCTAGGAAAGAATCCTGCCTGAACCCCTGGAGAGCTGCTGCCAGTCAGTATCAACATTACAGGGCTAGATGGACCAATGGTCTGACTCAGTATAAGGCAGCTTCCTATGTTCCTACCTTGTCTCAACACTGGTGAAAGGGCAGTGTCCAGGCCAGCTTAGGGGTTGCAAGGCAAGCTGTGTGGCACATCACCTAGCCATCAGTCTCCACCACCCGCAGCATCTGCTGCCTGAGGCATCCGCCTCACTCTGCAATTCTATGTGGGGATTACTATATCAACAGATCAAGTTTACTAAACTAGAAACTCCTTCATGATCCAAATTACAGTTCCTGTGATTCTTTGGAGCACACCCTAGTGGACTCTCTCCATGGTTTGTGCAACTCACTGGTGAAAGAGCTGTTCCTGATTACTGTATCCTCCTCTCACAATTATTCCTCTGGATCCAATCCAACCTTCATCTCAGGCTAGTAGCACTAGAATGTCTGAGAAATGTGCCATGGACTGTGGGTGTTTGGTTTTGTATTTTTCAGAACGGGAAAGATATGCAGTTTGCAGGCCAATGCTATCCATGTTTACTCAGAAGTAAATCTCACTGGTTTCAACTGGAATTACTCATAAGATTACAGTCCTAGATTACAGTACAGGAGCACATAGATTCATATATATTTATTGCAACATTATATATATATATATATATATATATATATATATATTCATTCATTCATTCATTCACAATCTGAGGGCATTTAAAATGATCCTATCTATATCTATATCTATCTATCTATCTTCCCAAATTTAGAAAACTGCCATAGCAGGAAGCAAGCAAGTATCTATCCTAGCAATAACTCTGATGTTCTAGTTTTCTGTGTGAGTTTAAAAAACATAGAAGAGCATTCAAATATGCAAATCCCTTATAGCCTGAAGTTGTACAGTCCAAGAGGGCTGCTGTACCATGTGAGACCCAGCACTTTAGCTGCCCCTTTAACAGCTGTTTGATCTGCAGCTATAAGCAGCTGATAATATTTCTCTTCATGCTGTGAAAGTCTTCACTTGTTAATTCCTGCATAACAAGCTGCTGTTAAAGGCACATGGGCATGTCATGTCTTTTTTTCTTTTCTTTCCTGGCAATCCTAAACATGACTATTGTGAATATGTTGAACTACTCTAGCTGTGTTTGTGTGAGTTTAAAGTACCCAAGTTTGGCTGGACTGTGCATTTAATTCCCCCTCAGGAAACATCTTATTTTGATTTTCAACAGTTTTACAATAAAGACCTCTTCATGTATGTATATTAGGATCGTGGATGTTATGAATGATACCCTACCAAATGATAAGAAATAGAGCAATAGAAGGAGACAGGGAAGCTTAATCTTTTAAACTGAGTGACAAGTGTATTCAATAGTTCTTATTTCCCAGAGGATTGTTTGTTTGTTTTAAAAGCAACAACAATGCTTTTAATGACAATCTTCAATTTAAAGCTGTATCCCAGAATCAACTCCTATCTGATTATGTGTTCTCATAAACGAGAAAGAACACATACCACAAACCACAAGTAATGTGTGCATTAAAAAAAAAATGCAATGTCAATTTGAGGTATGTGGATACATGTAATTTGTCAGACTTTCATAGTCTAAATAACCCATAGAAAAGGCATTTTTGTGGTTTTTCCTCTGGAAACAATTCAAAGATGAAATACTGTGGCAGTTTTCTGTGTGTATGTAGCTGAAATACTGTGGGAAGCCCAGGCTTGCCAAATCCACCTTTAAAAAAGAAAAAAAAGATGAAATAAAGGAATACTGTAGGATTGTTCTGTTGAGAGACAAGCCTATTCATCCATTCATGTTTGACCACACCTCTGGCCTCATGCTTTTGAGGGCCATGTTTGCATGGAGCCTACATATGTGCACCAAAACTGGCTTCTGTGTGGGACTTCCATTTTTCATGATTCAGGAGTCTACACATATTTCAGTGTATGCGCATAAGATTGTGTGAATGTGACACTTGAATGTGTACAGCAGGGTTCAACAGCTTATGGGGTCAGGGGGCCGCATCTCATTCCAAAATCCACTGGGGGACACAACTCTTTCCTACCAAATTTGCCATAGCAGTAGCAAGACTCCCAGCAATTTTGGAAGGAAACAAGGCACAAGGGGGAGGGCATGACACCTTGTTTACTAGCAGAATTGCACTCCCAGAAGACTTCCAGGAAGTAACTGTGCTTCCGAACCAGGTATGCATTCCCAACGTGCCTGGTTTTCTTCCAAAATCACTGCTTTTCTTTCCTCTGCTGCCACAAATTCAGCAGTGGGGTAAACAGATGCAAAATGGCTGGGTGGGGGAGGGCATCTGCAGACCAAGGCTTTGTGGCCAAAACTTGGTATAGAGGCTGGGGTTGGGGCCAGGCGTGTGATCCCAATCAGCCTCCTTCATTGGGTGCAACTGAACATGTGAAAGGGGTTTACAACCCTTCTGTAATGAGGAGGATCTCACTGATTTTAGAGTCTCTGGTGTCAGAGTGCTAGAATGTGTGATTGCAGGACCGGGCCCCCAACACCTTCAATAAAAAATATTATATTTTCATTAGATGTAATGCTTTCAAATAAATGACACTCCTTAATAAGCAATATGTGGGCAACATACATAATTATCAAAACAGCACAAGGAAAAGGTAGGGGTCCAAAAGTTGCTGCTTGAAATTTTCCAATGAAAAAAAATGGGAGGAGTAGAAATGTTTAATAGGAGATTATGCAGATTATTTCAGAACAGAATCCACCTTTGATTACCATAAATTAAATGAAACTTAAGCTGTGATCCTAACCACGTTTCCTTGGTGTTAAGCTCAGCTGAAATAAGACCTAAGTAGATGAACATTTGAATTGTCCAAAAAATAGTTGGTCAATTGACAAGTCAAATATTTATATAATGTATGTAATTGTTTGAATGTCATGTCACCTTTCATGACCAAATCCTTACAAGGTAGTCCACATCATGAATAATTAAAATATATCATACAGTTTTAAAATTCAGATCAAATAATTACACAACAGCAGCACCCAACTGATTAAAATAAAATTACAGGATAGCTAAAATAAAATTATATTATTATATATAATATTATATATTATATAATTAATATATGCTGGCCCCAAGGACATCCTGGACCCCTCTGAGGCCCATTGCAATATATTGGCTAGGAACTTCCAGGAAAAAAATCTCTTGCATCCGCCGGGACTTCGACTCCAATGTTATAGCAGCTGAATCAGGTGAGGTACCCTGGTCAAATTTTTTCGGATGAATTTCAGTTGGTACAGCTCGAGGATGTTGACAAGGTGCTTGGACAGGTTCATGTAACCACATCTGTACTGGATCCTTGCCCCTCTTGGCTCATAAAAACCAGCAGGGAGGAAACAGCCAGCTGGGCCAGGGAAGTGATCAATGCCTCCTTGCGAGAGGGAGTGGCCCCATGCTGCTTGAAAGAAGAGGTGGTGAGGCCACTCCTGAAGAACCCCTCCCTGGACCCAGAAGATCCTAACAACTTTAGGCTGGTGGCGAATGTTCCTTTCCTGGGCAAGGTCCTTGAGCAGGTGGTGGCCAACCAGTTCCAGGTGCTCTTGGATGAGACTGATTATCTGGATCCATTTCAGTGAGGGTTCAGGCCTGGTTTTGGCATGAAAACAGTTTTGGTCACCCTGTACGATGACCTATGTCAGCAGAGAGACAGCGGGAGTGTGACCCTGTTGATACTCCTGGATCTTTCGGCGGCTTTCAATACCATCGACCATGGTATCCTGCTGGGGCGGCTGTTTGAGTTGGGGGTGGGGAGTACGGCATTGCAGTGGTTCCACTCCTACTTGGATGGCCAGCTCCAGAAGGTGGTGCTTGGAGAATACTGCTCAGCCCCATGGACTCTCCAGCATGGAGTTCCTCAAGGTGTCAGTATTATCCCCCATGCTATTCAACATATACATGAAACTGCTGAGTGGGGCTATCCGGAGTTTTGGAGTGTGTTGCCAGCAATACGCTGATGACATGGAGCTCTATTTCTCCTTTTCATCTTCAGCAGGTGAGGCTGTGGATGTGCTAAACTGGTGCCTGGCTGTGACAATGGACTGGAAGAGGGCTAACAAACTGAGGCTCAATCCAGACAAGACTAAGATGCTGTTAGTGAGTGGTTCCTCTGATCATATGGGGGGTGTTCAACCTGTTCTGGATGGGGTTGCACTCCCCTTGAAGGAGCAGGTTCGTTGCTTGGGGGTCCTCCTTGAGCCAGCTTTGTCACTTGAGGCTAAAATGGCCTCAGTGGCATGGTGTGCATTCATGGCTGGTGGTCCAGCTATGCCCCTATCTGGACAGGGATAGCCTGGTTTCATTAATCTATCCCCTGGTAATCTCTAAACTAGACTATTGCAATGCACTCTATGTGGGGCTGCCCTTGAAGACTGTTCAGAAGTTGCAGCTTGTGCAAAACGCAGCAGCCAGACTAATCACTGGGACCAGAAGGTCTGAAAATATAACACCAGTTCCAGCCCACTGGCTGCCTATATACTTCCAAGTCCGATTCAAGGTACTGGTCTTCACCTATAAAGCCCTACATGGCTTGGGACCGCAATACTTGATGGAACGCCTCTCCCAACTGCAATCTACCTGGACACTGTCCTCAATATCTGGGGCCTTCCTCTGGCTGCCACCTCTGAGGGAGGCTTGGAGGGCAGCAACAAGGGGGGGGGGGCTTCTCTGTGGTAGCCCCCCGACTGTGGAACAAGCTTCCCACTGAGGCCCACCTGGTGCACACTCTACTATCTTTTCAGTGCCAAGTTAAGATTGCGCTCTATGTTGAGGCATTTAATAACTCTAAATAGTACATGGAGGTGGTGGTGATGTCAACTTTTTTAACAGGTCATGTTGTATTAACTTGTTTTTAGTCATTTTAGTCATTTTTAAATTTGGTTTTTAATTTTTTATATTGAAATTTTTAATATGTTTTTATTCTGTGTATTTGAATTGTATCTTATTGTATGTTTATTGACTGTTGTAAACTTCCCAGAGAGCTTTGGCTATTGGGCGGTATAGAAATAAAATTAATAATAATACAGATTCAAAGTTGAGGCCATGCATACCTCAGTGGGCTGGGCTCCAGAACCTGGGGGCCACCACTAAAAAGGCCCTATCTCTTGTGCCCTAATTGGTCTTTTAGAAGGACCTATGAGAAAGGTTTCTGAGGCAGATCTCAGTGCCCAAGCAAGTTCACGTTAGGGTGGCCCAGTGTCTTCTTTTGTACCAGACTACCCTCTATTTTGAGTTCTGTCTGGTTTATTGTTCAGATTCCAATTTGTCCTCTAAAGGCCTTTTATTCTAGATCTGAATGCTGCTATTGTGTATAAATCTAAATGTTTTTTATCTCTATGGGTTAAAATTAGGTTGGAAATTGCAGTGTATTCTGGGAGCTGGAGTTCTCTCCTTATCTCTTAATCTATCCCTACTGGACTACAAATCCCAGCAAATTTTGGATATGGGTGGGCAACTTCCAGCCCACATATAACAATATGAAAGAACTGCTGGATCTGGCCTGGATGGGGTGTACTTCCTGGGAGGAGCCTAATTGTTGAGGACAACACCCACTGCTTCTGGCCTGAGGAGACAGGGGCCACACCCTGAGAAAGCTCTGTAGAGGGGCCTTTCTGCACATTAAATGTGGAGGTTTGTTTATAAAGTAGGGTCTGTTTGGTTCTGTGGAATGCAATCCACCACCTTTGAAACGTGGTGGTAGCAGTGACTGAGTCCTAGACAGAAGAAGAACAACAAACTGTGAGTAGAGAAAGAAAGAAAGGAGGACAGCTTGAAGCCACCAAGCATGTTAAACCTGCAAACTCGGGGATTAGCCCAGGCGTGGAAAACCTGGAAAGAGGAGTTTAATTTATATGTGGACATTGCAATGGCAAATAAAGAGGAGTCTGTAAAAATGAAACTGTTTCTATATTTGGTTGGAGGAAGGGGGGGGAGAAATAAGTGAGACACTGTATGCAAACATTCCCCAGTTACAATGTATTTTAGCTACAATAATACAGTAATACCTTGGATTGCAAGTAACTTGGTTTGAGAGCAGTTTTGCAAGACAAGCAAATTTTTAAATATTTATTTATTTATTTATTACTTGATATACAAGCGACGTCTTGCAATACAAGTACTGTAGTACGGCTTAAATTAAAAATCTCTACAAATTTTTTGGGGGGAATTTCATTTTGATGTAAGAGTGTTTTGGATTACAAGCACGTTTCTGGAACGAATTATGCTCTCAATCCAAGGCATGACACTAGGTTGTTCTGATGCCCATGGCAACCCCAAAAAGAATGGAACAGTGGGAAAATATAGTTTTTTCAAGCAGAACCAAGCAATAGGGGGCAGCACTGAGGAATATTGCACCAGTTTAATGATGTTAGCATTAAACTAACTGCAATTTTGGAAATACAGTACCAAAAATTCCTTAATAAGGGACGAGTTAGTGTGTGGAATACAGGATACACAAGTACGAGAGCGATCATTGCTGAGGAAAGAAAAGCTTGGAGAATTGCAGGGCAGCTGAGTTGTCCAAAGACAGGATTAGAGCCCTGGAAGGACAGACAGTGGAACCTGTCAATGTAGTACAGAAGAAACAGAGGGAGAAATCGGATGTAAGGACAACAGAGTGAACACCATAGAGCAGTGCAAGTGCTGTGTGGGGAAACACACAAGAAGAAGAAAAAAAGAGTTGCCCAGATATGGGAAGAAATGCCACAGCTGTGACAAACTTAACCACTATGCATACAAATGTCTATCAAAACAGAAAAAGCCCAAAGCTAAAGTGCACAGTGTAAATATGGAGAGTGACAGTGAATGTGAAGACATTCTGTGGCAACAGATCAAGTAGTAAACATTGCAGGAAAAGCTAACAGGACAACATAAACAATTGTATGCAACCATGTACTTGGGGGATAAAGCATTACCATTTCAACTAGATTGTGGTGCCAGTTGCAACATTATCCCTATCCACCTAGTGAACCCCAATATTCCATTAAAAGAGACAAATCAGCTTTTAAGAATGTATAATCACATTACTTCAAAACCAGTGGGAAAATGCCAACTCAAAATGTCTAACCCAAAGACACACAAATTCAGCAAGGAGTAGGATTTTGAACTTCATCACCTGGGTATTCTCAAAGTACAGTAATACCTTGGATTGCAAGTAACTTGGTCTGAGAGTGTTTTGCAAGACAAGCAATTTTTTAAAATATATTTTGACTTGATAAACGAGCAAGGTCTTGCAATACAAGGTAGGGATGTAACCGCTCGCCTCGAGTGGGCGTAGCGGGCCAAAATCGGCCCCGCTCACGCCCGCCAGAGACTCGCTTTGATATAAGAGTGTTTTGGATTACAAACACGGTTCCAAATTATACTCTCAATCCAAGATATTACTGTAATGATAAAATAGAATCTGCGGTAAAAAAAAAACAGCTAAGAAACTCTTGAGAAAAGCAGCAGGGGCAGACCCATATCTAGCACTTCTAGATCATTGGAACACTCCATCCCAAGGCCTAAATTTAAGTCCAGCACAAAGGTTAATGAGTTGAAGAACAAAGACACTTTTTCCAACCAGTGGGAAGCTATTAGAATCATGGTTTACAGGAGCATTCTTTGGTGAACTGAAGAGATAGCAGAGACAGGCCCTGTATTACAACCGATCAGCAAGAGAGATCTTCCAGGTCTAGAGCCAGGGGACACAGTAAGAGTCTAACCCCTAACAAAACAGGACAGAGTCTGGCACAAGGCAACCATAATTCAACATGATAACCCACAATCATATAAGGTACGGACGGACAGTGGACAAATACTGAGATGTAACAGAAGACATCTAGGGAAAATAACAGAAGAATAAAGTGAGGCCATAAATTAGAATGAGGGGCAGCCAAGGGTCCTGAGAGATGAGACAAGAAGGGAACCCTTGTCATATGCTGACCAAGGCAGAGACACACCAGAGGATAGTCCAGGGGAGATGAATGCAGAGTCTGCAGCAAGGACACATCCTGAGTTTTGAGGGGAGCAGAATAAAGGATGGCAGCTGAAGGATGTCATCACTGAATCCAGACACATTTGAAGTGGGCAAGTTATTAAGAGACTTGCACAACTGAAAGACTGTGTGTAACATTCTAGTTTATTTATTTATTTATTATTTTATTTTGGGGGGGTTTTTTCTCAAAAGAGAAGGGATGTAACAATATGAAATGATTGCTGGAATTGGCCTGGATGGAGTGTGCTTCCTGGGAGGAGCTAGGAAGTAGTTCAGGGCAATACCCACTGCTTCTGGCCTGAGGAGAGAGAGGCCATGGCATGAGAGAGTTCTGTAGGGGGGACTTTGTATAAATAAAACTTGGAGGTTTGTTTAAAAGCAGAGTCTGTTTGGTTCCGTGGGAAGCAATCCACCACCTTTGAAACACCATGGCCCTAATCCAGTGCATACTGGGGCTAAATCTGACCCATGGAGGGTTGAGCACCCTCCATGGGTCCCACCCCTCCCCAAGTCCTGCCCCACCTCAAGCCCTGCCCCCTGTGGGAGAGGAATCCCCATGCTATCTCCTATAAGACAGAGTGGAAGGAAGGTGGGGGAAGAAAAAGAAAGGAAGGGAAGGGGGGATGGAGGAAAGAGGTACAGGAGATTGCCTGCCTCAGGAAGGGAAAAGAAGAATCATGGGGTGAAGAGGGAAAGGAAAGCTGGGAGGTGCTCATTTTTACTGGAGTGGAAGGTGGGATGAAAATAAACACAAACATATCCATCGGCATAATCCCAAATCCATTCCACTGAACTCAGGTTAGCTCCAGGATTATTTGAAAAATGGTTATGCCACCCCACCCCACCCCACTCATTCACTCACAAAATTCCTTCCAATCTTTCTCATATGAAAATAGAAACTGCTTGCATTTCCTCCCTGCCCCTTTCCTTCATCATGGACCTGTAGCAACTGCTCCATGGATTCCAGTGGATACTTTTTTCTTTTTTAGCCTGGAATTTTAGGGTGGAATTTCAGGATGAAAACAAGGGGGAGCTTAAATCCCCCTTTCTGAATTGCCATGGTCCTGATCTGAATCAGGGCCACGTGAGCTTACATGGAGGTAAGTAAGCACATAGCTCTGCTACGTGTGATTTAAAGAATGTCTAGTTTGGCCCTCACTCTGCTGTCCGGGTGCTGTTGATAAGTGACTTCACAGCCCAGTTCTTCCTTCTGATGGTGGTTCATCTTAGACTGGACAGCCCTTCAGATAGAGGGCATCTTCAAAATAGAGGGCAGTCCTCTGGCAGTCCTTCAAATAGAGGACTGGAAAAGAGGTCACATGGCCACCCTTTGAGGAGAACACCTTAGTGAAGCTCAAGTGTGTGTGTTTACCATGACTTTGGCAAGACTTCGAAGAAAGGAGCCTCACTCACATCCACCTTTGCCCTCAGTTGATACCAACTAGACACACAAAGCAAAGGCAGGCTTCACCTAGACAAATGTATTCTTGACTTCACAGAATATTTGACTGGTCAGATATTGTCAGACCATAGGCAGTCAATTGCTTTATCAATTGAGAGAACTTGACTTGGCTGTCAATTTAAACAGCATCCCATTCCAACTTCCAAGTAGAAATGAATTTAGTGCTGGGATATTAATCTCTCTACTGGTGGGCCTTCTTGTATAGCCTACTTGGTTGACCAATTTACCTGAAAATAAACTATATTTTGTTTTCTTTCATAGGAACAGATAAGAATCAAATAAGATCTCCTTATGCCCAAAGCAGGTGTGAAAAAACCAGGAGTCCACTGTTAAAACTGCAACTACGTTTGTATAAGGCAGCAATAAAACAGGAGAGTGGGGTAGCACTTAGGGGTGCAATCTTACGCATGCTTAGACAGAAAAAAGTCCTACAACTCTCAGCATTCCTCAGCCAGCCATGCTCCTGCATAGGATTGCACCCTAAATATTTTTAGCCTAACAAAGAAAGCCGTCTAGCAGTACACCATTTTTAGTGCTACATGACTTGGCATTAGAAAAACAGAGCAAAAAATATGGATTTGTTCAAGGATATACGTATATTCTAATTCTAAGCAACTTTGCGGGCTTTTATATATATACATAGCAAAGCCCACAATGTTGCTCAGCATTAGAATTCACCTTCTTGTAAGCCACTGGGAGTTTTTTTCCTTCCCTCTCATGGAGATTTATCACCAAGCTAATTCCCAAGGCTTTATAAAGCTGTCTGTCTAGAATTTCCACATTATAAATTGCTCTTGTTTGGGTACAATTTGAATTATTTTCATTAGCCTCACAGCTGGGGCCTGACCAGAGTTAGGCTAAAAACTTCAGACAAGCTCCACAGATTTTGCAATTAGTCTGCCTCTCTCCTGTCATCCCTAAGGAAATGAAAGACAGGGAAGTTTACACTTCAAGTTAATGTTTTAGGAGCATTTGAAGCAGGAAGCAAATGGGCTTTTTCATAAGATTGAGGATGTTTTGATAGCCAGTGTGGTCTACGGGGTTGAATGTGGGGTTTAACCCTGGGAGACCTGGATTCAAATGAAAGCTCAGCCATGGACATACTGGGTGGCCTTGGGCATGTCATTTTCTCAAATCCAGAACTAGAGCTCTGTGTACACTCTGAGGTGCACACACATCTCTTCAGAATGTAAGCAGAGCCCTGATGGATTGGACCATCTAACCTAGCATCCAGTCTCCAACAGTGGCAGGCCAGAGGCTCCTGGGAAGCCTAAAAGTATGGTATGAAGTCAGTGGACCATGTCTATTATTTGTCTCCATAGCTGCTTTTTTTCAACTGGCCCTCGGCCTGATTTCAACAGCCCTCTCCAAGCAATCAGTTCAGACTTCTAGGGCAAGGAGGATCTGTCTCTCCCCAGGTGGCCTGCTGGGTGGGGAGAAACAGAGAGAGAGAGAGAGAGAGAGAGTGAAATAAGGGACTGGCGGAAAGAGAAAGAGTGGCCCTGTTACTCCTTTGGAGTTGGTGCCACTTACAGCATGTGTGGCCTCTGATAGGGTAACTAAGCCTTAGGAGAGGCATTTCAACTTTTTAGAATGGGGGGGCATTTACAAAAGCTGGGGAACCACCAAATAAATAATCATCAGTCCCCCAACTGAAAGGGGCATGGGCATCAGAGGAACCCTTGAGGGCTGGATTAGGTCCCCAGGTGTGCCAGCTTTGGCCCACAGGTGAGATTCTGCACCCCTATTTTAAAAGCCATCTCAGCCACTGGCTGCCACCTCAACTCTGGGCAGTAAAGTGCAATGTGCATAAGTTAATTACACACTGCAGGCAGAAATGCTTTCTTTTGTCTTTTATAGTATGTATTGTGGGGAAAGTACCTTTGGGGGGGTTTCATCAACGTTGCCTCCGGAAAATCCTGCAAATTACTTGGGAAGATAGGCGAACAAATGTCAGTGTACTGGAAGAAGCAAAGACTACTAGCATTGAAAAAATGATCCTTCAACGCCAACTTCAGTGGACCGGTCATGTTGTTCGAATGCCTGACTGCCGTCTCCCAAAGCAGTTACTTTACTCCCAACTCAAGGATGGAAAGCGGAATATCGGTGGTCAATATAAGAGGTTTAAAGATGTTCATAAGGCTAATCTAAAAAAATGCAATATAAACATCGAAAACTGGGAAGCTCTGGCCCATGAACGATCTAAATGGAGGTTGGCCTTTCACAAAGGTTCCATGGACTTTGAAGAAGCCCGAGTGCAAGGTGAAAGGGAGAAACGTGCTAAGCGAAAAGCACGTCAAATGAATCCTTTACAGGACCATCTTCTATCTGGTAACCTGTGTCCTCACTGTGGGAAGCTGTGTGGGTCTAGAATTGGCCTCCACAGTCACTTACAGACCCATCGCTAGAGTCTACACAATCTTCTTTAGAATCTCCTCCTTTTATCCCTGAAGACAATCTTACTCGGTCACGAGTGATCGCCTGATGATGATGATGACCTTTGGGGGGGGGGGGGGATAATCAATTTCACACCCCTCCAAGGCAGCATCTGCTTGGTTCAGATTGCTGCTGCACAAAACATTTTCTTCAAATCTCAAGATCACATCAGCAGACTAGCTGCTGCATTTTGCACCAACTGAGGGTTCCAGATGCTTTTAAAATCCTGTCTCACGTAGAGTATATCACAGTAGTTTAATCTGGATGTAATCAAAGTGTGTGTAACTCCGGCAAGAGCTTGCTTCCTCCAGGAAAGTGTGTAGCTGCTGGTACAGCAGCTTAAATGGAACAAAGCACCCCTGGCCACAGAATCCTTCCATCCTGGAACAATGCCAGATCCAGGAAAACTCCCAGGTGATGCATCTGATCCTTGTGTGGGAGTGCATTCCCCTAAAGAACAGGCTGGAAACTTTCTCCCAGATCAGCAGCCCCACCAACCAGCAACACTAATTCTGTTTTTCTGATCGATTCAAAGAGGTGGAGGGGCCATGTAGGCCATCTAGTCCAATCCACTGGTAAATGCAGGAAATCCAGAGTTGGATTAAGGTGTGTGTGTGTGTGTTTCTTTTGTTTCTTTAAACCTCACATTGAGCCCTTTGTTGTGCTCAGAGCTTTGGCAGTCTCCATGGAACCAAATGGAAATGAAAGATAGAACTGGGTGTCATGAATAAATGAAAATCCACAGTTAGTTAGGCAATACTGTAGCTTTATTCGGACCAAGCAAAATGCAGCAAAAGATTGTGCAAGCTTTTGAGTGCTCCAGAACTCTTCATCAGGCTAGGTGGTATAAGAGGCAGAGGATAGAGGAAGAACAGAAATGTTCAAAAATTAGGCCACATCTTGTGACCATGAGTTCTGTGGTAATATAGAGACTCAGTTTCAAAATGGTGATTGCTGCAGACTGAATTGATGGTCATTGGTAGGTATTGCAGGTATCAGATAATAATGAAAGCTTGCACCATCTTTTGCAGCATTTTGGTTGGTGGATTTTAGATTCACCCACCCCACCCCTGGATTTTGGATCTTCTACTCATGGACCGGGACAGCTATCTTTGTATGTTGTGAATATATCAGTGTCACCACACCCCAAATCCCTGGATGATCACTCCCAGTGGTTTCATGCAGTGGTTGAAGAGCACAAGAAACAAGATGGATCCCTGCAGAACACCACCACCCCTCCACCACCTTCTGAAATCTACTTTCCAGGAGTGATTGGAAGCACCAGTCATTTCTGGAATGTTGGTGATATTAAAGTCAGTAGTACAATAGCGATCTCCAAAGGTCGTCTTCCCATAGAAGCCAGCTGAGTGATCAGCTTGCTGGAATTGAAAAACAATATATTATAATCTTACATTTTTAGAATATTTCACAAGGGAAGAGCCTTTTAATATTCGACATCTGATTTTTCCAGTCTTCCCTATGGGATTATATGAAACGAAAAGGCAGAGTTATCTCATGCATATTCCAACAAAAAACAAACAAACATAGTGGGTAAAATTCCTTTCTTGGTCGCAGCTATGTAACACCACTGAGGTATATGTGGTTTGGTAAGTGTAACTAAGGACAGAAGTTGATCTTTATTTTAATATGGAGGATAAAAACAAACATGGCTTTGAAAATGTAGCATGTTTACCCTTCCAAGCTGACAGGAGAAAAAATGGATCTTATGTCAAGGGTAATTAATTCCACAGAGATGAGGTCTGAGAAGAAATGAGTATTTGCAATTCTTTTGGTTGAGATGGACAGAGGGCGGTGAATTGTCTCGTGTGATGTCAGAGCATGCTGTGCGGCAAATGATTAAATAAACATCGCTGCACAAGCAAGATATTTGGAATTCACTGGGAAGCCAAAGAAACTCAATAGTACTCTCTCTGCCCACTGGAATTATATCACCCAGTCACATTGTGACCACACCGAAGGCTCTATGCACTGATCATGCTTGCCTTTGGCTGGGGAAGGACCATCACTCGGTAGTAGAGTACATGCTTCTCCTGCAAAAGGTCCCAGATTAAATCCCTGTCATGTCCAGATAGGGCTGGGAAAGATTCCTGCAGACCAGCCTTCCCCAACCTGGTTCCCTTCAGATGTGTTGGACTGCAACTCTCATCATTCCCGACCATACCATGGGAATGCTGGGAGTTGCCTTCCAACAGTAGACAATACTGAGCTAGATGGACCGATGGTCTGAGTCAATGTTAAGGTAGCAAATGCCATTGTTTAACTATGGCACTGTGTGAAGAATTCCTTCCCTTTGTCTGTTCTGAATCTCCCACCATTTGGCTTCACCAGGTGACCCTAATGTATTATGAGAGGAAGGTCTCCCTATCCGCTTTCTCCACACCATGCATAATTTTATACACCTCTATCATTTCCCCCTTTACCAGCCTCCTTTCTAAGCTAAAAAGCTCCAGATGTTGTAACCTTTCATCACAGGGGAAATGTTTCAGCCCCTTGGTAGTTTTGGTTGCCCTTGTCTGCACCTTCTCCAGAACACCAGAGGATAGGGAAAAGAGATCTGACATTGCCTTCCTTCAGCCAAGCTATGCTGCTGCTGCTGCTGATGATGATGATGATAATAAGAGAAACAATTACAGTAATACCTTGGATTGCAAGTAACTTGGTTTGAGAGTGTTTTGCAAGGCAAGCAAATTTTTAAATATTTATTTAATATATTTTTTACTTGATATACAAGCGACGTCTTGCAATACAAGTACTGTAGTACGGCTTAAATTTAAAATCTCTACAAATTTTTTGGGGGGATTTCGTTTTGATATAAGAGTGTTTTGGATTACAAGCACGTTTCCGGAATGAATTATGCTCTCAATCCAAGGCATGACTGTACATAAAATAAAGAAGGCCCACATAACCCACCCATCCTTTCCCCAAGCTTGCCCATACAATAGGAGAAAAGGGAAATCTATCTCTCATCCAACCCTAATATTTTAGGAATGACAAAAACAATAGCAAACTGTGTTCTCTAGACTGCTACATTCGGGAAACTTAGTACTAAATAGTGGTGGGCAAACTTACCCCAAGTGAATTAGGTTTTTTTTTTACTTGGAAAGTAATGAGCTCAGACAAAAGTTCTCCTTTAATACGAAATTAAAATCATTGCATATATATGAATATTTGCACATGCACAATAACAAGGTGCAGCTTGGGAACTACAGTTTAGAATCATGTAGTGTGGCATGATGCCATGCATCACCATGTTATGCGCCCCTTTCCGGGCAGCATGCAACTGTGAAAACTAGGTTCTGAACTATGCACAAGGAGAATCCAACTAAAGCTACATTCGCATGAGTGCAGTTGCGCAACTGGTTCTGCAACCAGTTGTGCAACCAGTCGCATAACTGCTTGCAGAGCTGCTTGAACGTAATGTGCAAGCATTTGTGCAATGGAAAGATTTGGCAGTTCTCCACTAGCACTATTTAAGTTTGCAGAATGACACCGTTGGATACTGCCCTTTGATTGGCCTGTGTGCATGATGATGCCATGCAGTTTCAATCAGCAAGCCAACTAATTATGAAATTTGGTAGTATAACTAGTACTAACCCTAAATCCCCACCAAAGCTTGAGCATCTTCCATAAGCAGTTTTGAGTTCTATGCATGCAGTACAATCTACTTGTCCTTTCTATAGATTTTATTTCCTGGAATAACAGTATCCCCTGATTTTCCACAACTTTGCTAGATATTGAAAATGTCCTCTATATTTGTAATCATATTTTTTTTCATGATAACGGGGCAAGGATGGGGTTGCAGGGCAAGGATAACAGCTGTTTCTTCAGTGCTGTCTCCTTTCTGAATTTGCAAGTTAGTAAATTGGTTATTTGAAGCTGGACCTCAGGCACATACGCCAATTTAAAAAACAAAACAACACCCCACCCCTCACCAGCAGGCTTCATTTTAGGGTTGCCATTTTAACTGGGTTCTTGACATATTGGAAGAGAAGATCAGCTTGACATGGTCAGAATATTAATAGCCTTCTCCATGATCGTGTTAGTAGCTGTGATATTTTTGCATACTAACCAGAAATGCCAAAAGCAGTCACAAATTACATGGTAGATTATTTGAAAATTACCATCCAACTGCCAGGTATTAATGATATGTCAAACAAACATCAGGTTAGCTTTTACAAGAGCCATCTTGCCTGGATGAAGACATATGCATGTTTTTCATTATGAGGCTTTGAATTTTTTTTAAAGTCTTTTTTTTTTAAAAAAACTGCCCACTATTGCATAATGATAGAAAGAGTAGTTAACACACGAGACTGGAATGCTCATTCCACTGGCTTCTTGTGTCGTCTTAGCATTCATATGGTACTTTAGAGCAGGGATGGTGAACGTGTGGCCCTCCAGATGCTGTCGGACTACAACTCCCATAATCCCTCATCATTGGCCATGCTGGTGGGAGTCACAGTCCAATAACATCTGGAGAGTCACATGTTCCCCACTCCTATTTTAGAGTGTTGAAAGCACTTGACACGCATTGGTAGTCTTAAGGTTACTACTCTTAGTAATCCTTACAACAGCTTTCCCCAAACTGGTGCCCTCCAGATGTTTTGGAGCCAGAGCCAAAAGGGGTGGTGCTAGAATCAAAGCCACAGTGGGTGCTGCTGGTGCCAAAGTGGGCAGAGTTTGAAACTAGGATGAGGTCCACATGAAACTAGACTGAGGTCCACATGCAGCTCTTGAGCCGAAGTTCTAAACCAGGGGAGGATAACTCCATGCATCTTGGTCTACAGCTCCCATCAGCTCTAGCCAGCATAGACACTGGTGAGGGACAATGGGAGTTGCTGGCCAAAACATCGGGAGGGCCACAAGTTGCTTGAAACCACCCTCTAAACCAACACTCAGATCTGGAATGAGATCTGCTACTGACTTTCAGTAGCGTAGCGACCTAGGAATAAAAAGTTGGTTTAGAGATAGGGCAGAAATTAATTCATTTACTGAACTGAATTTTGCACTATATGAACCAAAACTCCTTCAAAATCCACACTTCTCCAAATTTTGCAGTGGAGTTCTCCAGTCCAAAAAATGCGTATATGAACGCATATATTAAGGGGAAATAATGTTAAAAATGCATTATAGGAGGAAAATTGCTTGCAAAAAAAATATGTGTATATTGGGCAAAAATGCATGCAAAATGCCTGTATTAGGAGAAATGTGCACAAAAATGCTTATGAATTTTTGTGCGGACTTTAAAAAAAATCTCAAAGTTTGTGATGAATGAAAGTTATGATTGGAAGAATGAGAAACTGAGAGAAACTAAAATTGACAGATTTGTCCTATAAAAAACGCATCATCACCACAAACCAAATCACTGACAGCACACCAGGATACTGCAAACTGAGTAGCAGAGCTCAGTTCTGCCTGGAAGCTGGATCTTTGACCCCAAAGCTCTGCTCCTTAATCTCAGTTGTGCAGAGACTGACTGACTGACTGACTTCTCACTCACTGATGAAGGAAGTGCACTTTGCATGTGCCCAGAGGCACTTCCAAGACCAAGTCCCAAGGGTAGTTGTCTCCAAGTAGCCAAGTTAAGCCAAATATACTATATGCCTGCTCAGCCCGTTAAATGCAAGCATGTCTAGTGTTGTTCGTTATCAATGAGCTACAACCAATGAAATGGTGACTGTGTGCAGAGAAAGTCTGAAGTAATGTAGGGCTGTGGCAAGGTTGAGTGGTTTGGCAGCTCTTAAGACTGTGTGGACACTTGGTGACCTGATTTTTTTTTTTTGCCTCATTTCACCTGATAAATGAGCCCTGTGCAGTGGGAACTGGAATGTCCTCCATGACTTCAGAAATCACTTCAGTGAATGGGATAATTGGGTATATGGAGGGGATTTGTTTGGAAACCTTTCACATGGTTGCAACAACTGTGGAATGATATGGTTGCAACCACTTCCTTGGTCTGTTTATCTTCAGAAAGGGAACAACTCAAGCACATTATAGTTCATATCATAATTACACTGGGAACTGAGGAAAAGATTTTTTAAAAAACATGCAAAGTAAAATAGCGCTCTAACAAAGGCTAGGTTTTCAGCTTAATTTAGCAGAACCACTGAAAAGCTAGGAATTAGCCCTAATTCAGGAGAACATTTGACCAAGAGGGAGTGAAGGGCTTTTACCATTCGATCATAGAATAAAGGCCAAGCAATTTATCATGACGTACTCATTTTTGTGGTAGAGAAGATTTGTACCTAACATTATCCACTAATATCTCCTGGATCCTGATTTTTGTGAAAGTCTTGCTTTAAATCCAGTTGGAAGATCACAGAGTCTGGAGGGGGAATTTTTTTGTTTTGCCGTACATTTTCTGGATAGCTCTGTGTAAGCTTCTCTTTTTATAAAGTGTGCGTGTGTTGGGTGGGGAGATATTACAATTCAACACACATACAAAAAGTACTGCAAAAGCATTGGTGCTTGTAAAGTGCTAACACTTTATGGATATTAGAAGAATGGAACATTCTCAGCATTCCACAAAGAGCCCAACATCCCAACATTCCCTGGGGTGATGTAGACATTTCATCAGCCAAGGACATATGTGTGTGGCTATGATGAAATCGCTTCCTGTGGCTTCTGCTGCATTTCTCAGTACATGTGAATATTCCATTCTTAAGTCATTTCATCAAAACTCTGACATCCATTTTTCTAGCCTGAATCGACCACCCCTAAGGCTTAGGTCCTAGGCATTCATTTCTGTCAAGTTAAACAGGATACAGTTTAACATCAGCAATGGACAGGGCCAGAGCCAAAGTGGATGGATGACCCTTTTTCTTTGTCTGCCCCCCTTTTCTCTCTTCCTCTTCCTTGGTGCCCAGCAAGCTGCCAGGGAAGGAACAGGTTGCTCTTCCTAGAGAGCTAATTCATTGCCTGCAGAGAGCTTTTGAAATTAGGCTGAGGACAACATGAAATTAGGCCAAGGGCTGCATTGCCCACCTCTGTTCTGTAGGCTGCTTTTCAGATATCAAAGACTCTTTGGGCTACAATCCAATACATACTGACCTGGGAGTAAGTCCCATTCAACTCAATAAGACTTACTTCTGAGTAGACATGCATAGGATTGCACGGTTAATATCAGAGAATGCAATCCAGGATGGAAGTTCTC
The DNA here is from genome assembly GCA_021292165.1 of Shinisaurus crocodilurus. Taxonomy (NCBI): domain Eukaryota; kingdom Metazoa; phylum Chordata; class Lepidosauria; order Squamata; family Shinisauridae; genus Shinisaurus; species Shinisaurus crocodilurus. The sequence continues at coordinate 100,637,453 of CM037879.1, read as the reverse complement.
TAGCACAACCCCCATTGAAATGAATGGTAGCTCATGTGGGCACTTGCACTTCCATTCATTTCAATGGGCTGAATGCTGGGTAACTTCTTGGTAGGTTGCACTCTCAACATATCAGCTTATTATTGCATATGTGTGTAACTTGTAAATGTGTTTATAGAATAAATTGAGTCAATGAGATTGTAACAGTTAATAGTGATGTGTATAAAGTGCTTGATTAGTAATCGGGTCCCAGTTTTTTCCCATTAATTTACTGTGGCCTCTGTTTAAAGAAATTGATAAATCAACTGACTTTGCATACAATTTCCCCCCCTGTACAAGAAATGTTTCTATAGGTGCCCAGTCTCCATTCAAGCTTAAATCTTTGTGATGCCTGCATCAATTTCTGAAATCACATTAATATTCTACAGACTGCTTTCCAGCTATCAAACACTCTTTATCCCCCCCTCCCCTGCAAGGTAGCCTAAAAAGCACTGTGCAGTTAGCAAACATCACATCACATCTGCACATTTCCCTTACTAGAAAATTAAGATATTGCATTACAGACTCCCTTAAGTACAATGGGACTCTACATAATTGGATCTGTATCTATAATGTGACCATATTTAAGCAATGAAATTAATCTCCAGAATAGGCTTGTTGACTTGAATTACTATACCCACAATGAATGCTGTTACACAGGAATTTATGATCAGAAATGGAAGGTCCCTTTTGGCTCTCAGTCACAACACTTGAAATAACTCCAGGGCTGCTTAAGTGTAACTTCACACACAAAGTTGCCTGTAATTATGGTGAGAAGACAAAGACACCGCTTCTACATAACTCTGCCTTGTAATTGCCAGCCCCAGGAAACATCGAAAAGGTTTCAATTCCTTTTCACAACATCACCCACAATCTTATTTTTGTTGGATAAGTAACTCTGGGCAGTTAGCCATTCACCCTCATTGAACAGTTTGAAACCTTGAGAGACAGCTGCCAATTCGATTTTAGGAAGAAGGTGTATTTACATAAACACACACACACACTCCTGTAAGATTGCTTCTACAACACATATTCAAAATGCTAAAACTACGTACCTGCAGAATCCTGCTACTTAAAAATACAGGCAGTCCCCGAGTTAAGAATGTCCGACTTACAGACAACCCATACTTAAGAACAGACTTCTGGGTTCCCCGGCGCTACGTCGTTTACGTGGAGTACATAGCGTAGTATACTACACAATTTGAATAATTTACACAATTTGCATAAATGCCAATTTTAATGTATAGAACGCTATGCTGCTCCGACTTACAAATTCGATTTAAAGACATTCCTAAGAACGGAACTCGTTTGTAACTTGGAGACTGCCTGTACTGAGTTTTACATGGGTTGGCTCCAACATCCTTGTTGTTCCCACAGAACAGATTCTGCTGGCAGAATGGGTCTCCTGCAGCCTCTCCTCTCCCCTACAGCCCCCCCCCGTGTGCCCTCCAGATCTTCTCCAGAGAGTTGGGGGTACCTCCAGAGGAGATTTGGAGGGCACATGGGCCCACGGGGGCGGGGGAGAGACGGAAGTCCCGTTCCGCCAACAATATCTGTTCTGCAGGTGCAACTTGGAAGTTGGATCCAACACGATGCCCTCTATGCCAAGGCATTCAATATTTAACTGTTCAAAATAACACATGGGTGGTGGTGGTGGTGGTGGTGGGGATTGTCACCTGTAGGCTTAGTTTTGTTAACTTTTTGTATTGTCATTTTAAACTGCGCTTTTAAATTTGGTTTTAATCTTTTTAACTATATTGTATGTTTTTATTGTTGGTTTTTATGTAGAACTTATTGTATAAATTGTTGTGAACCACCCAGAGAGCTTCGGCTGTGGGGCGGTATAGAAATGAAAATAATAATAATAATAATAATAATAATAATAATAATAATAACAACAACAACAACAACAACAACAACAACAACACCATTTCTGGGGCAATTTCAATAGTCATCAACACAAATACAGAATTGGGATAGCGGTTTCCACCCCTCTCCCTCAAAATGGTCAATTTTGGAAAGCTAAAAACAAAACTAAGTTGAGAATGTATATATGGGAGATAGACTAGATTTTGTCATTTTTCCAGTTTCTTGACAGACAGTTACCTATATTATTTGTGGACATAAATACTCATAAAGCCACGTAACATTTGCTTCCCTTATTTCTTAAACCTTTTCAGATAACAAGATTATCTTGTTCTCCTCCTCCAGCCTTATGAACAGACACATTGAGCTGGAAGGAAACATTTCTTGAAACAGCCAACAACAGCAAAACCTGTCAGCACAAGCCTTTTTGCATTAACATAAAACATAAAAGTGGTGGAGAAGATAGCCATCAAAGGTGGTTGCGTTGGTGGTGGTAGAGAATGGCTGCTACTGGCCAGTAACAGGCAGCCATTGGCAACAGCAAAGAGTGGCAAGGGGAAGCAGTGGAAACGTCAGAGGGAGGAGGCATAGCAGTTAAGCCATGGGTTTCCCAGTTTTGAAACTAAATGTCCAGCCTAAATGTCCATACTGACTTTCATGGACAAGCCTAACAGCCATCCAGTGAAAGTTTGCTGCACTTAAAGACCACTGAAATTAATGGAAGCAAACTGCAACTAATGTGCACCATTGAGTTCAGTGAGGCCAGACACGGAGGAGGAGATCCAATAACGGATCTCCCCAGTACCACTCCCCAGCGCGCACGCACACACCCAGCTAAAGCAGAAAACTCAGAGGCCCATCTAGCAGAAATCAGGGCAAAGGAGGACAGCAAGGATGTAAAAGCCTCTGCTGTTCCTCCCACCATGCACAGGTCTTGCTGGCCGGGTGCTGGATGGGCAGAGGGTTCCGATCTCAGAGCCCTCCATCGAAACAGTGGCAATCCTCTAGGACTGTGCTCTAAGTATCCTAAGGCTACAATCCTATTTTCCTGGGAACACAAGTCTCATTGAGCTCAACAAAGGACCGGGCTACACGTATTGAAAAATGTAGCAATTAGCATTTTAGCATGCTCAGAGTGTTGTATCTAAAAGAATGATGCATGCTTTAATTATACTTCAGGAATAATAAAGCAAAGGTGATTTTAAGGTGGGGGGGGCGCGGAAAGACTGTAATCCAGATAGAATAAGGAAGGCAACATTCACTGAATCATGTTATTGTAGCTGGATGCTGGTCTCTTGTGCAGCCCTGTTTGTTTCAGTGGGGCTTGAAATGGGGACGTTCCTGGTGGATTGTGTCCGTAATGTTTTACTACTTAGCTGGGAGAAAGTCAGAAATGAGTGGCACTCCAATCTCATTTGAATAATGCTTCCAATCAATTCCATATGTTGACCCTATGACCGGACCTTGCAGGCTAGTTAGAAAAAACAGTGGAGTTTCTCGTATGATTTCCAAGTAGGAGGCTTGCATTTATGTAAGTCACCACACACATTCAAACCCCTTTGCACCTGCATAAATAAAACATTGTCCTTTATCAAGAGCAAGGAGAAATGGCATTTTTGCCCATGCACAAAAATAATTGCCCACAGAATGGATGCATGATGATGACCATCACCTTATTCAAGCATAGACTTACAATCATATTAGTTGTGGATCCACATTCTCCAATTGGTTTTCCTTCTCATGCTCAGTTTTACATATGGGCCAGTTTAATGACTACTAGTCATGATGGCTCTATATTATGTCCAGTATCAGGGGAAGCAGTGGCAGATGGTTGCAGTGGTATTGGGGGTGGTGGGGCAGGGGGCAGGGCATCTAGAGGTAAGCAGAGCCAGGGGTAACAATAGGCAGAGGTAACAGGTAGTGGAGCTGGTGGTGGTCTGACTGAGCCTCAGGACACAAAACCACTCATTTGAACCGACATTTTTTTCTGCACCAGCAGAAACCCATTGGAATATATTCTGATATATACACTTTACCTGCTATTTTAAGAAGATTATGTTGAATGAATACTGCTCCTATATGACAGGGTGCAAGTTATTTGGATGGACTCACTGTATTTTCTTACATCAATGCATCAATCGTGTTTATTCCTGATTTTAACCCACTTTTACTTGCTAATCCCCTGAGACCATCATATCTTACATTGCATTTCCAGCCATAACCCAACATGAGCACAGACAGACAGATTGTGTGTGAATTTCCACTGACTGTGCAAAGCCGCTGTCCTGACATCTGCGGTCCAGAAAGAAAAACATGTACGATCTCATCCAATGCATATTAAAGTCAGTGGTTGTGTGGTTGTGTTCCTCTCCCCACCCCTACATGCCCTGGTTTAGGACTATATCGCTGAGAGAATTTTCTTGTTTAAGTTAAATAAAATTGCATAAGCTCTGGGGAGCCCAAGAAGCATTGCACATGCATGCCTCACTTTTGAAGACAGACCGCACACAAGTAACCTCCAAATTCCTCTAATGCTTTAGGATCTGGAATTCCTGCCATCCATATCCCCCAGTTACCAGTTACGCCACCAATGTCAAAATAACCATTTGGTCCAATTTCAACATTTCTATTTCATACTTGGAGAAGCACAAAGGAGGATTGTGTGTTTCTTTCCTAATGCAATAGCACCGCACTGTCACCCAGCTGTACTTAGCATCCATTTGCATACTCCAGGTCTGCTTGCAAGTGATGGAATCCACAATCTGTTTCAGCCTTGATGCCATAAACTATGATCCTTTGGCTCATTTTAGGCTCCTCTCCCAAGGCTTGTATGCAGTAGAAATCTCTCCCCCCCACCCCCCCGCACACACACACACACACATCTACTCACATATACATTATATATTTCACATGCAGAATCCAAAACATAGTTACCAACAAAAATCCGTCCCTATATTTACGTACATTTTATAATAGCAAAACCAGGGCATTGAAAAAGAAAATTGAATAGTGGGATAGATTGTTTTACTTCTGCAAAAATTACTAAAGCATGTCCATCTTTCTGCAAATACGTCTTTTCTCTTTTTTCTATTGTTCTAATATAATATGTTAATTTTGCCATAATACCAAAATAGAAATCTAATATGGTGCTGGAAGTGCAATTGTTCAGTCTTTATCTGGGTTGTGGATATGAACTGTGGAACTGGTGCCTCCAGTCCAGCCCACCCTTCCTTGTGGCCAATAAGTGTATGGGTGAGATGAAATCTGAACAGGCATCTTTTTGGCTTGCAGCTCCCCATTCACACCCTCAGCCTACAATGCTCTCTTTAGAGTTCAGCTGATTTACACTTGGACTCTCAATTAGCCATTCCAGTAAGTGAGTGGGTGCTTCTGAATGTGGCTTTTATCACACCATTGCCCTGTCTCATTCATGGAATTTTATGGAGGAAGCTGGTCCAGAGACAATAACAGGTTTCCCCACCACAACTCCCATGTTTTTCCCATTACATCTTCCGTCTTTTTTCTTACCTCAGAAAATCCATTAAGGAAGAAAAGACAGAACAGTGGCACAATGCCTTCTGACTGGTGGTGCTAGGAGCCCTCTGTCTGGAAGCACCCCATGATTCCAGAGTCCCAGGGTGTTTCCATATGATGGTTTCTGGTGCTCCTGATTCAATGCTGTAGCACAGAGGTCTAGAAAGCATCCACAGTGAAGACAGACAGCAGTTTAGCCGAGGACTCTTCCCACTGAAAGGAAGCTCTGGGATAGAGCACCTGCTTTGCATTCAGAAGGTTCCAGGTTCAATCCTTAGCATCTCCAGGTAGGGCTGGAAGACCTTGCTTGAAACCCTGGAGAGTTGTTGTCAGTCAGTGTTGACAATACTGGGCTGGATGGACCAATGGTCTGACTCAGTATTAGGCAGCTTCCTATGTTCCTAAAATGTAGATAACAAAGTTTTCCAATTAGATTGTGCTCACTCTTCAGTCTCTTGTGCTTGTAGCACAATCCAACTTGAAAACTTCATTATTAATTTCCCTGATGAAGGACCATATATAAGGGTCCAAATGCATTGGATCAATCATTTTTATTTTTATTTTTTGCTACCCCATTTTCTCTCTCTCACTCTGTCTCTCTCTGGGTGACTGACTTAGGGGATTCTATTTTGTTAGATGGTATTTTGAATAGTAGCAAAATCAACATGCTAGTGGGGACAGGAACACACTGAGTATCTCTGCCCCTGATGTCACATGTGCCATTTAGCCCCTTTCCAGGCACCCATGTCTGTTGGGCGGAGGCCTTCGTGTGTATATCAATATATGGGAGGTTTCTACATGTGCTATCACGGTTCTGGCTCACATGGAAGCCTCTGCATGTACAGCTGTCCATGTGATGGTCCCCTCCGTGCATATATTCATCCTCTACACATGGATAATTGTTGTGGCCCAGCCGCAGTGCTGCAGTGGGCCCCATAGTTTATAGCCAGAATCTGATCAGACATGGTCTGGAAGAGTTTGGGCTTATTCAGCCTGTGGAATGTCAGAATCAGTGTGAGCTTATCTCTGCCAGTATTCTCAGCGGGAAACAGGTAGTAGTTAAGTTATCCCTGCCCAACTGCTAGCTTCGACCTTGACAGGGAAGGAAGCTGGCAGCTTCTCTGTGAGAACCTAACAGAAGAGGTGGGGGGTTTTCAGAGGTGTCACACAGGTTGAAGTGTCAACTCCGGAGGGGAGAATGGAGATACCTTGTTTGGGCAGGGGCTTTGTTGATGGGCTAAATCTCTTGTCAGTTAGTTATTCAGGAGGAGGGCTGTCACAACCACACCTTCACTTTTAAGCAGATGCCCCGGCTGAGAACATTGACTAGGAACATTCCTGTCTTTACTGACTAAAATCCTTTCTGTTTGGACTTACTACCATCCAAGCCTCTTTGAGGCACTCTTCACCTGGACTCTCCATCCAATTTGGACTCTTGTCTCTTTGGACTTTGTGTTGTTAAGAACCTGCTATGGATTATGCATCTTCATTATCGATGGATTGGACTGATCCTGACTCATGGACTTTTTTATGCCTGGACCTATGTAGCATGGGGATACCAAAGTGGAAGCTGTGGTCATTTTAATCTCTGCATGTGTGGGATTACTCTGAATTTACTCTTGAACCGATGTCTTGACTCTTGCACTTGATAGGCCTTGACCCACGTAGCACGGAGGTTCCGATGAAGATTTCAAGGTTGGACTAAACCTCTCTCTCTGTGTGGTTTTGTTTCGGTCTTTCTCTAGAACCTTTGTCTTGGATTACCTGGGATGGATTATGCCAGGAATCTTACCATTAAGTTACTACTGTGGGATTTGCTGCAATAAAGAAGTCTCACTGATTTGGTTGTCCTGTGTCAGAATACCAGAGTGTGGGCCTGAAAGATCGGGCCCATGACAAGCAGTGGCTAACTGTGCTCATAACATCGGGGGCAGAGCTACATGGCACGGCCCCATCCCTCTCACATGAAGATTTTGCTACTATACGCAGTCCCTGGGTTACGAACGTCCCGACTTGTGGACAACCCGTACTTAAGAACGGACTGCCATATACTGTATGTAAAAATCTGAGTTAAATACAATGGTTCGTACTTATGAACGCACACACTATACTTTGCAACACTTTGAAAACATTGTGCTGCTTCTGTTCCAATTTACGGTGCACACATTCAAGTTAAAGACAGACTTACGAACGGATCTCATTCATAACCCAGGGACTGCCTGTATTCCTAATGCCTGAATAGGGCTTATGTTTTCAAGCCATATTCATTATAATAGTGTCTAATTAAGAACTGTTTGCTAGCATAATGTGTAATTTAAGCGGCATTTCCTAATATCGTCTCTTAGAGTAATTAGTCCTTCCCAGATGATTCTTGCTGCCCTGAAGATTTTTGCTACATGCTATACAGAAACCATCTTCCATTATGGAAACCAGGCCATCATCCTGCTTCTGGCTACAAAAGGCTACCGCAGCCACCTCCTAGGTGGCTGGAAACCGCCAACTAATGAAACCTTCCTGGCACGCTTTGATATAAGTCTGTTTGCATTTAGCCAGAACATTTCCTGCCTTTACTAATAATTCTTTTTTTGAGAGGATGAAGCAATAACTTTTTGTTTTTAATCGTTCTCCCTTCTTATTATGACATTCAAGCTACTAGAGTTACAAAATAGTCAAAAGTAGTTGTTGGCCACTGTTGAACTTATTTTGGAACAAGGTCTCCTTTATAGTTGGTAGATTTGTTGACCTTTCTTATCTAAGGCTTCTAGAATAAATGTGGGGGGGGGCAGGATTTTCTACCCAAAGACTATTAAAATAACAATAAGCAATGCAATTTAAAAAAAAACCAGATTTCTTATACATTTCCAGTGCTAACTCCATAGGCCTAATAGTGTATCACTTTTTATATTATTTCTAGGTTTAGTATCAGTTTACAATTAATTTAACCCTGTTGCAACAAAGGAGTAAAATGTGTTTCAAAACTATTCACTTGACCATAGATATATTTGTGATAGAATGGATTTCCAACAGGAAAAAGTTGGGCCATTTTCCTATACTGACCTAGCTCTAGAGTATTAATTCCATGAAACTTTCCTGTATTTTATCCTCCTACCTCCCCTGTGTGTGGGGGGGGGGGGGGGGGAGAAGTATTGTTTCCCATTTCAGAACAGCATGGGGGAAAACCAAAAACATTCCAGAAAGCATGATGGGTGGAAGCAATTCTATCAACTTTTTTTTTGCAACATATGCCCAATGACCATATCTTCTACAAGAGCTTTTGTAGCTCCCCCAACTGGTAGAGCTTCTCTCTGTAGGCAAAACTGGTGAAGGCCATCTCGAATACAGTTCTGATGCTTAGACCTCCTCTTCAGACCCATCTCTTCATGCAGGCTTTCGCCGAGGTGTGACCAGCCAGCTATGGTCTGTAGTGCACAGCAGAGTGTGTAGTTGTATTGCTAATTAGCATTTATTTATTATTGTGTAGTTTTATTGTTGTGATTTACTGTTTGTATTTTGAGGGCAACAATATTGCATGTTTACTGCTTTGATAATTCTGTGGAAAGTGGGATATAAATTTGGGTTAAAACAAAACAAAACATCCTAACCCCCCTCCAGCCAGGGTTAGGATTGCACTGTGTATGTGTGTGTGGTTCAAATTCTTCTTCTTATGCAAATATCATCTGAACACCACTATTTGGTGCATGCGAAAGCTATGAGACTGACTCCAATTTTTTTTTACCCAAAACTAGAATGTTGACCACTTTCACAGCATCCAGTTCTTTCACCACTCTTAGCATTCTTCACACAGTTTGATCTTCTGATCTGGGTGCATCAAGTTTCAGGGGTTCCGGTGATTACCGGGTTTTGGTTTTAGTTTCTTTTTACAAATATACAGGTGGGAGTACCGCATTAAGAATGGACAGATATCTCAAAGTTCACTGCTCCCTCATAAGGTTTCTAGGAGGGAGGGGCAGCCTGTATCCTAAAAATGCCCCCAGAGCTCTAGTTCAGTTATGTCTCTCTGACCTTTCACCACACAGGGGCACCATCTCCAGTCAGAGAGGAGTGAGAAGGTGGGGAAAGAAAGACACACCCTCTTCTCCAAAATGGCTCTCCCTTTTCACAACAGCCTCTGGCCATTCCTTGCCATTCAACGGAAGACGGTCTAACAATTGGTCCCTATGGCAACCTATCATCTTTGTTTACCTAACAATTGAATGTGCCAGGCCAGACAATGTGCCTGGTCCAGACCAGCCTCACACAGGTTATATATGCCCCACCCTCTCTCTTAGGATCAACCGAGAATGCTAAATATACAAGCCTGCTCCTTTGCTTTTCCATGGTATTATATAGTGGATATATTTATATGAAGATCAAGTTGGCGTTATTGAATAGAAAGAGGTGTTCAAATGAAAAAGGGGGGGGGAGACATCATTTTTAAAAAGCGTTGAAGGAATGCTAGGAGCTGGAGGGTGACCAGCACAGTGGTGTTTAAGGCAAGATGGTTTCTGAGTCACTGGTAGATTCTTGGGCTAAGAAACCACACAGGAAAGTTGCACATGGCGCTCTGACCTAAATATCAGGTTTGAAATATCAACAGTGGAAAGCAAGGGATGTGGGTGGCTGACATGACAGCAGCAGGAGTAACAGATGTTAACTCCTTGGCAAGTAAAATGACAACAGATGTTCACTCAGTGGCAGCTATTGAAGAAGTGCTGCCCAGAGATATGGCAGTAGCCGCAGAACATGTGACGCCACCAGCACATGGAACAGAAGCTGGAGAAAGCACATGGGCTGTGGTTGCAACACATATTATTCCAGTGGCAAGTGGGAGAGGAAAGGCCGCTCTGTGTGGCATGGATGGCATCCTGCAGGGCAGCTGGAAGTTAGCAGTGAAGCAGTTTTCATGATGTGGTGTGTGTGTTTTATCATAAGTGCACTGGTGTGTTTGAGGGTTGTTGATTTTTTCACTTGTTTAACAACAAACTGTACTATGATATTTTTGAAGTCGTGTCAGTTTGTCTGATGTGTGACGAGTCGAGAGTGCTTGATGGTTTGTATGTTTATATGATTAATCTTGATTTTAATGTGGGAAGTGAGCTGTCCAGTCCAAGTCTGGTTTAAAGTCAAAGAACACTGAGGAGGGAGAGCAGGAAGGGGCCTTGAAGTTGCCCACCAACAGTTAATACCCAGACAGCAGACTGAGCAGGCACACAATGAGAAAAAATTCAGAGAAATAGGTCGACTGTGATATATGTCCTGTATTTCGATTTAAATAATAGTTATTATTTCTAAATTTGCACCTATACATATAATTTTGCATATACAAATGTTATGCAAATTGGTGTCCTCATTCATCCTCTTTTTGGGTGATGCATTTCCTCTTCTTTGGCGATGCGCAAGTGGCCACCCCAGTAACAGAACACTGGCCAGGATCCAAAGATTTGCTCAGATTGGTGGAATTTTAACATGCACCCCTCCTTGGAATAGCTGTCCTTCAATGTCCTCAGTTTTTTGTGCCGTGTACCATGTGTTGTGTGGGGGTGGGGGGAGAGCAGGAACATAGGAAGCTACCTTATGCCAGGTCAGATGACGGGCTGGTTCACATGACACGGCAGCTTATCGTGGGTTAAATAACCCATGATTACCCACAGTGTGTGCAGAGTGCATGCGGCCACCATTTTGAATATGAGACCTCTGATCGGGGCAATCAAGGGTTGTGGTGTGTCATGAACCTGGCCACCAGGGGTTGATCAGGGGTTAAACAACCCACACTTGATCATTTAACCCATGATAACCCACTGTGTTGTGCAAACTGGGTCTATTTGTCCATAGACAAATAGGATGGAAGCGGAATATCGGTGGTCAATATAAGAGGTTTAAAGATGTTCATAAGGCTAATCTAAAAAAATGCAATATAAACATCGAAAACTGGGAAGCTCTGGCCCATGAACGATCTAAATGGAGGTTGGCCTTTCACAAAGGTTCCATGGACTTTGAAGAAGCCCGAGTGCAAGGTGAAAGGGAGAAATGTGCTAAGCGAAAAGCACGTCAAATGAATCCTTTACAGGACCATCTTCTATCTGGTAACCTGTGTCCTCACTGTGGGAAGCTGTGTGGATCTAGAATTGGCCTCCACAGTCACTTACGGACCCATCGCTAGAGTCTACACAATCTTCTTTAGAATCTCCTCCTTTTATCCCGGAAGACAATCTTACTCGGTCACGAGTGATCGCCTGATGATGATGATTTGTCCATCTAGTTCAGCATTATCTGCTCCAACTCCTTCTCATCATTTGCTACCTAATCCTTTTAACTGGAGATGCCGGGGATTGAACCTCGGACCTTCCACATGCAAAACATGTGCTCTACCACTGAGCTGTGAGCCCTCACCTAAGCAGCTTCTATTTCCTCCCCTAAGGACCTGTGGTTCCCCTAAGGAGCTGCTGTCTAAAGTTCCCAAGTTGGGCTCACAGAATCCACTGATTTGCTGCAGTTCCTGGATCTTCCTTCTATATACCGAGTTTCCATGTCCACAGTGACTGACCCATTCATTCCAATGAAGAAAGGTGTGTGTGTGTGTGTGTGTGTGTGTGTGTGTGTTTACTTTTCTTCTCATGGGCCATGTTACCTTCTTAATAGAAGTGAATAGGACACTGTGCATAGAGGCATTATGTGCCAACTGGAATAGGTATAGAATTTCGGCCTGGGGCAATCTAGTTTATGTCCATGAGATGAATACCAGTGAAGTTCCATATGAGCCAATAAGATTTTCAAAAAATGTTTTTTTTAAAGTAAATTCTTGTAAAATATTTTTGCTTTAAAGGCAGTATATATTTCAGTTCAGTAGAGAGGGCATCCACAGAGTTCTTACTATTTGTTCTTGAATCATTTCAATTTGTGTTGCACAGTTTGTTTTATTAAAGTAATCATACCAAACTACCAGCCTGTCTCTTACCTCCCCCCCCCCCGCATCCCCAGAGGTTGGCAACAGGACAGAAAGCAGCAACTCAGTCTAGTTTTACTCTGCAGTGACTGAGCTGAGTATGTGACAGTGATGGAAAACACAGCCTGCTTGTAAAGTGACAATTATGGACTGGTTTTTATAGAAATGCCCCAGTCAAATTTAGATATTATTATTAAACTGGCATGACACACAGCCATTTTTACCACTGTAGGACTTGGATTGTCAGACACACATTCAAATTTAAGATGTGGATTGCGATTAGCATTGTATCTACTTAGTACCTTTTAAAACTTGGTGAGACTTTCCCAGATTAATCATACACAATTTGTAAGGAGGGTGGGGAGAGAATATAGATGAAACCAATAAGATATATGTTAACAAAGATCTATATAGCATCTATTACACTGGCTTCTTTTTTCCCCTATCTTAAACTAAGTTTTGCCAAATGCAACTGTCTGATGCAATTATTTGTGATGTTGTACTTCCATCCTATGCTCAGGCTTACGGATCTTGACACCAGCTCAAGACAGTATGCCTATTTGCACATAATGCTAGACCATCATAGATTAATTTCCCTGCAGGGCTTAGCAGAGCACTCTGGCTGACCTTTTGAATATGCAATCAGAGGGGACAACATGGCATAGGGAAGCTATTTCAGCACCTACGCTGTGACTGCCATAGCATTTAGGGCCCTTGAAGAGGAGATATGCCCACACAGCAACCCAGTGAGCCCAATACCTGAGCAGGGATTTGAACCCCCAGTTCAAACCCAAATGTCTAGCCCAGGGGTCCCCAACCTTTTTGGACCCATGGGCACATTTGGGAATTTGAGAAACTGCTGTGGGCACCAGCACAAAATCCCTAATCAATGGATCACCACTTGGCATCTACCTGTCACATCTACGGATCTTAGGCTGCATCTTACTCAGCAAAAACTTTTGTTTTGTGTCTATTGGATATTGCAACTTCTCTTTAATAAAGTATTGTCTAACTTGGATAATTGCTGGTGGTGTAATACAGCTAATGCTTCTTTTAAACATATGTTTTGGCAATGTCCAGTAGTTGCTTCTTTTTGTGGGGTGGTTATTGCACAGATAAAGTTTGTACTGGAGTAGTCTTTAATATTCACTGATGCACACAGTCCTTTAAATTATTTGCCTGCTTCATGGCAATTAACAAATGGAAGGGGAAATGGATTCTCCATGCCCTTTTGACAGCTAAAAGACTGATATTACAAAATTGGAAGGAAAAACACTCACCTCATAGAATGCAATGGATTGAGGACCTTACAACACTTTCAGTATATGAACGGGTGGTCTATAGATGCCAACTTCCAATGGATACTTACTTGGATATTTGGTCCACTTTTATTGAAGCCTATGTATAATTGCTAGAAAGTCATATGCATTTCATACAAATCCAAAAACAAATTTGTTTTTAAAAAATATTACAATTTTTTAAAAGGGGTACCACATTGGGAACCCCTGGTCTAGCAATTGTATGACACTAGAATCTGTAGCAATTGTCACTTCAAAGTGGGTAGAGATATGTTGTGCTAAAGAACAAGGTTCTGCTCAAATATTATATAATCCTGCAAACAAAGTATGAAAAACAAAGGTATTTCACTTCAAAACTTAGCAACTGTTGAATAACTTAACAATGGCTGCTGCTCTGGGTTTCGTTTTATGTAGTATTCTCTAGAATTGCTTCTCTTAGTACAACATCAACAACAAGCCTGTGGCTTATGCTGGCTCAGCTTGTCTGAGCGTGGAAAGCTAAGCAGGGTCAAGCCTGGTTATTACTTGGATGGGAGACCCCTCCTCTAGTTTCCTGCATTGAGAAGGGGGTTGGACTCGATAGCCTTGTAGGCTCCTTCCAACTCTATGATCTATGATATCTATGAAACTCACAAAGCACTTTGTGCCAGTTTTGCTGCAAGATAATTATGTACAACAGCCCTCAAAAGTGTTGTCACATTTTAATCAATTGGAAGATGGAATGGAACTGGAAGTGAAAAGAACATTCTGATGTTAGCTGTTTGTATACCGTACTTCTTCTGTAACATTTGGAAGTAACCATTGTTGATAGGATACTAGGCTAGATATTGGTGTGTGACCTAGCAAGACAGCTCTTGAAACAAACATCTGGAAGAAAGCTAAATATGGGAGCATTTCCTTGCAACATTTAAGTATGATTTGTGTCAGTCATTGCAACACAGGATTCTCAGGAAACATATTTCATTTTCATGTATTACATTTCCATACTGCCCAATAGCCGAAGCTCTCTGGGTGGTTTACACAGGTTAAAACCTTAAAAATACATTATAAAAACCATATACATATAAATATACAACATAGAGAGAGATACACATATATCTAAAAACAATTTTAAACAATCAACAAGAAAAAATCAAGACGTGATTAAAACCACCTCATATGCTGCCAAATACCTGAGAGAAGAAAACAACAAGCAAAACAGCAAACACAAACAAGCACAAACATAAAAGCAACAAACAAGCAGCAGTGTTGTGTCTCATACTATGCACAGCATAGCATAGCCAGTCCAAGGGAGTTTTAAAACAGCAACAGTTAATTTTACGGATCAAAAACAAATACAATTTGCTCAGGAAATGTACTGGTCTGTTTCTGTTACTGTCTCCGTAAGCATCATCAGAGAAACAGTCGGTTAGCAAAGAAAAGGACGGAGCAAATGCACAGGAGTGGTGTAGTATAGGTACGTAATGGGTGGACAGGGCCCATGCAAATGGCTCTGCCCATGTGGTTCCTGGATTTAAGTGTTACTGACAGTGGCATGTGAAGAAGCCATGGGAAAGGAGTTCTCACACTGCTGACAGTAAGTGTGAACGGGCCCTCGACCATGTGGCAAAAACAAGCATGTGTTCTTGCTAAACTTATTATTGGTTGATCTTCTCTTACTCTCCCCAAGTTACTGAATTTTATTAATTCCCAGATGTCCTATATCAAACAACTTTCCATAGCAGAAAGTCTCCATGTATAAACCATGCAAATCCTTGCAGAAAGGAATACATTTGTAATGAGAACTATATCTGAAGCAGTAGCTTTAAAATACTCTAATAAAGCAACAAGGAGGGGAAAGGGTACATGCAATCCGTCAATCTTACTAATTGCCTCCAAAACAGCCCTCCCAATTTATTTTAACTTAGGCCACCATCAGTGGAATTCATCCATATCTTTCATCAGTCAAAAGCATTTGCTATGGAGCAAATGTTAAACTTGTTACCTTTCAGCAATGTCTGCTGCCCTAAGCCATATATGCCACTCTTCCATACTGGTACCTACTCTGGATAAGTAAGATGGGCATGCATCACGAGTGGAAGAAACTGTGGTATGAAAATATATCTTTTAGCTTACTTTGTTGGTGAAGATTTCATACAAATGGCTGATGATGGAGGCAACAGGATATTTTATCAGGTCCATTTCTGCTAGTGTTGTCAGCTTCCTGCAAAAAAAAGAAAAAGACTTTTATGTCGAAAACAGGTATGCAAATTACTACATGGGTCACAGCCTCAATACTTCAGTGGGGTTGAATAATGCCTTAGTTCAACCAGGAAATTTGAACAGGCAGATTTATCCTAACTGCTGCCAAACCGAGTGTCTGTTTTTAATACGTGGAAAATACAGATTTGCACTTTCGAATAGGCATGGTTTCACAATGCCAAAGGCATCTTTGATCAGTATCAGAAGTTTCCTTTTCCACTTTACTGTGGGAAAGTCACTTTTACTAGCCACGATTTCTTATTGATCTTATCAATGCAGAGTTTTCTTATACAGTGAAACTATTTTGTACTTAACAATCACACGTGTGTTCAGGCAACCTAAGAAGTGGTGAAGATAGCAATAATAGTCAAATTTTAACACACACACACACATTTAGCTTTACATGGAGCTAAATAAATTTAGACTCTCAGCCTAACCTACCTCACAGGGTTGTTGTGAGGATAAAATGGAGAGGAGGAGGAGGAGGAGGAGGAGGATTATGTAAGCCACCTTGGGTTCCTTGCAGGAAAAAAGGTGGGGTATAAATATAATAAATAAATAAATAAATAAATTTCTGATTTTGTTGGTATATTCACTAAAATCAGTGAGAGACCTCTCAATAGCGTCTTCAGAATAAGTTTTTACTTTGGTTCCCTCGTGAATAGCTACTGACAAACTGAATATTAAAGAATAAGATTTAGTTCTGCAATCCCACAGCTTGGCTAGACGCAAAAGGGGGATATGGAAAATGGGGAAATATTTACACCAGATGCAGCCTAATAAGTAATAATCAGCATTAGAACACATTAGTGGAGCATTGCAAGGGTCAGTTTCAGCCAAGATCTTCAGTAGCTGAGACAATCTCTTTAATTCACCCCCTGATTCTCCCATGGCTACTGTAATAGAGAAAAATTACTGCTGTTGTGGCCACCCCAGAAGAGTGTAGTTTGGCTAAGGAGACACTTTGAGTTGCACTTTGGTTTGCAGAACAGGGGAAAATCTGGGGAACTGTAGTTTGTTAAAAGTGCTTAGATCCAGAGGAGGTGTTGGGGCATCTCTGGGAGGCCATCTGCTCCACCACCCTGCTGTCCATGGGCACTTGCTGAAATACAGGTACAGGGCCCCTGATGATCCCTGTTGCATCTGATCCCCCTGGATTAGCTGGCTTTTTGCCCATGTGTGCTTCACCTCCTGCTCCCCCCGCCCGAATCTTTCTGCCTGAGGTTGTTTTTCTGAAATCAAACACACTCCTCTCCCCTGTCCATACATCCCTTTTTACAAATAGGGGTGTCTTTAGGAGTCAGGGTCCTTTAAAGGCTCTCTCTCTCTCTCTCTCTCTCTCACACACACACACACACACACACACAGAGAGAGAGAGAGAGAGAGAGAGAGAGAGAGAATTTAGTAGTAGTAGGTGATCACTCGTGACCGAGTAAGATTGTCTTCCAGGATAAAAATTACAAAAAGAAAATTATAAAAGGAGGAAATTCTAAAAAAAATGTGTAGACTCTAGAGATGGGTCCGACCGTAAGTGACTGTGGAGGCCAATTCTAGATCCACACAGCTTCCCACAGTGAGGACACAGGTTACCAGATGGAAGATGGTCCTGTAAAGGATTCGTTTGACGTGCTTTTCTCTTAGCACACATTTCTCCCTTTCACCTTGCACTCGGGCTTCTTCAAAGTCCATGGAACCTTTGTGAAAGGCCAACCTCCAGTTAGAGCGTTCATGGGCCAGAACTTCCCTGTTTTCGATGTTTATGTTGCATTTTTTTAGATTAGCCTTAAGAACAGATCTTAAGAACATCTTTAAACCTTTTATACTGACCACCAATATTCCGCTTTCCATCCTTGAGTTGGGAATAAAGTAACTGCTTTGGGAGACGGCAGTCAGGCATTCGAACAACATGACCGGTCCACTGAAGTTGGCGTTGAAGAGAGAATTTAGAGCATATGTAAATTAGTATATGCCAATTTGTGCATTTCTTTTGTCCTGTGAGCCCCGAGTCCCAGATCTTTTCAGTACCTAGCACCACCCCTGCTGAGATCCCTAGTGCCATGCACAGAACTACAGCTCCCAAGAGTCCCTGGAGGAAATGTTAAACTAATATAAGTACAAAGAAACTGGCAGTATAGCATGGGAGATACAGTACTAATTAGAACCATTAATGTAAATAATCTCACCTCATGTTTTGACTTTCTTTCAGGGTCCTTATTTGTTTCTGCTTTTTATTTTATTAATCCAAGATTTTTCTTTCTAGCAGTTTGCTTTGGTGAAGGGTGGGGAGAAAGAAGAGTTCTCAATTTGAATAAGTAATTTTGAATAGATTAAAGGACCATTTTATCATCTATAAACTGAAGCCAAATACCAACACACCACTAGAAAATGGAAGCAATAGTTACTTGCAAAGTCTAAGAGGAATTTCTACTTTAATAACTACAAGTTCCTGCTGGATATAGCAATGTTTTAATGCAACAGGGCTCCTCCATTTTTCCAAGAGAGCATTAGCTTGCATTTATTTAACCTGTCATTACATCATGCTGCACAAGCTTACCATGCAATTATATAGGTAATGGTTACCATGCTATCCTGACCGAGGCACACTGGCTCTCTAGCATTCCTCTCCCCTTTTCCCTGCCTCCAACACAAAAGTAGTTTCTGTGAGATGAATGAAGAAGCCATTAGAAAAAGCCAGGGTAAGCTTGTGAGTTACCAGGGAAAAGACCAAATCCCATATTGTTTTGAACAGTCATTCGACAAGAGTGTATCAGACCTGATTTCAAGTTATAGGCTCATAACTGCAGAGGACAATTTCTGTGCAAAACTGCAGCTCGTAGGCTGCTATTTACAACTGTGCCACTAGCTTTTTTGCTATCAGTCTTGGTCTTAATTCCCTGTTGTTGGGGATTTAGGTTGTTTTCACACTGTGACAAAAGCCACCTTCCTGTGAGACTCAGTATTTGTGCATATGCTTCTTCGCTGCAAAGGACCAGCTAATGCATGGATGTGGGGGCAGGAAGCATGCCTGACACTGAAGCCTGGTGGCCAGGAGTGAGGCTTGGCTCCCCAGGAATCACATGATGCCCCTTTCATGCAAGTAACTTGCGAAGGAAATTTCTTCAGGACATAGGAGCTCTGTAGTGTGCACTGAGCTACACCACTAATATCATCTGCCCTGTATTCCTTTGCATGTGTGGATCTGTACTTTCCTGCCCAGATAGGGTGGCCACTTATGCATTGCCCAAAAAGAGGGCACTGATTTGCATAACATTTGTATATACAGATTTATATGTATAGGTACAATTGCTAAAATAATGACTATAATTTAAGTAGAAATACAATACATCTCACCATAGTAGATAAGACTGACTAGGTGACCTGCATGCCTGCTCAGTCTGCTGTCCAGGTGCTTGCAGTTGACTTTAAGGCCTCTGCTCTCCCTCCTTATGGCTCTTTGACTTTAAACCAGAACTTGGACTGGACTCCTCTGCAAACAGAGAACATCTTCAAATAGGGGAACTCCATCAGTTCTCCAAAATAGAGGCCTGCCCTCTGTAAAGTAGGACACCTGACCACCCTAGAATATTTAATTTTGGGGGGGTGAAATAGCCTCCCAAGTTACCAAACTCTGCTTATCTTATATTGATTTTTTTTAAACCAAACTTCACACTGAAAGTAGGGAGATGTTCCCAGGGCTGGCCCTACGATGAGCCATGCTGGAGTAAGAGTGCTCACTGCCAGCTGCCTGGGTACCTGTGAGACCACCCAAATCTACATGGGGCCACATCACCAGAATGAGTGCACCCCCTACTGGCTGTTGTTCTGAGCCCCCACGCACCAGCAACAGTACTAAACAGCCCGATAGGGTGCCACAAGGCCCGTCCACCTGCCTGAGTCCCTACCACGCCACCACTGGTGCTCCACAGCTCAGCAGTGGTGGAAGCTGACCGTTCAGGTACTCCATGGTAGTCTAGGAAAGAAGAGAACAGTAGCACAATCTCCATAGGTTTAAATCACTTTAGTATTAATCTTCCACCTGCTTTAAGAGGCATAGTTTGATGTGCTGTATCAGTGCTATTTTAGCCCCATGTTAGGAATAAGAAACGAAAACTTAAAATTAGCCTTGAGAATGTGCATTGTACGGTGTTATGTATGTTCTACTATATGGCACGGAATTGTGGACTTTAACACACAGACTATCATAGAAAAGATAGAAGCATTTGAAATGTGAATTTATCACAGGATGTTATGAATTTCATGGACTGAGAGGGTGACCAACAAAGAAGTATTAAAGAGAATGTATAAAGATCATTATAAACCACAGAAAACTAAAATATTTTGGTCACCTAATAAGAAATGAAAAAATATAGACTATTGCAGCTGATTATACAAGGGGAAATAAATGGGAAAAGAAGTGTAGGAAGAAGAACATCTTGGTTGAAAACCTTAAAGAATGGTTTGGGGGCAATACAACATCATTGTTTAGAGAGGCCATATCTAAAGACTGTTTAGCCATGAAGATGTCCAACCTCTGGTAGGTGGGAAACGAGGAGAAAAAGAAGAAGAATCTTTTAATGAACACAAAAACACTTTAAAAAAAAAACTATGGAAGTAATCATGCAATCAGAAAATATATTTTTAAAAATTAATTTTAAAATGGCATGCCCAAAATTCTCCCTGCCCTGCCCACACAAATATGTTACACTCACTCCTAGTGCGGACAAAACATAGCAGGATAGTCACACACAAAATGTGCTATACCTCCACAGGTGTGGAAAGTCAACTGCAAATCCTCACATAGCTTACAACAGAAGAGCAATGAATGGGTAGTGCTATGGGAGCCGCCAGTATGGAACCATCCCAGCATTCAATTTCAATTAATGTAAACATGGAAGAACATTTTTTCAAAAATTCGGAGCATATCCCCATAGTTGAGGAATACCTTGGATTGCAAGCATAATAAGGATGCTTGCAATAAGGATGGTATTTCATCCTTAGTAGTTCAATAACAGGGACAGAGGGCGAGTTACTTCCAACAACATGAGTCTCCAACATGTTATTATCCTAAAGCTGAAAATAGTTCACCTTCAGACATTTCAAGTATGCTTCCAGGGGGTAAAAGTGTTTAGAAAAACATCCCTAAAGGAGTGGAGCAAGAGTGCTACATACTTAATCTTGGAATGGGGCCCGAAATCTCTAAGATCATTCACTAGAGTAGAAAAAGGATGTATCCAGCTTTCCATTTTCCTATTCAGATTTGCAAAATGCACTCAGCTATGTTGGAAGAAAACGTCTGAAGATTCCTGTAGTGTCAAAGAAGTGAGTTTGAGATGTACCTTGTAAAACATTGACGACCTTATAAAGTTTTCAAGTACCTCCTTAGCATCTGACTGCATATCCTCCAGCATCTTAAAAACATGAATTGTAACATCAGCAGCATTTCTTAATGTCACTCTGAACCCAGGTAGGCTTATCAGGCAGCTGAGCTTACACTGGATTTCCCACTGCAAAAATATATGGATGAAAGACTATTGTCAAAAGTTTAGATTTAGTGACTAGTCTCAATGTTCCAAGTACCCTGGTGGCTACATGGATGCCATCTAAAAATGTGATACTGATGCTTTAAAATGGATATTTCCATCAAGGGACTAGGAATTTATTTCTGACCCTATTCAATTTACTCTTTCATTGGTCAAACTTTAATTGCTAAAAGAAAAGCACTATGCTTTATTACAAGCACTAGCATAAAACTAAAATGTTATGCCATCACCTCATTATACAAGTCTTTATTTTATTTTATTTTCTGATTTGTGACTGGTCTCTAGTTTCATTAAAAATAAAAAAGCAACTTGGCAGAAGACAAAAATTGAACCAGGTTGTGTGTGTGTGTGTGTGTGTGTGTGTGTGTGTGTGGTTGTGTGGTTGGCTGGCTGGCTGGCCTATTTAAATGCATTTTTGTTAATATACAGGTGTGGAAAAATGCTTTCTAAATATGTTCATAGTTATATGAAGAAAATACCTGAATTGACGATTAATATTTGTGCATGCCTATGTATTGTTGGTGGGTTGTTTCCCCCACCCCCTTTAAATGCATTTAGGATTGTGTACAAATTGGCAGTACTTCTGACTGTTAAGCTATTTGCCTGAATTATTTCTGCAGTAAATCTCTAGAAATGTCCACTTATGCAGAAAGGCTCATAAATATCTCATGTTAGCCATAAAATACAGCAGAATTTTGGAAGTCATAATTTTAATGGATATAACTGCACTATAAAAGAGAGGCCTGTGGGACTGGGACTAAAGTAAAATTTATCCAAGTGAGCTGTGATGCTAATCCATCTGCAAGCAATAAATTATCCTCAGTCCCATAGGTGTGACATATTATCCAAAGGGTGCCTAGTGATTAAGGACACAACGGTATAGATATGGCCGAGGCCCAAGTAAGCCCTGAGCAATTAGCAGTGACTGGAAATTGTCAACAGTTCTTCTAAACAGTTGATAGTTTCCTATGTGCTCAGGTTTGCCAAGGCACACACATCCAGGAGTATCTGTGGTCAATCTCAGATGTGAACACCAATCTCAGTGACAGGGGCCCACAGAGGAAACAGAACAGCAATTTGTTTTATTCAGACTAGTTTGAATCCTCTGTTCCACAAGGAACGGATCCCTCTAACGCTAATGGCAAAACTCCCATAATTTCAACTAGTCAAAGGTCAGGCCTACAGTGCACAGTGTGTGTGTGTGTGTGTGTGTGTGTGTGTGTGTGTGTAACCAATATTTTTTATAGGTGAATTTTAAAATGATGCATGGCTTTGTGCTCTCACACTAGTTTCTACGAGTTCAAGGCAAAGCAACGAGGTGGTGGGGGAGTGAAAGGCAAAGGTATGGCCAGCAGTGAAAACAGATCAAGTTGCTCAGACCAGTATGTGTGAGCCTGAGCTGGAAGCTTTCATAGGTGTCAGGGAGTATCACATAACTCAGTCTGGTCGACTGGTGTATGGAGGCATCCTTGATCTTGGCTGGTCTTTTTCCCATCCTTTTCGTCCGCTCTCTATGGCTGGGTGATGATGTGCAGGCCAACTCCATGTCTGTCAAGGCTCAGTTCAAAACCCAGTGTGGCTTGAGTCCCAACATAAATGGTGTATAAGTAGGGTGGATATTTTATGCATCACCAAAAAAGAGGAAACGTATCACTTAAAAAAAAAAAAGGACAAAAGAGGGCACCAATTTGCATAACTTGCATATGCATAATCATATGTATAAGTGCAATTTTTAGAAATAATAACTATTATTTAAGTAGAAATACAAGACATCTCACCATAGTAGGAAGACTGACTAGGTGACCTGTGTACCTGCTCAGTTTGCTGTCTGGGTGCTCACTGTTGATGGCAACTTCAAGGCCCCTAGCTCCCACTCCTTATGGTTTTTGGACTTGGACTGGACAGCCCATCAAATAGAGAGGACACCTTCAAATAAAGGACTGTTCTCTGCCAGAACTCTGTAAAGTTGGACACCTGGCCATCATATATATATATATATATATATATATATGGCATATATATATGCCACCATATATATGTGTGTGTGTGTGTGTGTGTGTGTATAGTAATACCTTGGATTGCAAGCATAATTCGTTCCGGAACCATGCTTGTAATCCAAAACACTCTTATATATGAGAGAGAAGAGAGGGGTTCTGGAAAAGGAGTGAAAGTGTTATTTCTTATTCATCTAGCCAGCTAGCCATTTGGGTGGGGTGCATACTGAATCAGCAAGGATACAAACTCCCAAGATATCCATGTGACTCTCTCTTATGTGGGACTCTGGGTTGCATCTCCAGTTGCACGACATTAATCTGTGTATGGATTTGCTGCATTAGACGCACAACAGTGGAAACAAATAAAATCCACATCCAGCAAATTACCTACTCATCTAGCATCACTGACTGGTGGCAATGTAGTCTTGGTGCCTCCCCAGCACAAGACCTGAACTATTTCAGCAGGGTGGAGTTATACTATGGTTGTCCAATTGTTACACAGGAGAAAAGGGATGCTAGGAATGAATCCCCTCCTTCCTCCAACTGTTATGACAGGTAGCAGCTCATTCCTACAAAGGAACTGGATGTTAACCTCTAGTTGAGAAGTCAAAAGGGGGAGGAGCCTGTGCAAGCTCAGCAGGCCAGGAGACTTGCACAGTAAAGCTTTAGTCACTAATACTACCAGGCCTCTGTCTTCTTTGGGCATAGAATCCACTAACAAAACACAACTAACAAGTGATCAGGTCTATGCAAGAATTCCTTTTTTACTTCTATTAGAGGACCAAATTGTGGGCAGGGTTGTCAAAATGCATGTTGGATGGATTTTTTGAATGGGTCCAACTCACACAGACATTTTTGTATGTAAACCCCGGTTCACAATGAAGGGTCTGCCCACGGTGAGGAAGGGTGCATGAGCTTGATGGTCACTCCTGCACCCTGCCACATGTAGGAAATACATAGAGAACCAGACCTAAATCTCAAGAGCTGGTGGGCACGCTACTGTTGAGAACACACATTGGCCTGCATGCAGCCTACTACTTTACCTGTCACACAACTATGGTGTTATGGAAGGAAATGGATGTTTTACGGCCCATCTCAGGCTATGAATCCCATCAATGTGATATGTGAATTGGTGCCATTTTTTAATCCTGCATTTATTTCCAATAATAACATTTTGTGGGGGTTAAAAATAAAACAATTTGAAGTTTTTAATAGTTCTGGTGGGATGAGCATTTGGTATGTAATAAATCACTGTACTTCATCTCCTCATGTTTTGACATCCTTCCTGCCACTTTCAGCTGACTCCACGTGGATAAGTTGGCCTTGAAACAATTAACCAGCATTCATATTGGAACAGTTATTAAAGTCACATCAGCGCAAAGACAGCTGCTCTTGTCATTTTCCAATTGACTCCAATATTGTTATTCTCAGCTGAATTATTTGATGGCTTCTGGCCACCAGCTAAAATGTTTGACAAATTGCTGAATTCTAGTTTGACTTGTACAAAAATGTACCGTGGGGACACAACATATTATTTCTCCTCCTTTCCTTAATGTACTTCAGGTCCAACTACACATTGCATTAATTGTGTAGCAAATAGCTGAGGCTTACCCCCATTTTTTTAAAACTCTAGAGTAAGTGCATGCAGCCACAATTCAGGTGGGGACCACTACGCACTGGACAGGGAGGATTAAACATCTCCCGCTCACACACCCCATTTGCTTCCCAAAATACTGTCCCCCATTGATGCCAATGGATGCTCTTTTCCTTTTTTTTAACCCCCATGGGGGTGGGAGGGATGGGAACAAAAAAATTTTTGAAAAATTTTGAGAACACAAGGGGCAGCTTTGCAACTATGCCCTCTTGCCTGCAGGGAAGGTTTTAGTGAGAAATTCCCTTTTAAAATAATAAAGCCAAATGTCCAGACATATAAAAGAGTTTCTTTGGGAAAAGGGGGAAACAAGAAGAGCAAGGAAAGGCAACAATCATACGCCCAGAATTTCAAATAAAAAAATCAAACTCTAATTTGTAGCGCAATCCAATAGGATTGCCACACTTTAGACATGTGGAATGATGGGGGCGAAAATGCCTCAAATTCCACCTTTTAAAACTTTTTCAGCTAGATGGACCATTGGCTAATCTAGCCGATTTACATTGTTGTGGGTGGGGATGGGCAACAGAGAGGCCTGTGGATCCAGCAGATCCACGTTCTCTTCTCCCCTCCTCAGAGTATGATTTGAGAGAGAGAGCACCAGTGTTCTCCAAATTAGATGTTGTTAGGGACAAAGTCACAGATTGATGGAGATCAGTGAAAGCCAGCCTCTAAACCTGCCACAATGCAAGCTGCTCCAGAGATTCCCCTCTGTAGAACTGGTTTCAGCTCCTTCCTTTTAGGCGGATTTCTCAATCCAAGCCTAAAATATTAAGATTTTGATTTTAACAGTTATATTGGCATTTTTAGTGCAAAATATAATAAATCCAACATTTTAGTGTTGTTTTGTCATATCATCATCATCAGGCGATCACTCGTGACCGAGTAAGATTGTCTTCCAGGATAAAAGGAGGAAATTCTAAAGAAGATTGTGTAGACTCTAGCGATGGGTCCGTAAGTGACTGTGGAGGCCAATTCTAGATCCACACAGCTTCCCACAGTGAGGACACAGGTTACCAGATGGAAGATGGTCCTGTAAAGGATTCATTTGACGTGCTTTTCGCTTAGCACGTTTCTCCCTTTCACCTTGCACTCGGGCTTCTTCAAAGTCCATAGAACCTTTGTGAAAGGCCAACCTCCAGTTAGATCGTTCATGGGCGAGAGCTTCCCAGTTTTCGATGTTTATATTGCATTTTTTTAGATTAGCCTTATGAACATCTTTAAACCTCTTATATTTGTCATATATTGTTGTTTTATTGACCTCAGAGTCCAAATACTGCTTATGGAAGAATAGAAATCAAACTAATACTAGAAGAAGCAGAAGAAGAGCCAAGCAAGAGACTCCCCCCGCCCCCCCAGCCATTACAGAGACATTGGGAGGTATGTGTGAATTTACATTTGCATATACAGCAACTCTACATCCTCACAATGAAAGCCTTCCTACACGCACCTGATTTTCAAGAGAAGATTGGCAGAACAGATATTCAGTGATATTGTCCCTTGTCACTCTAGGTTTTCTGGAAACTAACCTCTCTTAACCCTTCTCTTGTGTCCATTAGGTAAAACTGTAGATATATGTTCATCAGTAGTCCTGGAGGAAAGCCACAAATAAATGTCTGAGTTCAACAGGCCTGAGTTGAAAAGGGAGAGTATAGCTACATAGGGGAGACTATTGAATTGGTTTTTAATGCTCCTGCTGATGTTCCAGAATATCAAATATAATAAATCCAACCTCTTTATTGACCTCTAGCTGTTGCTGTGGCATGAATGCTGAATAACAAAATTAACTGCACAGTTCAGTGCATGTCTAGTCAGAGGTAAATCCTCCTATTGAGTTCAGGTACATGGGCATAGGATTGCTGCCTAAGTGACATGGGCAGGGGGGTACCTTTATCAGTGATGGTAAAGATGTCAATTTTAACAAAGGGCACCTCTCTTGAGAGACAAAAACATGCCCATCTTATTTTCAGATGCAGAAAGATCTGTTACCAAGTCCTGAGAGTCATCTGACCCACAGCTCAACTTCAATGTCCTAACAATCCAAAGCTGAAACTCAGTTTTTAAAGTGGCAGCAGCCTTCATTCCCAGGAGGAGTTACACCTCTGATGACATTTATATGACACGTGTCATCTGCCAGCTCTCCAAGACAAAATGAGGTGAGCAAAAGCATTTAAAAAAAAAATAAACCAGAGTGACACAACCACTCATTGCCTCCGTTATGCAACAGCAGCAGGTGGCGAGGCTGTCCTTGTGCACACAGCCTATTTGGATGCTCTGCTATTTGTCACAGCACTCTACAAAGGAGCTGACTGCATCAAACAGAGCATAAAAATAAAATGAGAGGCACATCCCGCACAAAAAAGGAGACAAAGGCGTAAGGTAAAGCTGTAACACGAGCCTGCGCTGGCATCGGCACCACTGAAGTGTTTTCTTAATGTGCTCAGAATAGACTCTTAACTTCTGCACGGTAACTCTGACCAGACAAAAGCTATCCAGCAGCTAGCTATAAAAAGGGTGCTAATGCTGCCCCTAGATGAAATCCTCATGTTCCAGGATGGGGATCAGCACATAGGTTGCATCCTCCTATGTTCTCATTGCCTATAGTTACCAGGGACCATTCCTATTTTCTGGCACCTCTCCTTAGTAGATCCATATCTGTCTCTGTCTGTTCTGCCTTTTTGGGAGACTTGGGGGGGTGCTCTCTTTAAAAAAAAAAAAGAAAAAAAGTTGTCACTCGTACCCAAGGGTGCACTGGCTTCCCTTCTGCCATCAATCTTCATGACTGCCCATTCAGGCAGCAAATGTGGCCAAGTGTGGTTGTGTTGCAGCTATTCTACAACAAGTCCATCCAGACCCGTCGGGAGAAGAATACTTCTTTTGAACACTCTTAAGTTTGAAGAAAAGGAACTAGTTACAGTCAGCATCATAACACGCCTCCTTGTAAAGCCGGTATAGAACTGGCTAGCCCAGTAATTTCCAAACTATGTACCAGGCATGTAAGGGAATATGTAAGGGGACAATAGTAAAGAAGGAAGACAGCTGGTGTGGCGCAGCGGTTAAGAGACTGAACAATCTACCAGGATGCCCCTGGTGTGTATCTCAACTCTGCTGTGAGCTCACTGGGTGGCCTTGGACAAGCCACTCCCACTCAGCCTCACTTCCCCCATTTGCAATATGGGGGTAATAGTACTGACCTACCTTACAGGGTTGCTGTAAGGATTACAATTAGATAATGCATGTGAAGAACTTGAAAGCACCATACAGATGTTAAATATTATTATTAATTTGTGAAATTGCTTTATTTTATTTGTCACATATCTAGGAAAAAAACAGGATTTGAGGGCCCAATTTTCTCTTTTTAGGGTGCCATGAGTGATTGCTTAGTGTGCCATGATTAATTTATAAACAGACAGACAGATAAATGAAAGGCTCCTGTGTGCACCAAAGCACCCACCACAAAAGAACCTGCTGCTCTGCCTCTCTGTGAGTCTGGTTGTATCTCCTTCCACTCAGCCTCCTCCATTGGTAGCTGATTCTGCACTGCATTTGAATTTGTAGCGCTTGCATGATCCTATCACACATGGTGTAAAAATGGAGCAAAATGACACATCCTCAGCAGAGACTTTCTGTTGCACCTCTGCATGAATTGCTCTTCTAGATTTGCTTCCTTCCAGTCAAGAGGAACACCTAGATCACTGACTAATGGAAAAACAGAAGGATTGGGTTCCTCTGTAGGTGGATAATCCATATTCTTTCTTTCCCCCGCCCTAGTTTTTATTGTGAATTTCAACAAAACAAAACCATAAAAAGAAAAAGAAAGAAAAGAAAAAATGCAATTTACTTACATAAATTTAAATAAATCACTTACAATAGATGCATATGAAATGTGTACCTATGTGTATATAAAAATACAGCTATCAATAAAAACAGTTATGTGTAAGCTTCAAGAAAGGCAGACCAAATACCCATATATTTATCCATTTGCAGCTGGCATCTATACCACCCATTCATATGTTGAAAGTTTCATTAGGTTCTCAATCCATTGCGTCATAGGAGGTGGCCAATTATCCATCCAGTGTTGTGATATCAGTCTTTTAGCTGTCAAAAGGGCACAGAAAATCCATTTATGTTGACCTTGTGTTAACTTCCAAGCAATAGGTAAATAATTTAAGAGAACACATGCATCGGCAAATATTAAAGAGCATTCCAATACGAATTTTTTTATTTATTTATTATTTTATTTTATTTTATTTATACCCTGCCTTTTTTCCTGCAAGGAACCCAAGGCAGCTTACATAATCCTCCTCCTCCTCTCGATTTTATCCTCACAACAACCCTGTGAGGTAGGTTAGGCTGAGAGTCAGTGACTGACCCGAAGTCACCCAGTGAGTTTCATGGCCAAGCGGGGACTAGAACCCAGATCTCCCAACTCCCAGTCCAACACTCTCACCACTACGCCACACTGGCTCTCCGTTTATCCGTATTATAACCTCTTCCCAAAAAGAGGCAACTATTGGACATTGCCAAAACATATGGGTAAGAGAAGCATTAGCCATATTACACCTCCAGCAATTAGCCGATTTAGACAAACTCTTATTAACAAGATGTTGTGGCATCCAGTAAACACAACACCAAAGTTTTTGCTGAATAAGATGTAACCATTGGCGCTTCTGGCACAAATGCAAAAACAGTGATCCATTGTTTGGGTAAAATAGAACAATTCAATTCCCTATTCCATTCCTGCTTAAAACTCTGTGTATCATATTTATTCACCAATAATAAGTATTTATAAACCTGAATTGTGGGTCAATATATCTAATCAGCCTTAGTAAGTACTTCCAATGGCGAAGGAGACTCTGAAGCTGAAAAAGCAGCAGGGCCAAACTTAAATTCTAACAAGTGTAAGTACAGGCAGTCCCGGGTTATGAATGTCCCGACTTACACACAACTCATACTTAAGAACGGACCACCATATATGTAAAAATCTGAGCTAATTACAATGGTTCATACTTACGAATGCACGCACTATACTTTGCGACACTTTGCGACACTTTGAAAACATTGTGTGGCTTCTGTTCCAACTTACATACACATTCGACTTAAAGACAGACTTAAGAACGGATCTCGTTTGTAACCCGGGGACCGCCTGTATTGCCATTCAGCCATTGCAGGAAAATTGTGTTTAGTACGCAGAGCAGAAAATGGCAAAAAGTCGTCATCAGCACCCACTAATTGATCCAAGGTAAAAATCAAATTATCTGTCCAAGTCCGCCACATGAACATTTGCTTATCCATTTTTAAATCTGGGTTTCCCCATACAGTCAATTTAGCATGATAAAATTGATCACACTGTAATTGACATAATAATATATGCCACACCTCTCAGACTGCTGTAATTTTAGGAGGAACCCTATCCATTTTAGTGTGCCGAGAACCTAATGCCATCCATTTGAAGAGAGGATCCAGACATAAAGATTCCAGAACTGACCAAGGTGGATAATCTAACCCAGTGGTTCTCAACCTTTTTTGCCCCATGCACCCTTTTCACCATATGTCAGAATGTCATTCCCCCCTTTCCAAGATTGTCTGACCTAATCTGTGCCATACAATAAAGTGTGATGTCCTGTAGATTATGTACAATCTGTAGAATTGTAATTTGTAGAAAGATCAGTATTCCAACAGTTTGAGTCTGTGGTCCGAATTCCCCCCCTGAAACCCTAAAATCCCCCTTGGGGAGGAATTCCCCCCTGGTTGAGAACCCCTGATCTAATCTAAGTGGAAAAGACCAAAATTTAGTACTGATCAACAAATAAGCCCTATGATATAAAGCAAGATCTGGAAGGCCAAACCCACCTTCTTTAACTGGAAGTTGCATCCTTTTCAAAGAAATTTGTGGTAGGGAGGAACCCCAAAGAAATTTACAAACAAAGCATTAAGTTTATACTTGCCAGGCATAAATAGAGGAATCCCATGTAAAACATAGACACTCCTAGGTATAATATTCATCTTAAGTGTATTAACCTTACCCTACAAACTCAACTTTAGAGATACCCATCTATCTATATCTGACTCTTACACATTCTAAATGTTAACATTTTGGAGTCTAACAATTAAGAGGGCATCCAATTTTAATTTTAAAAAAGGGTGTACCTCAGGTATCAGCAGCTTGGAAAACATGGATCGGAATAAAGCATATTGTTCCCGAAACATTCCGTTAATAAAAATATGCATTCTGTTTCCAACTGTTATTTCAGCTCTTCTTATTAATAATATCTCTGGTATCAGAATACTGATGGGAATACTGGGAGAATTAATTTGATAGCAGGCAGAAAACCCTTTAGCAATGTGTCATGTAGGGTGGCCATGTGACCTACTTTACAGGGAGAGTCCTCCATTTGAAGGACTGTCCAGTCCAAGTCTGTCCGGTCCAAAAATAAGCATCAGAAGGGAGAGCTGGGCCTTGAAGCTGCCCATCAACAGTTAGCGCCTGGACAGCAGACTGAGCAGGTCAGCACGCAGGTCAGCTGGTCACATGTCTGTGTGTTTGGGGAAAGGATGAACTCTCAGGCTGCAATCCTTGGTGTGAGGACAGAGGTATTATTTATTTTATTTATCACTGCCTTTAGGGCAAAACCCTCTCAAGTACACAAAAATTTGTATAGGTGCACAAGAACATCATCCCTACAATCATGTGGGAAGCACTGGAGAGGATGCCCACGGCATGTTAATTCCTGTAGTCCAGGGGTGGGTAACATGTGACCTTTCAGATGTTGGACTACAGCTCCCATCAGCCCTAGCCAACACAGTCAATGATGAGGGATGATGGGAGGTGCAGTCCAACAACTTCTGGATGGCTACACATTCCCCATCCCAGCTGTAGTCCAACCACATGCACTGCATGTTCTACCCTAGTAAGAATACTTAGCATTAGCATATAGCACTACAAAGCGTGTCACACATATTACCTCAGTAATTCTTACAACAGCCTGCGAGGCAGGTCGGTACCATTTTAAATGCGGGGTGGTTGTCTGAAGCTAAAAGGCCATGACTTGCCAAAGCCTATCTAAGGAGTTCATGGCTGAGGTCACACGTGAACCAGGTCACTCTCTAACTGCCCAATCCTATGAGTATTTACTTAGACTTAAGTCCAAATAGATTCCATAGGGCTTACTCCCAGATATGTATGCACAGCCTTAGTGAGTAAATGACACCGGCTCTCATCAGTACTGGGAGAGGAACAGGAAAGACCTGAAGTACACAACTGATGCAGCAGTACCAAAGGCCAAAGTCCAGAGTTGGATAAGCATAGGTGCCTTCAGAACACCTTCCCCACACCATTCACTTACATTGGGAGAGGCTGTTAGAATTCTCTCTCCCTCTCGCTTGCTCTCCCCAGTCCCCGACACCAGATCCAAAGCATTCTATGAAGAACTGAGATCCAATTGAAGAGGCCATTTGTAAAGAAACAGTCTAACACTTTCCTACAGTATATTTTGAGAACCGTCCCATAAGTGGTTGGCTGTTTATACTATCAGAAACCTCTGCTATTTGGAGATCCCATCAGTTTTACATGATTTTGTCATGGTAGGCTTCTCTGTGTGTTGAACTGAAGACAGTTATTTGTCTGTCTTCTTATCTCCCTCACTTCTAAAAAGTACCTGAAGATATATATTTTTTTAATATCCAGGTGTTTGTAGAACATCAGTTGTTGATTCACCTTCCTTTCCCTTCCCACATTTCTGATAGTTTGTGATAGTTCTAGAGTGCATTTAAATATGTCTTTACTGTAATCATCTGTCATTATGGTAATGGGAGATTCCACACACACACACCCCAAAAAACATTCACTGACCAGCCAGATGGGTGATTAACAAATATAATATAATAAAATAAATAAATAAATAAATAAATATTAAGATTACCGTAATTTATATTTGCATGGAATGTCAAGAAGATAAAGAGGTATTCTCACTTCCATGTTTATTACCATCTGTTCCTTCTTCCTCCCACCCGCACCCCCGCCTCAAAATGTTCATTGTAACAAAAATACCATATGCGGGGGGATGCAGAAGTAAGGGCATGAAGAATGAGATTGGGGGAGGGAGGGACCATCTGTCACCAAAGATTGCAATGGAATCTCTTCTTTGGGTGACTCTGTTCAATAATGTCAACATGTGCAATAATGTCCATACTACTAGGTGAACACTTTACTCATAGACTCCAGGTCCATTAAAGTTGTTTATGTGCTTCTCTGACCTGTGATACTGGAGTGGTGTGTGAGTGAAGCAGGACGAAAATAAGTACTATTTGCCCAGTTACTATAAGTAGTATAAATAAGTAGTATTAAGGTAGCAGTATTAAGTAGTATTTGCCCAGCAGGACCAAAATAAGTAGTGTTTGCCCAGTTTTGACATCATTCCTCAATGAAAGGATGCAAGACGTATGCCAGATGTTGGTGCATTGCAACTGATCTTTGAGGATACAGTCAATTCAACCATCTGGCGAGAGAGTAAGAGAAAGAGAAACAGGGAGATACTAAGGTTCAAACTAGATGAGGCACTATTAATCTAAAGGGGCTTGAAATCTGTGCTGTTAACTCTGGTGTTCTTTTATGTTGATGGAGACATATGTATCTCTAAAAATGTGGTTTTGACCTGTTTCTCCTAAGCTAATTAACTGTGTGTGTGTGTGTGTGTGTGTGTGTGTGTCATTTGGGGCATTTCACAACCAATTGTATTTACATCATACCTGCACATTTGTTTTCCATTTGTTGCCCACAGTCTGCACACCTACCTTCTGTGGGCTATTGCATTTCCTGACTACTACTCCAGTATAAACCTCCCCATGAGCCTACATTCTTTGTTTGAGGCCCTGTTAAGTGTCCCACTTCCTGCAGAGGTGAGGTTGGTGGGGACCCAAAACAGGAGCTAGCTGCAGGGTGTGTTTGGCCACCTTACTTCACCTGGGGCTCTTGATTTCAGGCTGTTTCATCTCCCTCCCATCCAGGCAATATATAAATCTTGGGCCTGGATAAAAGTGCAAGCCTGAAGCCATCCGGAGGCAGAACACAAGACGCAGTGGCACACGGAAAGATCTGGAATTGAGTACATCTGGTCGCCTGCATCCTCACTGAAAGCACATCCCCCTGTAGAGTGAATTTTTTAATGTGGGTTATTTGTTGTGGGTGCTTCTGGGTGAGAGCAAGGATTGCCTGAAGGTGGTGGTAGGGGGCCAGGTTTCAGCCCAAGCTCTGGTGAGAGCTGAGTTTGGGGGGATTGTTGTAGCCAAGGTGAGGTGAGGTAAGATTGTGTCCTTGTGGTGGCCATAACTAATTTTTAACATGTGCCTGAGAAATTCACTGGATAGCCTGGGGAGGAATGGGGGTGCCCCCATAAGTGTGGTTAAGTTAGGGGGAGGTATGGCATTGGGGGATTAACGGGCCAGCTGAGGAGAAGGGGGGTTAGACACTTACACCTATCCCTTCTTCTGGTTCTTCCCCCAACCAGATGGTTCCTGCCTGCCTTACCAGCGTGCCCTCTGGTCCGGTGCTGCTGCTGCTGAATGCCAGGTCGGTCCAAAATACAATCTCCCTCATTCATGATTTAATTGTGCATGAGAGGGCTGACCTGGTGTGCGTTATTGAAACCTGGGTGGGTAAACTGGAAGGGGTTAGTCTTGCCCAGCTTTGCCCTCCTAGGTATTAATGCAGCACTGACACCGACTTGAGGGTCAGGTAGGGGGGTTTCTGTGGTCTACAGAGATTCTATCTCGCTCGTTAGGCTTCCTGTCCATTCAAATGCCAATCTTACACTGGGCACCTGGAACAGATTAGGGATTCTGCTCTGAGCTGGCAGAGGTGGTCTCACACTTGGTGTTGACGATCCCTAGGATGATGGTTCTGGGGGATCTCAACTTCCATGCTGAGGCCATCAGATCCAGGGCCGCTCAGGACTTCATGGCTGCCATGACAACCATCTATGACATGCAGAAAGACTAGCATACTTTCTTTGTCGCTGAAAAGTTGCATTTGACAGTATTGTACAATCGCTAAGATGTGCTTTTATTCATCATCTGGAAAGGTCCTCGGTGAGCCGAGTGTTTGAGAATGGCTAAGGAAGATTTCTGAATTTTTAAAGGTAGTCATAAAATCTAAAGGACATGACTGACATGACTGCAGGGGGGGGGGGGAAGCAAGGTTGTCATGTATAATGAAGATTTAGTGCCTTGGCAATAAATTGAGCTTTCCAATAAAGTGCCAGAGTGGTGTGCAAGGAATTTCCCCAAGGTTTCCAGCCCCCTTTCCCCCCAACTCTTATTCATTTTACCTTGCATACTTGAGTGCAAGCAGTCTGTGTTCTGGGAGCACAGATTCTGGCCAGCATGTAAATCACCTTCCCAACCTTAAAAAAACAACAACAACACAAAAACCTACTCCAGACTAACTTTATATGAATATTGGTTAATACAACTGTTCCAATTTAAGAATGCAAAGCCAACAAAGTCAGTGAAACTGAACCGCATTGATGCAGGCTCAGCTAGTTTTGAACCTTCATACAGAAAAAGAAAAAGATTCAAAATATAATTGCTCTGACTTGAAAAGCTTTCTTCTCTCCCTTTTCTGGAACATATGGAGATCATTCTGGTTGAAATTTCCTTCAATCTGTTGGAGGATATTGGAAAGGAGTCAGTCCTATACTGGTTAGGACAAGCAGAGTTTTCCCCCTTATGCACAGCCTGGTTATTGAAACTGGTTATCACCACGTGGGTTGCTAAACCCTTGCTAAAAGGCTCTTAAAAGGAAACGGATTGTCCAAACAAGGTTTAAAACAAATAAAGACATGTGTTAGTTTTACTTACAATTTGTTTATTTATATATGCAGGATGCATATAGGTAGATTAGAGTCTTGGGTGTTAAGAGTCCGCTTCATTGGAGATCACTGGCTGGAAGCCAGCTCAGACCGTGTGTCCATCAGGTTGGAGAGGCAGGGAGAGAGAGAGAGAGAGTTGATCACAGAGAGGCCGGAAGTAGGGAGGAGGGGTTACAAAACATGCACCCTGGGGATTGTTCAATTAACCCTTTCCTCCCACTGTAACTAGTGCTTACATTACCTCGTTGGTTTAAGCAGGCAATATTACAATTTCCATCACAGTCAAGGTCCAAGCTATGCCAGCTCCAGGTTTCTGAGGGCCCTTGGGCAAGACACCCTCAATGGACCCCTTCCCTCAGTGAGCTGACCCTTTCACTGCCATTGTCACCAGCTGCTATCGCTTCTCCTCCTCTCATCATTACTACCAGTTGCTTGCTTGACAGTTAGAGAGCCAGTCAATGAACAAGTAGCATCTACTGCTCCTCCTTCTCACCATCACCATTGTGTGGGCCAGAGTAAGAGGCAGGTGAACAAGCAGGTTGCAATGGTGAAGAGGAGGAGCAACTCCAGGAGACTCTTATCAGTGGGCCCCTCCTGCGGTGTGGGCCCTTGGCAGGTATCCAGCCATGCCTACCCTTGATGCCAGCCCTGGGTACAAGTCAAGCCTGAGCACCCTGAGCCTGCATGGCAAGTTTACACTGTAGAAGAACAGATAGCTACTTGTGGTGGTGGTGGTGGTGGTGGTGGTGCTACTGCTGAAGATTTTGTGAAGAGTTGCTACTTTCTTAATGGCACTAGCAAAGGTCTGCACCAGATTTTATAAGGCAGACATAAAAGGGTGCCCCGGAGAAGTTTGATTGTTTGTTCTTGTTCTTTTAATTTTACCCTCAGATGTTTTCTCCTTGGTTTAGTTAACAGCCATTTTTATAAAATTTGGCAACCGGTATTATGGAATTTTATATTTCAGTTAAGTTTGTTAGTTGTGGATTTATTCATAATTTTCTCTTATCTACATTTAATTTGTTCACTTTTACTTTTGTAATACATGGTAATATTTTCTCTCTCTCTTATATTGTGATGACCTTGTATTATGAACAATAACACTGAACTGAACTACAGCAAGGCTACTGGTGACGGAGGTATAACAACTAGAGGTGTGCACTGATTCCCAGCTTTGATTTGGACCCTGATTCAGCACTTCAGAGAATGACCTGATTCAGCTCAGACTGGTTCAGAGGATGTGGTGGTACCACATCCAAGTTGAGGCTTCATGCTTCCTATTGGTTATCATGGAAAACCAAAAACTGCTATAACTTTCCCCCCTCTTTGTCAGAATTGGATGATATTTGCAGGCTTAGTAGCCCCTTAGGGATTATGGCTACCGAATGACAGAAAAATAGGTGCAGGGATTTTTGTGCTACATGTCTTTATGTTTTGATTTTTATTTTATTTTTAAAGGAAACTGCCAATAATGTTGTTATTTCTTGGCAGAATTGAATGAAATTTGTAAGGATACTTGCCCCTTCTGAGGAGATTGAGCCTGCCAAGTTTCAGATGAAAACACAGGGGGGGGGGGTTGTGCCAGAGCAGCCTTGGTATTTTGAGGGTCTCCAACAAAGGATGCACTTATCCCCCTATGTTCCTTGTGGTGTATTGTTCCGAAAATGACAGACAGCAGTTAGAGGTGTCCCAAGTAAGAAACTGGTAAAATTTCCGACGGATAGGTGGAGCGCTTCATGTGGAAGGGGAGTACTCAGATATTTTGTGATTTGTTTCCCCTTCCCTCCCCCCCCCTCTCT
Organism: Shinisaurus crocodilurus; assembly: GCA_021292165.1. NCBI lineage: Eukaryota > Metazoa > Chordata > Lepidosauria > Squamata > Shinisauridae > Shinisaurus > Shinisaurus crocodilurus. The sequence goes on along the minus strand of CM037879.1, from coordinate 100,599,701 downwards.
CTCTCTCTGTGTGTGTGTGTGTAGGGGGGGCAATTTGTATAAAATTGGCATACATCACAGAGGTGTCCTCAGGCAAGAAACCTGCAAATTTTCAGAAGGATAGATGCAGGGGCTAGGAAATTATGATGACTGAAAACCAGTTCAAGGTTTTTCTTTTCATAGTGAGGTCTGGTGATGCAGGGAGCATGGCCATCTCACCATCCCATCCTTGCCCTCCCCCCAAAAAACATGATTGGAACCCCTGGTAAAATGTACCCTACGATTAGATGGTGGCCCTGTCAGTCACTCAACCACAAGGGTTCTGAGCAAAAACCAAGAGCTTTGAGGACAAGAATTCCAAGTTGATACTCTGGCAACAGGATCACAGATGGTTGCTAGGCATCCTCAGTAACTGACATGATCAGATCGCTAGCATCCTTTGCCGTAAATGAAGGTCCTGTTGCCTCTTTTTGCTTGTGTTTGTTCTTTCCTCATTGGAATACCAATTGGAATACCAAGGTGCCCTTTAAAACAATAGGTGAGTGAGCAGCTCTCACATGTCCAGGAGAATATTCAAAGGGCACCTGAGCACAGATTGATAGCGTAGTATCACGCTTTCCTTGCAACCCAGGGCTTCTGATATTACCTCCATGGTGTAGGAAGGAGCCATGGTGTACCAGCACCCACATCACAAAGGTAGGGGGCTGGATCCAGATTTACACTGGATCAACTGCACTGACAAAAGTGGACTTCCCCACCCCTCCTTCCTTCAGCAGTGCCTCCAGCCCCCTGAAAATACTACAGGGGACCATGCTGAATGGGGCGAGCTGGGTGTGGGGGAGAGGAGGGATTCCCAGAAATTGGGTGGAGGGACTTTCCGTGAGTGGAGCCCTTCTTTTTGCAGAAGGCAGATCGTAGATCCAACCCAAGATGAGGAGACGCCCGTAGGCTCTTTCCCTTCACATTGGCCAAAATAAAAGTACATTTTTTGAAAAGGTGAGGGAAGACTAGATGTTTTTATCTTATGCCCTCTTGAGAATGGGACATCCCTCCCCCTCCTTCCCGCCCTCCAAGTACAGTATTTAGCACAATGAGAATGGTGTTAAACCAATTAAGAACGCACTTGTGAAAGTGCCTGTGAGGAGACACTACTCAGTCATGACACTGTAAGCAGCAGGTACCCCCAAGCTGTCTGTTATATTTCTTTGCTGCAATTTCCATGACTGAGCAAATCTGTCACCTGGACAATCCCTAATTACTATTCAAGAATTAAGTAGGCAGACACCAAACAGTCCAATTCCATGACCTAATGTCTTTGTGCTGCCTTTCTCCCCCATACTTTTTGCCAAGAGCAATAAGGCCCACCCACAAAGTCACTGTGGTCCACCATTTGGTGGTCCGACGCCTGTCTCCTCTCATCAGATTTTCTTTCTAACCTTATTCTTTATTGTGAAAAATAGTGCACGTGTAAACATTTGTGGCTAAAGTAGGCCGCATGCTCAGCTGATGTTTTTTTTTTTTTTTTACTGAGGTCCATTGAGTTCACTGAAGCTATATTGTTGGAGCACATGTGGTGCCCGTATAACTCTTTGCAAGTCCTCCCCGATGGATAAAAATGACTGGGTAACTTGAGTGTGTCCTTGGCCTACACCTAGCATGTGTTTCGTCTCATATAGCACAAGATGGCTTGTGACATTTGTCATTGCCAAAAAAATAAATAAATCAGGTGGTTCTTTGTTACTCAAGCATTTTATTCTGGTTTTGGCTTAGAAAGTGCTGGTGTTGGGATCTATACACTTGCGGCTTGCTTGCTTTACACATATTTTGGGGGTTGGCATGGATTCATTATTCATTGCAGTGGTATAAAGTCTCATGTAGCAAGGATTAGGCTGCTGGATGGTGTTTTGGAGCATGACAGGGAAAAGAGAAAAGGCCTGCATAATTTATAGAAGGTTGTTGAATACATGTTCTGTTATACTGCTGGCACAGAAATGAAGTACCTTACAGAAGTACTTTATTATTGGATGAGCGGTTAGCAAAGGCATGGAAATTTTAATATCAATGACAGTATTTCTATGCCTTGTTGTGTATTGAAAGTACTTAATTTACATTACTTCAGAAATAAGTTAGGCCAGTATTATCATCCCTACATACTACATGGGTGTGGGGAGGGAGGCACTGAGGGATAGTGGGAGGACATAGCTAAGTGGCAGAGCACATATTTTGTATGGAGAAGTTCCTCCTAGATTCAACACCTGGCATCTCCAGGCAGGAAAGGGAAATACTCCTGCCTAAAAGCCTGGAGAGCCATTGTCAGACAGTATACAGTCGACAATACTCAACTAGATGCTGATATGGCTTCCCTAAAGCTATATAGCAGGGGTGGTGAACCTATTTCGGCCCAAGGGCTGAACTGGCTCCAGGCAAGTGCTTTTGGGGGTGCATGGGCCACCCCTACTGCTGGCATGCACCCCCAGCATGCTTGTCACACACACACACACACACACACACTCACAAACTCACACACTCATTCACAGACACACAGACACATCTCCCCACACACAAATACATACATGCTTACATAGGACTCAGCTAATGCCTTGAGGCGTGGCTCCCTGAGGCACTAGCTGAGTTATGCACCAGCTTCCATTTCTACATCACATCTTTCCCCGCCACACTTGCTCACAATAATCATGATAAACACTGATGGGGTCCTAAAATAATGGCAATCGGGAAAGAATCCTGGGGCCATGATAGTTCATGGAAACATTGACTCAGCATACAGCAGTACTAGTGAAAAAGGCAAATTCCATGTAAGGGGTGATTAGGAAAGAGATTGAAAATCAAACTACTAGTTTTCCAATGCTTTTACAGTATGTACTCCTTTGGTAGGGCTACATTTGGAATACTTCTAGGTGTCTCGTCATAGAGTTCAAAATGTAGAAAAGGGAATCCAAAACTATCAGAAGTTTGGAGCACCTTCCCTATGGGGAAGGGATTTTCAGTCCAGGAAAAAGAAAAAAAAAGACTAAGGAGAGACAACATAGAGGTTTGTAAAATTACGCTTGGTATAGAGAAGGTGGATGGAGGTAAATTTTCCTCCCTCACTCACAATACCAGATATCAGGATCATCCAGTGTACTTGATGGACAGCAAATGGAAGACAAATGAAAGGAAGCCCTTCTTCACACAACACGTTTGGAAATTACTACCACAAGACATAATGATGGCCATTGGCTGGGATGGCTGTGAGAAGGAATAAGAGAAATGGAAGATGGATCTATCTGTATTGTGAAAGCAGCTAAAAGGAACCTCCAGAAATATGCATCGGGGGTGGGGTGGGAACAAGGCTTCCTACAAACATTTGGTTGGCCACTTTTGGAAACAGGATGCTAGACCAAATATATTTGTTTGATTCACAGGACTCTCTTTAGCAGTGCCTGTTCCAGGTTTTGGAGGGCCCTTGGACAAAACACCCTCAGTGGGCCCCCTCCCTCAGTGACTCTACCTTCTCCCTGGCAGTCCCTGCCATTGTCACCAGCTGCTTTTGCTCCCCATCTTTTTTCTCATCATTGCTACCGCTTGCTTGACAGGCAGAGTGCCGGTGAGCAAGTTGGCAGTGGCATCTGCTGCTCCTCCTTCTCACCATTACTGTTGTCTGGGCCAGAGCGAGAGGCAGGGGAACAAGCAAGTTGCCATGGTGAAGAGGAGGAACATGTCCAGGGGGTTCTTGTCAGTGGGTCCCCGCTGGTTTGTGGGTCCTCAGCATGTGTCCAGTCCCTATGCTGGCCCTGCTTTTTATATTCCTATGATATATTTAGAAGAAAACTCCAGTTTTGCTGGCAATTCGATAAATGTGGGCATGATCTTCCAAGGCCTAAGAGCTGCTGAACTACACATTGGTATGTTCATGTGGCAAACAGCTCGGCTCTGCTTGTTTGGAATACCGAAGGCTCCCTTCAGAAGATCTCCCTACAAGAAAGGAGTGACGTGGAGCCCTTGCTCACCCATCACTGTCCCTGTACTCTTGGGAAGGAAGGAGCAGTTCTCAGACACATGGCAAAACCAACTCTTTCCTAGTGGGAAGGAGCTGTTGGTTTTGGCTGCCTGGGCTTTAGTCCCTTTCCCCTTTTGCTGTAATGTTATCTCTCATGCTCCTCCCTCCTTGCAAACTGCTAGGGTTGATTTGTTGCACAACATAACAGTGGGAAGAAAAACACCTAGCCACTAGCCAGCTAACAGCGCGCTTTCCTTCTAGCAAAGGGTTGAGTGAGCCTGGTAATGGTTCCATCCTTCCCAAGAGCCCAGGGATGGAAAGAGACAAGTTCTTCGTGTCTTTCCACTCCAGGCACCCTTGCCAGCACATTCAGCTTCTGCACAGAGCCTTCAGCATTCCAAGGGAGCAGAATTGAGCTGCCAGCATATGAGAAGTGTAACATGTCTGTATATCATCTCTAGGCTCTTCACTCTATCCACAGGAGGGGAACCTCACTGGATAACAGGGGTGGGCAACATTTTTAGTCCTGGGGGCCTCACATACATGCACACATACACATGCAACATGCACACACTCTTCCCCTCACTCACCTACCCACATCTCAGTGTGCAAGGATGGGCATATTTTAAACTAACCCTCCTTCCTTATTAGCAGCTGGGAAACAGCAATCTGTTTCCCTGTCCTCCAGCTGATGGCTGATCAACTGGGCATTGGGGAAAGTGGGCGGAGCCCCAGGGGCTCTGCAGACCCCACAGAGAGCAGCCATATGTGCTGTATAATATTGTTCCTTCTTTCTTTCCTTCCTTCCTGCTGAAGCCTAGTCTAAAGTGGCAGACTGGACTCTGTTATTTAGTCTGAGGCTGGGGGGGGGGGGGGATCACCCTCTTGAATGCTCCACTACCTTAAAAACTGCCTGCAAACAGAATATCAGAGCAACCAGCAAAGTCCTGGGCCAGAACATTTCCCCCCTAACATGTTGGTTTTTAGTTCGTTGGGAGATTTATTTTAAAAATTTAATATATCCGGGGGGGGGGGGGCTATAGAAGTAGTATCTCCAACCTATAGTACCACCCATTCTACTGTTTCAGTGACTTCATAATAATGGTACATGTTTAGACCAGCTTTAGCAGTGCTTAATTTCTAAAGCAAAGGGAACTAAGACTCGAGAGAGCCTGAGAGCAACAAAAAAAGGTAGCTTTGCCTTTGGATGATAATGCCAGTGATCAAGGAACAGAATTTATGGATCCAATGTAACTCCCTCTTTCTCTGTCTCTCCTCATCCCTGTTTGCATGTTCTTGAGAGCCCGCTGGTCACAGCCTTTCCCATTTCCTAATTCTCTACTATGTTGCACAAAGGTATTCTTGAAACTCCAGTGTTGCAATCGAAATACAATGTACAAATTGCAAATGTTTCCACACACTTTTATTTTAATCAATTAAAGTCCAGATATCCAGAGCTTTCTTTGGAGCAGGATTTCCTTTCCCCATTTTGCTTCTTTCTGAATCTTCTAGGGTTTTTCTCAAGCCACAGATTACAGATTTATGCTTGCTGGAGTTTCTCTACCTCGGCTTATGCCACGTGTGTGTGTGTGTGTGTGTGTGTGTGTGTATGCGCTGTATATTTCTTAGCAGAACATCTATGCAAGTATTAATATTTGGGAGCCTTGTTTTATAGCAGTGCTGCTATGCTTTTCAGTGCCCTGTGGCATATGTGGGCACCCATGGAGACCAGCTCTCAGACACCACACTCTCTTCACAGCTCTGAAATAGTAGCCCTTTGCCAGCTCATCATCTACACCAGGATCTGATGTAGGTCCCTTCTGAAGACAATAGGAATCTTTTATTGACTTCCAGTGGGCTTTGGATCATTCAGGCCACCAAAGAAATTTGCTTATGAAGCAACTGTGGTTAGATTAGCCTAAAGTGTGCAATACATTTAGAAATGGCTAAAAAGCCTCAAGAACACCCACATAATGTGAGCTAATTGTATGGTTGAACAGTATGCCAGAATCAGAAGAGTCCTATGGAAGAACAGTATCCTTTGCTCTCTGAGAAGGCTTTTCCAGACCTGCTTAAAAGTCACACGCCAGCCTAACAACTTTCTATTCTCTTTCAGCAGAGGAGAGAGGGAGGGACTGATATAAAAAGAGAAACAAAACTTTAGGTGGGGCCACCTACCAACTCTGCTTATCAGCTAGAATACTGAACTACAAGCCATTGGGTAAGATGGTTTCATATCTAGGTTTGTGATGAAGATGATGATGCAATTACGCATTCTCCACTTCCACAAGTGGTGAGACATCTGAAGGCAGGGCTACCAGCTTTAGTTTCCTTGGTATGAGACATTATGTGATCCGCCTCCTCTCCATTTTATCCTGACAACAACCCTGTGAGGTAGGTTAGGCTGAGAGTCAGTGACTCGCCCAAAGTCACCCGGTGAGCTTCATGGCCAAGTGAACTAGAACCCAGATCTCCCACGTCCCAGTCCAACACTCTAACCCTGCGCCACACTGACTTATGGTATCTTTGTGATATTTTCAAATCTACAAGCAGAGCATGTTGGAGACAAATATGGTAAATATTAAAGGCACAAGACAAGTGTTAATCCTGCGTTAGGCTTCAGCTTCAACCACCTCACAGATCTCTGCCCTATTTTCACTGCAGATTATGGGGTGGTTCTCTGCCTCCTCCCACTTGCAGGAGCCAGAGGCTCTTCGGCCACCAAGGCACATTAATGTTGCTTTGTTACTCCCAGACTACCTGCAGAGATGGTACTGAGATAGTCACATGCCTAAGGCAAACCGATGAATTTGTATGTGTGATGAAATGTGAGGTGTTTCTCAGACACCTCTGGCTGAGGTTCATGTCTCCCAACTCACAACATGTTTGCTTCGAATCTCAACTTTGTTCAGATTTCTAAATATTACAAAGATACCATAAGTCTCCAGTATTGTCTCATACCAAAGAGGCATGAGATGTGTTCTAAATAACAGTTGGGGGCTAGCAGGAAAGCAACAGAACCAGAACCAATGCAGTTGTTGTGAATGAATAATGAACAAAAGTAGCATAGCTGCGACATGAGATCATAAGTTTGACATAGGGATGGTTTTGTTTGTTTGTTTGTTTGTTTGCAAATACATTTTTATACCATGCTTTTGCCCTAACAAGGGTCACTAAAGCCATTTACAGTAGCAAAATCTTGATAGACCAAAGAATAGAGGGCATCAAAAGACAGAGTAAAATAGTTAAAACAAAAACCATAACTAGCAAGATTAAAATATACTAAAAGTCTGGTGGAATAAAAACAGATTAACCACTTGCCTAAAAGACAACCAAGAAGGAGCCAATCTAACCTCCTTTAGGAGGGAGATCACAATCATGGTGTGCTGCTACCAAAAAGGCCCTCTCCTAAGTTGCATCTCTCTTGGAGGTTGAACAGGGCCTTTGAAGCTGACCACAACTGATGAGTAGGTTCATGTGGGAGGAAGGGGTCCTTTAAATGTGACACACTTTATCAAACTAAAGGCAACTTTATCAAACCTTTAGAAAACTGTTATTGCAATTTGCAACAAATGTGTACCGTTGTGGAAAGTTGGTTTTTGAAGCTATTCATACCCCATCTTTCACCCCCACCCCACAAATAATGTGGGAATGTCATACAAGACCAAATTGCACGCTCCTGTCCAACAAATGCAGAGAAATAAGATAGTGTTGGATTTCACTGATAGTACCACAGACAGCTATTAAGGCCTAATCCAGGGTCACATTTCTGCCCAGTGCTGGCAAGCAACCAGCCCAATTTGCTGGGCTTCTCCCTTGCTACGGTTCTCTCTTGTTTTCAGCCGTGCAGAGGCTTATCCGAATTATAAGTCAAGTCTCAGTCAACTGTGTTCCATTCAAGGCCACCATGGGAGAATGGCAGGATATTATCTTTCCAACAGCAAGTGAATTGCAGGCAGCTTTAAGGTGGTATCCATTTCAGCATAATGCTGGTTTATGTTACAGAGCTTTTCAAACATCTAATTGCTCTGTATGGCTGACATTTATAGACATACCCCTGTTTTAAATGAAAACACAATACTGAGGTCAGGAGGAGGTTTTGGGACAGAAAGATCCCAGGTGAGGGCAAAAGAGGAAATTGCTTTAAAACTCCTAAATGCCAAGTATGTTTTCAAGGAGGCGGGGAGGGGAGAGAGAGAAAGTCATGGCGGTGTGGAAAGACATTAATCAAGGCCCCAAAGGCATGAAGGAATATTAATGATCTTCTCGACCTCCAAATATTCAGTGCTTAGAGCAAAAAAAATGCCTTTCATGATTTTCATATATTTATTCATCTGGTACTGGAAATAGACAGGCCTCAGTCCAGAGGGGGATTCATAACATCCATTTGTGCACTATATTTTTCCAATAGTTTTCTTCTCTAGACCTGCTGGCAAAGAACCCTCAAATTGCTTCTCAAAGTCATCTGAGTTTAAAAGGCAATTTAGGGATTTGGCACCAGAGCAGATTTTTAAAGGGAAATTTTGAGGGTGTGTGTGTGTTTAACCCTCTGTTCATACAGTTTTGCTTTAAATGCCTTTTGTACTAAATCCCCAAACTGCTGTTTTGTTTTGGTTTTTTGAAACTTGGGATGTGTGGAAGTTCTGTGAGGGGCATCTGCTGAGATGGGAGACTGAACAATTTGGGTAAGCTAACGAATACATAGATACGGGCCACCAGATAGAAAAGAGGTCAGGGCTCCTGCACCTTTAATAGCTGTGTAGAAGAGGGAATTTCAGCAGGTGTAGCATGCATGGCAAGTGCAGGGATTTAGTGAGAGTACTAGAGAAGTTGCTACCATCCAGAGTAGGATGACCCGTGTGGAATTTTTTAAAATTTATTTTTTTATATAAGTTTCAACAAACAAAGCAAAAAAGAACAGAATGTCTGTCTATCTATCTATCCACACACAGATTTGAATATATCAATTATACATAAACCTCATAATTATACATAAACTTCAACAAAGGCAGACCAAATATCCATGTATGTATCCATTCAAGAGTGGTGTCTATATGCCATCCAATCAAGTGTTGAAAGCATCATTAGGTCCCCAATCCATTGCATTATAGGAGGTGAGCGTTTACCCTTCCAATGTTGTAATATCAGTCTTTTAGCTGTCAAAAGGGTGCAGAAAATTCATTTACGTTGACCATGCATTAACTTCTGGGAAGCAGGTAGATAATTAAGAAGAATGTATGCATCAGTAAATATTAAAGAGTGTTCAGTATAAAGTGTGGAATATGAAGATCAAAATGGTTGTGTCAGAGACAAAAGCAGGGGAATGGAAATAGAATATGAAGGATAATATTTAACATTAGTATGAAGGATCCCACTCCCTGAGATAGCAAGTACAGTGTTATATACACACAGCCATTTTGATGTAGTGTAATGTGGTGAAAACCTCAGGGATGATCAATCTATTAATACAACTCCAATGCTCAAAATGCAGGGCTTTTTCTCCTCATGACCCTTTTATACCATTATCAGGCATAGTTGTAAGTCAACCCAGGATGTCTTTTAGCCATGCAACCAAGTCAAATGATAGCAACAGTTTGAGCTGCTTATTTCAATGCCAAATACCATGTGCTCAACTCAGCATGGACTGCCTTTGACACTGAATTGCATTCAGATTGGTGTGTATGTAACTCAGTACCGATAATGTTTTTTTAAAACAAATAAAACTAATCTGTGCAAAGAGTCAAGCTATTGCTATGAGATAAGAGCTCTTCCTGTGCTCCCCCAGCCTAATTTTTTGAGTACCTTTCAATGCAGTATCAATGCCTGTATTTGATCAGTACCAATCACTCCAGTTTGTACTCTTGGAACATTTTGGGGACCAACAACTACAGTACTTACTTTCATGGAATTCTAACTCCCTGGTATTGCTGTGCTGTGAACAGAAGTGACCCAGTTTGAACGGTGATCCAGTCCAGGAAGGGAGAGCAAGGACCTTGATGTCACCAGTCAACACTGAGCACCTGGACAGCAGACTGAGGAGGCACACAGGGCATGGTTGTCCCCACAATGGTGAAATGTATTGTATTTCTATGTATAGCTCTCCCGCAAGCTGTCACACTGCGTGAGGCAGAACACACATGCAGCCATGTTGCGCCCCCCACCCTTTCCCTGCCATGTTGCACCCCCACCCTTTCCCTGCCATGTTGCACCCCATCTTCTTCCTGCTACTGCGTCATGCCCATACCCCATCCCCTTTTGCCATCATGTCACGCCCCCTTCCCCTTCCCACTGTCATGTTCCACCAGAAGGCAGGTGGGTGCTCTGAGGAGCTGCATCAGCAGGAGAAAGCCTGGCTCTGAGAGGGACAGGGGTCCTGTACAGGTGATCACCTGGAAAATCCCCACCCACAATACCTGGCTCTGAGGAAGGACCCCCTCGGAATCAAGCATTTCGGATTCTCAGTGTGAGCCAGAGGGTAGGTGGCTGAGAGCAGCTGCCCATCTTCTGTTTCGCTCTGAGGATCCCCTCAGAGCGAAACAGAGGGTGGGAGGTTGCTCTGGAGAGCCCTGGGCAGGTGCCCTCTTGCTGTGGCATTGATCACAGCAGGAAAAGAGGACCAGCGGGGCTCTCTGGAGCACCCACTAGCGTCACCGCATGGGCAGCTTCTCTGGAGGGCCCCGCCAACCCTGCTCTCCAGCCACTGCAAATAATATGAGGGGAGAGTGGCTGGCATGGCTTTCTGCAGGTGGAGGTGGGCCATCCTGGGGGTTGAGGCAACAGTGCAATTTGTCACTTCTCTTGCTTCACCCACCTCATGGTAAAGCTGGCCCTGTCTATTTAAGTTATAGTAAATATTGCAAAATGTACATCTACATGTATAAATTATCAATTGCAAAGTATATGCAAAGTTCCATCCTCTTTTGTCATCTCTTTTGGTGTTGCATAAGTGGCCACCCTACCAGTGTATTTTTTTTCTGCCTACCACTATGACTGGAACAATAATGGGCATTGTCAACTAATCTGTTTCTGATTTGTCTTTCATATCCAAGATGGCTGAACCCATTTTTCTCTAATATACTACTTAACCAGACTTACACAAATGTAAGCTCCACTGATTTCAATGAGATTTATTAGTACAGTATGTATGTTTCAGATTACTCCCAAGGAAGACTCATCCTGACGTACCAAAGGATCAAAAATGTTTTTCTTTAACTATTTTAATGTTATTTCTGTTTTGAACATCTTGTGCTTTTAACATTTGCTTTATGGTTTGTTAAAATAATTGTAAACCCAAAGCCTTTACTCAGCATTCTGTTAATAAAGTATAACAACTTTTCTCCTGAATGTTGAAGACTCACCTTTAAAATTTGAGATAATGGAGGGAGGGTAAGATCAAGTTAATTGTGACACAGACAGAAGGAGCATTCACTGCGGAGAAACAATATCAACACATCCTCTAGAAGTACTATACAAACAAATATAACTCAGGTACTGCTGCATTTTACAGAAACTAGTTAAAGCAGCCGGGCTCTCCAACCCTGGGTCCCCAGATGTTGCTGGACTACAGCTCCCAGAATCCCTTGCCAGCCATGCTGGCTGGGTATGCTGGGAACTGTAGGCCAGCAACACCTGGGGACCCAAGGTTGGAGAGCCCTGAGTTAAAGCAATATAAGGCTATGTTCATATCTACAACTTTCCAAATAGCAACTGCATCTGATTCTGCTCCCATTGTAATTTTGGTGATAAATGGAAATCAACTTTGTGTAAATGGAAATGGACCCTGGCAAATACCCCATGTCTGTTTCTGTGAAGAAAAACTGTTCATGCTTTAGTGTTTGTATTCTGTGAGTGTCCTCTGAGTGAAGTTATAAGGTAACTAAGTAGGGAAGAAGCCTGGTTTTGTTACTGATACTGATCATAAGCAAGTTGTAGCAGCCTTGGTTACAGTTATTATGGAAGGGAGACTTCAAGTTGACAGTTTGAAAATGACTTAAGGGAAAAGCTGCCTTCATTTATCTAGGTACCAGGTGGGTAGTCAACTGCCATTTGGATTGGTCAAGGTCAACAAAGCTGATTGCTAGTTAGAAGGTCTGTAAAGAACATGACTGATCACAGGTTTTGGCCAGGTGTTTTTTAGAAGGTCAGTTGGTAGTTGGAAGAGGGTTGAAAGAGCAAAGCAGAGATGGGAGCATGCCTTCCTGCTGGAAGAAGACCTCCAGAGCTGGTGGCAGAGGAGAGCAGGAAGCCATGCTGTGAGTTTGTGGTGAAGGTTCAAGTAGGCAGCAGAGCCCAATACCTGAAGGCTTCAAGCAGAGGTCTGACCAGAGGTAACTTCAGGAAGTAGTTCTTGAAACATTTGAGGCCTCCTAAAAGCCAGAAACAGCAGGAAGAGCTGGAGGCAGAGGAAGACTGCTGTATAGCATCTGTTCCAGGTTGTAAGGAATTGGCTGGGGTGATGTTTAAGGAAATCTGATCCAAGGGAAAAACTATGGGTAGCTTATTTAGCTGCGGGAAACTCTCTCACTTATTAGGAATGGCAACCAAGCATATTCGACCTAAGTACATTTAAGCAATGACAACCTATTATTTGAAGAGTAACACTTTATTCCACTTTGTAAATAATTCCCTTAATAAACATCTTAAGTGTGTTCGTCTTATAAGCTTGTCTCTAGTGGTGATGTCATTCCCATGCAGCCATGCCTATGCCACACAGGAACCAAGCTACTGAGTTTCTTTAAGGTCCAGAGTGTTTATTTTGGTGGCAGTATTTAAAGGTTTTATAGTTGAGTCAGCATTCCCTATCTGTGAGGTCTGTTTAACTTAAAACTGTGGCAAGGAGTCCTATAGACCCAAGCCTCAAAGGTTTAAAAAGGGAACATAGGTGGGATACTCACTTTGTTTCATCGCAGTTTCATGCATCTTCTGCCAGAGTCATTATTCACCAATTATGTACTGGTGCCTCCAGGGTTGGAATTCAGGGCAGGGAAGGCCTGTCTAGTTATTTTAAAGGGTGGGCCCAGCCTAGCTAGGTGTTATTACCTTGGGGTCTCAATACTTAGCCTTTTACTTGTGTGTTAGGTGTACACCATCTGTAAAATAGCTAATGTTTTCTAGCCTGTCTTCTAAGCATTTTACAAATGCTTAATTTCTTGGTAATATGTATACATACCATGTTTTGCGACTTGGTGTATTAGTCTGTGGTTGAGGTGGTAAACTTGAGTTATTAGTTCTGTGGATATTTCTGGTTCTTGTTTTGTGCTTGTGGCACACTGTACTAGACTGAATTATTATGGCAGATTGATGGTGGAGGCCTAATATCATTGGTGGGGGCTACTTTCTTTTTGGGTCAAAATTCCACCCCAGGGTGCCTCTGTTTCAGCATTTCTTGCACGGAACGGCTGTTGCTTGTTCTGTTCCTGCATGCTATGGACTGTACTTTTGATAAGGATTCTCTCTAGCTAATTTTTCCAGAAGGAAGCAAGCAAACAAGCAAAATATGAGAGGATTTTGTGCTTCCGTATTGCAGGCACCTCTGCCTCCCACTGCAAGATGCTCAAGACACCTGTCTGTCAGAGTGGATAACCCTGTATTAAACATTCAATAATTAGAAAGATTTTGAAACATTAAAACTCAGTTCACAAACCACAAACAGCCAGACACATGTCCAATGGAAACACGCTTAGCAATTCCACACTTCTCATCGAAAGGTATAACACAACAGACAATTCTTCATTGACCCAGTTTGCAGGTATTGGGCAAACATGGGTTAATTAGCCAACAAATTGCCATATCAAATGAGCGAGTGCACTGCTTCTGGCATGCTCATCACTTCCACTTTCAGTTACCAACCTATGATCACCCTGTTCACAGTTATTAGTTAGCATGACATCTGAACCTGGACATTCTGGGTTGCTTAGGGGGTTAAACAATCCAGAATTAACCCAACAACAAATTGTAAGTTAACTCAACAACAAATTGTAAGCTAACTCTGGGTTGTTTAACCCCTAAACAACACTTGTGCCTGACAACTCATGAGTTAAACAACCTATGGGTTGTTGTAACATGAAATCAAGGTCAGTTTGTTCCCGCTAAACATGGCTTTTCCAATCCTTACCATGTTGACTTTTCCCCTAATTTTGATGCCTCATCAGCATGAAATGGTGAGATCAGTTTAACTAATGCACATCAACAAATGCATCAGGTTTTGGAGGCTGGCATAAGCTTTCATGCTTATATGTTCAGGGCAAAGTGATTCCCTTTCAAGCAGAGTATAACACCAGTCAAGTGCGTCAAGAGCACATAAGGCAGGCGACATGCTGAAGGCAGGCCACATCTGTTCTCCTGCATTGAGCAGGGGGTTGGACTCGATGGCCTTATAGGCCCCTTCCAACTGTACTATTCTATGATTCTATGAACATAAAGAGATCTAGGACTTTAAAAAAGCTGCCTCATGCCAAGTCAGGCTACTTGTCCATCTTTAGTGTTGTGCTGTGTACTCTGCCTGGCAGCAGGGTAAAGTGATCTGCCTTATGGCACCTGGACGGGGGCGAGGATAGATGTGTGTCAGCTTCGGGCAGCAGCATATTTCGAGCTAGGGCTGCAGCGAATGAACCTGGGGCCTGATGCATGCAAGGCATGTGTTCTGCCACTGAGGAATGGTCCCTCCCCAATGTTAAGCAGGATTGTGTTCCTGTGGTGTCATATCTTAGGATACTTTTCACACATCATTTCTATTTTGGGTGTGTGTGTGCTGCTTCTGCCCTCTCGGTATGCCTGCACGGGAGCTGTCCATGCTCTGATTTTATATCATAAGGCAAAACAGTAAGTGTAGAAGCAGCAGCAGCAGCAGCAGCAGCAGCACCCCAAAATAAAAATGTACCATGATGCCATTGTATGCCATTAAGACAACTGGGATGTCAGAACCTGCCTCTGCAACATTGCTGCCATAAGGAAGGAATCTGATTTATTAAGTCAATGCATCAGATCAACAGGGGAAAAGAATGTGGACAGGCTCTTAGAAAGATTTCTGGTCTACATTTCCATCACTTTCAAATTTTCAGTTTTCCAAAGGGAAGACTTGATATGCAGTACAGAATTTCTGCCAATGTTTCATTACCTTTTCAGCTCCAGTTTCTTGTGCATATTTGCTTAGGTTATATATATATATTGTGTGTGTTTTAAATAACTTGGTATGAGTTTCTCTTTTCTTGGGAGGTTTTTATAATTTTAATTCCCTTCATTCTGAAATGCCCTACAACTATTAATGTTCTGCTTTAAAAATGATGGCAAAGCTACAAAATAAATACTTTCTATAAAAGCAAAACTGGGAAACAGCTGATTCCAGATGAAATATGTCTCTGAGACATTTTGAGTAAAAGCTACTTTGGAAAGATTTAATTGGACTTACAACAATAATTCCAACATTCTGGTTATGGGACATGTATGCTTCTAAAAGTTTATGACCTGCTGAATTATAAACTGGTGGGTCAACCACAAAATCAAAGGGTCCAATCAACTACACCACATATTATAAACACAAGAGAAATTAAATATCTATAGCATTTGTGTAATCAATTTGGAATGACTAGATTTGCTCTCAAAATGAGACTTCCAGGATGCATAGACCACAGATCTGAATGGAGCCACAATTCCCTATGTGCAAATGATCACGTTTAAAAAATACAATACATTTAAAGAATAATGAAATACAGTAATACCTTGGATTGCAAGTAACTTGGTTTGAGAGCGTTTTGCAAGACAAGCCAATTTTTAAATATTTATTTAATTTTTTAAACTTGATATACAAGCAACATCTTGCAATACAAGTACTGTAGTATGGCTTAAATTAAAAATCTCTGTACAAATTTTTTTGGGGGGATTTCATTTTGATATCAGAGTGTTTTGGATTACAAGCACGTTTCCAGAACGAATTATGCTCTCAATCCAAGGCATGACTGTAGAGAGGATATAAAATGGCAAGTATACATTCGTGTTGCCTGAGCATAATAAAATTCAAGGTGCTGGTCTTAACCTATAAAGCCCTACACGGCTTGGGACCACAATACTTGACAGAACGCCTCTCCCAACCACAATCTACCAGGATACTACTCTCTCAACATCTGGGGCCTTCCTCCGACTGCCACCTCCAAGGGAGGCTCAGAGGGTGGCAACAAGGGGGAGGGCCTTTTCTGTGGTAGCCCCCCAACTGTGGAACAAGCTCCCCCCTGCGGCCTGCCTGGTGCCAACTCTACTATCTTTTTGGCAACAGGTTAGGACTGCTCTCTATGTTGAGGCTTTCAACAACTCCAAATAGGGCAGTGCTTCTCAATTATTTTCTGTCATGCCCCCCCCTAGGAAGAAGAAAACATTTCGCGCCCCCCGCGCGACTGTAAATAGTATCATTTGTCTATAAAATTGTTATAAGTACACCTCTGCATAACACTGTATCCTTATTAACGTATAAGAGAATAAAAAAAGAAAGAAATGTGGATCAATTTACAACAAAGAATAGCTTTATTAACTGTAGCAGAAAAGATTTAAAGGAGCACAGGATTTAAAGGAACACAATATTAAAAAAAACTTTTAACTGAGGTCAAACGAGCCCCCCTTTACGGAGCCTCGCGCCCCCCCTGGGGGGCCCGCCCCACTATTTGAGAAGCACTGAAATAGGGCATGGTGGGATGGTTATTTTTTAAAATCTTTTACTGGTCGCATTGTTTTAACATGTTTTAGCTATTTGAGTAGTTTTTAAAATTTGGTTTTAAATTTTTTATAATGCTTTTATTGTGTATATTTTATATTGTATTTTTTACTGATTGTTGTAAACCGCCCAGAGAGCTTTGGCTATTGGGTGGTATAGAGATGATGATGCTGATGCTGATGCTGATGCTGATGATATTAGACAAGTCTACTAGAAAACAGTTTATACATCCTGCAAAAAACACTGTATTAACATATTTGTATATATACTCACCTATGTTCAGGAAACCAATATATAGAATGCACAAAACTCTTAATATGTATAGTGTGACTTATTCTGCCTTGAGAGCCACATTAAAACTCTATCAAGCTGGAAGTGTTTAGCCAAGGCAATTAGCATCTTCTTATATCTGTACAATGTGGGCACCAGGCCATAACAGCTGCACATATTGTACCACTTCCATGATGCCATCTGGCACACTTCCAGAATACAATTAAAAGCAGCAGTTCCTAGAATGTTTGGGTGATAACCAAAAGTTAATTGAGAGTTCACTACTTAAGATTATTATCTAATGCATTTGATGACAATGTATTTACTACCAGATTGAGCTCAGTTCCTGGAAATATTTCCCTGTTATCCTGGGGAACCTAAGATTCCTCACATCAGAGAGAAGTTTTAGACATCAAGCAAACTTCTGTGATCAGATGCTACTCCTCATCGCTCTTATGTGCTGCTGGTATGATCTTATTCCTTGGCTTATATTCCCTTTGCTCCATGGTTTAGTTTGTGGTTTTTCCTTTCTCGGGAGTGTAATGTGGGCATATCACTTTCATTTGTCAGTACTTTACTATAACAAGGAATCACCCCTTTCCCACATAATAGAAGGGGACAGCACTAGTACTACAGGTAGCATTGCGTGGGTGGTATCCATATTTTTTTTTCATATTGCTGGAGACATGGGTAGGACGTAGGAGTACTGGACAGATGGGAGTCCACAGCCCAAAGTTTGTTTTTTAATGGAAGGACATTCAAAAAATGACATGAGTAGGCAAAGGAGAGACGCTTGTGGCAAGCATTGCAGTGATGTCAAACTTTACCTAATAGGTGCCTGTGACTCCAGCCACAACCACTACAGCAAACATTTCCTGTAGCAAAACATGTACAATGATTACTAAAGCTTGCTGTTTTCCAGCTACTGCATTTAGTGCTTTGGGTGGTGGGAAAAAGGAGTCCCACCACCACAAAGAAAACTCTTGCTGGGGTAGCATCAGTGGGACAGTTTGCAAAGCTCTCCCCTCCACTGCAGGAAAACCACAGTGTTTGGAAAGGCCTATAATAAGCCAAGATAGCTTCCTGAACATTCATGCTAAAAGCAATATCCATCATCTTTGTCTCTGTCCCTCCCTACTGGCTCTATTCTGTCTTGTCTCTCAAAGTGAGTGCTTTCAGCAGTCACCTTGACTGGCTGCTGTTGTGTCACTTATGAAAGGGAGCTCTTCTCGTTATCTTTATACTTCTCCTTATTATTATTGTTTCACCAAGAAACAAAAATGTGTTTGAATTGAACCACTCGCACAGGAGGATACTACTCGCACAGGAGGATACTACAAGGAGAAGAATTCTGTTCACCTACTACTGCCACGGATCACAGCTGAAGCAAATAATTTTAATTGGTCAGCCCGGTAGAGAGCTTTCTTAGGAAATACTTGACTAGACTGTAGTTGGTGTTAATCCTATTCGGGGAGTGGGGGAAATACAGAATATGGGTATCTAGGGGTGCAGCTAGGATGTGGCCACACCGCTAAATCAAATGAAACAGTAATACTAGATTGAGATTATTAGGGAGTAATGTATGCCTTGCTACCTCTTGCAATTGCTTGCATCCCCTCAGGGAAGCTCATCACTCACTTTTTACTCTTGATCAAATTGTGCCAGGGAAAGCATGTTAAATATTATTGCCCTAAGACGGTACTTCTAATTAAAACCTTACTAATATCTTCTCTATTTACATAGACAGTGATAACCCTGATGCCTGCAGTTTATTAAAAAAAAAAAAAAAAAAAACACCCTCTTGCAAGTCGTCATCTTTGAGAGTGAACATATGGGAGGGAAGCTGTGGTGGAAGTGATGTGGGCATGTCACCAATCTTCCTGAGCTCTAAGGCACCCGGTGTGTATCACTTCCACAGAGCATCATGGACAAGCCATTCCAACCCTCTTGACTCCCTGCCGTGTGCCACACATTGCCACGTGCCTCTTTGTTAATGATACCCTTCGTTCCGAACGAGCCCAACAGGTGCTGCTCCAGGGGATATATCGCTGCACACCTTGTCTGTGAATCCAGAAACTTTCCAGTCGCTTTACTACTGAAGCAGTGGCTAATTATAAAAAACAAGCCAAAAGCTAATCTGTTTGTCCTTGGATGTTGTAGAGCAGAAAATGATTGGACATGTAACAGTGGAAAGAAGCTCACACAAAATGTACCCTGTAAGGCAGAAGTTATGGGAGCAGGAGAGAGAGAGAGAGAGCACTAGATAAGTATTTTACAAACTGTATTCTGAGACACCAAGATTGCCAGGGAAGTTTATCAGGAGTTCTTCGATGGTAAGGGCAGACAATTTTCCTCTGATACACGGGTTGCCCATCTCCACCTATCATTCCTTAAAATGCTCCTAGTTCACAGAGAGCAAGAGTGGGGCCTATAGAATTGGAGAGTACCTTGTGCAAACCCTCATCCCCCCAGAACATTTCTTGGACTCCTTTGCAACACACAACAATTATACTACATTATCCAGCAGGAGCTCATTTCACTTGCACAGCCATATAATTACATTGCACTAACTACTGCAATTGCCATGTTTGCTGCAACCAGGGGAGGGGGCTGTGTTTTCACAGCAACAGAATCTTTGACTTGAATGAATACTAGGACCATATGATGTCCCTATTAAGGATGGGGGGGGCATTTGTTCAGTTTGCATTTTGATAAGAATTTACCAAATTTGCACTTCTCAAATCAATATGCAAACTGGAACACAGTTATCCCTTAGTATTTGCACATCTCAGAACCTTGTGATGCAGTGCTTAAAAAATATATATATTTGAATGATAAAATGCTGTACCGTATGTGAAAAAATGCATATGAATTTTCGTGTGGACCATCTTTTTTTTTTTAAAACAAGGACACAAACTGATGCAGAAAGAGGACAGAACCAACTGAAGATAAGAAAAATGAGGAACTGAAATGTACAGATCCATCTATCCCTAGTCCCTGTAATAGCAGATCTACCTAGAAGACATCTGGACCTCTCTGAAACAAGTGAGCAACAGCTGCTGCGCTTTGCATTTATTGAACATTTATTGCATAATAAAACCATCATTTGGAATCTCTCTAAGAAGGTGATAGCTAGTGAAATATAAACCATATTCTTACCGAACAACGTATACATGAGTACCTACAGATTTCCCAGTAAATAGGGAATTCCCACCCATGATGAACCTGGGAAGGAGAAGTCGTAATCTGGCTATCTGGATATTATTGATTGTGAACACAGGAGGGTTTATCTATGGTGCTGACACTTTCTACTTGTGTCATTAGGAAAATACCCATTTATTTCAGGGGGAAGGGTTTTTTTTAACTTAAAATGTACTGCCACCTCCCCAATAACTATATTTTCATAATGTAACTGACCAATTTGTTTTAAAGTACAGTAATACCTTGGATTGAGAGCATAATTTGTTCCGGAAACGTGCTTGTAATCCAAAACACACTTATATCAAAGCGAGTCTCTGGCGGGTGTGAACGGGGCCGGTTTTGGCCCGCTATGCCCGCTCGAGGCGAGCGGTTACATCCCTACGACTTGTCTTGCAAGACCTTGCTCATTTATCAAGTCAATTTTTTAAAAAATTTTTTGCTTGTCTTGCAAAACGCTCTCAGACCAAGTTACTTGCAATCCAAGGTATTACTGTAGAATTGGCTGGTTGGTTCAAGTCAATATGTAAAAATATTATTTTATTTTTACTAAGCTGGTTTTGAACTTGGTATAAAAAGGCAGCAGAGCCAGTTCAAAGCACAGCCCAGTTCTAGAGGGCAGATGCATCATCGTTCACTGTGTTCTTCTTGGGCAGTGGCTGTGTTTAGGCAATTTGCCAAACAGTCCATGTGCCTCTGTTTACTGAAACGTTGTTTGCAGCCCAGCCGTCCTTTCAGATGGAAAAAAGAGCGAGCTCGAGTGACTTGCAAAGCCATTTGCTGCAAGTGTTTGTTGCATTTGACATGATGTAAGTATTTCAGCTATTCCTGCTCTTGCAATGTACTGTTTGGCTTGCAGAGCTGTAAATTGAATAAATAGATTGGCTCTGTTGCAGCTACAGTTCCCTTTTGGTTATTTATTGACTGGGTTCACACAACACAACAACCCATCATGGGTTGCTACCCACAATGGGTTGTCGTGTCATGCGAACTCAAACTGATTCCCGCTGAGTGGGTTGCAGCAGGGGTTGTTCTAACCACAATGGGTTGTCATGTCGTCCAAACCCAGGCAATCGACCCCATCCTAATCATCTGCTCCCATTAGTGGTTCATGCCTTGGTCTCCTCTCACCTAGACTACTGTAATGCTTTCTACGTGGGGTTACCCTGGAAGACGGTTCGGAAGTTGCAGCTGGTACAGAATGCAGCAGCTCGCCTGATTAAAGGCTGCCGCCGGTGTGATCACATCACTCCAGTGCTCAAAGAGTTGCACTGGCTACCAGTTGTTTGCCGAGCCGAATTCAAGGTGCTGGCATTGACCTTTAAAACCCTGTACGGCTCCGGTCCAATATATCTCAAGGAGCGCCTCCAGCAACATCAAGTAGGCCGCTCAACAAGATCTGCCACGGATGGCCTTCTCCCTGACCCATCAGCCAGAGAAACCAGGCTGGTGGGGACTAGGAGGAGGGCCTTTTCTGTGGCAACCCCCAATTTATGGAACTCTCTCCCCAGTGACCTCCGCCATGCCCCTTCCTTGATTAGCTTCCGCCATGCATTAAAAATGTGGCTTTTCAGGCAGGAATATGGGGTGGGTTAGGATTTTTAAGTTTTGTTCTGTTTTTAATTGTGTTTTATACTGTGTGTGTGTGTGTGTCCCCCATCCCCCCACCTTGTATTTTATTGGATTGTACATCACTCAGAGTGGCCAGATGTCTGGCCAGATGGGCGATTCATAAATATAATAAATAAATAAATCATGGGTACTGGGAACCGGCTACTGAGCTTCTTGGCAAGAGTGGCAAGACCCCTTGCCACTCTTGCCAAGTGGCTCCTGGGTGACCGCCATTGCCAGCTGCCCCAAAAGTACCCAAGTGGCACTTGGGGGCAGCTGCCACTGGCTTCCCCCCTCCCTATTGCAATCACAAGCTGTTTCAGGCTCACCATGCCTTTTTTTCAGTCTAAGCTTTCTTTTTCCTCGAGATTGCAAAAGCCAGCTGTCAACCTGGCTTTTGTGATCCCCATTATGACAGTTACGGACAGTCCCTTAAAGTGCCCCAGTGGCACCTTGGAGGGGCTGCCCATGGTTGCTAAACTTTTTTTTCCATTCCCTTTCCCCCCAATTTTCACAAAAAAAACTTTTAAAACTATGTTTTCCCTCACTTGCACAACTGCGGACATTCTGCAGAAAATTTATATCTAGATATGGAAGTTTAGAAATAATTAGTAGGATTTATTTAATTTTTTTCAGGAGGCAAAACCAGCCAATTAATTTATGGGGGTGTGTGGATGTGTTGCAGCATGTGGGAAGGGGAGAGTTAACCCTATCCTCTCCTGCTGTAATCCCCTTGAAAATTGTCCACTGCATGGAAATTAAGCTAAGGGAGAAAAGCCTTCCATTGGCACCAATAGACACTCAGGGCTCTGGGGAATAGATCTGGGGTCCTGGGAAATAGCTTCAGGACCAGGGCCTCATGGGTCCAGGCCTAGCAATGCCCCTGCATGACAACATCTCTTAAATACTCCATGTCTTTTTAAATATTCGAAAGTGGCCAGGCCACATTGGATCACAGCAGCAGCATGTAGAAGGGGAGTTTCCATTTCCCACACCCCATTTTTAAGCTTCCATCAGATGATATCTCACTCTTTTCTTCAGTAGGGTTAAGAGCAGCTGGGAAGGGTGGAATTTGGATTGGAGAAATAGCACAGGGGCAGGAAGAGCTTAAATTAATGTCAGCTGCATTCAGCTATTAAAAAGACATTGGGAGATCTTCTCACAGCTCTCACACATTATGTGTGTAGCTTGGCCCAGAGACTTCCACAACTAGCAATGGAATATTTACGTAGTGAAAACAGATTTATGCTGGAGGGCTAAGAAATGTTTCTCTTGGAGTTAACCAGTAGACCAGCTCCACACAAAGGACTAAACATTCTAGCAGCATCACTGTTCCCTTCTGCCTGCTGTGTAGTGACTCTTTGCTGCCGAGTCCTAACTCCTATGTTATGCACTAACCAGGAAGAGGAGGCAGTAGCAAGGAGATAGGTGAATGGGTTTCCTGAGCATAAGAAGATATGAGGCTCTGGAAAGTCAGTGCCTGTCAGAGTAAACTCTACTGGACTAGATAGATCAATACTCTGACTCAGAATGACAAGTTCTTATCCACATTGGCAGTTCACTGCCAATGCCACCACCTCTCTTCCTCCTCCTCCTGTGTCCCTGGGAGGGGAGCTGCCTGTCTCAGGAAACCATTTCTGGGGTGCTTCATTCCCCAACAGAAGGGAGGAGACAGTGGCAGCAATAGAGCACTATAGCCAGTGGCAGAAAACGTATCAATGTTGGATTCATTGCCATGCTACAGACATATGTAGTATTATAATTAGCTATACAATTTGTGAGTCACCCTACTGCCAAAGCTCTCAGGACAACAGCTATGGGGAAACTATAGACAGCATCTCTCTCCAGATATATTCGCCCTCTTATTTACGGTAAGGCTTTCAAAGACTCAGCAAGCAAAGGAGTTTTGATGTTTAGCTTAGGAATGATCCCCCCCCCCCCCGATTCATGGACTGGGGATCTAGGCTATCTTTGGTAACATTTACACAAAAGTTCCTGATATGCAGCCAGGGCCAACCCAAGACACGTTGCTGCCTGAGGCAAAGGACAAGATGGTGCCCTCTCCATTCCACCTACAGAAGCTGACTGGGCTGGCAGGTGAATCTTAGCTCAACCCTGGTGATGGGATAGCATCCTTCGTTTCATCAGAGGGCAGCAGCCCAGCTCAGGGGCTTCAGGGCAGGCTGCCGAGCACACAGACAGCTCTGCCATCCAATGGTGTGGAATGGCCAGAGGGCTGCCACTACTGTCCCTCCACACCACTGACTATCTGCCACCTGAGGTGACTGCCTCACTCTGCCTAATGGTAGGGCCAGCCCTGTGTACAGCTCCTCCACCCCCAATACCTGCAAATTCATGGTGATATCCATGCAAGAGGGCTGTTGCTAATATATTCAGAAGGCCTTTTGAACCTTTGATAAGGTTTTGTGTTGAACAAAGGGGTCTTTTATCAAAGGTATATAAATGTTTAATAGAAACAGACAAGATAGAGTCTGGCTTTAAACTAAAATGGGATGAAGATTCAGGTATTCCTACAGGCCTGCCATATTGGTGGCATACTTATGCCGGTGTAACATTGGCATAACACAACTGGGATCCTTATACACTCCCAGCACAAAAGTTGAAGAGAAAGCACATGTGCTACAAAAGACACAGAATGGAGTAGTCCCACAAACTACTCCCTCAGCATCCATTGCAACACAGTCAACTCCAACCAGCCATGGAGCACCATGCCAGTTATATCCCCTTCGGTAACCATGCATGGAGGAAGCCAATCTGTGAACAGTGATAGGAAAACACCACAATGATGTCACCCTACCCTACCACCACACATGAAGCACAAGCTTCCAGGTACAGAGGACACCACAAAGTCCTTCAGTGCATGAACCACTGTGGTACAGGAAGCAAGAAGCCAGCAGCTGTGAGTCTTCAGTGATCCTCATGGAGGATAAGGCTATCAATGGCTACTACCAGCAACATGTCTATCAAGAGCATCAGGCCTGTGGCTTACGCTGGCTCAGCTTGTCTGAGCGTGGAAAGCTAAGCAGGGTCAAGCCTGGTTATTACTTGGATGGGAGACCCCTCCTCTAGTTTCCTGCATTGAGCAGGGCGTTGGACTCGATAGCCTTGTAGACTCCTTCCAACTCTATGATCTATGAATCTAGTCATGATAGCTATATGTGTTGGTTTTATCTTTGAGCAGAGTGTGTGCGAGTTGTGAGATTTATAATCCTTTGTCTGCGTGCTAGCAGAGGCCTGAAATTCCACACACAGATCTTCCAGATCTCACCTCCCCCCGCACAGCGTGTAGCGTGTTGTGCCAGTTTCTTTAGCCCAGTCTGCCCTGTTATCAGACTGCTTCTAGCTTCCCCGTTGCAGATTAATCCATGGAGTCAGGAAACACTCTGAAACACCACAGGTCTAATTCTACCTGTTTATTCACTTAGCAAGTAAAGTTCTACAGAGTATACATTTCCTAGTTACAGTCCATGTGCAGAGTATAAATGTATAGCAAGCATTACATCCAGTGGAGTAAGTTTGAGCTTCACTCCACCTCAGCAAAGACGTTACATTGTTGCAGTAACAAAGTCCAGCAAGAAGAACAAGAAGAAGAGAGAAAGCAGTCCTGCTTCTCTCTAAGATGGCTTCAGACAGAAAAAAACAAGTTAGCAGCACGTCATCAGAACATACAAACCATGTGACTAGCTCATATTGCTCTCACGGTCTAGCTTCCCATGCGAACAACACGGGAATCCAGAAAGACATAACAAACCTGTTTACAGCCATTCTGTCCCTTCCATGTGTAAACAGTGTGCTGCAGCTGGTGAAGTGATACATATCACAACAATATGCTACCACCAGTATCAGAGGCAGTATGCCTAAATGCACCAGTTGCTGGGGAACATGGGCAGGATGGGAACATGGGCAAACCTACTTGTGGGTTTGACACAGGCAGCTGGTTAGCCACTGTGTGGACAGAATGCTGGACTAGATGGATGTTGGTCTGATCATGCAGCATGGCTCTTCTTATGTTCTTATATCCCTACATAAAGGGATTCCCTGAAAGCACTCTCACTCACATACATACTGATAAATCTTACCCTTTTGACTGTACAATACAAAGGGAAGGAAGAATGGGCAATGTAATGAAGCATCCAAATAGCTACCTTGGGAGGCCTATGTACAGAACACACAGGGATAAGGGTTCAAGGCCAACTGAGGGTGAGAAGTGGCTATCAGCAGGAAACATTGCACACACTGAGCCTTGGTAACAGGAGATGTCCCTGTGCCCGCCCCCCCCCCACTCAGAGTGCTATCTTGAGGCCAGCTGAAGTGAGAATGTGTGTGTGTGTGTGTGTGTGTGTGTGTGTGTGTGAGAGAGAGAGAGAGAGAGAGAGAGAGAGAGATGGATCGGCACCCTGAGCCATCATCCTGGGAGGATTCTGACCCCCCCATCCTCAGAAGAGGCTCCAGAGTCAGTAGAAGACTCAGCTATGGAAAGGCATTGTGAGTGGCTACTAGTCCTGATGGCTATATGCTATGTATGCCTATGTGCACCAGTTGCTGGAGTACTTGAGCAGGAGAGTGCTGTTGCACTCATACCCTGCTTGTTGTGGGTTTCCCGGGGGCAGCTGGTTGGCCACTGCGTGAACAGAATGCTGGACCAGATGGACCCTTGGTCTGATCCAGTATGGCTCTTCTTATGTTCTTATGACCCTGTTCTCCAGAGGAACCCCAGGGTGTTGCTTCCCTGCATCCAGAGGAGGCTCTTTTACTGTCCTCAGACTCTGAAGACTCCACCCAGGAAGACACTAGCATGCCACAACCACAACCACTCCCACATCAGCACAGCCTAAGGCTGCAAAAACAGAGCAGGGCCCTTTAAGGGTCAACACTTCAGTAAAGGTAGAGGTGGAGCCAACCAGCCTAAAGGCTGGTACCTTCTTGTTTCATTGGAGTGATATACAGATAACCCTGCCCTGCCCTGCTTCCAGCACCACTTGGAGCATTCTATGGTGCTGATCTCTTTTTGCCTTGCTTCCTGGCCCAACCTCAAGATCAGATCCATAGCAGAACCCTGCAACCCAACAGAGCATAATCAGAACCCATGGCCTGACATGCTACAGCAAGAGAGAGAAGGATAAGGGTTGTCTGCCAACCCCATTGGCAAAGAAACAAAAGTGGCAACAAAATCAATGCCTTTGTGGCAGTATATGAATTACAGTCGTGCCTTGGATTGAGAGCATAATTCGTTCCGGAAACATGCTTGTAATCCAAAACACTCTTATATCAAAACGAAATCCCCCCAAAAAAATCTGTGCAGAGATTTTTTAATTTAAGCCGTATTACAGTACTTGTATTGCAAGTCGTCACTTGTATATCAAGTAAAATAAAATAAAATAAATATTTAAAAATTTGCTTGTCTTGCAAAATGCTCTCAAACCAAGTTACTTGCAATCCAAGGTATTACTGTATATTGTTTGTTTTTCTGGAAGAAAAGGCACATGAACTGGAAATGTAAATAGTCAAATGGGACTATTTACTATATTTAGTGACACTGCAGGGATGTGATAAAAAAAGATTATTGGTTATGAAATTCCATTAAACCCATATTTATTTTATTCAAGTATGTAAAACTTTAAGTTAGATTAGAACGTAGACATCTAGGAACTAATTTGTTGATCAGAGGTATGATTCTGCTAAACAAATACTGAGAGGGAAATACCATTTGCCAAATATGGGAATGTAAGAACTGGAATACTATGCTGATGTACAAGTTGACCTAATTTAAACATTTGGGGGGAAGAAAACACTAATTCACATGATACTCTGTTGACACAATGGACTCCATTCATACATAACTGAAACAGGACTATGCCTCAAGAAAATATACACCCAGCTGCTGTGGTTTGAGACTGATTTGGAAAACTGGACACTTGATATACATAACAACTGAATGCATGTTTTTGTTGTTTGTTTTCTTTTTGCATTTTGTATTTTCTAAATTTCTAATTTTTAAAAAAGCTTCCATGGGAGGTGGGACACAGCTCCATTTCAGTACATAATCAAAAAATGCTGCAGCTGACTGCTAATGTTTAAGGCTGGAAATGGAAGGCTAGGTCATTATTTTGTGTCAACATTAAAAACAAAACAAAACCTTGGGGCTACCTCATACTTTCACTAATACAAATTGCTTTTGGTATTGTTTGTGAGTGACAAAACAATTTCTCTGAGCTATTTGTTGTTTTAATTTGTCTTCATTGACTGCCTTACAATTTTGAAGTTGTATACCAGGAACCAGCAGAACAGTGTCTCAGAAATGAGGACTCTGGAAGATTTCTTTTTCTTATTTTTAATCAAATTTAAATGAACAAACAAGGTATGTGATACAACTGACTGAGAGAAGGCCTAAAACTACTAATACAGAGAGAGAACTATGTCACTTCCTGTTTCACTTCCCTAAATTTTTTTTTTAACCCTTTAGAGTTTCAATGAAAGTAATTAAGGATAAATTGCAACTAATCTGTGCTTATTAAAAACATAACCCAGCAATATGCCAGATTGGCTACAATAGCTAAAACTTTTGATCATTTTGATCTGCTACATGTGATACCAAATTGTTTTCCTATCTCATCAGAAGAAGAATTTTTTTGTTATTTTGGAAAATTGAATTAAAAAATAATAATAATAGAAGACCTATTTATCAGATGGTCATTCAAAGAGTGCTTCATGTACACTGTAAACTCAAGATTTATAGAGGCTAGTTGAGTGGTAAATACATTAATTAGGGGTTTTGTAGTTTTGTTTGTTATGACATTGTGTTTTCATCATCAGGCGATCGTGACCTAGTAAGATTGTCTTCCAGGATAAAAGGAGATTAAAATATATTTTTCATTGGTGGGTCCCAAGGAAAAGTTTAGTGGTCCAAGGACAAACTTATAAGCAGACCTCCATATCATTTAATATTTGAAAAACTACCTATATATGCAGAATTATCATTGCATAACAAAGCATACCACAGTGTATCAATATACCGCAGATACCTTCCAAAAGCACAGCTTACTCTTGTTTGTCCCTGATGTGGGCTGCCCACAATTTATCTGTTTCTTCCTACTCATAGTGGAATCATATTGAATGGTGGCTGGTGGAAGTGGCGGTGCCTGGAAACACTGGCACGTCATAGGTCTGGGCAGGAGTGAGTGAGTATGCTTGCTCCCACCTGCTTGCCACTTCTACTTTTAATTAACAACCCAGGAATGGGGTGTTTTGTGATGCCAGAACCAGGAAATTCCGGGTTGTTTAGGGGTTAAACAATGCAGAGTTAACTCAACAAACCATGGGTTGACTCTGGGCTGTTTAACCCCTAAACAACCAACAATTTCTTGGTTAACAAGTCATGAAACAACCCACGAACACTGGGTTGTTAATTAAAAGTGGAAGTGGGCAGGAACCAGCCCACTCACTCATGTGAGCCATGGGTTGTTTGATTGTGCAGACCAGGTCACTCATTGTTTGATGCCTCTCCCTCCTTCCTTCAATCAAGGTTGAGCTGGTGGTATTGAATGGTGACTGGACTGTAACTAGCCTTTTCGGACCACCTGGCACTGAGCAAGATAATTAGTAGAGACCACCAATTTTCCCTTCTTTGAAATTCAGGAATGTATTCTTGTTCCTTTTCTCATGGAATACCTTACAGTTGTGTACCTGCTCCCTGCTTTTGTCTGAAATCATCACATCAGCTGGCAGAGCCCAATTTGAATGTCCACAACCCCTCCTCTGCCATTATGATCTTAAGGCTGTGATCATGTGGACATCCTGACTGCAATATCTAGTCACTCACCCCCCCCCCCATCACCACCAATGCCAATCTGCTTTTTGTAACAACTTGCTTTCCGGGGGGGGGGGGATCTCAAAAGCTTGCCTCTCGCTTTCTCAATATGTCGTCTTCATAGATTCTTGATGGGGATGGGGATTCTTGAGACCAAGTCTGCTTCCTACACTGAGTCAAATAGTACACTGTGAGTTGAATTTTTGGCTCTCCTTGGGAGAATTGGACTACAATTTACCATTTGTGAAATCACTATAAATTATCTGAAGTAGATGTTTATGTGTAATAAATGCCATGATTCTTAATTTTCTCCCCTGGAGACATTCCAGGGTTACTACTAGTAAATGTTGTACACCCAACTAAAACTGTACCGATCTCTCTAATCCCAAGCCCCTCTTGGTGGCATAAAGCGCTCTCTCTCGCTCGCAGTCTTACTCTGCTAAAGAACTGAACCTTGAAAACCTGCCACTGGAGCAGAACTGAAAATCATTTATCTTTCCTGTCAAGCCAATGATATTTTTGGGAGGTAAATGTGGGTAAGAAATGAAATACTGCGTTTTGCTGTTTATTTTTTTTATTTCTTTTTTTTTTTAAAGTTGTCAGCTATTTGAGGCTGCTTAGAGAGTTGGAATTATGCATGGATGGAAGATGGATGAGTGGTGGGAATGCATGAGAGAAAGTCAAAGATCCATATAAAAACCAGTTCATCACATTGTTTTCTTATTCATCATAACTCTATTGGCAGGTCTTATTAGATGAGATACACTTCTTTTGTTGAAGCTTTCCCTCGATCTGAATTTATTTTAAAACCAAACGGCACTCTATATTTGGCTCCCCGAGACAACCTTTTTTTGTCTGATATTATTGATTTATGATGGTGGGGTTATTGTTGTTTCTCTTTTTAAAAAAGGTAAAACACTGAATCTCACTCCAACTCCATTTTAATGGTTTACAAGATCACATATCACAAGTAAAGAATCCTTGTGAGTGAATGAGAGGGCCTGCCAGATGTGGAAGGACAACCTGAAGCAGGGAAAGGCCAGGAGCCTTGATGGGCAGAGAGTGAAGAGCCAGTGAAAACTGTTAGGAAAGGGTTAAAAGCTGAGAGTGAGCCAGAAAGGACGGTGTGGTGGGTGGAATGAGGGAAAGGGCAGAACAGAGAGCGAGAGATGTCTGATAAGCAGGGCCAGCCCAAGACATTTTGCTGCCTGAGGCAGCACAGCAGATGGTATCCACACCCACTCAAGTCAAGGTACATAGTACCCAAAGCGAGCCAATTTATTTTGGCACATGAGGAAGAAAGTCTCATAAGCATCTCTCCCAGTCCCTGGAAGTAAAAATAAAATACACACTCTCTGCCCTTTCACGATGCCCAAAATCTGATGCCTGAGGCAGTCACTTCACTCTCTCTAATGGTAGGGAAGAGAATTCTCATGCTGCAGCGTGTCATGCTCGGTGCTGAAGTGCTGAGGCAGAAGCCAGCTGGGTCCAAGGGTGGAGCCTGAGGCTGGGAAAACAGAGGCTGCTGCAGCTGTAAGTCCTGTCATCTGGCAAGCCGGTGGAAGCAATGACAGGATGAGTGGCAACGAATATAGTTCTAGAGAACAAAGACAAAGAGCCTCCGAGGAAGGTGCAACTCAGAGCCTTGAGAGACATAGGGCGTGTTCGCATGATATGGAAACCGCGGGGGAGCAGAAGCCTCCCGTGGTTCCCGTGTCATGCGAACGCCGGCCGGGGGCACCCCCGCGGGATGGCCGCGCGCGGGATGCACGCAAAGTGACCATGGGCGGTAGAGAGGTAAGCCCCCACCATGTGGCCACCCTGCCGTGCGAACAGCAGGCGGCCGTCCCACGGGGCAGCAGAGGCGGCAGCCCAGAGCGTCCGGAGCTGCAGCCGCTCCGGCCTGATGGGGCAAATGGCCCCTCTGGGCATCCTGGGCCACTGCCCCCTAGCGCCGGGAGGCCCGCACTGCGGTGCAGGGACTGCCGGCTCCACCAGGGTCCGCCCACGTGCGCAGCACGCAGGTCGTCTGCAGCACCCCGCCGGACCCCGCAGACAGCCCCGTGGTGCCTCCCCCGCTAACAGCCTGGGTCGTGAGAACCGGCCCATAGAGTGGGGTAGCCACAGGGTGGTTGGTGTTAGCCTGGTCCAACGTCTTGGTGTTTTTCTGTATTTCTGTTGGTTGAATAAACCTGTATGTTGTTGAATGTTGTCCCATCATTCTGCATTCATTGGGCAGTATCCAATGTGACACTACCATTAACATAAATTGCATTGTGCTGGTGTAAACAACCTCCAGCACAACGCCAATATTGTATGCTGGTGTGACAGGTTTTCTGGGGAAACCTGTCATGCCAGCAAGTGCTACTGGCATTGCACTAGAGGTTGTTTATGCAAGCACAATGTAATTTACGTTAGTGGTAGTGTCATAATGGATACTGCCCATTACTTGGGGAACGAGGGTGAAGGATCTAGAGCCCTGCGATGTTGAGCTGGCCCTAGCAAGGCCAGACACTATGACAATACCTTACAAAGAATAAAGTAGTGTTTTGCTTGCAAGGACAAGCTAATGAATGCCACTGGAAAGAGCATAAACACCAAGAAAGAAAATAAAGTTCCAGATCCTGGCACAGCCAGTGGTCTTGGGCACTCTGTGTTTCTCACTTTCATTTACATATTGGGGAATATTATTTTTCCAGATGGGAGTGGGAGGGGGTTGGGGAGGGGGACTACATACATTTCTCCCTCTACCCACAATGAATAGCATGCACACATACTTACACATGAATGCATGGGCACATGTACTCTCAGATACATATCTGTGCCATGTACATTCATGCACAGATGCATGTTTACATGCTATGTATTATACACCAACATGCACATAGTTGCCAATAAGGATGGGGCAAAGAAGGTTGCCTTTTTGCCCTCCCCTTCACATTCACATGTGTACATACAGTCATGCACACACACTCACAGTTGGTGGAGGGGAGGGCCATGGGTATTTTAAAGATTATTTGATCAGATGTGCATTTCAGATGTCCTATATGAGCATGATATGTGATAACTCAATATATGAATATTTGACTTGATAAGAAACAAAATGTTCTAAAAATATTTAGGCTAGTGCAGGGCTCTCCAACCTTGGGTCCCCAGATGTTGCTGGCCTACAGCTCCCAGCATACCCAGCCAGCGTGGCTAATGGCAAGAGATTCTGGGAGCTGTAGTCCAGCAACATCTGGGGACCCAAGGTCGGAGAGCCCTGGGCTAGTGTGTATAGCCTGCTTGAATTTTGGATGAAAGAACATTTCTTATTGTTGTGCATCTGAAACTCATAACTTTTCAAGACATTTTAGACTGAGCTTCATATATGCTCTAATGCACACTACATGCCCTTCGCATGTAACGGCAGCAAATCACGTGTCAGTTAACTCACAATTTGCCAGGTTGTATGTCCTGCATGTGCTGCCACCATTTTGAATGTGCAACCTCCAATCAAAGGTTATTTTGTGACATGTGAACTATGGGTTAATCATGGGTTAAATAACCCACAGTTAACCTAAGAACCAATTGTAGGACAACTGTGGGTTTTTTAACCCACAATTAACCCATAGTATCCTGGTTCTCATGTCATGAAATAACTCCAGTGAGGCTAATCAGAGGTTGCACATTCAAAATGGCAGAGGTTGCACATTCAAAATGGCAGTGGTATGTGACCCCAGCAAATTGTGGGTTAATTAATTAATTAATTAACCCACAATTTGCCACCATTATGGCAACTGGGTCACTGAGTTTTTATAGGTATAGGTTTCTCCTTTCACTTCAGTGGTGGGGCAGGTTTCTGCATATATCCTTTTGTGTATATCGGGGTGGGGAACCATTTTCAGTCCAATGGTCGAATTCCAAGATGGCAAAGGGTTCAGGGGTCACAAAGTGTGTGTGGTCAAAGGCAGAGTCACTGAAGCCAGGGTGTGATTCTTACTGATATTTTTTTTGTGTGTGTGTGTGCCATGTTCCATGTATTTTACTGACAAATATGTACCACGCTTCTTAGAAATACTGTGGGACACAAAGAAATTATTCTGTTAAATAATGTTAAGTAATGCAGAAGTGGTAGTTTTTCACTGATGTGGTATCCATAAAGGATCGATGTAAGAAATTACTGCAGTTAAGCCCTTTTTCATGCACCTGTATAAATAGTGGAGAGCATACAAGCCCCCCACAGATTTTGATGTATACAATGATCAGTTCTAGGACTAATCTTTAGGCAAACATAAGATTCCTCCAAACCCCTGCTCCTCCCCACACCACTCCCATGATCTGCCTCATTTTTGCTCCATGCACTTGTGGTTACCTGGCAGCGTTACCGTTCCACTGTTTCTGTTAAACTCTAAGACTAGGTGATGCACAGTAGCTTTTTGTAAAGGAATATGATACATCAGACTCTGAGGGCCAAAACAGACATTACTTTTTCTTTTCTTTTTTTTCATTTTCATTTTCATTCATTTTTCAGTGACTTTGGGCCAGTCACGGACTCTCAGCCTAACCTACCTCACAGGGTTGTTGTCAGGATAAAATGGAGAGGAGGAGGAGGAGGATTATGTAAGCCGCCTTGGGTTCCTTGCAGGAAAAAAGGCGGGGTATAAATATGATAAATAAATAAAATAAATAATTTTTTCCTCTAGAGTAGGTGCAGGAGCCCCGATCCAGATTAGGACCAGAGCATGGGGGTAGGTGTTTTTTTTTAACCCTTCCCCCCCCACACACACACAAACTATGAGTCCATCTGGTTTGGGCTTCCTCGCCTGCAATGATTGGGCCCATATAGCAGTGGGGAAGGGTTAAAATCCCCTACCCCAAACACCAGAGTAGGCTGAAGCTGCCTTAGTTCAAAGGATATTCCTGTCACCACCCCTGACGTCACACAGCTCCCTGGGCCAGCCCCCATGTCCACATTTTGCACATGAACACCTGCACAGAGGAAGCCTGCGCATGTTCGGCCTACGCACATAGAGCTCTCTCTGTGTAGGCTTCTTCTATGCCGATATCCACACACAGGCTAGGGAGCTGTGCAACACTGGTGGCATCATCACCACCCCTTCTATGCCTGGAGCCGCCTCCACACATTATACGATAAAATATTGGGAGCTGGCTTTTATATGCATAGCTCAAAATCCATTATTTCATATCTTTCAGAAGAAAAATAATGTGTTTTATGCTAGCAGCGTTTAAATGGTCCACAGTTGTCATCACTGTTACTCTGTTGACTGTTCAAAAAGAGTGTACGGCCTCTTCCAAGTTTCATGTATATTTTTATAGAGGGAAAAGATTATTCTTCTTCTAACCACACATTGGCTCCAGGTCGTAATTTATTTTATTTCATTTTTTAAATCTCTTGTATAGACTCCCAAATGTGTTCTGCCTTCTCTGGAAAGAAACAGCCTTTCCACCTAACTTCCTTTTCTTCAACAGTAAATAGTCACTTCTTGAACAGCTCCAAGGCAATAGCTCCCAGGACACCAATTAGCTGAAGTGTACAAATGGTCCCACAAGGACACTGGAATGTTCAGTGCTGCTGTCTCAGGCAACTGGTCTCTTTGGGTCTGGCGGCTCTATTGGCCCATAACTAAAAGAAATACCACTTGAAGTGGGCTATGAGTCATTTTTCATCTACCACCACCACCACTACCTAGTGGCCTCAATACCCTTTCTAGTCTTATTGCTTCTTGGGGAAATATAGCTACCAAACAACAAGTAGTGATTATTTGATCTTACCGTTTTCCTTTGTTTATTTATTTATTTACTTCCTTTATATGCCACCTTTCTCCAAGGAGCCAAGACAGCATACATGATCTTCCTTCCTCTCCGTTTTATCCTCACAACAACTCTGGCCCAAAGTCACCCAGTGACCTTCATGGACGAGTGGGGATTAGAACCTGGATCTCCCGAGCCCCAGCCCAACACTCTAACCACTACACTACTACAGTGCATGGGGATAGTGCCACTATTGCTGCATATTTAAAGCGCTGTGTACATAGATGGCTGTGATCGATCGAGGGGGTGGTGGAGGGAGACAAGATTTTTCTTCGTGGTAGCCCCCCCTTTCTCTATCTAAAATTATGAGAATAAAGAGAATAGAGGGAGGAAAAAGAAAAAGCTATGTTGGAATCCTGTGCAGGCTTACTCAGAAGTAAGCTATTCTGAACATAGGGGGGCATATCTATTCATTTGTACACATCTACTCAGTTAATGACTTGTTCTTTAGTTTGTGTTTTTGCTTCTTGCAGAACATTATAAGACCTGCTTTGCACAACATGACAACCCATCCTGGGCAGCTAGCCATGATGGGTTGTCATGTCACGTGAACCCACACTGCTTTCTGCAGGGTGGCTTACTTTTTGCGAACAAGCCACCCTGAGAACCCATGGTTTGTTCCAAGGTTGTTCATACCCATGGTGGGTGGTTGTGTCATCTGAACCCGGGAGAACAATTTCATCGTGGGTTGCCAGGATCAGTGACAGAGCCGCTCAGCACAAGCGGTTGAAATCACAGCCACTCTTTGTGATCTCGCCCGTGCTGCAACCAGTGACTGCCCCTCTACCAATTCCCAAAGAGCACCTTGAAGCAACTTTCACCTGTTCGCCTCTCTCTTTTTTTTTTCTGTTCCTGAAAATTGCACAAATGGGTTCAGAATTTTTTACGTTGTTGTTGTTGTTGTTGGTGGTGGTCTTTTGTAAGTGTGCAGGGGTGTACTTGTGGCTGTCCGATATGTGGACACAATTTGTAACATTGCACAACATCATTACTGAACACAGGATACGTCTGCTAAGGCATCAGCCTAATCTTTCAGTTTCCTGGCTTTGTGGAGCATGAGCCAACTTGAAATAGACTTCGCTCGTGAAATAGACTTAAACCAGCAGGGTGTTTTGTTTTAAATCATTGAATCAATTACAGCTCGATGGGAGCAATAACAAAGCCTCAAGCATTGCCCTTTTACCTCATACTCAACTGGCTTGTGGCGCAATTTCTGTACGCAATGACAAAATGGTCTGCACCAGTATCACATATCGGGTTTCCATTGAAGAAAGAGAAAAGTGCAGTTTCTGCCATTTCAAATTATTTTCTGTCATGTTTTTATTTCTCCTCCTCCCCTGGGAAGTTAAAAATCTTGAAGAAATATGTATGTGCTCTTTAAGTATTTCCTGAAGTCATTCAGTGCCATATATTCTTAAGCAACAAATTGTTCTCTCTGTGGATCTTTCCTGGTGGCATTTAAGTTTTCTAATTAGTGTATTTGGACACCGTATGGTTCGTATTTTTCTAGGCTACAATTAAATAGTTATTTGTCTTCATTTCCTGTAAAATGTCTTTGAATATAGTGTGTGGCATATAAACCTTTCACAAACTTTTGCTTATAAGATTATTTTTGTTTGTAGATCTTGCACTGGCTGCCTGCATAAAATGTCTAAGTTCATTGGCTACTGGTCAGCGTTTTAAGAAAAAGTGGAAATGTCTTTCCTCATTCTATTAACTATAATCTAATTAATACCATAAATTTACATTAGCAACACTTGTATCCAGCCCTTCATCTAAGGTCCTCAGGACAGCATTTTAAACAGGTTGGGGGCAAAACTACAGGTGATAGTGGCAAATCTAGGGGATATATGAATCAACCTATTTTCAGTCTGTGTCAGTTTAGCATATATTCAATCATAAGTCTGTTTCATCCAATTTTCCTGCAAAAAAAATTTAAACATGAAAATTTGCATTTATTTCCATAAGTAGCTTTAGCTAACACACATATTTTTCTATGCATCTTTCCCTAATATACACATTTTACATGTATTTTCCCTGATCTATACAGTTTTGTACACAATGTTCCCTACAATACACATTTTTGTACATCATTTTTGACCCAAGAACTACATCACAAAATTCAGAGAAGAGCAGAATCCAAAGAATTCCTGTGTTCCAAACCACATATTAGTCAGAGAATTGCAAATTAGGTTGGTTTGCTTAAAAATGCAGACCAAATGAAATTGTCCAGCATCTTTAGGCAGACCTGTGTCTTCAAACAATGGTTGCTGCTACACACATCTATTAAACAGAGTCGGATGGTGGAGGGAATGATTTTAAAGAGAAAAGCAGCAGACAAAAGTGGGTCTTAATTCTACCTTCCCCTTTTCCACACACACACCCCTCCGTCAGATACTTTTCTCCTCATCATACTTAATTAGTAAACTGGCACCAGGGGAAATGGCTGAATAAATAAAGAAATTAATAAATTCAAGCCCTTTCTTCAGCATCACAACCTCAATAGAACACACACACACACACACACACACACCTGTAGGTCCTATCAAGTTCTTTTAAAAATCATGAGTGATCCATAATCATGGATCTCCCAAGTCATGTCTAGTTGTTCCCTAAAGTAACCTCTGAAATGACTTTGATAACTGCCTATGTATCTAAGAAACACTGCACTGGCCTCAGATGTATGCCTCTACATTTATTTCCAACATGAAGTAGGTCAGCCTCCCTCAACCCAGTGCCCTCCAGATGTGTTGGACTCCAACTTCAATTACTCCCAGTCAGCATGGCTAATAGTCAGTCCAACGCATCTGGAGAGCACCAGCCACTAGGTGGGGAAAGGCTGAAGGAGATATTGGCTTCTGGGTTCAAATTCTCCTGAGAGTGGGAATCCTTGGTAAGAACTCCTGGTTAAAACCAATATCTGTCTTAAGAAGGGTGGAATACTGCAGATGTGCAACAATCATATGTGGAAACTAGAACAGAAACTAGAACTCTGTTTCATCATATATTAGATGCCCTAGCAAGGAAAGTGTCACCTCACACTGACACACTGGCCTGGTTCACATGATCGCTGCACTGCAGCCCATTGTGGCTTATTTAAGCCACGGTGGGTTGCTTGCAGCACATGCAGGCAGCTATTTGGAATATTCAACCCCCGGCAGGGGGTTGTCATGGTTTGTTGTGTCATCCAAACCTGGGCGGTAGGGGTTGTTTGAGGGTTAAACAACCCTCAAATAACCCTACAACAGACCATAGGGTTGAGGGTTGTTTAACCCTCAAACACCTGCCACCCAAGTTTAGATGACACCACAAGCCATGGCCAGGGCTTAAATAGTCAATTTGTTTCCTGCAGGCACCACAGCTCATTGTGGTTTAAATAAGCCATGGTGGGCTGTGGTGATCGTACAAACCAGATCAATGTGTAAAGGTCAGGAGAGCAGCCAGCTGGGAGAGGGATGTTGGGAGTGGGGCCAGCATGTGTGGCACTGCTTCTCTCCCCACATGTTCTTTAAAGTGTGGAGGAATATCTTCTGAAGGGGCCTCAGATAATTCAATTTCTCACAATGAACACAGCAGAATGATCTGCCCTTAACAGAGGCTGCCCATTATATCTCTGTATGAGTCACTGTCCTGGGCTTGCTTCCTTAACCTGAAGACATACCTCAAATAGTGACACACAAAGGGTGTTCACACATTACATTCAATGCATGTAGTCTGCGAACATGTGTACACAGATGGTTGATCTATTTACTCATACAGTTATTCACACATAAACATTCTAAAAGTAACCGGGGTGTGTGTAAGAGTAAAGTGTACCTCCAGTTTAAACTCAGTAATATACACCTCAGCTATCAGCAGTTTGGGAGACACCTTCTTTCTTGCTCCCATGAGAGGGGGAGAAAGAAAGACACCCAAAGCTAGTCCTGACAGTTTGGAATTTACCGGTTAGACAACCCAGAGCCTCTCCAACCCTGCAGATGTTCTGATAAGGGGGTGGGAGTATTGGGCAGCCTATGGCTATCAAGTTGCTGGGTTCAAAGAGCCTGGAAGGAATAGCTGGTAGTCATGCATGGGAGGGAACAGTGAGCCCTTTCTCTCTTCCTCACCTCCATTTCCTTCTCTCTCCTTCCTGAGGCTCCCTTTATCCCTTGCCACTGGAGAAGTGAGAAGGCAGATAGCTGTGGCACAGACACCTTTAGCGTGGGAGCCCTTCTGGTCCAGCTTTGCATACTTCCAGCCAGGTGGGTTGAGTAGGAGAGCCACTTGATCTGCGGCTCCCAACACACTGGTCTACAATTACTGTGGTCAAGATCACATATTAATAAAAATGTCCCTTCAGTGTATTCATTGTTCAGATTGCACAAACCACTACCCATTATTTCAGCTAATCTTTATGGGCTTGCTCTTAAAGTTCCTGTTTCTGCCCAGCAAGCAACATGCTTTGTTTGCATATGTCTCAGCTGAAATATTAATAATTTTCCACAGGATATGAATAACGTCCATAAATCTGAAATTTGGTGCTCTGAGAAGTCTCCTGCTCTCCATAGCACAGAATGGATGAGGCAATAGGAAATGTTTCCTTATTTATTTATTTATTATATTTATACCCCGCCTTTCTTCCTGGAAGGAACAACAACAACAACAAAAGTTGACCTGCATTGTTCTTCCACGGTTGAAGACCTTTTGAATCTTGGCCCAAACTCCTATGTTACAGCATCAGAATAGCCTGCTATTATTATTATTATTATTATTATTATTATTATTATTATTATTATTATTATTATTTCATTCTGAGGAGATGCAAAAGGTTTTTGAATCATCCTTGGTAAGCAAACCTCTAACTGACAACAGCATGAGTCTCATTACATTAAATGCTAGAGCATGTGTCTTTTACTATATTGCTAAAGTTCATAAGATACAATTGTGGAATAAAAAAAATTTTTTTTTAATTATCCTGGTTTACTTTTACAAATTATGTAATAATTCCAAAGAGTCCATTCCCAATCTGTAGTCTACAATACTCCTTCTAAACCTTCCCTGGAACTCTTCTAAAATATGTCCAGCCACACATGTGGTAGGTTTTGTGGATGTGGAGAAAAGTTCACTGGGGACTAATTTGACACCATCAAACTCAATTTCCCTTTATTACCCTTACACAAGATTTAAACTAGTTTTCTGAGGTGAAAGGTTATAACATTAACCTGCTATTCTAGCCCCAGCAGGATTCTACTTACGCACAAGTTGGGAGATTTTTATTATTTTTTTAACCAAGCTTCACTCAATGAATGCCTTCAGCAATCTTCTACAGCCCCTCCCCTTTCATGTTTACTTCAGGATTGCTGTGATTTTGGTCTGCCTTCTATTAACTCATATAGTGTCATAGGCAGTGATCCCACCCGTTCAAAATTACATAATGGTGAGTCCCTTTGAATCCAGTGGGTGCAATCGCAGTTCATTACATTTCCTGGAGATAAGGCCATTTGTGAGGATCGTATCCAGTGCAACATAACCGCATATACAGTTATGCTACACAAAAGGGATTCAGATAATTTTGCTTGGTGTCAGTGTAATAATTCATTCAACCCACCCTCACTCTCACTCTACTAAATCAGTTTATCTCATGTTTCACTAAGAAAAGAAAAGCAACGTTAAGTGTCTTCAGTCTAAAACAATGATGGGCCTGACTTCTGCTGGTGATCCAGTTTCATCTGTTCTCCATTGTCATTCTCACTTCCATCTGGTCCCTCTTCCCATTATCAGTACAGAATGGGCCTGTAGCTGGGGGTGGTGGTCCTGAGGGGCCTGCCCCCCTAAATTTTATCTGCCCCCGTCCAATATTTTTTTTTACAAACAGATAATTAAAAATAGTTTACCATTTTGTCTTTAAAAGGGGTGCAAACCAAATGAACTGCCCCCCTGCTTTTTTTTGTGCCCTCCCCAGAACATTTAGGCTGACTACAGGCCTGGTACAAAATAGCACCATATTTCATCCCTACTTTCTCTGTACATATTCAGTGTCCATCACCTCATTCCACAACTATCTGAGAATGACCAGCAGGGGGAAAGCAGAAGCTTTTAGTAGAGAGAAGTTGGAAACGTTCTGTGGATTAAGAGTGCAGCTCTGTGTGACTATGGGAATTTTCATCACTGCTGAGGAGAAGCCACTGTCCAGCATGGGGAAACCCTACTATGTCTCATGCTTCTTCCCGGTAATGCAGGAAATACAGCTATTACATTTAACTGAATCTAATATGCTAGTAGACTGTAGACTTCAAAAATGTTCATGGCCACTTGGTAGTTTTAGGAAATTCATTATGCATGCCTTTGTCCCACATCCCTATGAGGCATGAATGCACTTACAGAGCTTCTTCACCCACTTCCTCATTGCTTTCAGTGGAAGGGGCAGCTGCGTGCATGCAAAAGAAAAAAGTACAACATCTCCACTGAAAGAAATGAGAAAACCTGTACTGACATGGTAAAGTGTTAAAAATGGATGCCTTATTTTTTCCTTAAATGTGTGCAGCTTTAACAACAATTAACAGCCAGCAATTTGACCCCATGTACAGTATGATTTTTGAAGATATGAAATGCTGTCTTCTTTACTGGGCCAATTTAAGGTTGGTGGAGAAATAAGAAACTTTCTGATTTCAAAAAATTCTTCATTGGGCTGAATGAAAAGGGAGCAACGTGTAAGGAATAGAGAGAGATGTGGTTCAGACAACACAATAACCCACACTCAAGGGTTATCATATTGTCTGAATCTATCCGAGGTAACAAACCATGGTGAACAACCCTCCATGTTTGTTTGGGGTTACAAACGATCAGGAAAGATTTGCATTACAAAGTTGAAAGGTCTTGTTGATTTACCTGATCTTCATTTAAATCATTGTATATTGCAGTTTTCCCCAACATGGTCCCCTGCAGATGTTTTGGACTTCAACTCTCATCAGCCACAGCTAGCATGGCCAATGGTCCGAAATCCTGGGAGTTATCGTACAAAACATCTGGAGGGCACCAGCTGAGAAAAGCTTGTATATTGTGTCTAGAAAGGGAATGACTTTTAATTAACAATTGGACTACCCCTTTTTAACAGTAGTTTCAGCATAATTTGTGTCATCAAATCCTGTCATAAGCCTTTTTTAAAAAAAACAAAAACAAAAACCATGCCACTAGCCATGAGCATGCTTTGCAATTCAGCATCATTGAAACTTTACACAACCAAGACTCATACCTCGTTGTTGTATTCTCTTGTCATTGTCAAGAAGAAAAGGAAAACATTTTGTTTCTATGTTTTTATGCTGAGAGTACACACCGACCTGATTGTTATGGTACTGCTGCTAACCAATGGGATGCCCTTCTTGAGAGTCTTGCTATTAACAAGACAAATGATAGATTGTCCATGGGAAGCCATCCAGCCAAAGTTAAATTTTAATCCTATTGATGTCAATGGAAATGTTAAGCACATCCTTAACTTTCTCCAGTCAAGATCAATCTGAGGGGAAGAGGGAAACTAAGGGAAAGTACCACTGTATCCCTTCCTCCAGCACCAGCAAAAGTCCTTTGAATGCAGCTCTGGATAATGCAGCCCAAATTTTCTTACAACGTTGTTCATGCATAACTGCTCGGACACTTTTAGTTGTTTCACATGCTAACATACATTATTTCATTCATTTCATTTCATTTATTACGTACATTTCTATACTGCCCAATAGCTGGGCAGTTTACAAAGATTAAAGGTTATTGATTATACCACAGTCATTTCTCTGGACTTACAACTCCTTGCTCCTTTTTCTTCTAGTCGTCACATCCTGTGTGGGAACTGTCTTGAGATGTCTATATAACTTAAGACAATGTGAGATCATTCAGCCCTGCAGGAAATTCACTACACAACTTTATTAATTTGTTTGTTGAATAGATTTACTGGGCAATTCCATTCATATTTAAACAGAAATAAGTCCTACAACTCCCAGCATCCAGCTGGCTGGGGAGTGCCGGGAGTTGTAGGACTTATTTCTGTCTAAACATGCATAAGATTCTCCACATCATCCTTTATGGTGTCTGTCTACCCTCACAGAGTGGCTTACAATAACTACCGGTAATACCAAATAAAAAAACCAACACAATCACTATAAAATATATAACTATATAAAATAACACCAGCAATAAAGTACTTATAAAACAAACCCTATGTTCATCACATGACCCCATGACAGGAAGATCCCATGATAATTCAGCCTAAGGTAGGCAGTTTTGAGTCTTATTTATTTCAATGGAGGAGATTTGAGCAC
Organism: Shinisaurus crocodilurus; assembly: GCA_021292165.1. Taxonomy (NCBI): domain Eukaryota; kingdom Metazoa; phylum Chordata; class Lepidosauria; order Squamata; family Shinisauridae; genus Shinisaurus; species Shinisaurus crocodilurus. The sequence continues at coordinate 100,556,016 of CM037879.1, read as the reverse complement.
TGGTGTAACTCTCCCGTTGAAGTCATGGGGCTTAAAAGTGCTTAACTTTGCCTTTATTGTCCCCATAGAGCAGTATTCAGTACTGCTGCTCCACCTCTGCTTGCTCCGTTGTGCTCATGGAACCACAAGTTGTGCAACAGGGAGTTAGCAGTTCTAAAAGTAACCCTGGAAATGAGTGGAAACACTCTTTTCCAGAATGGGTCTTGTCAGCAGTGATCCCTTCTGTAAGCTCCACTGATCTGTGCCCTTCTGGAAACAAGAGTTTCCACTTGTTTTGGACTGCTTTGGCAACTGCTAGGTTCCCATTGCACTCACAGTAGCTCCTGCTTGCGTTTGGCAGGGATGGGGACTCGGACTCGAGGACTCGACTCATGAGTCAGACTGAGTCCCCCCACTGACTCGAGTCAGACTCGAGTCCCAATATTTTTAATGGGACTCGAGACTCGACTCAGGACTCGAGACCAAGGACTCGTGTTCCTCAAATGCAACATGGATAGGTTTTAGGAAGTACAGAAAGTTAATTTTTTAAAATCATTTTCCTAAAATGCAACCTTTCAGACATTTTGGGTTTGGCTGCCTCTGCCGGCCTGTTTCGGGTTCCCAGCCTCCTCTGCCTGCCTGGTCTCTTCTTGACCAGTTCCACAGTTTGAATTGTCCAAGACAAAGGCCTCTGCCTGCCTGTTTTGGGGTTCCCTGCCTCCTCTGCCTGCCTCGTTATTTTGGGTTTGTCTGCCTGGTCTGTTCTTGCCAAAATCAGTTGCAGAGTTTTGAGATAAAAAGGCACACTTGTGCCTAGAATTTATTTAAGCCACACATCTGAAATAGCCTTATTTAGTTGGGGGGAAAAAACCCGTTGATTTTAATAGGGACTCGTGGAGTCAGCTTTCGGAGTGACTTGTGACTCGTGACTCGTGAGTCACCATTTTGGACCAAGGACTCGGACTCGAGACTCGGGTCCAAAGACTCGTGACTCGACTCGTGACTCGAGACCAAGGACTCTTCAACATCCCTGGTGTTTGGGCAGTGTTGGATACAGCCTAATACTTGCAGTTTCTTTCTTAAAATTAGTTCATAACAGGAGATACCTAGAAGGCAATTTCATAGATTTCATAGATCATAGAGTTGGAAGGAGCCTACAAGGCTATCGAGTCCAACCCCCTGCTTAATGCAGGAAACTAGAGGAGGGGTCTCCCATCCAAGTAATAACCGGGCCTGACCTGGCTTAGCTTTCCACACTCAGACAAGCTGAGCCAGTGTGAACCACAGGCCTGTAATGGCTGAGATGTCAAGCTGGTTTTACATTACAGATTTATAAAATTATGAACAGTGTTTATGAACAACTGGATAGAAGGAATATTTCCTTCACAATTTATAACGTTAGACAGTGGGAGTGGTGTGTGTCACCCAGTTAAATTAATTTGCAATATGCTTAGAATAGACAAAAGGGCACACTTCTTTGCACAACTCATAATAAATGTATGGAATTCCTTACCACAAGAGGTGGTGATAACCTCTAGCTTAGATAGTATTTTTAAAATAAAGATCATATAACTTCATAAAGGGATTGTCTATTATTAGTTATTAGCCTTGGAGCTCTATCTTCAGAGGCAGCACCATGCCAGGTGCTGAAGACTTTACAATAATCATAATTTCTTTTCCCAGAGGTACCTTCCTGGTTAGTCTTGTGTATAGAATGCTGAACTATGTGGACTTTGGTGCTTCCTATGTTTTTACATTCTCCTAATAATGACTGCAGATATTTAATATAGGAAGATACTTGATAGATCGTTGATCTCTTGCAAGCTAATTGATTAGTTTGTGAAGCAAAGGGAGAATGATACACTATTTTTGCAAACTGGGGGGAAAAAAGATATTTCCAAACACCTACAAGATCTAAACATTTATTTTCATAACATCTCAAATTATACAGAGTACCCAGGGGAATGGCCCAACTTGAAAACAGCACCTCACTCCATTTATTTGGTTTAGAGAACTGCTTTACTCTTCATTTTTAGTTGACAAACGTTCTGTTTAGTTAAAACTTAAAGCCAATCCATAGGGTCTTTTTTCACCCCCAGAGACTATTTAATCCTATGACAAAGACATGCAACTTTAAATAATGCCTTTTGGAGTGCCATTAGTACTCGTCCAATCTGAACATGTACAAATATGTACAAACAAAAGCTACTTATTAATAGCCTGGGTTATAATAGATAAACAGGAAACACATAGAATGTTTTTAGAAAGGCGCAAGAGTTGAAATGCATGAAACATAAATAAACTTTCTTAGATTTGACTCCCTCTAGAGTATTTTTAAGGGAAAAGCTTCATAACAGAGGTTTCATTTTCATTACAGAAATATTCTAGCAGCAATCCCACAAAAATGCCCCGGTTTTGACTTTCCTAAACATTTTTTTTTTAACTCCAGCTTCTGCATAAATGATATGGTAACAGCACATTATAATTACATTATTTGCAAGAAACAATGGAAATGAAATCTGTAAAGGTATACTTTTAAAGGACCTTGGTAAGTACACTCATGTTTGTCCTGCAAAAGATAAAGGCCACAATCCAGCCCAAAGTTAGGCTCACTTAAGCCCATTGAAATCAGTTAAGTGCACCTAGAGGACATTATCAATAGTTGAATGCACAACTGATATCTCACACCAAGTTTCTGTGCTTCCAGACAGTGGGGTCCTAAGCACTAACAACTAAAAGGCCTTATGCAGCTATTCCATCTTTTCTTCCTTAACGGATTTTCCATGGTAAGAAAAAAGAAGGAAATAGCAGTGGGAAAACATGGGAAGGCTATAAGTAGATGACACCACCATCTGGACATACACACCCTATAATATTGCATGAATGAGGCAGGGCCATTGCACATTAAAAGCCTCATCTGAAAGCTCCCCAACTGATTCCATCACTTATATCTCCTAGGACTATTTGCCACATTACTTTTCTATATATGACCTTTTCGAACATACTGTAGGTGGTTAAGTGACTTGAAGATATCTGTGTTTGTAACTTGGGGATAATCAGGCAAATCCATTGGGCACATGTTTGGCAAATGTCCTGTTTGCTGATTCACTGAATGCCTAATGACTGATGGAATGAATTCAGGACTGAGGTAGGCATCCAACTATTCCTACATTACAAAAATGAAGATCATTGGGATGGGGTTGTACTTCTCTAAGCAGGTAAATGTAATGTGAGAAGAGTTTCTTCTCCTTCAGAATCAATGTGGAAAAACTGTCCCCAAGTCACTATGGTCATATATGTTCTTTTTAGTTGTTGCTGTAGGGGGACCCAAAGAATTTGTCTCTATAAGCTTCTAGGTATCTACAAGCAAAACTGAGCATGTTTGTTCACCTGAGGTACTTAGCTAGTATGGGCAGGAGGTCTATAACTGGAAAACCCAGAGCAAGGATAAGGCTGCACAATTAAGTTAGCCCCTCTATTACCTACCATCTCGGAGAACCCCCCCCCCCCCAATGTCCCCCAGGAACTACAAAGATGAAGCCGCAGAAAGACTGGCTGAGCATTCAGGTTTCAGCCATTTTGTGACATGACTAACCAATATACTAACTCATATCTCTCATCTCATACTGATTAGCATGATTACAACTCCCTGCACTAACAAGCCAGCTGAATCAACACATTGCCAAGCAACCAAATGTTTTTATTTTAAAATGTTTTTCACCTGATCATCTGTTAACTGCTTTCATGGGCTATTTGGGAATGTGCTATTTTTCATTATAAATTGTGCATGTGAAGCTAAAGAAGATAGGCAGCATTCAAGAAACAGTTAGCTACTTTAATACAGTGCTTGAGCTGGGAGCAACATTTTAAATGGGAAATTATATTTGAGTGAACTGATATTTGAGTGAAAGATATTTGGTAATGGCTAAAAGGCTGGGCTACAAATCAGGAAGTCCCCTGCTCAAATCTCTCTGTCATGGATTTAGCCTAATGCAAGCCTCATTCTCTCAGAATCAGTGCTCCCTTCTCCTAAGGATAATAATGCCAACTCACCTGACTTGATTACAAGAAACTATATGTGAAGTGCTTTGACCACTCTAAGAGGAATATAGACTTTTTAAAAAAAAAATGGGGCAGGGACTGGACCAAACTTGGGGAAACATGGCTGTGGGTTTTTCAAGCTGTCCAGACAAGTTCATGCAGAATCAGATGCAGAAAGAATCAATAGGGGGAAACTATAAAGGCTGAAGGAGAGAAAGATTAAGAAGCTAACACAGATAGTACCATGTCTAGGCAATCATGAGTGACAGAGGAAAGGCTGTTCTTCAGGAACAGGGTTGCTTGGATTTGGATGCCTTCTGCTTCATCAAGCTTTGACTAGCCTGAGCAGGTTGGAGCTTAGGTTTGGTAAGGGGGCATTTAGCAAATTCCCCTGTCCTGAGTATACTGAGGGTTCAAAATAACAAGGGAGAAGGGAGAGGATCACCAGGGAAAAGGGTAAGAAGGATAAGCAATGCTAACTGGGATTAAGGTCAATTTCTATATGCTGCATCCTTCTCTGGTCACACTGACATGCTGGCAGAGACTGAGCCTGGGCAGAGACTGAACATGGAGATTGCCATCTGGCAGAGTTTGAACAATGAGGTTTCTTTGGGGATCATACCTATAGGATTTTCTTGCCTAAGGGAAGAGTTAGAAGATAGTGAAGTTCTGCACCTTGGCTCTCCAGCCAGGTTCCTGAGGAAGGAATAGGTATGCAGATATGGGTGTTCCTGTTGATGTCTCTTAATGACTGTAGCTTAGCAAATGGAGGTAGAGGCACTCAAGGTTTGGCAGGCTTCCCCTCAAGGGCTTTCACTGACCAATCAGATCAGGTATCCCTTGAATCTATTAGGCAATAAATATCTGCCATGTGGCAGAGAAGAAGGCATTTACTTTTTTTTTTTCCTGGCAACACTCCCTTTGTGACAGGAAGAATCCTAAATGAATGGATGACCTGATTTGTACGTAATGACAACCCAGAGTACAGGTTGAGTATGGGTTGAGTATGAGATGTCATTAAATTGTGGGTTGTTGAATTGTGGGTTGTTGTTACATGCAAACCCTGCGCTCTGGTTTAATTATGGGTTGTTAATGACGAACAACCCAGAGTTCACAACCCAATAACAAACCATGGGTTCTCTTCCTGGATTGTTCATGGTTAACAACCCATAGTTAAACCATAGTGCAGGGTTCTCACCTAACAACAACCTATGATTCAACGACAACCCACAATTCAATAATAACCCATACTCAACCTATAGTCAACCCATACTCTGGGTTATCATTATGTGTGAACCAGGCTGATGATTCATACTGACTCCACTAGTGCTCTGTACCTATCCAGTCCTGTGATGCAGCTGGTCTTATAATTGAGAGAAGGTAGAAGAATCAAATGCATCCATCAAACGATAACCCTGCCAATTCTGCCTGGCACTAGTAACTTTTGCCTCCTGTTGCCTCCCGCCCAACGTTTATGCATGTGCATTCTAACATGCTATATAAATGCTAGATGTTGTTTTTAGATCAAAGATGGCCAACTGGCAGCCAGGGCTTAAAAAGCCCCAAGGCCATTTTTCTGCCCCCTGTGGTCCTATCAAAAACCATTTTCCAGTTGTAAGAAATAGAGATGCTCATACCACATGTTACAACTCTTGGACTTTGTATGTAATGTGTATGTAAATTTATGAGCCCTTACTGCTGGATGATGCAAACACTGAGTAGTATCCAACATGAGGCTGACAGAAGGGCATTCATGGAGGGTGACTTCCTTGTCCTACCCTCCTCCAGCCTCCAGAGACCCTAGGAAAGCCTCTTCTGAGGGTCAGGGAATCTTCTTGAATGGGGTGAACTGAGGTGCAGGGTGCTGAAGGGATGGGGGGGTCCCCAAAAACTGAGCAGAGGCTCCTTCCATGGGCGGGGCTCCTGCTCATGGAATGTGCCCAATCCCCAATCCCCTCAGCTCCCTGCACTACATTTTACAGGGATTCTCCCTTCTCAGCCCCATGTGCCATAGCCTACCCAATTCAGGAGGGTCCCCTGGCCCTCAGGAGAGGACTTTCAGGAAGCTCTGAGGGCTGCCAACAGAAGGAGGGTTTGGAGGTCACCCTCTATAAATTCCCTTCCACCAGTGAGATATTGGATACAACCCATTCTTCAACTATTCATGGCCCCTGGACTGGACCATTGTCTGGAGAATGGAGTGAACATTTGAGACCACAGAAATTGGTCACCACTGTAATATTGAATGTTACATGTTGTTTATCAAGGTGTTGATTCCCCCCCCCCCACTTATTACATTGTTCTAGAGTTCTGACTCCCATTCAAATATTAGGGCAGTCTTTGGTATCTGCATTTGTCATAGGAAGGATCAGTGTGTGTGTCTGACAAAATGTGCTAAGTGATGTGAATGCTATTGTACTGGCTAGTTTAGGAGTTGTGTGGTGACTGAAATAGATTCTCCCCACCCTGGTCTGCAATTACTTGTTTTTTTCCTGTTTATTTAAATGACACTGTTGTTTGAAATGATGGGGGAGGGGTTTCTTCTCATCTTGAGTCCTGCCCTTTTCTAACTGGGAGGGATGCTTTGCTCAGCCACTTAGCACATCATTAATTACCCACTGAAGCAAAGTAAAACTGTTTTACAATTCTGGTGCCTTTGTTAAGAGATCACAATCCTGTGTTGAAATGTTAAAAAGGATGATTAACTGCAATATGTCCTATTTGCTTCCATGGAACATAAGTGGCTTCTTAATCCCTGTAAATATAAATACAATTCTACCAGGGCTTTTGCACCCATATCAGTCAATGCAGGCCCCAAATGGATTTTACTCTTTGTGCAATACTCCCTTTTTTAATGCAATACCACATGATATGCTCTCCCTCCCTGACAAATGGGTGCGTAGCCACTCATGGGGGAGGAAGGGACATAAATAAATAGCCTTGGTGATGGGTGCATAGCGCTGGAAATAATCTTGCTCTTGATAGACATGTTGCTGGTCCTTCCTTTAAGATAAAACAAAACATACTTGGATCAGTGCACACTCTGGTACACAAATGGTAGAGACTGGAGGACAGGGGGAATCAGTGCATATCCTCCATAGAATTTTAAAAAATAGAAAGAAAATAAAACTCAACTAAAATGGAACTGTACAGTGGGCCCTACAGAATCTCCAAAGCATGCATATGCTCTCTCTCTATAGAGACTTAAGGTGCAATCCTATGCATGTTTATTTATTTTATTTATTATATTTATAATTATACCCCACTTTTTTTCCTGCAAGGAACCCAAGGCGGCTTGAATAATCCTCCTCCTCTTCCTCTCCATTTTATCCTCACAACAACCCTGTGAGGTAGGTTAGTCTGAGAGTCAGTGACTGGCCCAAAGTCACCCAGTGAGTTTCATGGCTGAGCTGGGAATAGAACCCGGATCTCCTGAGTCCCAGTCCAACACTCTCACCACTATGCCACACTGGCTCTAGATAGGAAAAAGTCCTACAACTTCCAGCATTCCCCAGCCAATATGGTCTAAACATGCACAGGATTGTGAATTTAGAGCCCAATCCTATGCATGTTTGTTTTTTTGTTTGTTTATTACATCTGTAATGTAATAAACAAACCCGCCCATCTGGCCGGCCAGATGGGCGATTGATAAATATAATAAATAAATATTATATTTATACCCCGCCTTTTTTTCTGCAAGTAACCCAAGGCGGCTTACATAATCCTCCTCCTCCTCCTCTCCATTTTATCCTCACAACAACCCTGTGAGGTAGATTAAACTGAGAGACCGTGACTGGCCCAAAGTCACCCAGGGAGCTTCATGGCAAAGTGGGGACTAGAACCCAGATCTAGCATGCCCCAGTCAGCCATGCTAGCTATGAACTGGTGGGAGTTCTAGGACTTTTTTCTGCTTAAACATGCGTAAGATTGTGCCCTTAGAAAAGGTTCACAAAATAGTATGGAAGAGGACAGAACATCACAAACCTCATCTAAGAGTTACCTTTAGCACTCACGCAAACAAACACATTTCACACAGCACACAGGAGCAATGAATTGGGCTACCTCTTGGAAGTATTGCATTTTCTCAACCATTTCCCACAACTTGCTATACTCAAAGACGCAATGTGAAGAGAACCCACAACAAATCTGCATGCATTTTTAGAGTCAACTTTGCATTTTTATTTTTTGCACAAGACAACTGATAGTGTAGAACGGCCACATTGTATTAGTATAGAATTGACAGGTAGCTATCGCACAAGGTTAAATGATCTACTTTGAAACTTACCGTACTGCTAGAATAACTTACATTCTGCTAATATTCCTTACAGTGAGAATTCCACTCCCATTTGCCCATAAGGAGCTGCATTGTATGGAAGAGACAAGGAAGCAATGTTGTGCTAATGTGCTTGTCTCTTCTGGCCCAGCCAATTGGAAGGCAGTATTGGCTAGCTATTTACTGAAAGACCTCCCCCCTCATCGGAATTTTGGATTATATTAGCATCCACCCACTCTTCCCCATTATTGCTGTGTCAGATTAGCCGGTTGCCTTCTGGAGCTGAGTAGTATTCCCCCCCACCCCCATCGACCTGAAATGGCTGTGAGAACAAAACTTATTTCACCTACTCTACACTGCAGTGTAAGAAACAGGACTGGCACTTTGGACATTGGACATGGTTCCATTTTAATCTGGTTGAAACTGAGTGGTGGGCAGAGTGCTATGAGCTGCATTGAGCTTCTGGGTCTGGCAACCAGTTTAAGCCCCACTATGCACCCAATCTAACATTGCTCTGAGGCATTGTGGGAAATTTAAATGACAGTGGTGAGAGTGTTGGACTGGGACTCGGGAGATCCGGGTTCTAGTCCCCGCTCGGCCATGAAACTGTTGGATTATAAATCAAGCATGAGCTTGCTTAAAGGTTTTTCTTTCAGTAAAACTTAGCAGCAGGCAATTCAGCATTGCAATGCTGAAGGTCTTTTGAACAGGTGTTCCTCGTTCCCATATCTAGATGTCCTTGGCCATCTAGTTGGAGAAAGTGGGTGTTATAATATGACAGTTGCTATGCTGTCATGTGCCTGTCTTAATTCCCATTGGCTCTCAAGCACAGCTGGGTGTGTATGTTTGCTGTGCTTGCTTCTTCGTCTCTTGCCTTCTTCTTCTTCTTCTTCTTCTTCTTCTTCTTCTTCTTCTTCTTCTTCTTCTTCTAATTTGGATGTATGTTATGTGATGTTCTCAGAACTGTATGTTGTAGTGTATAATTGTTTTATGAAAGTAATAAAACAATTAGAATAGGAAAGCCTCTGTTTCCTGATTGCTACAACAGAGCAGGAGAACTAAAAGTTGGACTGTGGCAGAATTTGATCTGTGTTTGCTGGGAGCTAAAGCAAGGTTGCAGTTAGCAGGCACACAGGTGTACCACAGGACTTTGGGCTGGCATGTAAATGCCAACAGTGGGTTATGGGCCCAGGATTTGCCAGGACTGCCAGTTTTGCCAGCTTTGCCAGGAGCCAGGACTGGACCAGGTCAGAAGAGCCAGGCTGGACTCTGTTTCGTGAGTCAGCTGAACGGTTCTATCTGCTGCTGTGTTTTTGGCTGCTGTTCTCGGAGGCTGTAATCTGAGAAGCTGGCTGATAAGGAGAAAGGCGAACCGTCTGAAGTAACAGAAGAAGCGGGTGAGTTACTGGACTTTTCTCCAGCTAAAGAAGAGGAAACAGAAAGCATTCCCATAGGAGGGGGAGAGGGGGACGTGGATTCTTCAGAAGATGAGCCAGTGGTTCCCTCCCCAGTTCCTATAGCCATGGCTGTACAGGGAATGCAAATGCCTCTGTTTGAGAAACTGTCAGACCTGAACTTTTCATTATGGTCATTTAAAATGGAAATGTATTTGACACAAGCCCAGTTATGGACTACAATATCTGAGCCCCCACTGCAATATGGGGATGAAGGATATGACCTCTGGCTAGAAAGAAATTCTAGAGCGAAGGCTGCAATTGTCTTATCTGTGGAAGATTCTCAGATTAGTTATCTGAGAAACTTGGAAACAGCCCGTGACTATTGGAGAGCTCTTGAAAGGATTCATCAAAGAGCCACAGCCGGTAGCCGTGTACTCCTCCTACGGCAATTGTATAACACAAAGCTGCAACCAGGAGGGAATCTGCCTGACCATATTAAAACCATGCTGGATCTCTTTGAGAAGTTAAGAGTCCGGGGAATGGAGATTGATCCCATAAACAGGATATACACTTTGCTTTCATCTTTGGATAACTCTTTTGATGTTATAATCCAGATTTTGGAAAGTCAAGATGAACAATTATTGACTATGGATTATGTGACTGGATCCTTACTACAGGAATATCACAGGAGACAATTTGGAATGTCTAACACTAATTCTACTGCTGAGGGCCAAGGCAGTCAGCCTAAGTCTCAGCAAAAGGCGGGAAATAATGGTGGTGTTGTATCTGCTTTGAAAGTTAAGAGATGCTATAATTGTGGATCTCCCTCACACTTGCAGAAGGATTGTACCCAGAAGAACAAGAAGAAGAAACCATCTGGACACTTTAAGAGTAAACAGAGTTCTTCTTCTGGGGGAGGGGATGTAAAACTTGTGCAAGGTTTTGTTGCTAGAGTTGAAAAGAATATGGCTTCTTGGTATCTTGACTCAGGGGCCAGTCGTCATATGTCTTACCAAAAGTCTTTATTTGATGGTGTGTCACTGAAATCTGTAAAGTACTCTGTATCTCTTGCAAATGGTGAATCTATAGAGATTGCAGGGGAAGGTGAGGTGTGTTTTCCAAGTCTTGGAAGTGAACCACAAAAGGTTTATTTTGTCCCTGATTTAGATTCAAATCTCTTGAGTGTTTCACAATTAACAAAAACTGGTTTTCAAGTGTCTTTTACAGATTCCATGTGCTATATCAAACGTGCAGGGAAAGTGTGTGCACAAGGGGAATTACAAAATTCATTGTACATACTAGATCCATTTGAAAAAGATTGTGCAATTGCTGCTAAAGCTGAGGCTGAAGCAAAAGTGTTTAACTGCAAGAAACATGACAATTGTGTACATTTATTCCACAGGAGGATGGGACATGCTAGTTTTAGCTCAATTGCAAAACTACCTGAGTTATCTGAGGGTGTAACTTTGAAACCATGTTCTGAATATGTAGAATGCACTGTTTGCAGTCAAACCAAATCACACAGAGCTGAAATCCCAAAGCATAGTGATAGAGTATCAAAAAGAATTTTTGAACTCTTACATGCAGATTTATGTGGACCATTTGAACCCAGTCATGGGGGGAATAGATATTTTCTATCAATAGTGGATGATTTCAGTCGTTTTGGATTTATTTTTCTTTTAAAGAGAAAGAGTGATACATTTGAACAGTTTAAAAATTTTGTACAATGGGCTGAAAATAGGTACAACAAACCCATAGCCACCCTAAGAACAGACAGGGGAGGTGAGTTCCTCAGTACTCAATTTAAAGGGTTTCTGGAAAAGAAAGGTATTCAGCATGAGCTGACAGCACCTTCTTCTCCTTTTCAAAATGGAGTAGCAGAAAGAAGAAACCGTACACTTCAAAACATGTTACGTGCTCAAATGAAAGAATCTGGTTTTAGTTCTTCTTTTTGGGGTGAATCTCTAGTAACATCCAATTATCTGGTAAACAGATTGCATTGTTCTGTGTCTGGAAAAACTCCTTATGAGTTATTTCATGGAAGAAAGCCAAAATTGGCTCACATCAGAGTTTTTGGGTGTAAGTGTTTTGTCCATGTGCAGAGTGAAAAGCAAACAAAGCTGTCTCAAAGAAGCTTTGAATGCAAATTCCTTGGCTATGATGCACATTCAAAAGCTTACAGGTGTTGGTCTCCAAGTCACAATGGTGTTGTTGTGAGTAGAGATGTTATATTCCATGAACATACACAGGAAGAAAACAAACAATTTGGTGGTTTGCCATTTCAGGAGGAGTCTGATACACAGAACCAGGCTTCTGTGTCAGATTCAGATGAAAACGAACCCAAGATAGAGGGACAGTCAGAGGCTGCTGATGAACAACCTCTAAGACGTTCAGGAAGGGAAAGAAAAACCCCAATCAGGTACCAGGATGAATTTCAAAGCAAACATGTGGTTCATAGAGCATTAAAAATGGCGTTTGAACCAGAAAGTTTTCAAGAAATTAGGAACATGGAACCAGAAATGCAAAAACATTGGCTTGATGCTATGGAGGAAGAAATAGAATCAATGCACACAAATGACACGTGGGAACTTGTTCCTTTGCCCACAGATAGAAAACCCATAACATGTAGATGGGTATTTAAACTGAAACAAAATGAAATTGGTCAAATAGAAAGGTACAAAGCTAGATTAGTAGCAAGAGGTTTTTCACAAAGACACAACATTGACTATGACACAGTGTATGCTCCCACAACCAAATATTCTAGTGTGAGATTGCTATTGAAGCTTGCTGCAGAGAAACAACTTTGTGTTTCTCATTTTGATGTCAAAACAGCTTTTCTGTATGGGCATCTAGAAGAAGAAATTTACATGCAACAACCTGAAGGGTTTGTAACAGAACCAGGGTTAGTATGCAAGCTCAAACGCTCAATTTATGGATTGAAACAAGCTGCCAGATGCTGGAACAAAAGTTAGACACTGTTTTGACAGGTATAGGTTTCAAACAAAGCAAGGCAGACCATTGTCTATACACGTGTCACACTGAATCAGGTTTCATGGGTTTACTGGTTTATGTGGATGATTTACTTCTAATCTCCCAATCTGAAGCTCAGAAAAATGCATTTGCAAACAAATTGCAATCACATTTTGAAATAAAAGATCTGGGGCATGTAAAGAATTATTTAGGCATGCAGATAACCAGAAATATTGATGGATTTTTTTCAATTAGTCAGACTGGGAAAATCAAGAAACTGCTAGAAACACATAACATGGAAAACTGCAATCCAGTTTCCACTCCAATGACAACAGAATACTTGAAACACACAGATGACTCTGTATTTGAGGATGTAAATAAATATCAGAGTGTCATGGGAAGTCTGCTATACTTATCAAGTGTCAGCAGACCAGATATTACAAATGCTGTAAACATTCTCAGCAGGAAAGTACAAAAACCTGCTAATAGTGATTGGGCAGCTTTAAAACGTGTATTAAGGTATCTCAAAGGTTCTATGGAGTATAAACTGCATCTGTCAACACAAAACAAAGGTGGTTTTCTTGTGTACACTGATGCAAATTGGGCATCTGAAATGGACAGGAAGTCCACATCTGGCACAGTATTTTTATACAACCAATCCTTGATTGATTGGTACTCAAGAAAACAAAGTTGTGTTGCAGTTTCCAGTTGTGAGGCAGAATTCATAAGCTTGTCTTTAGCCTGCAATGAAATCGAATGGTTTAAACAGTTATTTACTGATTTAAAGATAAACATTCAAACTCCAGTAACAATTTATGAGGACAACCAAAGTTGTATCAGTATGGCTATTTCAGAAAAGAGTAGGCCTAAAACAAAACACATTGATGTCAGGTATTCACATGTGAAAGACTGTATACAAAAGGGTTGTGTAACACTTACATATTGTGGTACTGAACACATGCTAGGAGATGTTCTAACAAAACCTCTAGCATGTGAGAAACACAGAAAATTAATTGCTGAGTTGGGTGTTACTGAAGAGTAAAACAATTAAGCAAGAGGAGGAGTGTTGGATTATAAATCAAGCATGAGCTTGCTTAAAGGTTTTTCTTTCAGTAAAACTTAGCAGCAGGCAATTCAGCATTGCAATGCTGAAGGTCTTTTGAACAGGTGTTCCTCGTTCCCATATCTAGATGTCCTTGGCCATCTAGTTGGAGAAAGTGGGTGTTATAATATGACAGTTGCTATGCTGTCATGTGCCTGTCTTAATTCCCATTGGCTCTCAAGCACAGCTGGGTGTGTATGTTTGCTGTGCTTGCTTCTTCGTCTCTTGCCTTCTTCTTCTTCTTCTTCTTCTTCTTCTTCTTCTTCTTCTTCTTCTTCTTCTTCTTCTTCTTCTTCTTCTTCTTCTTCTAATTTGGATGTATGTTATGTGATGTTCTCAGAACTGTATGTTGTAGTGTATAATTGTTTTATGAAAGTAATAAAACAATTAGAATAGGAAAGCCTCTGTTTCCTGATTGCTACAACAGAGCAGGAGAACTAAAAGTTGGACTGTGGCAGAATTTGATCTGTGTTTGCTGGGAGCTAAAGCAAGGTTGCAGTTAGCAGGCACACAGGTGTACCACAGGACTTTGGGCTGGCATGTAAATGCCAACAGAAACTCACTGGGTGACTTTGGGCCAGTCACTGACTCTCAGCCTAACCTACCTCACAGGGTTGTTGTGAGGATAAAATGGAGAGGAGGCGGGGATTATGCAAGCCGCCTTGGGTTCCTTGCAGGAAAAAAGTCGGGGTATAAATATAATAAATAAATAAATAAAATAGCCCTAGCTGCTCAGCACTGATCAGAACACCAGAAAAAAATTAATGGGAGTGGGGCCCAGAGTAGGTATTAATAGTGGACTTTGGAGCTGCCCAAGGATGCCAGGTGATGATGCCAACCCTGAGTATGATTAAGTAAGGGACATTGGTGAGCACCATAAGACTGCCTGACTCTCCCAACCAATGCTAGGAGGGGGTGAGTAGGCCAGGTGTCCCATCATGGAATGTGTGGGCTATGAGTAGCCAAGAGCAAAAGCTGAGGGGTCAGAGTCTGGCTGGGGTTGCCTAGCAGGGCCGTCCCTACCATTAGGCAGAGTGAGGCAGCTGCCTCAGGTGGCAGATGATAGAGCAGGGGCGCAGAGCCTCTTTCAGCACAAGGGCTGAATTCCATTTAAGAGAAGCTCTTGCGGGTGCATTCCAGTAATGGACAGGGCCAAAGGCAAAAGGGGTGTGTCCAAAAAGCAAAAATATACCGGCATATTTTAGCTTAAAGCTCCTACTGCCAGTAACTAAGCCTTAGAAGAAGCATTGTAACCTTTTAAAATGTGTGTGTGTTGGGGGGGGGGGGGAACTGTACAAAAGCTAGGAAACAATCAAATGATCAGTGGTTCTGGGAAAGGGGGTTGGGCCAGGGGAAGGGGCTGTTAGGTTTTGCATGGGCAGAACGGGATTGTCACCTGACATCAGGATTGTCACCTGACATGGAGGATGTCTCCTGAGGTGAAGTACACAAGGTCTATTGCAGTGATGGCGAACCTTTTTGAGCCCGAGTGCCCAAACTGCAACACAAAACAAACTTATTTATTTCAAAGTGCCAAACAGTGCAATTAAACCTGAATACCAAGGTTTTAGTTTTAGAAAAACAACTCATACAGTTGTCCGAACTAATTAACATCTTTTGTCTTAAAAGAAAAACACAATAACAAAGCTTTCAATGATACAAACAGTTTTTTGTTGGGAAAAAAAATCAACTCAAAAAATTATTATAGTACTACATTGTACACATAGTCTGAAGGGAATTTATACAAACTTTTTAAATAATTAGGCACATGTATTTTTGGATAAGGGATTCTCAACTTGTAATATGATTATATGCCAGACTGAAATTGTATGGGGCAAGCTTTACCCCGGGTCCTTTCCCTGCTTCTACAGGTGTCGGATTAGTAAAAGTAAAAGTCAACCTGTACTAGGATGAGCAAGATAAACAAGAAAACTAAACGTGCTTAACACATTTTAAACACTTTATGTCTTGGACTGCACACTGCATTAGGTAAAAGTTTGCATTGGGCATGCTTTTGCACAATTATGTGATTTTTGCTATTGCATGCATGCTGATAATTTGTCAAACCTTGGCTCATACTCCGTTTGAGAGCAACACATGCAGCACTCAGGTCAACTGTTAGGGCTTTACATCCAAGCCATGCTCTGTGCATCATTCTTCAAAATCTTTTAAATGTGATAACAATGAATGTAGAAAAGAATTCTGTAACAGGAATTCTAGAATAAAATCATTCTGTTCCACACTGTGAGAAAGAACAAAATCATTAGTGTTTTGCAGAAGGGGACAGTCTTTTTGCGATCTGGTGACCAATGACTCGAGTGCCCACAGAGAGGTCCCTGCGTGCCAGCTGTGGCACCCGTGCCATAGGTTCGCCATCACTGGTCTATTGTCACCAGACATAGTCTCAAGGTGATATGAGTCAGCAACTATGGGACAACAAGTTTGGAGTAAACAGGTTTGGGGAAAACATGTTGTGTGAACAACAGGTTATATAACTGGTGAGTAATATCCTATTTATAGGTACAGGGTCTAGGGCAGTGGTTCTTAACCTTTTTGGTGTGTCACCTCCCTTGTGAAAAATCTTATGACCCATGCCTCCCATGTGTTAATGGGCCAAAATTTAGGCTTAGGCAGGACGAGTTTGCATTTTTTAGTTTATGCTCTGTCTCTGAACTAAAAAAAAAAGCATATTCAATTAAATGAATGGCGTAGTTCCCAATCCCAAGATTACTAGAAAGAAATAAGGTTGGGCCAGCCGCCAAGCTGCACTGCTATGTACTTGTAAAATAAACAATTTATAGTTGAAGGGCTACTCACACCTCCCCTGGAGTCAGTCCAAACCTCCCCTGGGGAGGCGTACCCCACAGGTTAAGAACCCCTGGTCTAGGGGTATAAAGTAAGACACTTGTTGACACAGTGACCACTCTCCTCTTGTTCTGGACTTCTTCTTCAAGTCAGTCACTTCACTTCATCTCAGCCTTGCCACTGGGGTCTTGGAGTTGTATCTGCAAGGATGTAGCGAGATGGAATCATCTCTTCTGCGTAAGAGATCCATTGCTTGCCTTAATCCCATGTAATTGGGTCTTACAAATAAACTCTTTAATCTTTATTAACTGCTGTTATCTCCTCCTTCCGTCTGCGTGACTGGGACTGAGGGTCACTGGCTAGGTAAGCTTTTGAACCCAGGTCAGTCCAGCTCTCACAGGGGTGTGGCCTTCTGGGAAACACCTGAGGGCTGGATTTGGCCCCGGGCCTTAGGTTCTGCACTCCAGTACTAGAGTGTGAGGAGCAGTAGCAAAGTTCTGGGAGACAGAGGCATGTGTGCTGTGTGGCCTGCCCTGTGCCCCTTAAACTAGCCTGTTGCCCTCAGGTATCCTGTTATCAATGTTGAAGTAAGATTTAACTGCAGTCTGGTCAGCTTCTGTGGATGGGAGAAAGCTCCATCTTGTCCTTTGCCTCAGACAGCAAAATATTTTGGGCTGGCTCTGTTTCCCAGACATGGGACTCAAAACAAGCAGAGACTGAGTTACCACGTTATCATACCCTCACTGAGGAGGGAAGATAGCTAAATAATTAGGATAAGGATGTAGTTCATTGCAGAACCTTTAATAATCAATAAAGACGTGGTCTTCATTTAATCCAAAAGCTTGTGTCTTGTATTTTCATTCCTGTGTCCACACACACACAACTCAGTCTGTGAGGCCAATACAACATAACCGGTATAGCTTTAAAGTTAATTACTTGACTATTGACAATTGTCAGCCATTGGATCTCTCCAAGACTGCTAATTACTCATGAGTTAATTAATAATTATTAATGCTCATTGACTTAATAACTGGATATCATAATGAGATTTCTAAGGGAGCTCAATTAGAAATATTGCTTTAGAGCAGGGGTGCGGCACATCAGGCCCGGGGGGGCCAAATCCAGCCTGCTTGCAGCCCCAGCCTGCTCCTCCGGGGTTCCCCAGTTAGTCAGTCCCCCTTCTGCTGGCCCTGCCCCCATTTCACCAACCACCAATCATTTGGTGGCTTCCCAGCTATTTATTGTGCAGTTTTTCCCCATTCTAAAATGTTGAAATGTCTCTCCTAAGGCTTAGTTATTTGCAGTAAGAGCTTTAAGCTCAAATATTAGCTTAGTTAATGGCATTTTGGGGCACCACCCCTTTTGCTTTTGCTTTCCCCCCCCCCTCCTTCAGTCCCACCCACCACTGGAATGCAGCCCTCAAGAGCTTCTCCGAAATTGAATTTGGCTCTCAGGCTGAAAGAGATTCTGCACCCCTGCTGTAGGGAATAAATGAAAGCAAAGTCCTTTATTCTTACGTCTTTAGTGGAAAGCTTACACACACACAAACACGCACATGAATAAACATTACAGAAGATTTACTAAATTGGTAGTGACTGTACTCTGTAGCCACTAAAGGAAGTATGGCCATGTAGAGAGACAAATTTATAGGGACTAGTAATCAAAATGTTCCCTATTTGTGTATGTGAAAATAATATAACAATCTGAATCTTTCCCTTGAACAGCTCTCCACACCTCAAACTTCACCCTAACTTTTCATCACCATTTTCTGCCTGAACAGGTATATCAACACTAAAGTGTTCTGTGTATCTTAAACTTGTATGGTGTCTCCAGGGCTGATATCCCATTTGTATATCACTGTTTTTCCCTCAATGGTCCCACAATTTAAGTCCACAGCAGTGTACTTGCCAAATCTATTCTTGGTTGCTGTAGTTTTCCTTATCCACCCATTTTAACAGGGGTTTTTTGGGGTGGGTTTTTTTCCATACACCATCATAGTTTACTGCTATTTGGAGAAATGTTGTTATGAACTGAGCTATATGTTAAACCAACAGCTATTCTGTGATCATGCCATTTTTCTAGCAGCCTGAGCCTCAGTCACTGGAATAACATATGACTGACATCCTGGTTTACACAAAACTTTTCTTCCATACAGCTGTGTCCTTAGCCACATAGTCAGATTAAAATTCTGTGTTGGATCCCATTTAGAAGCTGTTGTTTTTTTCCACTTTACAAGATTATGTTTGGGGGCAGTTGATCACCTTTCTGTTTCCCTAAGAGGAGTAGTCCAAATTAGCACCTTGGGCCTCATAAATCAAATTACATTCTGTGCCTTCATCCTTGGAAAAACATTGTCATAAAACTTTCCCAACACCCTGTTCCCTATAAGGGCAAATAATTGCACAACCATCTTATCTGAGAGAAAGGATATAAGACAATAGGGACTAAATACTGGCCCTCATGCATAGTAGATCCAAGCTGCTCATAGAGCTATAGTTACCTATTTCACTTATTACTTGAGGGTGAGGGAGTCACTTAGGTTAGGTGACAGCATTTTCTATGTATCTGGCATCTATTTCAGTTTTAGAATATAGCAAATACTATTTTTAACTCCAGTTTCAAACATCTATATTTTCAATGGCATGACGACTCCAAGTATGTACAACATATACCAGAGAACCCAACGAAGTTGGCGAAATCTTCAGGTGGAAAGTCGCGTACTCTTGGTATGTGTGGTTTTCTTGGAGATTGTGGTTGTGTTAACTCTTCAAATGTGATTGTTTTGAGAGCCTGTTTACTTAGAAGCAAGTTTAACTGATTTCAATGGGATTTATTCTCTAGTATAGGGGTAGGCAACATGGTACCTGCAGGCACCAGTGTGCCCCTGGAAACATTTCTTGGTGCCCACTAAGGTGCCGTACCTCTTCCACTTTTTAAATTTTTTTCTTATCAGCAGCTGGGATCTCTCTAATGCAAAGTGAAGACCTCTAGCTGCTCCCATCTTCTTCTCCCATTAATGTTTCTGAGCCACATGTGGGACTCAGAGACATTCTAAAGAAATGAAGATGGCAAGTGGCTGCAGGCCAGTGCTTTCCTCTGCTGTGCACCATCCACTAAGAAAAAGAGGGGAGGGGAGAAAAAAGGGACTCCCGTGAGAAAGAAAAAGATAGGGAATGAGTTGGCTGGCGGAGGGGTGGCGGAGAAAAAGAGTTTGCCTTCAGGTTTCTGTTAGCATTAAAAAGTGTACGTTCAAAGGAGTTGTTGAGTGTGCTGGGGCTCAGACCCTCACCTCTGCCTTTTGGGCAGGTTACTTGTTATTTGTGACTAGCCATGTCTCCCATGGCAGCCATTTTCTGGTGGTTTCTCAAACTGCCAAATGTGCCCACAGGCCCATAAAGGTTGCCTACCCCTGCCTAATAAGTGTGTATAGAACTGAACCGGGAACATTCTGAATTACAGGCCTCAGTGACCACATAATGCATTTATAAAATCTCCCTAGTGCCTAGTAAGTGATGGGAAAGGCCGGTGTCCTATCTATCTATCCATCTAATTTTATACTGTGCATGTATTAATATTAAATTATTCTTTTGCTAAAGATCTAAAATATAAACTGCCTCCTAACACCAACAAGATCCTTTAAGGTGAGTAAAAGGCAGTTTTTATCTAGAAAGATCACCAGAGAAAATCTCATCGTTTGCATCCACTGGAAGTTACATCGCCCATTTCTTTTCGCTTATTCAGACTATGATATCATACCATAATCCTCTGTTTGTAATGTTAAATTAACATCTATTGAGACTCATTCCAACATTACTGGAGATTAATTTCAAAAGCTGGATGTCAGCAACAAAAGATCTATGTTCAGAAACATGTGGGAATGCAACAGGATAAGGACTATGGAAAAGAACAGTTAGATTTAGATGTAAATCATTATACCTAAGGTATCTCAGAGTTCAAAGACAGCTATTAGCCATAATAGCTACATGAAACCTGTTCTGAGATAGTAGGCCCCTGAACACCAGATGTTGGGGGCAAACAGCAGGAGAGAGCTGTTGTCTTCATGCCCTGCTTGCAAGCTTCCCAAAAGTATCTGGCTGGTAATTGTTAGAATGCTAAACTAGATGTAACTTTGGTCTTATCCCTTGGAGCTTTTCTTCTATGCTTATGTTCTAAAGATATTTCTGACCTTTCAGAATATTGTGCTTTCATTAGCATTGCCCCAATTGTTAGACATTTACAAGCCTGTATGTTGTGTGTGTCACCTTTCCCAACCCTACCCCTATCCCTTCGATTCCCAAGTGCTTTGAGTTTGAGTATATTTTGAAAATCTACTCCTTCTCCCCATTCTCAGCTTTCTGTTGTCAACTTGTCATCTCATGGGGAAATTCTGATGTCCCGCTATATTGAATCAAATGGTGATTCCCCATTGACTTAAGTCCAAGTTTTCTCTAGTCTTCCTCACATGTTATGTGAAGAGGCCACATGGATACAGCAGGGCTGTATGTTTAGTGGAGGCTGTGGAACTCCTCCTAGCTCTTCATGGGATGAGGGTGAACTTCTGCAATGAGAGCCTTTTGTATCGGTGTAGATGCACCACACAATTCAGAAAGATAAGGCTTGAAAGATAAGGGCTCTAAATCAGGTGGAGAGCCTCCCCAAATGGAAAAGGCTCCCTGGTGCAGAAGTTCACTCTTATCAATCAAGGGGCTGAGAGGAGTCATGTGACCTCAGGGAGGGTTAAACATGTGGCCCCACAGCTCTACTGTATCCATGTTGCCCTTTCCCTTGAGTAACGCCAAAATAGAGCCATTGAGAATTTTGAGAACGTCCTCAAGAGAACTGTTATCATTTCGTGCCCTGCATGTGTGTTTCTCCCTCCCCATATATACACAATACACACACACACACACACACACACACACAGAGAGAGAGAGAGAGAGAGAAAGAGAGCTTAAACTTAATAGATTTCATAGATCATAGAGTTGGAAGGAGCCATCCAGTCCAACCCCCTGTTCAATGCAGGAAACTAGAGGAGGGGTCTCCCATCCAAGTAAGAACCAGGCTTGACCCTGCTTAGCTTTCCAATACATTCTCTCAGATTGACAAACGTCTCTCCTCCCATGCCTCTCAGCTACTTTGCAATTGCTGCAGCATTGCTCATTAGCGATACCTGAAAGAGAAGGGACTGGATGCTTTTGTTTTGTCATTTTGGGATTACTTATACGGAATAATTCAATTACTTTTATTTTTGTCTTCATGGAAAAACCAAATCAGTTATCCTAATGGAGATTAGAATAATACATTCAACTCTTGTTGATACAGTTTATTAAATGGAAAGATAATTTATTATGAAGTTATTCTTTTATTGGAAAATGTGGACAAATAAGTTATTAAAATGAAATATGGTGCCTGTCAAATTCTTATTTAGTACTGATGCAAGTTCATTTGTTCCAGGTTGCTGGTGTTTTTGAAACTCTTATCATGACAGCATTAATATCTTATCATAATAGCAATTAATGAAATAAGAAAGTCAGTTTTAGTGGTGGAGGAAGAGAATAGAAATATATTTTACATAATGTATTTATTTTTATTTGGAAAATAATGCTAAGTTCTTAGAAATTCGAACAAAGTTCTTAGAACAGAAAAGCTGTTGCTTTTAATGATTCACTTAGAATCTAATGGCTACTTCTCATTTAGTACACAAGCCAGCCCAATGTGAGTGTATTTAAGTCCCATTGATTTCAATTAGATAGTGAAATATGTGCTTAATTCTTTTCTGTTATGATTAGTGGGTCTTAAAGGTGCTTAACTTTGGCTGGATCTTGCCAAATATGTTTTATTGTGTACTGGTAAAACTTCTTACTGGCATTCCTAAAACATTATGACCACAATCCAGTGAGCAAATATACTTAAGGACTACAGGCAGTCCCCGAGTTAAGAACATTTGACTTACAGACAACCCATACTTAGGAACGGATTTCTGGGTTCCCTGGTGCTACATCGTTTATGTTGAGTACATAGCGTAGTATACTACTCAATTTGCGTAATTTACGCAATTTGTGTAAATCCCGATTTTAATGTATAGAACGCTATGCTGTTCCGACTTATATACAGATTCGACTTAAATACATTCCTAAGAACGGAACTCATTGGTAACCTGGGGACTGCCTGTACTGAAATCAACAGGCTTGAGCATGCCTAACTTTAAACTGGATTACAAACAGACATGCATGACAAATGTGTGTTTTCAACTACATGCATCGTATATGTACACAAGACAAGGGTCCCAACTAGCTGTGGCTTCCCAATTCCCGTTACATCATGTACATGTGGCATCAAACACATATTTGTCTTGTCACTATGTAAGGTGTGAATTGGCTCTCAGCTACCTAAGAATCTTTTACTTTTCTGAAACAATGCAAGTCTCTCTCCACCAGTCATTTCTCCTTTAAAATAGTCACATTCCATGGCTACATAAAAACAATCCAGAATGTATATCTGATTACTGGTTTCAGTGGTAAAGATACATACAGTAAGCTCTCATTGCAGCATAGTGCATATGTCAGCTTAATTTTATTTCCCAGGATACTGCTGCTGAAAATCTTCTTTAAATGCTTCATCTCAGTTTCTGCAGTCTCCCCATCTCCAGTTCTTGTGGACACCAAGTGCAGCTGCAGAACTCTGTGCCACCAAGATATGCATGTTGGATTTTTGCTTCAGTGACTGGGTTCAGACAACATGATAACCCCACACCCAAGGGTGGAGTATGGGTTGAGTGTGGTTTTCGTTGAACCATGGGTTGTTGTTGAAATGTGGGTTATCATGTTGTCTGAACTCACCTACACTAACAAGTCATGGTTTGTTAACCACAAACAACCCATGAAGAGAACCCATGGTTTGTTGTTGGGTTATGAACAGTGGGTTGTTCACCATGGTTTGTTATCTTGGCTGGGTTCAGACAACATGATAACCCATGATTCAATAACCCATGGTTCAATGACAACCCATACTCAACCCTTGAGTGTGGCTTATCACATTGTATGAACCCAATCTATATCTGATGTCAGTGTGAGCTCTGCCACTGGTATCTTATCATGATGGCTGACATAAGAATCAAATCCTATCCCATGCCAGATTATTATTGCAGAAATAAATTCTTCACATGTCACAGCCTGACTTCAATAATATTACACTTCTCACTTTACAATCACATAAGTGTAATAAGGAATAACATGGATCTGGCCTTAAGCCCTGCTTGAGTATAAGAAAACTGATTTTGTTCAATATCTGAACAAACTGAAAACTGATTTTTGTCCATATCACTTTCCCAGTGTAAACCCTTTCTTCTCAATTGATCAACTGATCTCAAGACTCAACTTTTCTTCTTGACTCTTCTATAAGCAACATATTAAATTCCTGTAAAAAAAACAAAAAAAAAACAAAAAAAAACCTTGTTCACTCGTATGGCTGCCCCATCACATAAAAAACTTTCTTTTTCTTTTTCTTTGACCTTCTGATATTTAGAAACAAAGGGCAAAATTAACCATTTGTTGAGCCCCTATGGCTAAAACTGCATAAGACAGAAAACCAACATTATTCTACATATTTGAGTTACCGGTACTCACATGGATGCCAAGGTGGGCACCAAGTCACTGTTGCATTTCTTCTGAAATTTTGGCATTAATATTGACACAAATTTCCCCAAATGAACTAGGAAATTATTAATATTTTAAAACAATAAATTCAGAATGCTTTTGCTTTTCATTCTGATTCTGGAATGACTTTAACACAGATATTACTACATTTCCCTCCCAAACTAATGTGCCAGAAAGGAGACAGGACAGGATTCTCAAAATTTGGGAGAAAGCCAGTGAAACAAATAAATTGGTTATATCTCTGGATTAAAACCACTGTTTTGTACTCTGCCTTAGGCAGTTCTGTGACTACAAAAAATAGCTCAGAAGGATGCCGAGAAGCCTTTTATCTGATCCGTACAATAACTGGGAGTCGTGCATTAACAGTAATGTAATGAATATGTGCAATGTGTCTGTATTGTGAAGTACTCTGGTGAAGGTTAGTCTGGAATACCTTTTCATTAGAGAGAATGTATGCTGTTTATGTAATGTTTTCCTTATGTTTCCTCAAGATCTCTGCCCCCCCTCACTCTATACATACTTTTAATGTTAACACTTCTCCAGCTGAGCTGCCCAAGTTTGCTATGAGTTGGTTTACATGTATATTCCTATAGTTTCTTCCTGTGCTTGTTTATAAACACCATTCCTATGGTTTAAACTAACATTTCAAGGGAAGAAAACTGTATTGCCCACCAGCACCAACACCACTTCCTCCAGATAGTGCAGAGTCCTTCTGTATACGGCTTTATTCCTGAAGTTGACAGCTGATTTGACTTTTATTTTATGTCAGTGTAGCAGTCTCTTCCCATCCTGCTCAAGTATCCTGGATTATAAAGATTTACCCTGGAGTATTTTTCAAAGGAAGCCTCCCATAAACATTTAAACACCCTGTATTTTCTGATACAGATATTTAACAATACAGGGGGAAACAAGATTCCAAAGAAGCCTTTTAAAATAGCTTTAAAATTTATGATTTCTGGATCAATAATCTAGAAAGAGAGATTATATGTATTTTTCTTTCTTTTTTTAAGTAGATGTTTGTTGATAATATGTAAAATAAAATAGTAATTTACTGCAAACATCATCACATCATCTTACATTAGCGTCCCTGTGTAAAAAGCAGATGAGCTACAGTGCAATCCCATACATGTCTACCCAGAACTAAACGTTATTGAGTTCAATGCGACTTAATCCCAGGTAAGTGTCTGCAATCCTATACACACTTACCTGGGAGTAAACCCCATTGAATGCAAAGGGGCTTACTCCTGAGTAGACATGTAAAGGATTACACAGTCAGCTAAATTTAAAAAATGGGTTAAGTTCAGCGCAACTTCTAAATAAATGTATTTGGGATTAGGGTGAATATACTGTGAGAGCTGGACTGACCCGGGTTCAAAAGCTTACCTAGCCAGTGACCCTCAGTCACGCAGATGGAAGGGGGAGATAACAGCAGTTAATAAAGATCAAAGAGTTTATTTCTAAGACCCAATTACATGGGATTAAGGTAAGCAATGCATCCCTTACACAGAAGAGATAACTCCAACTCACTACATGATTGCAGATTCAAATCCAAGACCCCAATGGAAAGGCTGAGATGAAGTGAAGTGACTGACTTGAAGTAGAAGTCCAGAACAAGAGGTCTCAGGAAGTCTGAGACTTACCCCAACTTATATAGGAAGAGCCTGTACCTATAAATAGGATATTACTCACCAGTTATATAACCTGTTATTCTAACTTGCAGAATCTCATGATGCACTGTGCTTTTTTAAGGCCACAAGGGCCATTTATGGACCAAAAACCTATGGTACAAACCCTTTACAATCAAAAGATGGCACCAAACTCTTAAAAGACAAAGAATCTATTGCACTGCATTGGAAAGAGCATTATTATGACCTTTTAAATCGTAAATCTAAGGTGGATAATGAGATTTTTTCGCAAATCCTGCAAAAACAAATTAGAGAGGAACTTGCAATACTCCCCACTTTGGATGAAGTAAAAAAAAAAAAGCCATTAATCAAATGAAGAATAACAAAGCTAGTGGACCAGATGGGATTCCTGCTGAAATCTTTAAAGAAGGGCCCCCCGAACTTGTACAACATCTTCATAAATTCATCGAAAAAATCTGGATAAGAGAAGAGATCCCAGAAGACTTCAGGGATGCCATAATTATCACCCTCTTTAAGAAGGGTGATAGAACAGACTGTGGAAACTATCGGGGCATTTTCCTCTTAGCCACCGCAAGTAAAATATTTGCTAGGATTCTCGCAAACCGTCTTCTATCTATTTCAGAAGAGATCCTCCCTGAAACTCAATATGGTTTCCGCCCCTCTAGAGGGACAGAAGACATGGTTTTTACTGCACGTCAGCTCCAAGAAAAATGCCGGGAGCAAAATCAACCCCTTTATATGGCATGTATTGATCTGGCTAAGGCCTTTGATACTGTAGACCGAACAGCTCTCTGGACTATCCTTATGAAAACTGGATGCCCCAATAAATTTGTGAATATCTTGCGACTTCTCCATGACAACATGACGGCAACGGTTTTGGACAACAACGGCTCTCATGGTGCTCCATTTAAAGTGGGATCAGGTGTTAAACGGGGATGTGTTATCGCCCCAACATTATTTGCTATTTTCATCACCATGATTTTACATCTTGTCGAGGGGAAACTTCCCACTGGTGTGGGAATTATATATCGAATAGATGGAAAGCTTTTTAATCTCAGCAGTCTGAAAGCAAAAAGTAAGGTAATTACAACCTCCGTTGTGGAACTTCAGTATGCTGATGATAATGTGGTCTCCGCACATTCAGAGGATGATCTCCAAACTATCCTAAATGCTTTTGCAGAAGCATACGAAAAACTTGGTCTCTCACTTAACATCAAAAAAACCAAAGTGCTTCATCAGCAAGTGCAAGCTAACCCTTTGGTGATGCCATCTATCCAGCTTGGCGGGACAATACTGGAAAATGTCGATCATTTTCTCTATTTTGGCACCTATCTTTCTGTTACAGCTAACATCGACAGTGAAATTCAGCATCGTTTGAGCTCCGCAAGTGCCGCGTTTTCTCGAATGAAACATAGTGCTTCAAGGATCGGGATATTTGTAAGAAGACCAAAATACTGGTTTATGAAGCCATTGTATTGCCAACTTTATTGTATGCCTGCGAAACATGGACTATCTATAAACGTTACTTCCACCTCCTTGAAAGATTTCATCAACGTTGCCTCCAGAAAATCCTGCAAATTACTTGGGAAGACAGGCGAACAAATATCAGTGTACTGGAAGAAGCAAAGGCTACTAGCGTTGAAAAAATGATCCTTTCAACGCCAACTTCAGTGGACCGGTCATGTTGTTCGAATGTCTGACTGCCGTCTCCCAAAGCAGTTATTTTATTCCCAACTCAAGGATGGAAAGCAGAATATCGGTGGTCAATATAAACGGTTTAAAGATGTTCATAAGGCTAATCTAAAAAAATGCAATATAAACATCGAAAACTGGGAAGCTCTGGCCCATGAACGATCTAACTGGAGGTTGGCCTTTCACAAAGGTTCTATGGACTTTGAAGAAGCCCGAGTGCAAGGTGAAAGGGAGAAACGTGCTAGGCGAAAAGCACGTCAAACGAATCCTTTACAGGACCATCTTCCATCTGGTAACCTGTGTCCTCACTGTGGGAAGCTGTGTGGATCTAGAATTGGCCTCCACAGTCACTTACGGACCCATCGCTAGAGTCTACACAATTTTTTTTAGAATTTCCTCCTTTTAAAATTTCCTTTTTCTAAAAAAAAATTTTATCCTGGAAGACAATCTTACTCGGTCACGAGTGATCGCCTGAAGATGAACCTGTTATTCTAACCTGTTTACTCCAAACTTGTTGTCCCAAGGTTGCTGACTCATATCACCTTGAGACTATGTCTGGTGACAATAGACCTTGTGTACTTCACCTCAGGAGACATCCTCCATG
This sequence comes from Shinisaurus crocodilurus, assembly GCA_021292165.1. Classification (NCBI taxonomy): domain Eukaryota; kingdom Metazoa; phylum Chordata; class Lepidosauria; order Squamata; family Shinisauridae; genus Shinisaurus; species Shinisaurus crocodilurus. The sequence goes on along the minus strand of CM037879.1, from coordinate 100,527,852 downwards.
TCAGGTGACAATCCTGACGCCAGATGACAATCTCGTTCTGCCCATGCAAAACCTAACATATACATCTGGGTAGTTTTTAGACAGAAGAAATGCTAATATCAATAATTTACAAATGACGTCTTACTTCTGGTGACTGTTTTGACTCTGTTATGTTTACTAAACTAAATCTCAGTGATAGCATGATTTTTTAATGATCAGAAACTCTCTCTTCCAGACCTCTGGCACTGTCTCCAATTCACAAGGACTTTCATTTCTTTTGTAACAAGAAAAAAAAAATCAATACACATATCAGGCAATGTAATGTGATCTCTTGAAATTTTGCAGGAAGAAGAATAAAACATCCTAATAATATGAAGCTGAAACAAAAATAACAAAATACTCTAGTCTTCCTGAAAATGAAACAAATTCAATGAAGTACCTTCATGTAACAAGTTTGGGGCTAATCCTTATTCCTGGACAAAGTCGACTGCAGTGTAGCAGAAGTTAGTTGTGTCTAAATTCCATTGAAATAAACCAGACTTGCATTAGTTGCAACCTGCTCCATTGCTTTCAAATAGGTTTTAAGGTGCAATTCCCTGCACAGTTACTTGGGCATAGGACCACTAATCTTGATGGGTCTTACTTCTAAATAGGATCAGGCTGAATGCCAGGACTGCTTTGCTAGATTGTGTCCATAAGTCTACACACCATTTACTCCAAAACTGCCCAGATGCCTTCACCGGAATTACTACAGAGTAAATTGCTTAAGCTATAGTGGTCAGAGAGAGAGAGAGAGAGAGAGAGAGAATCTATGTGTGAATTTAAAAATGCAGACAGTCCAAACAGGAACAGTGTAATCATAATACCTTTATTAGAACCACCTCAACATCTCACAGCACTGAGCTACCTTTGGAGTTTCACAGGTCTCTTTCTCAAGCGCGATGATAAAAAGAAAAAGACAGAGAACAAAAAGATGGTACAGGATACAGCAGACGCCCCATCTGTAATAGCATGGCATTTGAGTGGGCTTAGCTGGGAACTATAGCTGACAACAAGTGGTGTTCTATTGTTTCTCTAGACAGTGACTGGGTTTGCATGATCTGCAGGGAAAAAGAAGCCAGGGTGGCTTCTTTTCCCTGCCCCCCCCCCCGCCACACCTGCTGGTCACATGCTGTGCAATTTGTATAATTACCCTTGTATCCCCCATGGCTTCCTGTGTCATCTGAACCTGTTGAGGTGCACAGCAGCGGGTGGCTTCGAAGCCACCCTAGAACCCTACAAGCCATGGGTTCCGGGGTGGTTTCTGTTGGATAATTAAAATTGCAGTCAAAACCTATGGCTAATGTTTCACCAGGTAATTGGGTGAAATGGTTAAGATCACTGATACCTTCTAGGGTGGTTTTCCTAGAAGATACTCACTGAATAATTAACAGCCTGAACAGGAAGTGGGCGTAGCTCTCAGCTTCTTCCTCTTTCTGTTCAGACTCTTAGTGAATGTAGCACCTTCTGTTGTTGTCCTCACGTGCTCCAAGCAGCAGCATGTATCCAGAGTTGCTGGTCTGAACTCCACAAGTTCAGACCCCAAGTAACTACAAATGTACTTGTACCAACTGTAAGAAACGTCTTTTAAGCCTGCCTGAATGAAAAAACTGCATAATCTGAGTGAGTAAATGTTACCTTTAACTTTTACAAGACTGTGTCTCTGATTATTGTTCTGAGGGAGAGAAAAGGGGGCAAAACCAGGGAAACACCAAAGTGGGCCGCCTCTTTGGGGGAGCCACTTTGGGGGTGGCACAAGGGCGAGGGCCTGCCCCCCTGCTGAGGGGGATATAGGTGGGGCTGGGGTTTTTAAGAGGCCCTTCTTTTTGAAGGGCTTAGGGTTTTTAGGGGTTGATTTTAGGGGTGGGTCTCCCGCCTGATCGGCGGAAGCGAGGGGGCATGTGCCTCTCCCAGGGAGATGATGGAGGGAGTTCTGGGGGGCAAAATATACCACTGTTGAGCGGCAGGCGCTGGCAGAATGCTAGGGGCAGGCCACGCCGACTAAGGGGGATAAGGGATCGATGCTTAATACCTATCCCTTGTCCCGGGCCTGCCCAGAGCCAAGGGATAACAGGGGGATGTGTGGCTCCTCCCCCCACCTTGCGTTTGCTGTTGTGCAATGCCAGGTCCGTTACCCAAAAAACATCTTCCATCCATGACTTGATCCTGGATGAGGGTGCGGACCTGGCATGTATTACGGAAACCTGGCTGGACGAGGCCGCTGCTCCAACTCTGGTGGCCTTGTGTCCGGCTGGTTTCTCGTATGCCCAGCAGCCAAGGGTTGGGGGACGGGGAGGGGGAGTGGCTGTTATCTACCGGGAGTCCTTGGTCCTTACCAGACTCCCTCTCCGGGAGACCAAGTTTATTGAGTGCATGTACTGGAGGTTGGGTCCCAAGGGCAGTCTGGGGATTCTGCTCGTGTACCGTCCACCCCGCTGCACGACAGACTCCCTGGCCGAGGTGCTGGAGGTGGTCTCTGATGTGCGTGTGTTGTCCCCCAGGCTATTGGTGCTGGGGGACTTCAATGTGCATTCGGGGGCTGCCCTCACGGGGGCACCTCGGGACTTCATGGAGACCATGGCTTCCTGGGAGCTGCACCCTGTATTAACTGGACCTACCCATGTAGCCGGTCATGCACTGGACTTGGTTTTTGTTTCTGGAGAGGGGGGAAATGATCTGGAAATCGGGGGTATGTCCACCACCCCCTTGTCATGGTCAGATCACTATCTGGTGGGGTTGGATTTCTCGATGCCACAACCCCTCTGCAGGGGTGAGGGACCTATTAGGATGGTCCGCCCCAGGCATCTTATGGATCCAGATGGATTCCTGAACGCGCTTGGGGAATTGGAGCACACAAACGGTAGCTCGGTCGAGACCCTGGTGGACGACTGGAATGCTGCAATCACCAGGACATTAGACCGAGTTGCCCCAAAGCGCCCTCTTCGCCTAAACAGAGCTCGCGCTGTGCCATGGTTCACTCCGTCGCTGCGAGCTCTGAAACAAGAGGTGAGAAGGCTAGAGCGCCGATGGCGAAATTCCCACTCCGAAGACGATCGAACACGGGTTAGAACTGCATCTTCAGTCTACCGGGTGGCGGTGAAGGCAGCAAAAAAGAATTTCTATGCTGCCTCCATTGTGTCTGCGGAGTGCTGCCCCAGGAGGCTGTTCCAAGTGGTCTGGAGTCTGGTCGGTCCAGTCGCTCCGGACCCACTGGAACAGTCTAAAGCCTCCTGTGAGGCTTTAGCGAAGCACTTCACAGATAAAATCAATCGGATTAGGAGTGGGATATCGTGCGTCGTGGACACAGGGAGTGAGCGGGAGGAGGCCAATGGAAGACCGGTTTTGTGGGATTGGTTTCGGCTTCTTCCTTCTGATGAAGTGGACAAGGTGCTTTCATCTGTGAGGCTGACCACCTGCTTGCTTGATCCTTGCCTGTCCTGGCTCATAATGAGCTGCAGGGAGAGACTGGGTGAGGGGATCAAGGCGGTGGTGAATGCCTCGAGGAGGCAGTGAAGCCATCAGCCCTCAAGGAGGCAGTAATAAGACCGCTTCTAAAGAAGCCCTCCTTGGATCCCCAGGATTTAAACAACTTTCGTTAGTGAGATCAGCAGAGTACAGTCCCTTTCCAGCTTAAAAGAAGCTTAGATTTGGCTAGTGTTAGCCAGTTAGCATTTGGTAATCCAGGATGCTTTAAGGCAGACTGGATTTATTATTATTTATTATTATGTATATTTATTTATCGCCCATCTGGCCGGCAACCGGCCACCCTGGGCGATGTACATAGAATAAAAACAATAAAATACATTTAAAACAATATAAAAATTTAAATCTTAACCCACCCCATATTCCCGCCTGAATAACCAGGTTTTAAAATGAGCGACGGAAGCTCAGCAGAGAGGGGGCATGGCGGAAGTTACTCGGAAGAGAGTTCCACAGTACAGGGAACAATAATAATATAAAACATAATTAAATGATGTCATGCTCACCACTGTAGTTCACATTCAATTCCTTTTGTGGCTATACATTTAGTATTCTGAACAAACTTATACTGATGTAGGTCTTTATACAGAATTTATTTCAACAAAACCATGGCAAAAGTAGTATATTATAAACTAATAAATAAATATTATAGCCACACGATCAGGCCACCTCTAAATGAAGAGTAGTACCAGGTGTGTGTAAAATTAACACACCAGATAAAATTACTCCATCTGCAAAGCTCTGGAGCATTGTCTCAGGAGGTTGGCAAATGAGACCAGCATTGGTGAGTCTCCTTCTGAAAGGGTTTTCTTAAATTATCTTTTCTAACAAAAAAATTTTAATGTATGTTTTTAATGTATGTGATAATAAAGCAAATGTATATTTTATATATAGAAATTGAGAAAACAGAACAATAGTTTGCAAAAGGAATTGAGTGTGAACTACAGTAGTGAGCATGACATCATTTAATTATGTTTTATATTATTATTGTGTTCAAAATGACTAGCTGACTGTAGTTTGATTTACTGTTAGACTTTTCTGTTCTTTCCAAGCCACTGAAGAAGGCCTTCAGGGCCAAAACGCGTTTGGCTTTGTCACCTATCAACAGGAAAGCTTCTTTGCTGAAAGGACTTTTCTCTGGAAGCAACAAACAAAAAAACATTGGTACTAACAATACTGCACCCAGAGATAAAAGCCCTCTAGTTTGAAAAAAACATTCAAGATCGTCTTCAGCCTATGAGGAGCTATTATTTACATGTCTATATGTTTCTGGCTTATACATGTTTTATATTTTTATATATATAATTCTTTTAAATATATTTCTATATATCTTGATATTATAAATTTAATTTAATTTTACATATATTTCTCTTGACTTTTAAGTTTTTGGTTTATGTTTTAGTCAGGATTTTTAACATATTCCCCCCCCCTTTTTTTATATGTTTTGCTTGATATACTGTCATACTAAGGAAATGACTGCTGACATCCTAGCCAAGCCTCTACCAAGAGACAGTTTCCAGAATCTTCGAGTCAAGATGGGACTGTGGGTGGATTAATAAAATTGTGAATGAATTTGTGTTGTTTTGCCTGAGAAGAGGTGTGTTGGATAATTAAAATTGCAGTCAAAACCTATGGCTAATGTTTCACCAGGTAATTGGGTGAAATGGTTAAGATCACTGATACCTTCTAGGGTGGTTTTCCTAGAAGATACTCACTGAATAATTAACAGCCTGAACAGGAAGTGGGCGTAGCTCTCAGCTTCTTCCTCTTTCTGTTCAGACTCTTAGTGAATGTAGCACCTTCTGTTGTTGTCCTCACGTGCTCCAAGCAGCAGCATGTATCCAGAGTTGCTGGTCTGAACTCCACAAGTTCAGACCCCAAGTAACTACAAATGTACTTGTACCAACTGTAAGAAACGTCTTTTAAGCCTGTCTGAATGAAACTGCATAATCTGAGTGAGTAAATGTTACTTTTAACTTTTACAAGACTGTGTCTCTGATTATTGTTCTGAGGGAGAGAAAAGGGGGCAAAACCAGGGAAATCCAGTCTGCCTTAAAGCATCCTGGATTACCAAATGCTAACTGGCTAACACTAGCCAAATCTAAGCTTCTTTTAAGCTGGAAAGGGACTGTACTCTGCTGATCTCACTAACGTGAGATAGGAAGGATAATACTCAACAATATATCCTCTCCTAGCATCTTTTTCAAGTCCCAACAGTTTCAAAGCAGCCCCTGCCATGCATCTCACTGGGTTAAGATGACACAAGAAGCCATGCACTGCACAGGTAATTATGCAAATCATGTGGTGCGCAACCAACACATGTGGGGCAGGGAAAAGAAGCTACAGTGGCTTCTTTTCCCCACTGATCGTGCAAACCAGGCCAATGGATTTTGTGGTCTATTCTGGGTGGAAGCTGGGAGCATGTAGTGGTCTGTAGGTTTCCAATATAGGGTGGTATTTGATATGTCCATTATGCAGTTGCACTATCATGTCCAGGCAGAAAGTGAACTTGTTGCATGGATTATTCTAGGCTCAGATTGATGGTGGGGTGGCAGCTAACTAAGGCCTGGTGGAACTTCATCATAATCTTAAAATTATGATTCAGGAAGCTGTAGCACTCCTAAGGACAACTTTTTTTTTTTTAGCCTCTCCTCTTTGCCTTACAAGGGGCAGTGAATTTCAATAAGTACTTAAAGCAAATTAATAACTGCTTGCCAGCATATTTTCAAAGGGAAAAGTTGCCATTGTCTCTTTGTTGGAGTATGCTTTGGTGCAACCAGAGAACTTTTGCAGTAGGTACAACCTAACCTACTTGGGGGCGGGGGGAGCGCCTATATGTCACTAACGTATTGTGGACTATGACCTGGTTTGCATGACCACAGGGTGGTTAATAAGCCATGGTGACTTGTTAACCACCTTGCTCATGCTGGTCCTGTGCTGGCCGGATTTACATAATTACCCTCTCCAGCGGGGCTTGTTGTGACATCTGAACGGGGAGGAGAGGTCGGGGGGGGGGCTAACAAACCACCCAGAACCCATTGCCTGTTTTAGGGTTGCTGGGTGGTTTGTTAACCACCCCAACAACCCATCCTTGCTGGGTTAGGACATCACAACAAGCTGCACCAGCCAGAGTAATTATGTAAATCCAGCTGGCACACAACCTGCAATGGTGCAAACTGGCGCTAGCTTCTACCAGTCCTTACCTCAACATGGTTGGTTGTAGGTCAGTGACAGAGCACATACTTTGCAGGCTGGTGGTTCTAGGTTCAATCCCTGGCATCTCCTCCAAATAGGGCTGGGCAATACTCCTGCCTGAAACTCTGGAGAGCTCCTATCAGTCAGTGTAGGTATTTCAGAGCTACCCTAGAGAGGCCTGACTCAGTATAAGGCCTTTTCCCCCAACCCGCCCCCACAACCAGTCAATATTGTGTCCGATAAAGAATTATGTGAAACTCTAATTAGCTATTTCACTGCTTTCACATTGTTAGTTGGCCCTAGTACAGGTTTGGCGATAATGCGCCTGTGTGTGATTGACAGAGAAGAAAGCGAGGCTTCTTGGGCTGTGCGGAGTCACCACTGCAGAGTCCCTCCCTCTTTCCCTTCCTTCGTAAGCGAAGACCAGTTGCCTGACTAGTCACCCTCCCGACAGAGGGACGGGCAACGCAACGGGCCCCGGCAAGGAGCGAGGCTTCTGGGCACTCGCTCGCACGGCGTCCCTCCCTCTCTAGCGCAAGCCAGAGGCGCCCGCCTGCCCGCCAGCCGGCCGGCGATTGGAAGTTGCTCGCCCAAGCTCCCGCGCGTCCTATTGGAGTTTGCTTTCCACACTTCATGCGCGCTTCAAAAAATACCACTGGACAGCCGGAGAGGGAGGAGAACGGGGGAAGTGTTCTCTCGCCCGCTCTCTCTCTCTCTCCTCTCTCTCTCTCTCAGAGCGCAGCAGTAGTACAGCAGAGAGAGAGATTCCTCAAGTCGGTTGGTTCACAGTTGCGCGTCGGTCAGCCGGAGTTTAAGAGCTGAGGGGGCTGCTGCTGCTGCTGCTCTTGCCACCGCCGCCGCCTTTTGAATTCCGTGCCGCTGGGACGGGGCAGCTTTTCTAACGGGTCCGCCTCCCTCCTTCGCTCGCTCCGAGTCTGCCCAGGGCGCTCCTCCTCAGAGCTGAGCTGAGGCTCGTGCCTCCCCGCGCAGGCTGAGGCTCGCGGCGTTCCTCCCCTCACGCCTTTCCTCTCCGGGATGCTGCCGGGCTGCGAGACGTGCGAGGCCGTCCCCCGCCTAGTCCGAGGGCGCGCTCCGTCCTGAGGCGAAGCCAAGTGGGGGGAGGCGGCGGCGCGGCATCCACTGGCTGGCTGGCTGGTTCGCTCGCTCGCTCGCCCCACCAGCCAGCCTCCTTTCCTCGCGGCGCCTCCTCTTGTCCTATGGGGTCCTCTCCGGGAGTCCTTCAGCGGACTTGAGCGCCACAGAGGGGAAGGCACACACCTGCCCATGGAGTTACTGGATGGGGCCGCCGACCGATAGCCGGAGAGGAGCGTGAGCCCCGTCGACCCACCCTCACCTTTATCGTTGCCTTCTTCTCCCGCACCCTCCCGCCCACCGCTCGCAACATGCTACCCGCCCTGCCGTCGACCGGGCCTTTTGCTCCCGCTCCAGGGCTCCTGCCGTTCCTCGCCATCCTTCCGATGAGACTGCCAGGAGGCAAGCGCTGGGGCAATTGGAAAGTGCAATAATTAATCGTCATTGTTTTGCTTTGTTTTCTTTTTTTAAAGAAGAAGATTGGGATTGGGAGACCTTTCTCAGAGGCAGGTATTTCTGCTCTTCTCCCTCCCCTTCTCCCTCCCCTCCCCGCTTCTTTATCTTCTCCTCCTCCTCCTCCCCAAAAGGACAAGAGACGTGAACTTTTACAGGGTTACTATGCAATTGCGACTGGTTTCTTGGTTCTTTATCACTTTGAACTTGATGGAATACGTCGGCAGCCAGCAGCACCCTTTCAGAGTCCGGCGACAGGGAAGAAGTAAGTGTGTTTTTTTCTATCTACTGGATCTATCTGAAGCCAAGTTTGGACTCCTCTGTTGGTTAGTCCCCCCCCCCCCCATGCTTGGATGCCTTAGTAGTTCAGCAGAGGGATAGAAACATAGAAGGGGACCATGCACGCACAATAGGTCTCAGGCAACCCGATCCTATGCATATTTATTGACTCTGAAGTAAATCCTCACTAAATTAAATGGGACTTGCTGTCCCAGCAATGCATAGGATTGCAGCTTTGATGGAATGCTATTTCGTCTCTGCCCGGCGAGATCCTAAGCATTTTGCTTAGAAGTAAGTGTCACTGTGGGACTTCCTCTCCAAAAAGTGCATATACGGCTGCAGAACATTCGAGTAAACATGCATAGGATCGCGCTGCGTATCTTTCAGAAATAATTAAGTATAATAAAGCCTACATAAGGGATCAAAGAAGTATCGCGGATTACTCCCTCGGTGGGAAGCTTTTCTCACGATCCTTCCTCGCTTATCAAAGGCTTAGAAACGCATCACTGATTCAAACTAAATTTGGTTAAGGAATTTCCGCCAATGCTTCCCTGCAGCCCATGATTTAGGATCCAGGAAGCATAGTGGTGCCCCACACCAGATGATGTCGTAGTTGGTCCCTTTCTCTCGCACGCCGCAGGGCTGCGTGCCTCAGGCGCACCTGGATCGCAGCAAGTGCCTGCAGATCCTTGCCTGGTGGTTTGAGCCAGGTCTGCTTCCCACTGGATGATGGCAAGTTTACTTTGATCGGTGGAATGGTTCTACGTTGCACCCAGTGAAAAGGAGAAAGAAAAAGAAATGGGACATGGTGGGTTTTCCCTTGGTCTGCAGTATTAGAAGATAGAAATAAATGTCCAGAGAGAAGCCCGGGGCTCCCGGCTCTATAACGCTGAAATTCGGGGCGGGTGGTGGTGGTGGTGGACGGACAACCAACCTATCCATATTTCTAAGGTGGGAAAAACACACACACACCAGTGGTCAGTCTGAACTAAAGGCGACGGTAACGGAAAACCAGAAACCCCCCCAAGGGAACGTTGTAGAGCAAACAATGTGGACAATATAGCGGGTAGAAATCGGCCAAAGTTACGAGTGATGTGCAGTGCAATCCTCCACCTTTTTATTCAGCAGTAAATGCAGCTGAGTGCTATTTACTCCTCAAGGAAGCGTGTTTAGGTCTGTCCCATTGAGTTCAATAGGAGAAATTCGGTTTGCGCACTGGTAGGAGTCTGCTGAGATCAACTCGACTTCACTTTGGCTGGATCGTGTGGCTGTTTACTTCACACTTTTAGCCTGCTCGTGCTCGCCTCGGAGGAGCTCAGGGCCCTGAGAAGAGGGCCAAGCAGGGCGTGTAGCCTACGCAGTTTGAACCTTGGATTCCAGTAGCTGGCCTGACCAGATAGCCTAGAGAAATTGTTGGTGTAGTTTGCAGTGAGTGAGGCTATTCCACCCAGCTTGATAACGCGCTTAGGACTTAACTGAGTTTACCCAGTAATGAGATCAGAATGTAGATTCAGTGAAAAAAGAAGACAGAATGAGGTAAGCCTACAAGAGCTAGTGAAAGTTTGGTCTCCTCACCTCTCCTGGTTTCTTTCAGTCTTTAAGAAAGACTGCGACTCTACACTGTTGGGTTTTAAAGTTTCATCCCCGCCACCGCCCCCTCATCTATCTCCCTAGTGGAAAACGAGTTTTTCCCCTCAAAAAGGTCGTCGTCCTTCTCCCCCACCCCCATGCCCATCCCATCTCCAAAAACCCTTCTGAACCCTTCGCCTTCTCAGATCCTTCTGTCCCTGCTCTCTGGGCTTCCTTTCTTTGGCACTTTGTACTTCGTGAAAAGGGATGGCTTATTTCCCTCCTGCTTGACAGCTCTGCCCTGATAGGAAAGAGGGAAATGCCAGAACACACGGCAGTCTGTATTCAATAAATAACTGTTTTGAAAATAAATACACCGGGTTGTTTCCTAAGTTTTGCCCAGCCTTCCCTTTCCGCGCCTTGGCACGCGTGTCGCTTGAAAGCTCCCGTTGTGCTGTCGGTCTCTGGGAAACAAGGTCCGTCTGATTCACCGACGGTGGTGCCCTGGAAATACCGCTTTTCGCAAGGGATCTCCGGACATTCTGCAGTCCGGTCAGCGAGGGCAGCAGGTGAGCAGGAAGGGCTCATGAAACACTGACACGTCGCCGATTGATTGCCCTGGGCAACAGAGCGGTTCGTTTTCTTCAGAACGCCCCGTCGCTCCTTTAGCCTGGCTAACAATTTTTCAAGCCGAGTTTGGCGAGAGGTCACTAGAAGGCGGGTGATTCCTTTGAATAGGCCGCGCAGGGACCTCCCTCCCCCTGTGGCAAAAAGCATCCAATAGTGGCCTAAGCACGAGTCCGAGACTGACTCTTGGGCGTTCGCTCCATCTACACAGGTTGCCCCTTGCTTGGACTCCCCGGTCCAGGAGGAAGGCTGAGATGCTTTTGCATAACTCTGAATTCTGCACTTCTCTCCCGAGCGTGCGTTGGGGGCGGGGAGGCCGCGTCTCATACAAGCATGTTCGTCGCCTGATGACTGTCACGTCGAGTGATGATCAGCACGCCTGATATGGGCCATCAGAAATCAAACACCAAGGCAGGACTTCCACCTCTCCTCCAACGCGATAGCTTTTCAACTTGTCCGGAAGGAAGTATCGCTCAGTTCAACGGGGCTTACTTCCAGGGAAGTGGGTTGAGGGCTGCAGCTGCTCGTCACCAAATGCGGGGTGATCTAGAGCTATCGAGGGGTTGTGCATTCGTATGCGCAGTAGCCGAAAGAGCGCAGGAGTGTTTATGCACTCCTGGATCCTGTACGCGTTGACTTCCCTTTTTTTAATTCAGGAAAAAAGAATCCGACGACCAGAATTGTCTTCATGGCAGATGAGGAAGAAACTAATGACAGAAAACCCTGTCTATGGATTTCTCCTTTTGTCCGAATGGACCGGAATTTTTTTTAAAAGAAATTAGGTGGCGGGGAATACTTTGGGCGTGATCTGCTCGTTTCAAGCTAGTTTGCCTTTCACCAGAGTCGAATGATCTCTCGCTCCTTCCCCTGAATTTCCGCCGCTGGCGTGGAGCTCCAAAACTGTGAGAGGTGCGACCCCTGGTGTCCGCTGTAGTAACACACGCGCACGCACAATCGCCGCCTTCCTCTTTGCAGGTGTGTGCGTGTCTTTGAGGGAACTCACTCGGGGGATCCAGGCACTGGGTGGGTGGCCGCGGACGGAGCTCTTTGCGCGAGCGTTACTTTAGAAGCCCCACTTGCTTCGCCCCCTACCGGAGCTTTGCCGCTGACGTCAAAGGCAGCAACAATCTCGGTCCCTAAACTTGTATTTGGAGACAATGAAGTGATGGGGTGGAGAGGAGGAAAGGAGGGGGGAAATCAGCTGGCGATGACGAGATCAGAAGAACAGATGTTTAAACAGCCCGGTAGAGAATCGCTTCTTATCGTTCTCACAAACTAATCAGGCAATGTAAAGCAGGCAAAAGATTTACTTCAAAGGCAGAAGCCGTTTACATGACTTCAGATCACGGGAAATAAATATTCACAGAGAGCCATGGGTGCAGTTTTAGAAGGCGGCTGGATTGCTTCATCTGCATTGTTTATGCATCTAAATAAATGGTGGTGGCTATATAAAACTAACCTTGGGGCTGTGATAATGTATTGCTCATTACTCATCCTGCTGCTGGTATTTCCCAAACATTCCCATCCACCCTGGTTGTGTTAATTATTAAGCCCCATCAGTTCCAGCGTATGTAAATCTTAGAGCGAGAGCGCGCGGTGCGTGTGGGCGCGCGTCCCTTCTACACTACCCACATAGCATCGGCAGTGTGAGAGACAAAATGCTGCAGAATTATTTGCTGGAGGTGAGGAAAGTCTTGTGCTTCCCCCAAAGGGGGAAGTTGAACAGGCTGTTCTGTCTATTTATTACATTTCTGTACTGCCCAATATCCTAAACTCTTTATTTCTCACATTCCCAAATTTAATCCAGGAATTCGCTTTGGAATAGAGCAATGGAGGGAGGCAATTTGGAGGGCCATGCCATGCCACAATCTGCTTTTGAAACTCCTTTCAGTTCCAAACTATGAAAGTTTGACTTATGACTGAAAAGACTAGGACAGTCAAGCCACAACCAGTAGAATGACAGGGAAACAACTTTAACCACATCCCAATAAAATTGGGCTATGTGGTCACAACATCCTCTTCTAGTGGGCAGCCGGTAGAGAAAAGATCTAAGCAGAGAAAAGGGTTGTCTCCTGCATTCGTGGAACTTGGCATTTCCTGTGCAAACCAAACATGGTCTTTCAGCATAGAGTTGTTTTATTACACTTCCCAGAGCAGTAAAAATCATTTATTCATATAATCAAGCACTTATTTATTACTTATCATAAATTAATTCATTGCAATGAAAATGAGAAAAAATTATCTCTATTAAAGGACAAAAATTCCCCTTGTAGCCAACTCTGTAGATATTCATATGTATATGTATGACTTTAATTGGTAATTTTATCCTTTCAGAGGAAGTGAACTTGTTTTTTTTTGTTGTTGTTTTTTTTGTGTTTTTTTTTTTTTTGCTTTTTGGGAAGAAAAAGATATACCAGGACCATTCAAGGAAAAATTGTATGTATAAATCAGTTTGTGACTATGTCATATGAAAATCAGTAGCCTGGCTGTATTGTCAATAAACTCACTCCCTCTTACAACAGATAAAGACATACTCCTTCTCTGCTGGACTTAAACTGCAATTGTTTATTCAGGTTAAATGAATAAACAATGAAACACAATTTAAATAAATCAGCTGTTAAGTGTTTTGTTTTTATTCAGATAAGAATTCTTAAGATTAACATGTTCTATTGTTTATATAGCCTTTGAAAGGATAATACAAGATGGTACTCAATTGGTCATGTATTTTTTAAAAATAAGCATCATTTATCAAAATACATTTAGAGCATAATTCTGTACAATTCTTACTCAAATGTAAGTTCCATTGAGTTCAATGGAGATTACTCTACCCACTTACCTGGGAGGAACCAAATGCAATGGAGTTTACTTTAAGGGCTTTGCCATAGATTCTGTATGTGGATAAACTGTCTGTATAAGTTAAGCAAATAGTCCGATGAACTGTTACTATGCAGATAAAATTTAGTAGAATGTTAAAAGAATCAGTCAATTTTCCATCATCCTTTTTAAAAACAGATATTATTACAAGTGTGGATAAAGGGGCTCAAGGGAGATTCAGCAGTTCCCACCCCCAAACTGCAAAACATTTTGCAATCACCAAGTACTCTAGGAGTGCACTTGCACTTTCTTGGTGTGTGTGTTCATGTTTGTCCATGATGTTTGTACAATGTGCATCTATTGTCCATTTTTTCTTCAGCCTAGTTTCCACCTGCACTGCAAACACAAAATAGTACACATGATAAGAGAGATGTCAGGATGGAGTTTTCTCATGCCACATCATTGTTTCTCCTCCTGGTATTGAACAGATTTAGTGCAAATCATCTTAACTGGGAGTGTATTTCCATTCCTTTGTAGTTCATCCAAAGCATCACAAGGTTTAAAGAACATTGTCAGAGAAGGCTATTTCACTTGAATGAATGATTCTCTCTGTGTGTATGTGTGTGTGATTGCCCATAACAAAGGGCTGTTTTGGAGAGGAAGGAGGAAAGTGAAAGCCCCTCCCACCCACTTGCTTCTGCCCAACCTTTTTCCTTTTCTCCATCCCTCATCCCTCTCCTTAAATGTTTTTAAACATTCATTTGCCACTTTGGAAACCTGTAAAATTGAAAAGTAAGTTAAAAATTCATCAGATAAGTAAATAAATACCTTCTTCTCATCCCTCTCTTCTCCTTCCACTATACCCATGAGAGCATTCTGAGGAGGAAGCACACCGAACCAGGTGGCTGGACAATTTGTCTTCTTTTCCCAGCTGTACTCAGCCTGGAGAGAGAGAGAGGAAAGGAGTGTCCCTCCCACCTAGGTGACTCTCCTGATAACACAAGAACTGGCTTTAAGTAAAGGGAGAACTCTCTTTCTGAAAGTCAGTTAGTTCTCTATTTCTCGATCATACTCTAGTGCAGTGTTCTCCAACCTTGGGTCCCCTGATATTTTTGGCCTACAACTTCCAGCATGCCCCAGCCAGCGTAGTTGTAGGCCAAAAACATCTGGGGACCCAAGGTTGGAGAACATTGCTCTAGTGCGATACTGCTAGCATGTGATGAAGAGATAGAATGCTGGGAATATGCACATGCACATATATGATTTGTGTAAAGAAAAAGTGGACCTAGCTGCAAAGAATGGTGGCACATGGTTCAGTTACGTTGCTAGCAGGTCTGAGCCTGACTAATGTCTGGATGTTTGCTGCCCAGAGTTCCATGGAGGACAAGTTGAAATGAACAAGCAGAATGTTGAATATTTATTTATTTATTATATTTATACCCCACCCTTTTTTCCTGCAAGGAACCCAAGGCAGCTTACATAATCTTCCTGCTCCTCCATTTTATCCTCACAACAACCCTGTGAGGTAGGTTAGGCTGAGAGTCAGTCAGTGACTGGCCCAAAGTCACCCAGTGAGTTTCATGGCCGAGTGGGGAATAGAACCCCGGATCTCCCGAGTCCCAGTCCAACACTCTCACCACTACGCCACACTGGCTCTCGACAAGAATAACAGTATTGATAGCTAGTGGATGTTAAATGTGTCACCATAGGCAACTTTATCGATTGCAAAGATACCATGCAGATGCAGTAGGACTTTAAGGTACAGTTAGGCTACACCCCTCAATTTGCCCTTCACTAGGATTAAACTGACCATTGTGGATCTTCTTTCATACTTTGTAGGCTCAGTTTATGTTTTTTCTCAATTATTATACTATTGTTTTGTCAGAGTAAATGACTTGCTGGCAAGTGAGGATGTTTTGTTTTTTTTACTATCAAAAATATATTCCAAACATTTGGGGGCCTAGTCCTTTAGCAGTTAAAACAAGTAGCCATTATCATTAACAACCTTCTGCTACCAAAAACAGGCCTTTAGTTAAACATACATAGATATGTTTTCATTACAGTTTTATGAACCAACAAATTTGGTGGTCATACTATGTTAAGTTTTAAGCATGTATTACTGAAATCTATTGAATTATCCATATTCAGACACAACAGCAAACTAATTAACATTGCAAGCATGAGGAACCTCAAGCCTCGAGCTCACATCTCCTTCCTCCCTGTCCTCCTTTATTCACACATGAGGGGAGGAGACTAGAAGCTTCCAGTGCTGTTTTGTGGCACACCATAGTTTTACTATAAACCTGGATCCCAAACCAGAATCAAACAATGGTTTGGTATCAGGGGCTGTGGGAAACTTTGATTTGCATGAAGTGTAGTTTTCCAGGTTTGGATGCAATGTCAAAGCATGGTTTGCCATAAACCAGCACCACAACCTTCTAACCTTCTCTCCTTGCATGCAGAGGAAGGGGAGGAGGGGGCAAACATGGTTGACTGTTATGCCTGAATGCACTCATAAGGTGCACATGCTTCTTAGTAGGACAGATAGACAGGATAATGCAAGTGTGAGAATTTAACTTAATGTCTCCAAACCTGCAGGGGACCCACCAAAGAAATTTGTTTTTATTTAGGAGTCATCTTAGCTCCAAACCTAACTCAGATGTAAAACTGTCTTACTGTGCAATTCTATACATGTCTGCTCAGATGTAAGCCCAATTGAATTCAGTGAGAGTCAGGGCCGGTGCTACCATTAGGCCAACTAGGCGGCTGCCTAGGGCGCCAGGCTAAAGGGGGCACCAGGAGCATACGGCTGGAGGGAGGGCTCAAGTGGGAAGGGGGGCCGCTAAATGTCTGATCGTGCCTAGGGTACCAAACTGCCTTGCACTGGCCCTGGTGAGAGTTACTTCCAGGTAAGTGTGTATAGGGTGCAGCCTTAGGTGTCTTTTTCCTTTATTGTATGCAGTGGCACTCCTGGTAGTTGTGGCAACACCTTCATCAGGATCCTATGGCCCATCTGCATGTCCCTAATTTACTTACGTTTATGCTATACTACACTCTAACTGCACACATTTTGTTAGAGTGTGGTACACAAGTATGTGGAACAAAGGAAGGGTGAGAACACCTGATTTGGATCTCATATGACACCTGATTCAGCTCTCATAAGCATAAACTGGTGAAATCAGGCCATACTCTACTCCCAATGCTGTGGAAACTGTGCCTAGGTTCCTCCACACTTGACTTAATCTCAGACTTAGACAAGTGCAGTGAAAAGTTTTACTGAAAATTAGTTGGTCCCCTTCTGGCCCAAAGTCACCCAGTGAGTTTCATGGCCGAGCGGGGACTAGAACCCAGATCTCCCGAGTCCCAGTCCAACACTCTCACCACTATGCCACACTGGCTCTCTGGCTATGGAGCCTTACAGTGTAATCTTATGCATGTTTATCTGGAAGTAAGTCTCAATGGGCTGGTTCACGCGACACGGCCAGCTCATTGTGGGTTATTTAACCATGTCATTAAACTATGTCATCTGAACCCACAGTCAATGTGGGTTATTCAAGGTTATACCAAACTATCCTGATAGCTCTACTTCTGGACACTTAGAAACTTAGAGCCTACTTTTATTACACACATGTACTGGAAGTGTAAGATAATGTCTGGTTTTTGGAGTAGTGTCAAACAAAGAATCAACCTCACATTAGGCAGAATATGTGAATTCTCATTCATTTACTTGGTGCTTCATTACATTCTGGCCTGATAGGTCCTAAATAAGATATATGTAGTTTGCATTCAGCATGCTGCCTTAGTTGCTAAGCAACCGGTTTTATGGACTTGGAAATCCTGTTCTTCACCTGACATTGATAACTGGGTAGCAGAACTCCTAGAATTAGCATATCAAGAATGAGTGCCATATATACAAAGGGCTTGATACAGAGATAGAACAGAACTCCAATTGCCCAACAAAGCATTCCTGGCTCCCCCTCCCACTACATCCCCCTGTGCCCCAAAAGCCACTCCTGAGATCAAGAGACCCACTGAATGGCATATGATGGGGCATGGGAGAGCTACATTGGGATGGAGGTCAGCATAAATAGGTGATGCTGCCTCGTGCAAACAGATGTACCTTTCCACTCATCAAGATGTCTCTGAATCCAAGCCAGTGACATTAGTTGCACAAATTTAATGGCATATGAGATGCCTTTCTGGAGAACTATATTACAGTATTGCCTTTTCCAGCAGTTGTTGTAACTTGGTAACCTGACCTGACTCCTAGTCCATCTGTCTGACACACAAAAATGTACTCCCGCCCCATCCTCTTCTTCCAACTCTTTCTTTCCCCTGTTTCTCTTTTTCTGTCTCATTCCCTATCTTCCTGTTCATCTACTGGGATACAGAAAACCAGATATATTCAGTCATTGAATATCAAACAATACCACTGAAAGGGATTATAGATCATAGAGTTGGAAGGAGCCTACAAGGCTATCAAGTCCAACCCCCTGCTCAATGCAGGAAACTAGAGATGGGGTCTCCCATCCAGGCCTGACCCTGCTTAGCTTTCCACACTCAGACAAGCTGAGCCAGCATGAGCCACTGTTCCCTTTGTTTATATATATTTACATTACATATATCTCTTCTAAAACTTTACATTTTGGTTCTAATTTTAGTGACTATTAATAATGTTACTTTATAGATATTGACAAGTCTTAATAAATTACCAATTGAAAGGTAAAAGAAACAGATGAGGGGTCGATTATATGTATAGGAAGGGGCATCTCTCTGTCCCACGCTCTTTGGAGCAAGTAATCACTGGTGGCTATAATCTATGCCATGAAAATTTATACAGAAAATTTGTTAACAGCAGCTAGGTTAATGATTGCGAGGAAATAGAAGGTTCAGCATGAATTTCTAATTACTGACTGGTATAAGGAGATACGGCATATACCGGTAGCTCTTAATGATAAATTGACTTGTAGTATTAAATGTAAAAAGGGACAGCTAAAGATAAATAATTTTAAGGATATTTGGGGTCAGTTCCTAGATTATGTGTTAATAAAGGGGAAAGGGAGTATGTCTTGTCAGGATATGTTATATTTTTGTTATACGGAATAGTAATTGTTTAATGGGACGGAAGTATATCAATTGGTCCCTAGGAGGGTGGGGGTGCACTGTATGATTTATTGTATGTAGTTTTTGTTCAAATTTTGTGTTATGGTTGTATTTTGTTATTTTTTGTCATATTTTGTTTTGGAAAACAATTTTAAAATACAAATTTTAAAAAAGAAAATTTATATAGAGTTAGGTCTTCTTCATACAACTACTTTCCCACTACAAGTTGACATTCTACATTCATAGTAGAGATTTGTGAGGAGCTCGAAGGAACAACAAAGAACAAATACTCTTGTGGCACCATAAAGGCTAACAGATTTATTGTGGTATACACTTCATGGGCTAGACCCAACAAACGTGTATGCCACAATACACCTGTTAGGCTTGGAGCCTAAGATCAGTTAATGTAAAAGTTCACAGAGAGAAAGTTTTCCCTCCCTTCCTCCCCCCTGTGGCCACCTGCATCTCCAGAGGTTCATGGGACTCTCCTGAACAATGTCCTATGGGGTGCAGGGGGCTGTTGTGGAATGGGAATCACCCCAAATTGGACAGAGGTTAATTTACAGTATTCTAGGATGCCAGGCATTGTCTTTAAAATGCAACATGACTATTTATTGGTTTTATTGCAACAGATTAACATTGCTATCCATTTAGAATTTGTGAATGAGTTCACCACCTGTCCACTGCTGTACCAGTATGCACCTGGCAGGCCTGATATTTGAGTTTTGTCAAATATGAGTGGGTAGGGTAAGAAGGGACACAGATTGAATTTGCTCATAAGACTGGGATCCACTTTGCTTTCCTCTGCACTGTGACTGTCAAAAAGCCACCTTGTAGTGGGAGGTCTTCACTTTACCAAGAATAGAAACTATGATAAGAATGTATAGTTTAGGCACCGTTCAGATATATTTACCTATCTGGTGTTACCTGGCAACATCAGGTTCTATTTTACCTTGGAGTGTATTTGAACTGAATCCAAATATAAATCACAAATGTAGTAATAACTAACTGATGTAGAAACACCTGCATTGCATCCCTGGATCCCCATGCACAAATCTAAACTACAAAAACATGGCACTTGAATGTATTTTTTAAAAATTATGTTTGTTATCAGCACATTCAATGATCTAACAGAATTTATTGAACGGAACTTTAAGAACATGATAATTTGATTCCTATCAGCTCTATGGGTCAGAGAGGGGGAAACCATCCAGGTTTTCTGCAGCAGATCTCCCACAGACAGACTTAGCAACAGTAAACATTACTCCAGTGTTTGTTTACCAAAGATACAAGTACTAGCATCTGCAAGATGTTATGGCTTTTACTACATCTCCTTCGTGACATTTTCATAACTCTGGAGAACTCCTATTCCTAAGTAAAGGTTTTAAAAAACCAACATATTCATAGGGCCATGTGCCCTACTTTACAGTCCTCTATTTGAAGGGCTACCAGAGGATAGTCCTCTATTCAAATGACTGTCCAAGTCTGGTTTGAAGACTGTTCACCATAAGAATGAAGAGCAGGAACCTTGACATTGCCCATCAACAGTTAGCACCCGGTAATAGACCTGGACAACAGACTGAGCAGGCCCACAGTTCGCCTGGTCACAGTCACTATGGTGAGATGTATAGTACTTCAAGAAATTGTTTCTAAATTTGCACTTATACATATAAATCAACATATACACATTCTATGCAAGTCTGTGTCCTCTTTCTGGTGCAATGCATTTCCTCTTTTTTCTGCTGATGAGTAAGTGGCCACCCTAAGCCTAAGCCTATTTACAAATGGTTCAGTTGGCTTCAGTGGGATGTTTAATACAGTGCAATCTTATACATGTCTTCTCAGAAGAAAGCCCCACTGAGTACAAGGGAGCTTACTTCCAGGTAAGTGTGTACAGGATTGGTAGGGATGTGTGAGGATTTCGCTCAGGGTGTGTGGAAATCTGGCGGTCTAGCTGGGCTCGACCCCCCCAAACTCCATCCCACTTACCTCTTCCCCGGCTTGACTTGCATTCTCCCAAGTCGAGTTTGGGAAGTGACTTCTGGGTTCCTGGCGGGCTGCTGTCCACGTTGAAAATGCCTTAAGATAAGCCTAAAGCAGCCACAATTTGTGTAATTTGTGCAAATTGTGGCCGCTTTTGCTGTATCTTAAGGCATTTTCTACATAAACAGTGGCCTGCTGGGAACCTGAAAGTCTGGCGAGTGATGCAGGGCGCGCCAGCTTTCAGCCTGGCTCCGCAGGTGCAGCAGCGGTGTCCACCGAGCCTGAGGCAGGTCGGGTCCTGGCAGATCGCCCACCGCTATGCCTTACAGTGTAATCTTATGCATGTTTATCTGGAAGTAAGTCTCAATGGGCTGGTTCACGCGACACAGCCAGCTCATTGTGGGTTATTTAACCATGTCATTAAACTATGTCATCTGAACCCACAGTCAATGTGGGTTATTCAAAGATTAAACAACCCTTGCTTAACCCACAATTTGCTGCAGCTGGTTAACCCAGACAGCAAACCCACGTGGGCTGGTTAATCCACAATGAGCTGTGCTGTGTGCTGGCATGTGCAGCAGCCATTTTGATTGCACAACCCCCAATTGAGCCAATGGGAGATTACGCCATATCGTCCAAAACCAGTCATTGTGGGTTAAACAACCCTCACTTAACCCCTACTGCAAATCATAGGTTAAGCGAGCATTGTTTAATCCTCAAATAACCCATGATGACCAGGTTCAGATGACATGGTACAATTCCCGATCAGCCCAATCGGAGGGTGCATATTCAAAATGGCAGCTGCATATGCCCCACCTTAGCTGCAGCTAATCATGGGTTAATTAACCCATGATAACCCACCATGTTGTACGAACATGTTATTTAGGGTACATTCAAAGATGAATGTCCATCACTTGCCAGTGTTAAGTGATGTTAATGAACAGTGCATGTGTGAAGGCGCCCTTACAAAAACAGGGAGCACAGTGCTTTTCAGTGGAGTGGTAGCTCATGCATTCAGCTGTGAGTTATTGGATGTTGAGCAACTGAGTGGTGAGACATCAAATGTGTAAATCAGCCCTCAGTGAGGTTACTCTTACTTTAAAATGGCAGCATCAGCAAAACCAGCACTAGACTGAATGGATATGATACAACCAAGGTTAAGCTCATTTAAGTACCTTTGATTTTAATAAGAGAAGTAAACTCATGTTTAATCCTACCAATGAACTTAGTGAGCTTCATTTTGGCTGGATTGTGCCCCAAATTAGTGACCAATTGCTGGTAGAACCTAAGAAATAGCCTGTTCTATCTTTCACTTCAGTAGATATTTGGATATACTAGAACATTTAGAACACTCTAAAGTTAATTTCTATCAAAATGACTTGAAATTTGCTAATGTTAATGCTAAGACAGCAAAAGAAATACCCCAAGAGCCGGAGGGAAGCAGCTGCAAGGGCATCTGCTATTTTCACCAATCCATGGGACTCTCCCTAACATATTTTTACTGTTTTTCTCTTTTTCTTCTGCCATAAATATATTCCCCATGCTGTAAATAAATAACTTGCAAGCACCATAAAGTTAATATATATGAATAAATCTTAACTACCTAATGTCAGGTCAGAAGTATAAATCTTATCTAATATGCCAGGTCAGAAGGGAAGAATACTTTCACTAAAAAAATAGCAAGCACCTTCCAGGAGCTGAGCTCTAACTCTCTCTTTTCTTTTTTCACCTCTCTAAAAATATTCTGCTGCCAATAAGATGATTTGAACGGTCTCCTTTTAGAATTTCCAAAAGAAAAATAAACATGTGGAGCAGAATTAATTTATAAAACATGCCAAGGTTTATCTTGGCAGAACACTTTTCAGCAGTGAGATTTTTCTCTCCTTTCCTTTCTTCCAGACATGCACACATTTACTTTCCTCTACTTTCCTTACAAAATGGACAAGTTATTTAGCTATAATATAATAGAGCAAGGCAGTACATTCTATTTATAGCTAGTAGTAGAAGCTATGGCTTCTTCAACATAAAAGACTCTCATTTCAAATGCACTGGAATTTGCTACAACAGAGAGTCCTACAATCCAGGTGCTTTCACCCCAATATTCATTGATTTCAGACAGTCGGCTTTGAAATAGGTTTCATACTTTCTTCTTACCAAGAAGTCAATTCTAATTACAAGGCACCCTGAGTAATGCTAAGCCCATATTTAAGAATTCTGTAGTATCAGGCTAAAGTACTCAGTACCCCATGTTATCACACTGTGTGCGAGCCATAGATGAACAATATACACTGGGTCTGCATTTGTTTGTAGGGTCCGGTAATAATAGTGTATTATTACACTAACTTATTAAATAATAATTTAATAATGCTTAAATTTCATATAGTTCATTAGTGCATTCAAAGTGCTTTCCATATAGCTTATTGTTATAGTACAGTGAGTTTTAGATTATTAATATTTCTCAGTTATGAGAGGGGCAAAGTGTGGTCTGAAAGCACATAATTCCGCAATGTCGCTGAAGCCAAGCAAATCCAGCTGGGAACCCCACACAACCCAAGCCCACAAGCAAGTTAAGCACTCATGCAAGGAGAAGGTAAGCATTATTTATGTACTTATTTAATAATTTATTATCCCAGGGAATGGTTTATAACTCATTTAAACTCATAAATCATCTGGTGAAGGCAAAACAAGGGTATAGCAAAGGGAGCTAAATCCCAGAAGTGTAACCCTTTATAAGTTTACAGTTGGAAGCTAAATCTGGGGGGGGGGGGGGGAATGCAGCAGGAACTTAGAATTCTTGAAGTCCTCTCCTCTGAATAGAAAATCTCCACTCCCAGGGGGCTCAACTAACCTAGATTTCCACTCACTGGAAGCTAGTGCAGACTAGTAGCTGAGCAATAAGTAGCTTTTTAAGCAAGGCCTTCTAATCTGAGTGGCTGCAGCAGCAGTTGGGGCAAGCTAGTTAGTGCTACATAAGGATGAAAACTTGTGAGATAGCCCAGCTCTCTGAGCGCAAGGAGCCCCAGTGACAAAGCGTCAGCAACTGAGCTAAGCACCTGTGCGAGTTTCACAACAGGGCAAGGAGATTAGGGCAGTCTTCCCTGCCTTCTCCTAGTAAGTAACTATGAATAAATAACTATAAATAAATTCCCCACCTTTTCCTAGTAAATAACTTAGCCTTTCAGATAAACAAACTCTGTAATAGCAATACAAAAACCAGTTATACAGGAAGAATGACAGCAGGGGTGTAGGGGCAGATTAATATTAGATTATTAATATTTCTCAGTTATGAGAGGGGCAGAGTGTGATCTGAAAGCACATAATTCCGCAATGTCGCTGAACAGATTGTCATATGTATGACTGTCTGCCAGATTAATTGAAGTTGTGGGTGTGTGTTCGATGTAATGAACAGGCCTGTGGCTCATGCTGGCTCAGCTTGTCTGAGTGTGGAAAGCTAAGCAGGGTCAGGCCTGGTTATTACTTGGATGGGAGACCCCTCCTCTGGTTTCCTGCATTGAGCAGGGAGTTGGACTCGATGGCCTTGTAGGCCCCTTCCAACTTTATGATCTATGAAATCTACGAAACACCTGGCTCTCAGGGAACAAGTATGTTCCTTGAAGCCAAGGTTGATGAACTGGAGAAGGAGGGCATCATTCTGAGGAAGAGGGAAATGATCCCTTAGAAAGGACCCATTCCTCAGAAGAAGAACATATATCCTCTTGCACCAAGGATGTGCCTCCAGGGGGTGGGGGCTTGTGGTAGTGAGAGATTTGATCATTATGCATTTATTTATTTATTACATTTCTATAATGCCCAATAGACAAATCTCTCTGGGCAGTTCACAGTTAAAACCACAAAATACAACACTATAAAATACAATGTAAATGTTTAAAACTACAGTATAAAATAAAAAATGACACATTAGATAGCTGGGTTTGTGATGGGCATGTGCACTGCATGGTAAATTGCCTGCCTGGTACGAAGGTTGCAGATATCATGTGCTGTCTAGATAGCTTTGTAGGTAGTGCTGGGGTGGAGTCAGTGGTCGTGGTCCATGTTGGTAGCAATGACATGGGGAAATGTAGCCATGAGGTCCTGGAAGCCAAATTTAGGTTGCTAGTAGGAGGTTGAAATCCAGGATCAGCAAGTTGGCATTCTCTGAAATTCTTCCTTTTTCATATGCAGGGCCAGCTGGAGAGGCAAAACTAAAGAATCTCAATACATGGATGAGACAGTGCTGTAGAGAGGAGGGATTCAGATTACTTAGGCACGACTAGAAAACCTAAAAGGGGAACATTTTTGGGACAAGCCAAGCCTATACAAGAGGGATGGCCTCCACTTGAACCATAATAGAACCAGGCTGTTGGCACTTAACATAAAAAGGTGGCAGAGCAGCTTTTAAACTGAACCCTGGGGGAAAGCCTACAGGAGCTGAAAAGCATGTGGTCTGGGTAGAATCATCCCTAGGAGAGGAAGATGAAAATGTTTCTGATTGCCCAGCTGGAGATAGGGAGGAAATAGGCCAGGAGCATATGGGGAAACATGATGGCCAGTCAGAGAGGCCTAAGTGCCATAGCAGAAGATGCACACACCAGAGACATCTGGGGAGAGACATAGGCATTTCTATGGTAATACTAGAAGCTTCTGAGCCAAAATGGGAGAGTTGGAGTGCCTGGTTTTAAAGGAGAACTTAGATATAGTGAGCATAATGGAAACCTGGTGGAATGGAGAGAACCAGTGGGATACGGTCATCTCTGGATATAAACTCTATAGGAAGGACAGGGAAGGGCGCACTGGAGGAGGTGTTGCTCTGTATGTCAAAGAGGGCATAGTGTCAAGCAGACTAGAAAGCCTAAAAGGAGAAGATTCTTCCACAGAAGCACTGTGGGTGACAACAATACCAGACTTCAAAAGTACTTTAGTATTAGGAACATGCTATCATCCTCCAGATCAGAAAGTTCAGAGTGATCTTGAGATGGAAAATGAAACCAGGGAGGCATCTAAAAGAGGAAATGTTATAATAATGGGTGACTTCAATCACCCCCCACATTGACTGGATAAATGCATGTTCCAGTCACATGAAAGAGGTTAAATTTCTTGATATCCTAAATGACTATACTCTAGAACAGTTGGTCATGGAACTTTCTAGAGGGGAGGTGGCCCTGGATTTAATCTTAAATGGTGCCACCTAGGACCTAGTATGAGATGTGAGTGTTGCCAAACCAATTGGAAACAGTGACTACAATGCTATCAGATTTAATATATATACAAGTGGAAAATTGCCAAGAAAGTCCAACACAGTCACATTTGACTTTAAAAGAGGAAACTACTCTAAAATGAGGATACTTGTAAAAAGGAAGTTGAGAGAGGGAGTCAAGATGGTCAAATCCCTTCAAAATACTTGGAGTTTACTCAAAACTACAAAAATAAAAGCTCAGCTAGACTGTATACCATAGCACTGTATACCACAGTAGCACCAAAACCAAGAGGTTACCAGCATGGTTAATGAGTAGGGTCAACAAAGCTATTAGAGAAAAGAAGGCTTCCTTCAGAAAATGGAGGTCTTGCCCAAAAGGAGGAGAACAAAAGGTAGCACAAACTTGCACAACAGAGATGCATCAGACAGTAAGTGATGCAAAAAAGCATTTTGAGGAGCATATCGCTAATAATATCGAGGCCAGAAATAAAGAATTCTTTAAATATATCAGAAATAGGAAACCAGCTAGGGAGGCAGTTGGACCGCTGGATGACAATGGAGTTAAAGGACTACTAAAGGAGGATAAGGAGATTGTGGAGAAGTTGAATGAATTCTTTTCATCCGTCTTCACTGCAGAAGATGTAGGACAGATAGCTGTGTCTAAGCTGATCTTCTAACAAAAATATGTAACAAGTCCCTAAGATCAGCCTCTGTACCAAAGGACTGGAAAATGGCCAATGTAACACCAATTGTTTAAAAGGGATCCTGGGGGGATCTGAGAAATTATAGGCTGGTTAGGTTAACATCTGTTCCAGGTAAATTGGCTGAAAGCATTATTAAAGATGAGATTAGTAAGCATATAGATATAGAAGGACAAGCCTTTCTGAAATAGAATCAATATGGCTTCCACAAAGTTAAGTCATATCTCATTAATCTTTTAAAGTTCTTTGAGAGTATCAATAAACATGTGGACAGGGATGATCTGGTAGACATTGTTTACTTGAACTTCCAAAAGGCTTTTGACAAAGTCCATCAACAAAGACTCCTGAGCAAACTTCACAGTCATGGAATAAGAGGAGAGGTCCTCTTATGGATCAGTAACTGATTAACAGAAAGCAAAATGTAGGTTACCAGCATGGTTAATGAGTAGGGTCATAAATGGTAAATTCTCCAAATGCAGGGATGTAAGTGGTGGAGTCCCACAGGGATCTGTATTGGGACCAGTGCTTTTCAACTTGTTCATAAATGATCTGGAATTAGGAGTGAACAGTGAGGTGGCCTAGTTTACTGATGATACCAAATTATTTAGGATGGTTTAAAAAAAGGGATTTCAAAGAGCTCCAAAAGGATCTCTCCAAACTGGGAGAATGGGCATCAAAATGGCAAATTTGGTTCAATATAAGCAAGTGTAAAATGTTGCATGTTGGGGGAGAAGATCCCAATGTCACATATATGCTGATGGGATCTGAGCTAACAGTGACAGACCAAGAAAGAGATCTTGGGGTTGTGGTGGAAAGCTTGATTAAAATGTTGACCTAGTGTGGGACTGCTGTGAAAACGGCAAATTCCATGTTAGGCATTACAGTAATACCTTGGATTGCAAGTAACTTGGTTTGAGAGCATTTTGCAAGACAAGCAAATTTTTAAATATTTATTTTTTACTTGATATACAAGCGACGTCTTGCAATACAAGTACTGTAGTACGGCTCAAATTAAAAATCTCTGTACAAATTTTTTTGGGGGGATTTCGTTTTGATATAAGAGTGTTTTGGATTACAAGCACGTTTCCGGAACGAATTATGCTCTCAATCCAAGGCATGACTGTATCAGGAAAGGAATAGAAAATAAAACTGCCAATATCATACTCCCCTTATACAAAATCTATGGTGCAACCACACTTGGAATACTGTGTACAAATCTGGTCACCAAACTTAAAAAAGGATATTGGAGAGTTGGATCATTCAATGAGAAATGGGAGGCATTTGCTGGTCTCCTGACTGTGTGTGTGTGTGTGTGTGTGTGTGTAGCTGTTGTGTCTGAATGAGGCAGTGAGTCTATCTATGGGCCAGTTCACACATCGTGGCAGCAAATCACAGAGTGCACAAGCTGTTTCTGGTTTGTATAAACAACCTACAAATGGCACCATTCATAAATTGTTAGCACAATGTCCAAACCAGGATATTCTGGGTTGTTTACTGGAGGAGGTGTTGCTCTGTATGTCAAAGAGGGCATAGTGTCAAGCAGACTAGAAAGCCTAATAGGAGAAGATTCTTCCACAGAAGCACTGTGGGTGACAACAATACCAGACTTCAAAAGTACTTTAGTATTAGGAACATGCTATCATCCTCCAGATCAGAAAGTTCAGAGTGATCTTGAGATGGAAAATGAAACCAGGGAGGCATCTAAAAGAGGAAATGTTATAATAATGGGTGACTTCAATCACCCCCACATTGACTGGATAAATGCATGTTCCAGTCACATGAAAGAGGTTAAATTTCTTGATATCCTAAATGACTATACTCTAGAACAGTTGGTCATGGAACTTTCTAGAGGGGAGGTGGCCCTGGATTTAATCTTAAATGGTGCCACCCAGGACCTAGTATGAGATGTGAGTGTTGCCAAACCAATTGGAAACAGTGACTACAATGCTATCAGATTTAATATATATACAAGTGGAAAATTGCCAAGAAAGTCCAACACAGTCACATTTGACTTTAAAAGAGGAAACTACTCTAAAATGAGGATACTTGTAAAAAGGAAGTTGAGAGAGGGAGTCAAGATGGTCAAATCCCTTCAAAATACTTGGAGTTTACTCAAAACTACAAAAATAAAAGCTCAGCTAGACTGTATACCATAGCACTGTATACCACAGTAGCACCAAAACCAAGAGGTTACCAGCATGGTTAATGAGTAGGGTCAACAAAGCTATTAGAGAAAAGAAGGCTTCCTTCAGAAAATGGAAGTCTTGCCCAAAAGGAGGAGAACAAAAGGTAGCACAAACTTGCACAACAGAGATGCATCAGACAGTAAGTGATGCAAAAAAGCATTTTGAGGAGCATATCGCTAATAATATCGAGGCCAGAAATAAAGAATTCTTTAAATATATCAGAAATAGCAACCATAACAACCCATAAACAAGCCAGAGTGTCCATGTTCAGACATAACACTAACAACGTACAAATGAAGCATTCATAAGTTGTTTATGCAAACTGGAAATGGCTCAGACACTTCGCACATCTCCCCAAATTGTGGGTTAACTCACAGTGGCATGTGAACCAGGTCTGTCTCTTCAGGGCCAGATTAAGATAGGGGCTATTGGAGCTGTAGCTCCAGGCCCCTACCCCAAAACAGGCCCACAATCAGGACCGGTGCAGGGCAGTTTGGCGCCCCAGGCGAAATAATATTTAGCGGGGGGCCCTCTCCAAAGCAGCCCTGCTCTGCAAAAAAAAAAAAAACCCTGCGCCGCCACCACCAACCTACCTTCCCCCCGCCCTGGCGGCTGCTGCTGCTGCTGCCGCCGCTGCCGACGACGAGGAGGAGGAGGAGGAAGTGACGCGACGGGACCCCCGCGCTGTTTTTTGCCGGGGAAACCATGGCAACAGGGCTGTTTAAGCCCTGTTGCCCTGGTTCCTCCCGCCAAAACAACGCGGGCGGGGCTCCGGAAGCGACACGATGCGGAGAAGGTAGGTGGCGGGGGGGGTCGGGGGGGTGGTGATGGCGGCAGCGGAGGGAGGTGCAGCAGCAGCGAGCGGGAGGGCGGGGGGAGGCGCAGCGGCGAGCGGAACGGGAGGGTGCAGCGGCGGCGGCGGGAGGGAGGGAGGGTGGGGAGGCGGAGGCCTGGCGGGGGCGGCGCAGCGGAGGCAGAGGCCTGGCGGGGGCGGCGCAGCGGCAGCGAAGAGGAGTGCAGCGTTTCTGTGCCCTCTTCAGCCACGCGCCCTCTTCAGCTGCGCGCCCTCCTCAGCACCAGGCCCATAATGCTCTTAATCCGGCCCTGTGTCTCTTTCTTGAGAGAGGGTGCGTGGGTGTGGGAGAGATAAATACATTTTGATGTGTATTTATATTTTCTCTGTGAGAGTGCTGTATGCTTTAAAAGGGGGAGCTTGGGTTTGTATTTGCGTTCTCTACCATGGAAGAGAGCATAGTCTTTTGCTTTCAGGAAAGTATGGAAGATGATTTCCACTACATTATGTAGTGGAAAATGTTTTTGCATTATTATTGTACATTGCTGACTGTGTGTGTGCATGCACAAATGTGTGGGAGTTCAGTATTGGGGGTGTTGGGACTTGAAAAAGATACTAGGAGAGGATATATTGTGGAGTAATATCCTTCCTATCTCACGTTAATGAGATCAGCAGAGTAGAGTCCCTTTCCAGCTTAAAAGAAGCTTAGATTTGGCTAGTGTTAGCCAGTTAGCATTTGGTAATCCAGGATGCTTTAAGGCAGACTGGATTTCCCTGGTTTTGCCCCCTTTTCTCTCCCTCAGAACAATAATCAGAGACACAGTCTTGTAAAAGTTAAAAGTAACATTTACTCACTCAGATTATGCAGTTTCATTCAGGCAGGCTTAAAAGCATTTCTTACAGTTGGTTACAGTTCATGTGGAAATATTTGGGGTCTGAACTTGTGGAGTTCAGACCAGCAACTCTGGTTACATGCTGCTGCTAGAACAACGTGGAGACAACAACTGGTGCCACACTACTAAGAGTCCCAGCAGAAAGTGGAAGAGCTGATAGCTACGCCCACTTCCTGTTGGGGCTCTGTTAATGATTCAATGAGTACCTTCTAGGGAATCCACCCTAGAAGGTATCAGTGATCTTAACCATTTCACCCAACTACCTGGTGAAACATGAGCCATAGGTTTTGACTGCAACTTAAGTATCCCACAGGGGGCATAGTAAGGGGCCCACTACAGAGGGTTAGCCCCAGGCCCATTGCTGCCTTGATCCAACCCTGCTTGGGCCTGTGAAGCAGGGAGTTCCATAGGTGCTGGATCACTGGCTGGAACTCCTGTGCTGGTGTCACTGGAACTACAGAGTGGTGCAAGCTGCTGGTCTAATGAGGTGAGACTGAGTGACACGGTTTCTGGCAGTTGCTGTGGTTGGAACAACCTTCAAGCAGTGGGTCTGGCTGTGTGTGACAGTGTTGATTGATGCTTGCAGTTGAAGCCACATGCTGTGTCAGATCATTCCCAGTGAGGGTTGGCATTTGGAACTCCTTGTGGATGGCTACTTTCCAAGTCCCTTCCCACCTCTGATAGCCTAGGTGTGCTTTCAAAGGACTTAGTAGGCCAGGTTTCTCCAGCACTCATATGGCTGAAGCAATAACATCCTCACGAACGCTGGTCATAATTTAACTCATGTCTTTCCATCTGAGTCTCTCCACTTTTGTATCTCTCCATTGAGAATAATTTCTTCCTAATGGTTGGCTGGAACAGCTCAGGATCAGATAAATCAACTCCCTCCCAGGTAGGCTGTGGCTGCAAGTTCAAACCCTGGGGAGCTGGAACCATAGTGGGGTTGACAGATGCACAGGGATGGGGACTCGGACTCGAGGACTCGACTCGTGAGTCGGACTGAGTCCCCCCTCTGACTCGACTCGGACTCGAGTCCCAATATTTTTAATGGGACTTGAGACTCGACTCGGGACTCGAGACCAAGGACTCTTCAACATCCCTGGGCTGAGCCAGAAGGAGTGGAGAGGAGCTTGATTGCCGGCGAAGAGCGCATGGAAGCGGGGTGTGCTGCTGCTTGGCCACTATGGACGGCTACCAGGAGTGCAGCCCCAACAGTGTGTCAAGATTTATTTTGATTGATGTGTTGCATACTTGGGAGAGGCAGAAGAAGGACCTGAGATTACTCTGTGTGGCTGCTCTGAGTGTGAAGTAGCCTTATTTTGTTGGGAAAAAAACCCATTGATTTTAATAAGGACTCGTGGAGTCAACTTTGGGAGTGACTCGTGACTCGTGACTCATGAGTCACCATTTTGGACCAAGGACTCAGACTCGGACTCGAGACTCGGGTCCAAAGACTCGTGACTCGACTCGTGACTCGAGACCAAGGACTCTTCAACATCCCTGCAGATGCAGTAAGAGGAGTTGGAATCTTGGGGGCAATTTTTTCTATTACATATACCCTGGAAGGCTGGAATTGAGAGAGAGCATGATCCTGCCATTGAGGGTGGTCAGTTTTATAATGTCCCTTCTCTCCACAATGAAAACAAGTAATCTCACCCATCCATGATCCAGGTCTGTTGGCAGGAACTATGGTGCTGGGATCTTGAGATTTGTAATCCAAGTTGAGGGTGGTCCTTCAAAATGTTTGGGTGGTTTTCATTGCTTTTTGAGACTGTTGTCTCTTCCTTAAAAAATTCCTTACTGGGGCTTACAAACATAGGAAGCTTCCTTATACTGAGTCATTGGTCCATCTAGCATAGTATTACCAACACTGACTGGTAGCAGTTCTCCAGGGTTTCAGGCAGGATTCCTTCCTAGCTCTAACTGGAGAAGCCAAGGATTGATGCTGGAACCTTCAGCATGCAAAGCATATGCTAGACCACTGAGCTGCAGAAGCATCAGCAGTCTTGGCAATGGATTGTGGGCTCTGCTTGGTTCTGCTTCATATGGATTTGGATGGTGATATAAAGCTAATTGTTCTGCTCCTATAAGCTGATAATCAGCACTGAAAAATTAGGCTTTTTTTGCCTTTCTACTGCTGCATCAAAAGCTGTTCCAAACTACCCTGCCCCGCAACTGACAGAAAGTCTCAGAGGCACGTTTTTAGAGCCCTGATGTTTCTCCAGCTCTATTCAGCTGTTAATCCAAAGCAGGTTCTGACCCAGCATACTGATTATTCTCTGAATCTGCCATATGTTCCAGTCCACCAGTGACTTGAGAGCGCATGTATTTCATGTGTTCTTTTGGTATTCCAAAGTCCATGAAGGCCCTTTAATATATGGTGAAAAAACTTCAACATCACTGTCTTTTGCAAACTTGGGAAGATGTCTGCAAGCCATCAGCTGGGTTCTGCCTTCATTATTGGATGACTGGAGGTTTAGTCAGGCAAGTTCACTTTGCAGTTCAAGCATCCTTTCCGTGTATTTTCTTCTCTCTCCCTGCCCCCTCCCCACTCTTTTCCTTCTCTCTTGCCTTTCTGGCCCTTCCTTCTTCATTGTCACTGCCACAACTGGACTCCTGAGCAGAGTTCTGCTCCTCCTCTATTTCTGGAAGTTGGATCATGAGAGATTCATCCCCCACTTGCATCTTTGCATCTAGCCCTGAGCAGGCCCATAATCAGTCCATAAATTGGGGGGGGGGGGAGTGGGGGGCAGTTCATCTGGTTTACAGGCATTTAAAAAACAAAATTGTAAACTGTGTTTTAATTATTTGTTTGTAAATAAAAAAATAAAAAATAAGGGAGGCAGAGAAAATGGGGGGGCAGGCTGCCCCAAGCCCAGCCCTGACTACAGGTCCAGCCCTGTCTAAAACCAATGGAAAGAAAACAAACAAAACTTCCTATGTGCGTGCTTGCATTTTCAATTTTAAAACCACTTTTTTGATATTGCTTTACACAGTTTTCTCACTTGCAATTTCTCAAAACACTTCAAAATGTATCCTACCAGGCTGCCACTCAATATGTTATGGATGGGGGTGGTATGACTTTCCCTACTGGTGGACAAGGCTTTACAAGGCTTCCCCCAAAAAGAATTACAGATAGGCTGCCACCAATCAGGATGAATCTCCTGACACACCCTAGTCTGTCCAGCTGTTGTGGAAGTTTCTGAGTCCTATTGCCAAGGACTCCTCGCTTCAGCCCAACCCTAGCAAAACCCTAGGAAATAAATAAATAAATGTGTTTTGGATTTTCTTGCCCAAAGCCCCAACCCAGACACACAAACAAAAATCTTGTGAAAATCCTAAGAACACAAAGGGGTAGTTTGCAACTGTGCGGTCCTTCACGTGGGAGAGAAATTCCCTTTTAGAACAATGCAGACACATTTCCAAATATAAAACAGGAGGTGGGGGGAGGAAAGCAAGGGAAGGCAACAATCACTAACACAGAATTCCAAATAAAATCAATACCAGCAATCTAACTTAGCAAATTACATGTTACCTACTTGAGTAGAGTCTTGGGTTTCATAGCATATGCAAACTTAATTGCAGAGAGGATGGTATGAGGGAGCACATTTTGGCCTCCAATTAGATGTTATTAGAAAGACAACAAGGTGAGCAAACACTTAACTTTTATGGGAATCTGAGTTCAGTTAAAAGCTGGCCCTGTAGCAGAGACTGACCATCGTTTTGTCCAATTGTATGGTATCCTCAAATTCTGAGTGGTGTAGCCAGCAAATCAGAAAATTACTTAATGGCTGAACCCACTGTCATAAGAACCTTACATCTGAATTTTGAAAGCGCTGGCCAGCTCTAAGTGAGCAAACCATGAGCTTAAGTTTTCGGTGTGCACTGGAGAACAAAAAGCGAGTTCTAGCCTATTGGTGCCAACTTACCAGATGCTCTAGGGGGCACTGTTGAGCTATATCTTAGTAGAGGCTTAGTAGAGGCTGGTAAAATCAAGCAAGAATAATTCCAGATCAACACTTGTCAGGGGTGCAGCTTTGGTGCCCCATTCAACTCCTGTTCTTTTCTTATGGCTAGCAAAAGCAGAATAAATCATGCTAAGTTCTGGAAAACCATGCAAAATAGCTTAATTTGCATAATTTATACAAGTCACAATTTGGGGTTCCATGGTGAAGAGTTTTGTTTTTTAGACTGCAATCTTATGCACACTTGCATGGGAGTATTTCAATGGGACTTATATTTGAGTAAACATGCATACTGTTGTACTGTTTTAATATACAGTACATACGGATTTTCATAAGACTGGGAAAATATGTTGAAATTACTGGCAAAGTATATTGAGCAAAAGTCAAGACAATAAGCCATGCTTCTACTTGAACCCACCAAGCCAAACATAGCCAGGGGCTCGCTAAAGATCCTTGTTTGGGTCTCTTGTCTGGAACTTCAAAAACCAATGGGGGTGTCCACAATTACCTGAGAGGCCATAATATATGGCTGGTAGGCTGTGTTCAGTTTGGTGGGTAACAGTTTCCAGGCCTGCAGTAAAGTTGAGTGACTACATTAAGTCTTGTTACTTAATATTGCAGGCAACACTATAACTTTCAAGATAGGATTGTGGGCTTTTTGTAGTTTATATGCTCTGGAATAGGAAGAAGGGCTTTAAAGTAAAATATGTTCCCGCTATTCTTTCTGTGGTTTCTATTTAAAAACAAAAACAAAAAACCACCTGCATGACAAAAAGCTTTTGCCTCAGAGGGCTCTAAGGGAAAGTTGCTACTGTAGTTGTGTAACGCTGATGGTATGAATTGAATGAACCATGTACAGCTTGGGGGCTGATGAGCAAATATGCAACACTTAACAATGGGAGTCATTAAGTTACTAGCCAAATAGCTAAAACTCATCTTTTGGTTACATTGGTGTACACTTAGTGACTTCTCAGTGTTTTTTCTCAAACTGCATTCTTTGTTATTGAACAAAATAAGAGTAGCAGCTGTAAAATCTAGCAAGAGATTATGATTAATAACAACACTAGATTTAGGCCTATCTGTAGGGAAGCTCTATGGGAGTTCTGTAGAAATGTGATTTGCATCTGTATTGTGGCCAGATTATGCATGTGTAAACCCAAACTCTAATGTGTGATAGAAAGGCCCAGTTCAGACCTAACAGAAAACTGTGGTTTGCCACTACATGAATGAACTATCATGAGCATCGGGCTCATGTACTTCCCTTCCCTTTTCCATGCACCACAAGAGAAGATCTGAAGCATCCACTTCTGATCTTAAGCCAACCACAGTTTCCCGTGAAGCCCTAACTTGGGGAAGTGTAATTTAAAAAAAACAAAAAACAACTATGGTTAGTGAGAATAAGCCAGGATCAAACAGTGGCTAAACTGCCATGCCTAAATGAGTGAGTGATGGGATCTGTTTGTGTGAGTCCAAAATATATTTTCCTCTAAAAAGATGGCTCTATATCAGGTGTGGGCAGAAGGTAGCTCTCCAGATGTTTTATACCAATTCCCAGCATTCCTGACCATTGACCATGCTGTCAGGGGGTTAGGGGAGTTGAAGTCCAAAACATCTGGAGATCTACCTTCTGCTCACCCCTGCTCTACATCATAGACATTCACCTGGCCAATATCCAAAGAGCTGTTGGACTGCTAGTTCCATGTCCTATGGCAGTGATGGCGAACCTTTTTGAGCCCGAGTGCCCAAATTGCAACACAAAACCAACTTATTTATTTCAAAGTGCCAACACTGCAATTAAACCTGAATACCGAGGTTTTAGTTTTAGAAAAACAACTCATACAGTTGTCCGAACTAATTAACATCTTTTGTCTTAAAAGAAAAACACAATAACAGAGCTTTCAATGATACAAACAGTTTTTTGTTGAAAAAAAATCAACTCAAAAAATTATTATAGTACTACATTGTACACATAGCCTGAAGGGAATTTATACAAACTTTTAAAATAATTAGGCACATGTATTTTTTGGATAAGGGATTCTCAACTTGTAATATGATTACCGGTATATGCCAGACTGAAATTGGGTCATTCCATGTAAAATCAACCAAAAAAATTTGAAAAATTTACCTCACCATCTGCGATTTTTAAAAAAAACTGGCATACTGGTAGACCAGCATGAGAAATGAACATACACCAAATTATAGGTCATTATACCTCACGGTGCAAAAGTACAGTGTGCTCAAAAAATGCCCAAAACATGATTTTTCAGCATTTGTGACTACACAAAAAGTATCATAACTTCCTTCAGAATTGGCCTAGAAAGTAAATCATGGTGTCATATGAAAGCTCTCGAACTACCCTTTTATTTGATATGTAAAACGAAGCATGCATGTGAAATAAAATATTCAAGGACATAGTTTCTTTAATTTGACCTTGAATTAAAAAAAAAACAAATGTGGTTTTTTTGCTGATTTTTTTCCTCAGATAACCCATGTTTACCTTGAGTATATGTACCGATTTCCAGAACAGGGTTCCGAACAGTTCAGAAGATGTGAATGTTCTTATACATGTATAGTACCTCCCTACAATAACTTCACCCCCTTATACACACTTAAAACAGATTTTTTTTGGAGGAAAATTAAACTTAAGCCCGCCCTCTCCCTTCCGGAGCTTCTGGGGCCTCCAGGCTGAAACCAAACCAGGCATGGGTAGGCCTCAAACCTTCACAGAGATATGAGCCACCTTTTGCCTTAGAGTGGGAAAAAGTCATAGAAATCTAGGGTGCTGCCTAGCACCATTTTGTCAGGCAGCTTTGCACCTCCATGCATCTCTTTTGTGTGCCCTCTCTCCAGAACTCTAGAGGGGGATGTGAAGGATTCACCAAACGTAAAAAGCAAACCGCCATATTGTGACGAAGGTATGGGATGTCAGTATGAAGAGAAAGACTTGTAGATATATGAGCAAATGTATTGAAAGGGGTGTGAGTATGACTGTGGGGAGTGTGCCTGGGAGAAGTACTGTATGCAAGCATGAAAATCAGTGTATGTGGCTGCAAATGGGAGTGTGTGTATGTGTGTGTAGATGTCAGATGCCCCTGAATGTGAAAGGAATGAAGGTGCATGTGTCTTTATGGAAGGGAGTGAAGAATAAGAACAGTGCATAACTGAAATCCTATTTAGAACGTGGAAAGCTAAGCAGGGTCAGGCCTGGTTATTACTTGGATGGGAGACCCCTCCTCTAGTTTCCTGCATTGAGCAGGGGGTTGGACTCGATAGCCTTGTAGGCTCCTTCCAACTCTATGATCTATGACATCTATCAGGGCCGGCGCTATCACTAGGCAAACTAGGCGGCTGCCTATAGCGCGTGACTAAAGGGGGCGCAGAAACCTCCGCCAGCCCCTTTACTTTTCTGCGCCAAACAGCTGATCTTCACTCAGCTATTTGGCTCGAGTCCAGGACAGCCGATTGGCAGCACAGCCACCACCTCCTCCTCCCCCCAACCCGGTCGGAAGCCGCCTGAGCCTCGAAGCACTTCTGCCGCTCCCTCCGCCTCTCCCGTGGAGAACTCTCCCACTTCCACCGCGCTGGTCGCTCCCTAAGCCCGACGAGACTCTTCTCTCACCAGGTCCTAGCGCTCCCAGAGAGACGCCCCTTGGGACTGCCAGCAGCAGCAGCAGCAGCTTAGCTCCCAAGGACATGAAAGCAGATCAGTGTGTGTGTGTGTGTGTGTGTGTTTCCCTCTTCTGCAATAAAGGGTCAGGCAGCAGAGTCTGCTCACTGCAGGCAGGAGGGGCAGCAAGATATAACCTAACCAATCCACCATCTGTATTATGTGTGCATTAGGAGTTTCCTACAAAAACAGAGGGGGAAATGGGAAAATCCACGCACAGACAGGTGAGCATCTGAGGGCTGATCTAAAAGGGAAAGAGCAAGAACCGACCCGTTGGAAAGGAAGCACATGTTTTTTTGCATTTGTTTCTTGTCTTTTTAACAGAGGTGTGTCTCTCTTCTCCGATGGTGGGGGTGGGGGTGGGGGTGGGGGTGGGGGTGGGGGGGGAGAAGAATGCCGAGTAGATGCAAAAAGGTAAGGTCAACAGACTCCACTTAAATTCCCCTCCCTCTCTCTCAGAGCTTACCTAGGTTTAACTTTTTCAAGCATGCGAAAGAAGATGGCTCGAATGACAAGTAAATCGAGGAAATTACTCCAGTTTTAACGGGGTGGAAGGCGAGAGCCAATGGCAAGCTACACGAAAGGGGAGAGGGAGCCAATCGGAACGGAGAGGTGGGGGAAAAAGAAGAAACTGAGAAAAAAAGAGGAAGGGGTGGGGGAGAAAAAATAGCGGGAGGGGGGTGGGTCCCTCCACACACCCACAAACACACCTGCAGAGACATACATATAAGGAGGAAATCTGTCCCCGTGACAATAAACCAAGGAGCGCCGGGGAGGGGAGGGGAGGGGAGATGTGAGAGCCGGGCCTTAAGGCAGATCTGAGCCGAAGGTTCCCAACTTTTTTAACCAGCCCCCTGTAGCTGTGTCCCTTTTAACGTCACTTTGATCTGCACCGTCCTTAGCAGCAGATCTATTGATACGTTTCCAGAGTGCCAGGAAAAGCTTCAATCGGCTGATTTCTTCAGATCAGATCTCTGTTAAAGGGACAGCGTCTTTAGAGCGGCTAAGGGCGTGATCCTATGCATGTTTAGACGGGGGGGGAGTTCTGCAACTCCCAGCATTCCCCAGCCAGCCAGGACTTCCCCCCCCCCCCCCGTCTAAACATGCATAGGATTGTGCCCTAGAGGCTTTACAGGACCTTGTTCCATCATCAGTCTCTCTATTTACGATGTTCAGAGGTGCGTGCCGATCTTTCTGTAGCCCAAACTGCACCATCCACCCACCCACCAGAGGGAGGCCATCCGCAGAAGTGGGGGGGGGGAAATATTTTGAGGGAGGGCAAAGCCTCTAAGGGCGCCATCCTATAGTTGTTTAGCTGGCAGCGGGTTGCTAGAAGTTGTAGGACTTTTTCCTGTCTAAACATGCATAGGATTGCACCCTAAAGGGCGGGGAGACCCTCAACCGCAGTGTAATGTGGGCTGAGCATCCTCAGATCATGCAGGCTCACTGTTGAGGAAGGAGAGGCCGGAAATCAGGCGATGATCTGTTGCAGCAGAAACTACAAAGAGTTGTGTGGCACCTTAAAGACTCACAAGTTAATTCTGGCATAATAGTTCATGGACTACAGTCCACTTCCTCAGATGCATGAAGTGTTATCCTACGTTGGCGCCACCACCCCCCCCATCCATCTAGCCCAGCATTGTCGACACGGACGGGCAGCAGCGGCTCTCCAGGCTTTCAGGCAGGATCCCTTCCGAGCCCTGCTGGAGATGCGGGGGGGGGGGCACTGAACCTGGGACCTTCTGCATGCAAAGCGGGGGCTCTACCCATGAGCCACCACCCCCTACATGAAGCGAGGGAGCACAGAGGGTGGAGGGGGTTGAGCTCCTCTCACCGGCCCACTCCTTTCTGTGTATAAATAAATAACAATTTACCCTTTTGGGTGGGTGGGGCAGTCGTGCATAAATCTGGCTGGGTGACCGGCCAGATGGGTGATTAACGGGGGGGGGGCGCTAAATATCTGATCTTGCCTAGGGCACCAAACCGCCTTGCACCGGCCCTGACATCTATGACATCTATGTCTACATTAAATCAAGCTTTATTCACAGATTCTGATAAGAAAGAAAAAGGCAGGCCTGAAGTCATGACAAGTGCCGACCCCACTTCTGCTGCAATGTGTTCATGACTTTTTAAATTGTTGAATTCCTGCACACCATTTCTACAGGTAGCATAACTAAGATCTATTATTTCCCTGGTGGTGCAGCAGCACAGTATAAAAACGGTAAAAACTTCAACAACTTAAGTAAGCATAAGTCAGATTTCGGTATCGATGCAGAATGGCACTTCTTTGCCACATCACATGGAAAAGGGCCTTGTGATGGTTTGGGTGGCACTGTGAAAAGGTTAGCTGCTCGAGCAAGTCTGCAGCATCCGTATGAAAAACAAATCATGACCCCTCATCAACTCTTTGATTGGGCAAAGGAGAACATCACACAGGTTGCATTTCAATACACCACAAGTAAAGATTATGAACAGGAAGAAAAGCTTCTGAAATGTCGCTTTGAGAATTCAAGACGATTCCTGGGACACAGAAAATTCACGCTGTAATTCCATTAACAAAACACACTGTTGCTACTAAAAGATATTAATTTCAGTGTGAATCCAGAAAAGAGACAGTAGTGACTATTAAAGAAAGAGAACTGGAATTGCAAGAAATACGAGGATTTGTTGGTGGTTAGGTTGTGTTTTACAAACAGATGATCAGAGAGCAGAAGTGTTAGTGAGCTTTCTTCATCCAGCTGGACCAGCAAAATCATTTATGTATCCAGATAAACAAGATGTCCTATGGATACCATCTTCAGATGTTTTGACAAAAGCTGATCCTTGTTGCCCAACAGGGCACTTCTATACACTAACAGACAAAGAGTGTCAAGCAGCAACTTCAAGACTAGAAACTACTGTTATGAAAAGGTCCTTAATTTAGGACTTGTTAACAAAATGTTAGCAAGTAATATTTGAACTGCATAAAAACTGATCAGCATATATAAAAGTAAAATGGAAAATCTCATCTATGCACAATAATGGTTTTTCAAGCCCACATCTAAGTACCGTAAATCAAAATAACTATGTTAGTAAGAGTCCCATTTTGAAATCAAATACGTTTCCAGGGATGTTAAACGTTATTTAAAACAAAAGGAGTTTTTTGTCATTATTCAAGGTCAAACTTCTGTATATTTATTTGAAAAAAATAAAATGAACATGTTTTCCCCAAGCATACTGGTGAGTACCTTTTTTAAAGTACATATTTTAAACCTCATTCTTCTGAAAACAATAGGCCCTGCAACTTATTTTTTAATAAGCAGGACAAGTTCACCAAATCTTAAGCAATTTGCTTTCAGTTGGAAATATTCTTTGATTGATTTCATACCAGAATGACCACCCAGAGGAAGTATCATTATTCTACACAAAATGTCAGAAGTATGCTATTGTGAAGAATACCTAATTTAGAACTGCACAATTATGACAGGGTAGCTTGTACTTGAGCACAATGTTTTATTCAAAACCTAAGTGATAATGCATATTTTCTTAAGATACGTACAGTGAGATAGCAATTCATATGAACTATGACGCATACACACAGAGCGCCTCAAAAGATGTAACTCGTTTTCTCTTAAGAACCCCATTTTGAAAATTGGTACATGTATTAAGCACTGTCAGATGAAATACTAAAACAAAAGTCATGGAGAAAAAAAATTTAGTTTTTGCAGAATTCAAGATCACATTTTACTATTTGACCTTGAATATATATTTATTCCAAAACAAACCACTTATGTTACATATCAAATGAAAGAGCATTTCAAAGGCTTTCCATCAACACCATGCTTAACCTTCTAGGTTCTGTAGAACTGGAATTACTGTAATTTTAATTATGTCAGACACACAAA
The DNA here is from genome assembly GCA_021292165.1 of Shinisaurus crocodilurus. Lineage (NCBI taxonomy): Eukaryota > Metazoa > Chordata > Lepidosauria > Squamata > Shinisauridae > Shinisaurus > Shinisaurus crocodilurus. Next base: position 100,485,956 of record CM037879.1, on the reverse strand, counting down.
AATTAACATTTTTCTTCCTATTTTTGATTGCCATATCTCCAAAAGTTTTTGTCCCAGAAGTCTAATTTTTGGAGCAGCTTATTTTCTCAGCAGACCCAAGTTCACCAAGTTTTTTCAAAATCGGTGACAGTCAGGTAAATTCATTGGTTGATTTTACATGGAATGACCCAATTGTATGGGGCAAGCTTTACCCCGGGACCTTTCCCTGCTTCTACAGGTGTCGGATTAGTAAAAGTAAAAGTCAACCTGTATTAGGATGAGCAAGATAAACAAGAAAACTAAACGTGCTTAACACATTTTAAACACTTTATGTCTTGGACTGCAAACACTGCATTAGGTAAAAGTTTGCATTGGGCATGCTTTTGCACAATTAATGTGATTTTTGCTATTGCATGCATGCTGATAATTTGTCAAACCTTGGCTCATACTCCGTTAGTTTGAGAGCAACATATGCAGCACTCAGGTCAACTGTTAGAGCTTTACATCCAAGCCATGCTCTGTGCATCATTCTTCAAAATCTTTTAAATGTGATAACAATGTAGAAAAGAATTCTGTAACAGGAATTCTAGAATAAAATCATTCTGTCCCACCCTGTGAGAAAGAACAAGATCATTAGTGTTTTGCAGAAGGGGACAGTCTTTTTGCGATCTGGTGACCAATGGCTCGAGTGCCCACAGAGAGATCCCTACGTGCCAGCTGTGGCACCCGTGCCATAGGTTCGCCATCACTGTCCTCTGGGAATTTAAAGTTGTGTTTCATGAGCAACAGCTTCCCATTCCACATGGCAAACTGTTTATGAAATTGGAATTTCAAAAGTCGTTTATGATATGGCTGTTAGCTCATGGAAAAAGAGTGCGTCAAAAGTGTCATACTGTGTGTACAAGCCATTGGGCATACCATTAAATCCCAGACAATTTGTGTAGGAATCAGACACTAGTTAAACTAGGAATCTCTTATGGCAACAAATGGTAGGTATTTTGCTTTACATATCAGGACAACTAGGGATTCTCACATTGCTATCTTGAATATTCACATTGTAAAGGGGATGCCAGCAGAAGGAGCTGGAACTAAATAATATCAGCATCTCGGAAAACGGGATGTTTTGATACAGCCAGTTTTTTCAATTATCATACCAGCAATGTGTGGTGGAGAATGGAATCACAGCCTCTCACCCCACCCATTGGGAGCACCATCCCACCTCTGGGCCCATTAGATATACACAGATCGATATCATGTCTGCATAGTATCTATGTGTGAAAAAAAATCCAGTGCACATAGGCAAAAACTGGAAATTTAATATTTTGCTCCCGCCATGAATAGCTGGCAAGATTGTCTGAACTAGCAGAGAAATATAAGTATTTATGGATTCATTATTGATTCCATAGTCCCTTTATTAGTGTAAGCCAGGGATCTCTAACCTTCTTGGGTCGGTGGGCATATTTAAGATGTTGATAACATGTCATGGGCACTCTCACAAAATTGCTGCCATGGGGGCTTGCCTGTTCATAAAATGGTTGCCATAGTGGGCATGACTGTTCACAGAACATTCATTTTTCATTAGGCAAACTGATGAGACTAAAAGAAAAGTAACTTGCCAAAGAACCTAAATACAAGTCGCTGTCAGGGCTGTGAGCTCCAAAGCATAAAATCGCTCTTTTGAACCCAAATAAAGATGGCACTGGAGGGCACCCCTTTGCTTTGCAGTATGCCAGCCTCCCAATTAAATAATAATCCATATTTTTAAATCTTAAGAAGTAAAACAAAAATCAAGAGGGGCAGGTAGCCTGGTGTGCACCAAGAGAGGTGTCCACAGGCATACTGGTGCCCATGGGCACCACATTGGAGGCCCCAGATGTAGGTTCTCTTTTCCTGGATGAAAGATAATAATACAGTCTGCAGTCCTCAATTATCAGAAGTTTTCAATTTTATAGACGTCTTGTTCTCAGCTTTGGACAAAGTCAGATAGGACTGGAGGGGGGAGTAACTTGCCTCTGCCAGTGATTATTGTAATGCCTTGCTAGAAGTATCTATTAGTGTCATTGATGGGGAGTATTGCTATGTCTTGAGAATTTCCCATTCAAAACAACCTCAAGGTACACTGACCTAGTAAAAATGCCTTTATCCTGTGGGTTTATTTCTGTTCTTGCCAAAACTGAGCTCTTATAAATTTGGAGGAACTAGGTGGAGTGCATGGGGAGGAGAGGGGGGGGACGCTTCCTTTTACTCTATATGAAAAGAATTCTTTTCAGCTTATTTATTTAAAAAATTGGATGAAGAGCAAACCAGTTGTGGTTCCTGTGGCTGATCTGGAGGTTAATTCTGTTATACTAAAGAAACTAACAGACTGAATAAATTCTGCATCCTTCCCTGGTGGTTTTCTCTTAACCTTGGAACAATTGCTCAACAAATTCAAGATTTTATTTTATCTTCGTTTAAGTTTTAATATAATTATGAGGCTCAGAGTGTCTTTATTTTAATTATTTGAGTACTATGAATGAATTCCTGTGTGTTCATGATGCACATCTTTCTGTTATGTGGTTCTGTAGACTTCTCTTTGTTGAGCTGTGGTTTAAATTTCTTTGTGTTCAGTTGTCAAGGGGAAAGTGTGGTATATCACCATGCAGACAATGGAAAAATTTCCCTCAGGGCTTTTGGGGTTTTCTTTCTGGATCCAGCAATATACACAATGGCTTCTTCCTCTGATTTAGGGCTTTTCTACATGAAGCTTTTAACCAGGCTTTTGTCAAGGCTTCTGCTTCTGGATTCTTCGTAGGATTAAGATCAGCTCCTTTACACATGTTTTTTTTCTCCTTTACACTTGTTTTATATGTTCCATTACACAACCACTGGGTGGCACTGTGGTATAGTGGAATTGCGCAAATACACTAGAGTTTCATGCCACCATTCAGTGATACCGTATACCAGACTTTCCTCATTAAAAAAAAGAAAAGTAAAGCTCTAAAATGGTTCCAACAAACAGGAGAGGCTCTGGAGGATGACGATGTAATGTAAAGCACCCACAAACTATTGTGAGTGAGGAATCAAGTGCACAATAAATGTCTCATGTAGAAAGGCTCTTATAATGAAGAAAGCAGAAACCAGTTAATCCATGGACATGACAACAGCTTTAATGGCATTATGGGGCGATCAAGACTGTATGATGGTAAGACCAGTCTACCTTGGGACTTGTAATTTAGAATATACCACAGTAGTATTGTTATGTGTGTGCACCCCACTTCCAAGTGTTGAGAAGTTTCAGGGGTTCCAGAGCTTACCCAGGATTCCATTTCCTTAGAAGGTCACTGGAGACTTATGGCATTGATCACTCTGCTTACAGAAATCTTTAGATGCAAGGATTCCATAGTTGGAAGGCATCCTGAATCTCTTCTTAATCATAGGCTCTGGGCTGCAAGTGACACCTGAAATGTCATTTGGACCAACCCTAAAGTATTTAGTTTGCAGGATAAAAAGAAGTTCACTTGCAATAAACCAGGTTCATTGATTTCTGGTTGGTTGTTCTTATTAGATAAGAGAATAAACCATTTCTCCATTGTCCACTGACTAAGGGTCATGTTTAGACAAAAATGTCCTACAACTCCCAGCATTCCCCAGCCAGCCATGCTGGTTGTAGGGGGGAAAGGTCCTATAACCAGCATGGCTAGCTGCGGAATGCTGGGAGTTATAGGTAGAGTTGAAAATCGAGCCTCGCCGGGGCAGAACGAGGCTGAGCATGGCCCCGCTCGCAGCCCGGCGAGGCCTTACCTCCTCTTCGGGGTGGCTTGCATGCTCCGCGGAGAGCCGCCCCAGCCACCTGATCCAGCGGAGAACTGGCCGCTGGGTTCGAGAGGCCCCGTCGCGTCACTTCCGGGACTGGAAATGATGCGACGGAACCGATCTGCGCCTGTGCAGAGGCCCCGTCGCGTCATTTCCGGTCCTGGAAGTGACGCGACGGGACCTCCAAGACACGGTAAGAAATCGTTCGAGCGGCGCTGTGCGCCGCTCGAAAAAACAAGGCAGGGAGGGGGCGGGGGGCGAAATAAGGCTCGGGCAGCACGCCTAGCCTTATTTACGCCGCTAGTTATAGGACTTTTTTCTGTCTAGACATGCGTAGGGTTGCACTCTAGTAGATTAATTAGGGCCAATTGACATGACTGTGTTTTTACATACTGAAAGAGGACATCTAAGCTCTCAAATTGATGCATGCAAATGCCCCCTTCGTAGCAGTGATTTATGGACTTGGGGACTTGGGAGATCTCAATGGTAACCAAAGGGAAGGGAACTTGCTTCTTGTGTTGTCTGCTGAATCTTGACTAGTAATTCAGGCCTAGTGTTTGTTCTGGTAACTAAAAGGTTTATTAAACTAGTTTATATATAGCTCCTTGGCAGGGCTCTAAACCAGAATTTGCAGAATTTCCTAGGCCAAAGAAAAAGAGGGAATGGGGAGGCTGTATTTAACGGGAAAGTCATACCCTCCAATTGCCCCAAATTTGCAAGGACAGTCCTGCCATCACGGCTTCATACTTTGTTATGCAGATTCCCAATTTCTTATGCAGAGCCATGAATTCCCCTGCCTCCTCCACAACCTATTTAGGTTATCTGCGATTTTGCCCATGGCACCGCTTCATTCACAACAACCCATGGTTTAACAAACCATGGGTTGTTGCGACATGCAAACTGGGTCACTGTATTTCAGGAATGTTAATCTGCCATTATCGATCTTCTCACTGGAATGGTTTTGAGTAACCCAAGGTTCCCTGGAACACAGTTTGAAAATGACTGGAGTAGTTGGATAAAAGTTAAGGATGCATTCCTATAATGCACTTACCTGCACATAAGCTCTATTGAACTTAGTGGGACACTGGGTGCTTCCACATGGAGGGCACCTGGTACTACCAATTAGGAGGCATTGTGCAGGTATGCCATCTTTTTCTCCTAATGGATTTTCTGTAGTAAAAAATATATATGAAGAAATGGTGGGGAAATGAGTGAAACATGACATCACCTGGTACCCCCATATAAGTCCATGAATGGGGCAGGGTGACAGCACGATAAAAGCCTCATGTAGAAGCACCATTACTCATGATTAAACATGCACAGAATTGTGTTGCATGACATTGAGGCTGCAATCCTATGTGCACTTACTTGAGAGCAAGCCCCATTTCTAGAGTGTGGTTTTCTTCCAAGTACACAAGCATAGGATCAGGATGCACATGTTTTTGTTATCTTCCCTTCTTTTAATAAGGATTGTAAAGCTGCAGAAAAATTAATGTGATTTTAGTACAAGATTTAAGGATTGGAGAGATGTTATCAATGATTTGGCTAATCCCTCCCTTTTTGGTGACTTTCTTCTTAGTGTATCGCAATATGAGCCAAGCTTGCCAAGGAGGATGTGCAACATGTTCCAAATACAATGGATGCATGTCATGTAAACCTCGACTCTTTTTTTTTCTTGAGAGGAATGGCATGAAACAGAGAGGACGGTGTCTTTCAACCTGTCCCAGTGGATATTTTGGACATCGAACCCCAGAAAGAAATGCGTGTATAAGTAAGTTGAGGAGAAAGGTACAACTAGCCTGTTTTATGCCTTGGTATTTGGTATTCGAAACCCCTTGGATTTTTTAAATCACATAAGAGCCATGAGAATTATTGGTGAATTATTATGTCCAGACATTCATAGCAGATACTGGTGTTCATTTCAGGCTCACTTTATAGTAAGTTTCTTATATGTATAAAACACAGCTCTTTGTCCCAAGGAATGAGCCCAGCCTCTCCACCACTTTCACAACACATTTGACAGAAACTCTAATCTATGTGTTCTCTTGTCTGCTTGTTACTCCCCAATCTGGGGAGGTAGGCTATCTGCTTTATTTTTATAAAGCATAGCATGAACCTTTATTCTTTTCAATGTTCATTCATTGCATCATCATCATCTTAAAGGAAAATTAATTTTCTAAAAAATAGAAAACCACTAAGGGTGTGGGCATAGAGGTGGGTTTTGCAAAGTTGAAAGTACTAGCCAATCAGTGCTGTGCACAGCCAGCTTCTGTTACAAAGTGACAGAATTGGTTTCTATCCAGTGCTTGAACCTGGATAGAAAATTGTACATTGGAATACAGTGGGATGAGTGTGCTTCCACAGAAGCTCAACCACTCAGACAATTATGTGTGTATGCATCCAACCTTCTTAGGAGAGCCATATTGAAGAGCAGATATATTGCAGTGACTCAGACCCCATGTTTACTCTACAGCTCCAGTGTGAAGTGAGCCGTCAGCAGTCTAGTGCCACAGTGGTCACTCCTTCTGCACAGCTTTCTTGTATCTGAGTTGGCAATTAGATTGTAGTCCTCAAAAAGCCAGATTTGGCCCTGACATCTTCAGCTGCTGATTGCTAATGTATATAACCCTGTCTTGCATATGATCTCACATTGACTTGTATAGATTATGTATGTAGCACAGAAGAATATGGCAGGAATCTAATTGCTTATTTCTTGTGCTTCAGAATGTAAAGCTGACTGTGAAACCTGCTTCAATAAAAATTTCTGCACAAAGTGTAAAAATGGGTTTTACTTACGCATTGGAAAGTGCTTTGAAATCTGCCCTGAATGGCTGGAACCCAACAATAACACTATGGAATGCCATGATATTGGTAAGTAAATTATCTATCGTAAGCGATATACCCAATACACCTCTTCCGTGAGGATTTCTTTTGGCCATACCTGTAAAGACATGTGATTTAAAGTTAGCAAAGGGAAGCCATGCACAAAATTAAAAGTATACACTTCAGTAAAGTGTTTTCTTTCTCTTTAAGTATAAGATATTTGAAACAAAAACTTGCTGGTTCTTTCTGTTCTCATGGTTGTATAAGGCAGAACAACCACCTTGAGAGCCATAAAACGAATTATTTGCCCAAAGAATTTCTCCCCAAGCTTCCATCAAAATGTATGAGTATAGTGATCATGCCGACACTATGTGAAATACGTAGCTATGGTTTATTTCACATATGCTACTATCATCCTGGGCATGTAGTTTCTTAGCGATGGGCCCATTGCTTAGTTGTATTACATGGGGTTCTCTCCAGTTGAGTGACATGGGATTAGATGGAGCATGGAGATATATATTCAACATGTGCATTCTATATATATTCAACATGTGCATTTTCATGCCTGAACAATTTGCCACATGGACTACATCCTCTATAAGGCATTACAAGAGTGTTGTCAGAAGAGTCACAAACTGAAACTGTGAAATGGCCTCATTCTGCAGCAACAATGTTTATTGGATCAACTCATCAATGGTTGAATGTAGTAAATGCCTAGGGTTCAATTCAGCAAATGCTGTTTCCAAAAATATCCCATTCATTTAAACTAAACTGTGCTTGTTAGGAGTTGTGCTTGTTTGATTACCTGCTTAGCATGTTGATTCAGTGGCTTTGGCTTTCCTTTGCAAGCAGGTGTGGCTCTTACTATGAGTTAACAAAATGACACCTCTGAAAGCTGATGTTAATATGTCTAAAAGAATACAGGAAATCTGAAGTTCCCTCTAATCAAATGCATGCACTACACTAACGTTTTCTGAGAAGGAAACTACTGCAAGTAGGAGGACTTCTATTGCTAAATTTTATGTCCTACTTATATTTGAAATATATGATATAATTGTTTGGCAGCTGAGTATATGCCAAACTGGTTACAGTCTCCTCTAACTTACAGCACTGAAAACTCAGAGTGATGCCATGTTATGGTTGACAGCTGACCAGAAATAAATGAACTACTACTGTGTCATTAACAGTAGCTTCATCAGTATCAGCAGGTGATGCTTTTCACAGCATGGAAATAATTGTTATTACCTGCTAATGTCTGCACATCAAATACTGTTAAAGGCACAGGAACAATGAAAGTTTAAACGTTGGGTTAGATCCAATGCTGGCTATCTGCCAGCAGAATGGAAACCACTTCATAGAACGGATTTCCCCTTCCTCCTGCAAATATATGATGTGCAATGTGTGGAAAGAATATACCATGTAGTTTCTGCATGTATATACAGCTATTTGGCCAGACTTATTTGTGCCATGTCTTTGTTCCAGTGCATTGCAAAGTTAATGAATGGAGCCAATGGAGCCCTTGCACAAAGAGAGAGAAATTGTGCGGTTTCAAAAGGGGGAATGAAACAAGGTCCAGAGAAATCCTACAGCTTCCTTCTACAACGGGAGAACTATGTCCACATACAAGTGAGGCAAGAAAATGTGTTGTACAAAAAAAGAAATGCCTGAGAGGAGTAAAAGGTATTTAAGATTATTATTCAATATTTCTGAATTCCTTATAAAGGCTTATTTCATCAGAACTTCTGTTGGACCTTAATGGTGGCTTTGCTTTGATAAAAGAACCTACAAATCCATGTGGTGTGTTTGGAATTTTGACTCATGACTTTTGCCTCTTTAAACAAAATATTTTGTGCATCTTCCAGAAGCCATAAGAATTGTATATTCTCTATATGCTGCTCCCCAAACATGACACTAGTTTTGGTGAAATAACCGAGGAGGAGGACTAGATAATAGCTAAATATTGTGAACTTAAAATGAGTTGCAACCTTTACAAGTTTTACTGTAAATAGCTGAATATGATTTACATAGCAATCCTATAACTCCAATTATGCCAGGGGGAAAGAGAGATCACTGCTACACTGGCGCATGCTGCAGAGATGACATGCTGATGTCATGGCGATTATGTGGCAATGATTTGGCAATATCCCCATGTCAGGCAGACATGGGAGGAACCAATGCACTTACAGTAATGAGGGCATGTCCCTGGGACAGCTTCCTGCCCCATCCCACACACAACAATGCCACAGTACACACACACACACACACACACACACACACACAACACTGCATGAGCACCCATTGGACAGTCAGATGCTATCAGTCCCCAAAAAGCCCTGCAGGCAGGGGTTCAAATCACCCAAGTACACTGCTCACAAGAACCTTTTCAATCACACAACAGAAAGGGAAGGAAGGAGGGTGCGCATAAGGCATATCACCCAGATAGCTCTCTTGGGTGAGGGCTTGCAAAAAGAATGCAGAGCAGAGGTCTCCTTGAGGCAAACCCACTGAGAGAGAAAAAGATGCTTTTGCCAGGCAGGGAAAAAGAGGGACCAGGACATTCAATAAGGGTTAGGGTAGTCTCAACCACATCCTCAGTGAAGCAGCTTCCAATAGCTCACTGCTTATAGGGCATGGGGTTAGGAAGCAAGGGATGTGAGTTCAAGCCCCACCATGGAAAATTCCAAGAAGCCCCCCCCCCACTCATCTTTTTCATGCTAGGCCAGCAACAGTCATGTCAGAAGCAGAAGAGAGGAAGCTCCCAGACTTGAACTGACACAGCAAACTCTACAGAGAAGCTCCCTGTCCACTCAAACATAGGAGTAGACATTTATCATCTCCCATAGACCCAGTCAAAGATCCAGTCATATACGCCAGGACTTCACTGGTTGCAGGAGGAGCCCTAGCCCTGTGGAACTGCTCAGCTCTCACATGCAGGAGGGTCCCAGGTTCCAATTCAGGATAGGATACCCTCCTGCGATATCCGCCCCACATGCAGCTGCACCTGAGAAAGTGTGCTGTGTGACCAGTCACAAGGAGAGCTGCATGGGCCAATAGCCTGGCTTCTGCACGGGCCAAGTAGCTCTTTTGGCTCACCACTCCCCCTGGCAGCCCATGTGACCAACCCACACACACACACACACACCCTTTTTGGTCTTATAGGCCAGCTGCTGGTAAGCATCACATCAGGCCCCAACAACCATCCCTTCCCTTTCCCCCTTGCCAACTGACTGCCCCATACATCACGGCAGGAGCACCACTCACTCCACTTGTGTGCCCTAGGAGGCCTGCCTGCTTTCAACCTATTGGGCCTGATATGTCTGGTAGGAACAGGCTCCCTGTCCCCCCCATCCACCCATCATAATCTCATCCTGAAGCTAGGGTGAACTAATGGGTGGAAAGGCATCCCTACCTTCCTAACAACAAGGGAACCACACGTGTGACAAAGTGAAAGCCTTTACTGAATAGCTTTAGGGATGGAGAAAAGTCTGAAAGTAAAAAATAAAAATGTATGGGGTTGCCAACCAGTCACCACAGCATAGCAGGGATAGTGAAGAGACATGGGAGACATTTACTGCACTTATACTTTGTAGTATGGTTTCCCGCTCTCTCATTGCCTTTTGGATCATAGGAATGGGTTGGGGTTTGGGATTGCCGTGTCATCTCCGCAACAGCACTGCGCCAGCCTGTGATTGGTGGGCACCCGTGTCTGGTCTGGAGTCTTGAGGCAGGAAACCCACAAGCCTTCTAGGAAGAGAAGTGTCAGCAGCAGTGTGCTCTTTTGGTGTGTGTTCAGCTGTTTTGTGCAAAGTACTCCTTTTTGTGCAGAGTGCCCTTTCACCATGGTTCCCATCACCAGAGTTCTCCCTTGTGTGTTCTAAGTGTGCACAATATGAGGCTAGAGTGATATAGCCCCATGCCGCATGCCCTTTCCTCTGAGTGATGGCCTCCCTGTTGGTGTCTTATATATACGTGCTGGTGTGCTGTGTCTGGGTGAAGAGTTACACCGTATCTTATAATCTGTCATCACGACATGAGTATGACAGGAGGAAGTCGAGGGTGGAGAGCAATTCCCCTTCCCTCTCCATTAAGTTCTATGGCTGGAATTGTAGTTATAATAGTTCTGGGTCAGCATAAAGTCTTGCCATCATTGAGAGTGTATTCAGGGTCTGGAGAGGTGTATGATTTGGTGTAAGTCTACTCCTGCCCCTCCTCTGTCTGTCCCACCCACATGTCCACCACCAGTTTGGCTGCTACACTGATGGAATACTGGTGTAGCATTGCAACCAGATATACTGGTGTAGCATTGCAACAGTGTACCTGCACAGTTTACCTCTGAAGTGTCAGAGGCATACATTGAGTTCCACTGGCATACCAGGGCTTCTACCATATCCCATAGCGTTATAGTCTATCAGCCGGCATATCTTGAGTCAAGGATTACTCCCTTATCCTTTCCTGGATTGTATGCATGGAAAAACATGGAGTCACTGGCTATGACCAGTTGATAACTGACCACTACCTATATAACTTCTGGATATCCAATATGGTAATTTGGTGAAATGGTACTGCTAAGAAAATATCCTGTGGGTGGGTGGGTGGTGTTAAAACATATTTTGGCTTTTTAAAACAATGGTCTCGGTAACATTTATTTTTCTGACGTTTCATATTAATATAGCAGACTGCTGATTTTATTTTGCAAACATGATACTAAATCATAACATAACAAGATGTAATACACATCATGTAAGTTTATTCACATACATTTCCTTCTTGTCTGATTATCTTTGGTACTGCCATGCCTTCCTGTTGACTATGGGCAAAAGAGCAGTGAGCTGATTTGTAGACCACGCCCTATACAAGTTTATATGCTTTCCTATTCTTCCAGTCTCTTTTCTGCTAAACCACAGTAGTTTTAATTGCTTTTCCCTTGCTAGATCCTTCCTTGATTTTTACCTTTAATGAAAGTCCCACTAAGTGACTTGTATGTGGCAAATTAGTTTGATGTGCACAATGTTAAAGGGTTCCCAACAGCTCAACATATTGATGTGATTTCCAGAGGTGTGCTGGATATTCTGGGAAAGCAACATCATTTGCTATTTAAAGACTCCACAAACTTTCCACCAATTTTTCACTTAGTTTTTTAAAAATAAATGCACTTGAGCAATTTTCATGTCCTTTTTGCGGTTACCTTCTGCAAACAGTCTTGGTTTTTACTGGCTAGAATGCAGTTTTCAAACTTGTTTGCAATGAATGTTTGCAGGAAATGAATGTTAAGTGTTCACACAGATTATGATATGAGCAAGGAAGTTATCTTATGGGATGTGCCTTCGCATCCAGTTACAATCCATACCTTTTGGTTACCTATTGCTGGAGATATATAAAAGAACATGAGATGATAAAGCTACAAAATATAATTTCCTGCAATGAATTTTTTCACTTGATGGTTGCTACTATAGAAACCAGACTTCAGGATAGTTCCAGGAGTAGTCTGAAAGCAGCCACTACTCTTCAGCAGTTATGTTTTGTGCATAGAAGAGACACTGTGTATGTAGAATGGCTGGTTCACATGCACAAACCTACACTGGATCCCATTGTGCATGATACAGAAGGACTGATGAAGAGCTTTATTAATTATTTATCACATGTATATCCTGACAGGCAGTACAACATCCCTAAGTAGATTAGGTTAATAGGTAGCCCCTTGCCTGAGGCCTCCCCAAGCTTGGCAGGAAAATGAACCCAGATACTTCTCGAGCAAGTCCTGCACACTGGCTTCTGAGGGACAGAATGTCTCTGCGTGCGCATAGTCAAAAAAGGCAACTAGTGCAAATCAGAGAGTGGATCACTCATGTCGACTTCCACTGGTCATGAATGGATAGCTATAGCTGGATCTAGAAGTCAGTGTCCAGCTGCTTCAAATTACATGTGCATCTATATATGGGTCATCTCTGGACTGAGCATACTACAGTTCAATTAAACCAGTTTTAATTGGCAGAGGCTTTATTTTAAGTCAAAGTTTTTCAGTCTTTCTATGTTTGGGAATCCTTTCCACATCAACTTGTCTGACAAGGGTTCTTTATACATTGCAGATTGTTCTCAATCACATTTTAGGGCACATGCGTCGCCCTTACCCCATGTGAACTGAATCTGGGAGTGCTGCCAAGAACACATGCAGTGCTGTCCTACAACTGTACTGGAAGATCAGAGTGGTGAGCAAGCTGTCTTCTTTCAGGAAAGCTTGTCTACCATTCCTGACTTTCTCATTGAGGAACTGCAAATAAGTTTCCAAGGATCCCAAGGGACACAGTGAAAACCACTGATCTGAGTACTCTGATGAAGCTAGGTAGATTTTTCTTCAATGCCAGGTGGAGCCATCCTAAATAGGGTGGGGGATGGAGAGTTTTGTGGTAGATGATCCACCACTTCCAAATCCCAGCCAACTTGTGTCAGCCAGGGCAAGAGGTGTGGGGCAGCTTTTCCCTCTTTTTCTCCCAGCAGTTCTGCTGGTTCCCCCCCCCCAATTGGTTACAGTGGGAGGGAAAATACCTACAGCAGCCTCAGAGTGACTTAAGTAAGGGCCCAATTTGCAGTCATGTCAGGGGAGCAAGGGGGGCTTTGGATCCAGTGAATCCATGGCTGTCCACAACATGCCCCTGAGTCTTCCTAATCCAGCCTCAACCATTGGCAGTATTGCTATGACACAGAACATTCTGCAGGAGTTCCAGGGACCTCTGCAGTGGACAGGCCACCTCACTGGCAAAGCTTCTTTCCACTGGCCAAGGGACACTTCTGCCTCCTCCAAATCCCTCCACCCCCTGGATGGCCATCCGATGGGGTTAGGATTGCTCCTCTAGGTTTATATCATGCATTTGAATCCATATCAAGATTTCTTTGAGTTTTTGAAGAGAGGAAGGCCAAAATTCTGGCCACATCTAATAGTTTTATTTATTTGTTCAAATCAGTTCATCCATCCCTAATTAGTAAATGTGTCCGTATAGTGCATCCAACATATTTGTAGACCGGATTTGATAAATATGCAGTTGATTCTTGTGTATACAGAGTCCAGTCAGACGTCCTGTTGGGCTTTCAGTAGATTTCCTAGAACACTGTTTAACTAAAAATTCCCAAAGGCATTCGTCAATGCTAGGGTAGCTGTGGTTTTAGTTGAAGACAACGTAACACAATACCAGCAGGCTTAAACTATTAAGTGCTTAAATTCCTCTTATTTACACCCACTCACACATCACACAGATGCAGTCATCAATGAAATGCAGTGGGTTGCAAAGAAAAATAGGCTACTCGTTTAGTGTTTCTGCGGAAGGCATTATTGTGTAATTCTTCTCTGTACACTTTTCTTTGTTTAAGAGCATAGATTTCATTAACATTCGGTGAAACTGCACCTCAGAAAACCAGCAGAAACAGCATAATAGGGTCCATTTAAGTTCAGAAAGCCTGCAATCCTATGCACAGGCTCTGAGGAGTAAGCTCCCTTGTTCACAGTTGGATTTGAGTAAATGTATACATAGGATTGGGTTGCATATGAAAGAGGTGAGACATGTGCCACGTACCTTGGATATGTATTGCTCCTGCCCACAGTCATAGTCTCAAAGGTCTCAGGTATATGATGGCCATGGGCCATCATGATGACCATGCTGAAAGCCTTTGTCAGCTGCCCTCACTGTCTGAGGCAAAACCTGTGACAACCTGGGAGAGGGCCTTCTCAATTACAAAACGCTCTCCCCAGAGTGGTCTGCCTGCTGCCTACCTTGTTGACCTTCTGGCACTAGGCAAATACCTTCTTATTTTCCGAAGTCTTTTAGACCTGGGTCTTAAAGTCTTGCTTGAGCCTTTTTAGTCTTTGTGTTTTGTGATAGTTCTTGTTTTATCTGTTTGGTTTTTTAAAATTCCCTTTATGTAAGCTTCCCTGGGAACTTCTAACCCAGAAGTCCTTCCAGGACCTATTCAGTTCCAGAGCATGTGAGCGCAGCCCTAAAATCTATTTTCAGTGCCAGTCCTCAAGCTATGGAGCATGTGACATAGTGTATTTCTCTCATCTTTGGATATTCACAGCCTTTCTTGTGCTCCTCATATTAAGAAGCAGGGCTCTAATTGCCTCTAGTTCCATACATCCACACACACACAATTAGTCAGTGACTGGGTTCGCACAATCAGGGGAGGGAAAGAAGCCACTGTGGCTTCTACTCTATGCCCCACATGTGCTGGTCAAATGCCGCCTCATTTCCTGTGCCATGTGCAGGTTGCTATGTCATCCAAACCCAGCGAGGGTGGGTTACAGGGGTGGTTTCCAAACCACCCTGGAACCCTAGAACAAGCCATAGGTTGTAAAGTGCTTTGGAAGCCACCCCCACTGCCCACCTCGCTGGGTTTGGATGACATGGCAACCCACACACTATGCGGGTAATTATGGAAATGAGGTGGTGTACAATTGGCATATGTGGGATATGGGAAAGAAGCCACAGTGACTTCTTTTCCTTCCCTGATCATGCAAACCTGGCCAGTGCAATGCCAAGCCCCAAGCAACCATGCCTGCTGCTCCTTTCTCTGCCCTGCCATTCCCAGCTGAATGTTGTTTGATGATACAACAGCTTAGGCAAGCTGGGTTGCTCCAGGGATGGGGACTCGGACTCGAGGACTCGACTCATGAGTCGGACTGAGTCCCCCCTCTGACTCGAGTCGGACTCAAGTCCCAATATTTTTAATGGGACTCGAGACTCGACTCGGGACTCGAGACCAAGGACTCGGCCACATCCCTGCTTGATGCCACCTGCAGGTGCTGTCTGGACCTAGTTGCAGTAACAATCCAAGTTTATTTTTAAAATCATTTTACTAATGTAACCTTTCAGACATTTTGGGTTTGGCTGCCTCTGCCTGCCTGTTTGGGGTTCCCTGCCCCCTCTGCCTGCCTGGTCTCTTCTTAACCAGTTCCACAGTTTGAATTGTCCAAGACAAAGGCCTCTGCCTGCCTGTTTTGGGGTTCCCTGCCTGGTTATTTTGGGTTTGTCTACCTGGTCTGTTCTTGTCAAAATCAGTGGCAGAGTTTTGAGATAAAAAGGCACACTTGTGCCTAGAATTTATTTAAGTCACACATCTGAAGTAGCCTTATTTTGTTGGGAAAAACCCCCATTGATTTTAATAGGGACTCGTGGAGTCAGCTTTGGGAGTGACTTGTGACTCGGGACTCATGAGTCACCATTTTGGACCAAGGACTTGGACTCGGACTCGAGACTCGGGTCCAAAGACTCGTGACTCGAGACCAAGGACTCTTCAACATCCCTGGGTTGCTCTACTTCAAATATGCCTCCCCATCTGAAAATCCTAGTTTTTGTTGCTAATCCTCATGGTTGTTGCACATTATGCAAAACTATACCTAGTGCAGTAGTCATCTCTACAAATGAGGGCCTTCTCTGTCTGAAAAGATTCAGTGGATGTCAACAAAAACAGCATAAGTTAAGGCCAAAACTGGATATGACCCATTGCTGCTGTCCAAGATGTCAAACATAAAAGGGGTTGTGCAAAATCTTTAATCAACAAGACTCATTTCATGGAATTTAAAGATTTGTTTTAATTAGGCAAATAAGGCAATAAGTATTTCAATTGCAACAGCCTCAACTAATACATTACACATTTTAATATTAATAGTACCCTCAGCCAATGCTTTGCTAAAGCTCAATATTCCCAGTATTGGAGAAGGGGTGGGTAGATGGGAGGAAACATTGCACGGGATTCTTCATCAACTGAGAAGGTATATACTTGCAGCAGGAGGAGACTGTGAGTTAATACAGCTCAGAGCTACAAAGCTGCTTCCCATCATCACTGGGATGGTGGCAAGATTGCTAACCTGTGATGGAGGATAAGGCTGCTGCTGACTTTCAAATATAAACCATGCGTATGCTGGAAGGTGAAGTATTTTACTCCAGGTCCATTCCCCCACCCCACATCAAAAACATAGTACCTTGAGAAACTTGGAGCAAGCACTAAGGCGCTCGCAGCTGAGACATATCACGCCACTATGATTCTCTAGTAACAGCATGTGAATGACACTAGTATGGCTACGGTTAATGCCCTTTCTTTGTGGTTATTCCCCAGGCTGCTGAGGCTTCAAAATTAACGTGAGGCTAATTACTGTATCTCAGTGTTGACATTTTGCATACGCTGCTGGGTCGTCATAACTTGGATTGTATGACTCCAAGCTACCACTATAATTATGAACATCTTGTGAAGCGCTTGACTGCTTATTTTTAATGGGGGGTTTTCTGCCAGCAAACCCGCTTTTACTTTTTACTTTTCCATGCAGGGTTTAAAAAAAAACCAACTAAGATAGCATAGCACATATCTGCTTCATTTGGAGTGCTACTGAGAATTAAGAACTTAGTTACAGGCTCCCAATATAACCCTATTGTTGTAGCAGATTGGCTTCAGCTAGGTGGTTGCGATGATGATTTCAGTAGAACCAACAGAGGACAAAAATGAGAGGCAATCCTTATCACCCCTCTATAGACCTTCCAGGATACCATAAACATTTTTTTTTAAAAAATGCCTCAAGGCCAAAGTAGATATGACATTAATTGTGTGAATGTGATTAAAATGTATGTTTTTTTTAAAATTAAAGAGCCATAGAGAGGCCCAAACAGAAGCAGGACTGTAGAGGATTGGAGAGTTTAACACCCTCATGATCTCAACAATCCCCCCCCCCTTTGAAAAGCTGCTATTTGCATCAGGAAAGAAACCTCGGTGCCAAATGGGTCTGAGGACTGGTACATCTAGTAGACAGTGAGCCAGTTTGCATCAGACAAGAAGCCACCATGGGTGAATTTCCCTGCGGGGCTTCTTGTTGTGCCGGTGGCCACCATATTCAAAATTCAAACTATGGTGGGGGCATGCCGCAGCTTGTTGCTACATGCAAACCCAGCGAGGATGGGTTGTTGGGGTGATTAACAAGCCACCCACAACCCTAAAACAGGCCATGGGTTCTGGGTGCCTTGTTAACCATGGCAACAACCCACCCTTGCTGGGTTTGCATGTAATGGCAAGCTGCAGCGCACCCCTGCCATGGCTTGAATGTCCAAAATGGTAGTTGTTGCCATGATGAAAAACCCCACAGGGAGATTCACCCATGGTGGCTTATCATTATCTGCAAACTGGCTCACTGTCTACTAGAATAGACTAATGCCTGCTGAGTTTTTAAAATGCAAAGCAGCAATCCCCGCAGGGAAATTCATCCACAGTGGCTTGCCATTATGTGCAAATCAGGTCAATGCCTTTCTCATCCCCACTATCATTAGAGGTTAGTGAGGTGACTGGTGAAACCACCAGTAGCCATTGCATGGCAATCACAGATAGAGGGGAATTCCTCTCCATGACTGTTGTTATTATTATTGAGTTACACCCCTTTCTCTTACCATACATGGTTTCTGACTTTGATGGAGGCCCCGGTACAGATGCAGGCTGCTTCTGCCTCCACCACCACCTCCCAATGCTTCAAGGTATGGCTAGGAATTTCTCTCAATTTCCATACAGTGACCCAGTTTGCACGACTGCATGGTGGTTAATAAGCATAATTACCCTTGGCAGTGCGGCTTCCCTTGGCAGTGCGGCTTCCCGTTGTTAGAGAAAAATAGACCCAAGGCATGTACAGAAAGCTCCTGCCTAGCTTTCATGTGTAAACAGACCTAGGTACATAGCTTGCATCAGAAGAAAACACAAACCCCATTTTAAAAACAGGCCAGACACACTCGGCACATACACACTCCTGCCCGCCCACCTGCAAAAGTGTTATCAGTTAGCCTGGCCATACACCCAGAAAAAGTACTTCTTAGGAATGTGAAGCAACTCTGAAAGATACTTTTGAGAACAATGCCTTTCTATTTCATACTTTGCCTGCTAGCTGTAAACAAGATACAGAAGAGCTGTCTCCAGGCAAATAAAGAGAAAGACACAGAATGGACTCTTAAGATCCATTCTAATAATGACCCAATCAGGCCCAAAACACCTAAGAGACTCCAGGTGTGAGAGGCATTGCCCATTCACATAGGCCACACAGAAGCTCAGCAACAAGGCACCTGCCTTGCACACAAAGATTCCCAGAAGTCACCTGCCTTCAGAAAAGGTCCCAGTTTCAAGCCTGAAATGCCAAAAGACCAGTGTAACCTGGCATGACAGAAGTCTGAGTTAGAAAGCTGCACAGAAGACCCAGTCCCTGCATGTTTAGACAAACAGAAAGGTCCTGCAAGACCCAGCATCCCCTGGCCAGCAAGAGTGACATTAGGGAACAGTCCACACACAAGACAAAGATCCAGATCCAGAAGCCCCATGAACTCTGTGTTGCACCCCGTTAGTTGACCTAGATTCTGCCTGCATACCACTTGCCACTGCACCTGCTTTTTTTATCTGCTTTGTTGTTCCAGACAGAGAACCTTGAAGGTCTGTTTTGATTGTATTGTATTCTTTGTTCTGAATCATATGTCTGACCGCCATGTTTTCGCTTAAGTTGTTATCTAGTCCCAAAAGCCTATTCCTGGGTGCCAAATCCCAGAATACAGGCGAGAGAAGGGTCCCTTTGAGTGATAAGATGTACCACTCAAAGTAGCAGGCCTGTTATCTTAAGTGACCTAAGAGGTCATGAGAAATCACGTCTTTAGCCAAGAAGATGGCCAGGTGGTCCTCTATCTAACTAGAGATTAAAACTTGCCATGTTCAGAGAAACACATCTGATTGGTTGTCATCATAAAGGGGGAACGGTATCTGACTGGTTGGCACGGTTTAATGATTGTATCTGATTCGCTGAAAGCAAATCCATCCATGGCTGTAAAATGTATAAGAATGCTTGCTTGACCCACTGATCCTTGTCCAGCTTTGATTTGGGCACGCGCCCCAGCTGGTCCTTTTTGCGCAGAAATAAAATCTGGAGAAAAACTCACTGCTGGTGTGTGCTGCTTCCCTTTCTCTGAGCAATTGAGTTCTTTGGGGAAAGGACTCACAGCATTTTTGCAACAAATCTGGCACCCCAGAGGGGACCCTCCCCTCTCCCACCCTCAGAAGGCAAGATCGGAACAGGCCCAGGTGAAAGCACCTGCCGGACCCAGTTGAAGTCCGTCACCTGGACCCTGAAGAAGTGAGCTGGAAAGGCGTGGAGAGCTGAAGGGACGTCCTACCCAGAACCAGCCCCCAGAGTGAGTCCAGACGCAGTACGCTGCATTGAGAAAGGGTAAGTATACCTATCTCCTGGGTTCAGGGCACGCTTCTTAAACTGTCTCCCAGGTAATTGTCCAAGGTCTTTGGTCCAAACCCAGTCAAGACACCCGGAGGTCTGGCACCTGGAGAAATCCAACAGCCAGTCTCCATAGCAAGTGGGCTGTGGAGAGGACAAGGTCAGATAGTAGAAGGAGACAAAGCGTTCATGCCTTCGGCGAAAGGCTGCCCTCTGTCTGCAGAACTAGACACAATAGGCTGATCATAGGACTGAACAAAGCTTTGCCAGAATGAATGAGTGTTTGTAAGTATGAGGTGGCCACCACAGAGTATGTAAAGTGCAAGTGTCATTTTTGTTGTACACACAAAGATGTGGCAAGAAATTGCTACCAAAGTTCTTCCCAGGTACAAAAGTGCAAAAGCACACAAATTTGTAAGGCCATAATGATGAATCAGAGACAGGAACCAGAGGTCAGGATAGGGAAACAGGGGAAACCAAAGAAGCCAGCTGTCCTCCCAGAGTCAGGCCCCAGGGAGGGAAGGCTTGATCAGGCTCCCAATCCCATGTCCTGTCTGCCACAGAGAAGACCAGCTCCATGTCACTCAGCCAAGAGACTCCAGGCCGACAGCAGGCCTCGTGCCCCGCCTGACACAATGAAAAAGGACAACCGGTGTGCAAGCCCAGCACTCCAAGAGAAGTCCTCCCCACCCCACGTCTTCTCAGAAGACCCAGATGAGATTACCAGGCTGCTTCAGAATGAAGAGCACACTCACCGGCCTAGTTGGGCAACCTTCCAACTAGCGGCCCTATGTTCTCTACCCTGTCCAACCCATTGCCTGCATCCAAACTGCAAATGCCAGAAAGAAAAAGTGTTAGCATCCAACACTTAGAAACCAGAAAATGAAAGTCTGTCCAGACCCACCAAGGCAGAAGAGGACACACACACCCCTCGCCTTTCCAGAGAGATGTCATCAGAGGTTTCAAAGACACTCCAAGCTAGAAAGGGGGGCAAGCAAAGAAAGGCCAGGCCAGGCAAAAGGAAATCCAGGCAGAGCCCATGTAAAGATGGCACAGAAGTTGTGTGAAGATGGGAAAGAGTAAGTAGAAGAAAGTAAGAGAGTGAAACAGCAACAAGAATGGTTGTAGCTGTGAAAGGCACCCTGAGCTAGCAAAGCCAGAGAGGCATGCAAGGCTTAAAGCAAGCCAGTGTGCCCACAGGGAAAGCACTAAGGAAGACTAGAAGAAAGGACAGGGATACGAGGATCCCATGTCCCATGCTAGTCCTAAGAAGAAGACAGGAACTGAAAGAGGCAGAACAGGTGAGAAAAGGATAGTGGAAGCCCAAACCCACTTCCTTCATGCCCGAGATGAGTCAAGAGACTGAAGGAGACCAAGGGGAGTCCCCAAGCCAACCACGCTCCAGAACCAATGATCCTGAAAGGCATGGACCCCATCGTTCAGACAAAGGTGGATGGGTGCCCCATTGGAAACTAAGGCCAAGACTGACCCCCAGAAGAAAGAAGAGAAGAAAGTGTGTGTTGAAGGCATAGAGAGAGCACCCAAAGACTGTCCCTGTCATGGCCCCTCCTCCTTGTGAAAGTGAGGAGAGGGGAAAACAAAGTTGGGGCATGAATCTGTGATGCCTCCCTCTTGCTCCGTTCAAGCCACCAAAATACCCCTTGAAGCTGATTGCGCAGCTTAAGGGATATGGATGGCTCAGAGAAGTCAACACCCGTCATGAGAGCCAGCCCGTCCAGCTCAGGAAAAGGAAACCTCCCCCTTCACCACCCCCACCAAGGGAGGCGAAGAGGCACAAACCTGCCTGTCTGCAGTGACTTTTCTAAGACACAGGGTGTCAAAAGAGAAGCGCTGCCTGAACTTTTGCAGCCAAGCCTCTGTCCCTCACCAAAGATTAGGTTTTTTTGAACTGGCAGTAGACCAAGAGCTAAAAGTAAAGCTTTCCAAAATCTCAAGCATGCCTCAGAGCTGTAGCTGCAAAAGCACTGCTAATGAACGCATGGAGATGTGAAAGTAGCAGGCTTTTGACTCCATCAGGTCACTCAAAATGTGGAACTGCCCTCCTGTCAAACCCAAGCCTCACATTCCACTGAGTTCCCAGTCTGAACCCAGCCAGAGGCCTGTCCAAGATTACCTTGAGTAATTCAGCAAACCATTGCAGACCAGGGTAACAGATGTTCCTCTGAAAGGTAGCTGCGACGACACGGCCCTTTTCACTTTAGGGACCACGCACATAAACCCTTCTCAGGCCAAGCATCAACACTTGAAAACCTGAGTGGAGGGTCAAATGAAACCTTTCCCCTACTAATGAGGGAAAGGATTAATTCTGGTTATTAAGGATCTATTTTTAAATTGATGATTCTGTGAGTACAAAGGTGTATGTGTAGATTTAAAAGTAAAGCAGGTAATAACTCCAAGCCAACACGTAGGATTTTGGTAGTTAACAAAATAAAAATAAGTTTATTTTAATTATCAAAATCTTAGTTACTGAAAATAAACCTGCCTACACCTCCTTGTGTAGGCAGGTTTATTTATAACACTTTATAACTAACCTAACGCCCAAACTCCCAACTCTCCCCACACACTACAAGCACTCTCCCATAACACACTAACTCCACTGCCTAACTCGACCTAACTCACTGACACAAGACCTAACCCACTGACAAAAAACCTAACTAACTCAGACATCACTCAAACACTCCTTATATACTCCTCCCCCCACCCTTTCTAAGACATCACAAACCACACCCACTCAGTTCAACATTCTAAACACTCTAAACATACTAATGCAGACATACACTAGGGAACTGAATTGTGGGGTTACGCCACAGTAGCATCTTGTGGGAATAAAGCTGGAGTAGAGACATTTCAACTGCAAGCTCCAGACACAAATCACCAGATGGCCCTGTCTTGAACCAGACTCAGAGCCACCACGTGTAAATCTACACGCCTGAGACAACAACACACACACCCCAAGCCTATAGCAAAGAAAGGGTGACTGCCCCAGCGCTAGGAGCTCCAAAGGGGGGCGGGAGAAGAGGAATGCCGAGAGAGAAGAGGAATCTGGCTACCCCTACAGCCAGCCAACAGCAATCCAAAGTGCCAAGTCAACTTGAGACAGAATTGAGAAAAGTATTCTTAAAGATCTCCAGCATTAGCCAGAAGCTGCATAAAAAGCCAAAACTCAAATGGCCTGCAGCCTCAAGAAGAGAAAAGCATTCACCTTTCCTGTGTGCTGATTCAGCAAAACGTAAATCCTAGGTTTGAAAGTTTTGAAATCCCTGATTTCAAACAGAGCCCAGATGCAAGAGGCATCTCCAAGCTCAGCCAAAGAATGAGGAAAATGCAAGAAAAAGGTGTGGCCCTCCTTCCACACCACTGATTGACAGCCAAACTGCCCACTCCCAGATGGTCCGCACTGATAGTTCAAAGGTGAAGAAAACAGTCTGCCAGCTTGTCTGCAAGGCCCGTTTTCTCCAAAAGGCCCATTGTGTACACATACACCCACACAAGCAGACAACTTCTTCCCAGATCATGCCACAGGGAAAAAATTGTCATGACTCAAAAAGGCCCAGCTTCTGTCCCCATCCTTGTGGCCAAAGGAAAATGTTTGTAAACCCAAGCCTAAAAACAAGTAGTCTTGTTTGTTGAAAGGATGAATAACTGCCCCAAGGTTTTTGTTCTTTTTGCCTAGAGTACGATGTTCCAGATGCCCCTGAACCTAGATGTCTGGATCATGTCCATTCGTTCCAGCCTGATGAGCAAGCCCCAGTAAAAAAGAGAGAAACCCTTAGAAGCAAGGCTTTTCAGCATAAAAGACCCACCACTCCCTGGGTAGGCTTCACCCGGAAGCAAGCCTACTCACAGAAGAAGAAAAACCAGCATGGAGGAGCTATTGTTTAGCATCTGAATAGTCAACATTGCAAAATTTTGTTTGTTTTCTGTATTCATGCCAGCACCATGGCAAAGTGTTAAAGTAGTCCTGTTCTTGTTCCTAAGTGCATACTTCTTGCTAAATAGAATCCTGACTTAGTATGAAAACCACCACCCCCACTCAGTAAAAACACCTGAGTGAATGTGTTTTTGTGTGCTCAAACCCCTGTGCCAAGGAAAAGGAGAGTGCCATTTCCCAGGGCTAGTAACAGACTGAATGAAAGTTCAGCATTTCAGATTGTTCTGTTAGAACCAGAATGCAAACTGATCTGTGTACAATGTTGTGTTAGATTTTTGCGAGATGTATTAAAAGAAGGGCTGCGAAGAGCTTCGCAGGATGCTTAGAGACCTTGAAAAGTTTTAAAGGGGGGACTGTTAGAGAAAAATAGACCCAAGGCATGTACAGAAAGCTCCTGCCTAGCTTTCATGTGTAAACAGACCTAGGTACATAGCTTGCATCAGAAGAAAACACAAACCCCATTTTAAAAACAGGCCAGACACACTCGGCACATACACACTCCTGCCCGCCCACCTGCAAAAGTGTTATCAGTTAGCCTGGCCATACACCCAGAAAAAGTACTTCTTAGGAATGTGAAGCAACTCTGAAAGATACTTTTGAGAACAATGCCTTTCTATTTCATACTTTGCCTGCTAGCTGTAAACAAGATACAGAAGAGCTGTCTCCAGGCAAATAAAGAGAAAGACACAGAATGGACTCTTAAGATCCATTCTAATAATGACCCAATCAGGCCCAAAACACCTAAGAGACTCCAGGTGTGAGAGGCATTGCCCATTCACATAGGCCACACAGAAGCTCAGCAACAAGGCACCTGCCTTGCACACAAAGATTCCCAGAAGTCACCTGCCTTCAGAAAAGGTCCCAGTTTCAAGCCTGAAATGCCAAAAGACCAGTGTAACCTGGCATGACAGAAGTCTGAGTTAGAAAGCTGCACAGAAGACCCAGTCCCTGCATGTTTAGACAAACAGAAAGGTCCTGCAAGACCCAGCATCCCCTGGCCAGCAAGAGTGACATTAGGGAACAGTCCACACACAAGACAAAGATCCAGATCCAGAAGCCCCATGAACTCTGTGTTGCACCCCGTTAGTTGACCTAGATTCTGCCTGCATACCACTTGCCACTGCACCTGCTTTTTTTATCTGCTTTGTTGTTCCAGACAGAGAACCTTGAAGGTCTGTTTTGATTGTATTGTATTCTTTGTTCTGAATCATATGTCTGACCGCCATGTTTTCGCTTAAGTTGTTATCTAGTCCCAAAAGCCTATTCCTGGGTGCCAAATCCCAGAATACAGGCGAGAGAAGGGTCCCTTTGAGTGATAAGATGTACCACTCAAAGTAGCAGGCCTGTTATCTTAAGTGACCTAAGAGGTCATGAGAAATCACGTCTTTAGCCAAGAAGATGGCCAGGTGGTTTTCTATCTAACTAGAGATTAAAACTTGCCATGTTCAGAGAAACACATCTGATTGGTTGTCGTCATAAAGGGGGAACGGTATCTGACTGGTTGGCACGGTTTAATGATTGTATCTGATTCGCTGAAAGCAAATCCATCCATGGCTGTAAAATGTATAAGAATGCTTGCTTGACCCACTGATCCTTGTCCAGCTTTGATTTGGGCACGCGCCCCAGCTGGTCCTTTTTGCGCAGAAATAAAATCTGGAGAAAAACTCACTGCTGGTGTGTGCTGCTTCCTTTTCTCTGAGCAATTGAGTTCTTTGGGGAAAGGACTCACAGCATTTTTGCAACACCGTGTCATGTGAACTTGGCCAGGGTGACTTGTTGCCATGGTTAACAAGCCACCCAGAACCCCATGGGCTGTTGCAGTGTACAGGGGTGTTGTGTTAACCATGGCAAAAAGCCACCCTGGCAAGATTCACACAACACAGGAAGCTGCATGGCCAAGGGTAATTATCCTAATCCCCCCCCCCCCACATGCATGGTGGGAGAAATAAGCCACTGTGAGTTATTTTCCCCCACCTTGACCATGTGATCACAGCCACTGGCTTCTGGCAGTGTTGCACAGCAAACTACCTCATCAGCTGCCAGTGCCCGCTGAGATCTTTTAATTGTAGATATCAGGAACTGAACCTAGGACTTTCCCCCATACAAAACATATACTCTACCACTGAGCGGTTGCCCCTTCCCCAGCTCAGATTGTGTGTACCAAATGAAAAGTGCCAGACAAATTTGCAACACAAAGCATGTAAATTAGGTGAAGTTAACTGTAGGGGCTAGCTCTCCTATCCCCTCCCAGTTCTGATTCTCTAAATCCAAAACAGCACTGGTCAGATTCCGTGAAAATGGACTCTTAAACTGAAGGGGAGGGGGAGGGCGAAGAAGAAGTAGCAGGGGTGCCTCTCGCTGAAGATAACCAGGACCCAGCTGCGCCTTCAAGGTTGCAGCCAGAGGCGAGGGGAGAGGGGGAAGACTCTCTGAGAACAGGGAAGGCAGAGCTGGGGGGAGGGGTAGAAGAGCTCTTGAGGGAAGGGGTTGGGAAGCCAGCCTCTGTAACTGATCTTTGAGAGTGGTGTAAACAGGGCCGGCGCTACCGCTAGGCAGACCCAGGCGGCTGCCTAGGGTGCGTGGCGGAAGAGGGCGCAGGCTGCGTCCCTTCCTCGCCTCAGGCGCGCTCCTGCCCCGCCTGCCGCCTCCGCCGCGCCTCCCCGCCCGCCACCTACCTACCTTCCCATCGTTTCTGGAGCCCCGCCGGCATTGTTTTGGCGGGAGGAGGAACCAGGGCAACAGGGCTTAAACAGCCCTGTTGCCCTGGTTTCCCCGGCAAAAAAAAAAAAGCGTGGGGGTCTCGTCGCGTCGGAGGAGGTGGCGGTGGCAGCGGCGGCAGCAGCAGCAGCCAGCAGCGGGGGCGGGGAGAAGGTAGGTGGTGGTGGGGCGGGGGCGGCGTGGGGGGGGGTTGCAGAGCAGGGCTGCTTTGCTCCGAAGCCCCTCCCCACGGCACGAGAGGGGGGGCGCTAAATATAATTTGGCCTAGGGCGCCAAACAGCCCTGCACCGTTCCTGGGTGTAAATTACATAGGCAAGAACAGCTGATGTCTCTTCGTTGCTTGGCTCAGTTGGCTTGGCTAACAAGACTTTTGACCCACCTTAGGGGAGGAGTCAGTTCTCTAGTTTGAGGGTGAGGACGGGCGAAACACCTCAGTGCAGAATCAACTTTTAACATTCCTGACCCCCCATTGATGGGATAGAGGGTCTTGAATTACTTTCTTTACTGTTGTGTAACACTTTTCTGCAACTAACTGAGTTGCTCTGGCTGGAGAGAGGGGAGTAAGAGAGAGAGACACATTAACTTTAAAATTTGAGTCACCCAAATGTGATCATTTTTAAGTGGGGTGAGGTACCAGTCTACTGATGGCCCTCCCTAGTTTTTCCTGCACCAGCTCCCATTTCACATTCTGCATCAATTTCAGATTTGTACATGGGCAAACAGATGCATATGCTTTGTTTGTATACAGACATTTGCCCAAGGTTTTCAGAGCAGTGTTTGGCTGGTATCCGCACTTTTTCATGTGTTGCTTACCTCTTCCTCCTCAGCTGTTCTCTCTGGGTGGGTTCACACGATCATGGAGGGAAAATAAGCCAGGGTAGCTTATTTTCCCTCCCCACACGTGCTGGTTGCAAGCTTCCTAATTTGCATAATTACCCTTGCTGGGCATGGGTTAGTAGTGTATGGTAGTACCTCCTGTCAAATCACCCCCCCTCACCCCCTGAATGATTTATGGCCCTTAAGCCCCGCCCCACCGGAAGACCCGCCTCAACCGGAAGACCCACCTCCGGAAGATCTGGTCAGGTGACCGGGGGTCACCTGATGGGGGTCATGTGACCCCTCTACGAACTCACCTGACCCCCGCGGACCAATAGGGAGCTGTTTTAGACCCCTGGCATGCACAGGAACAAAGATGGCCGCAGGCCATCTCCAGCCCCTCTCCGGGTTGGTCCAGTGGGGTCATGTGACCCCTCTACGAACTCACCTGACCGCTGCGGACCAATAGGGAGCGGTTTTAGACCCCTGCCGCTACCAACGCCGAGCTACCAACGCCGAGAACGGGCATACCCAAAAATTTCACAGGAGGAGAGTGCTCCTGAGAATCTAATAAAAAAGAGTTCTGCGGCAACAAAGAGCTCAGCTTCAACTATATTTCACTTTGGACCGAACCCACCCCCTGAACCTCTATCTCAGGCCGATTGGAGCATGGATTGCACCGAGCAGTGGTCTGATACGGAGTGCGATTGTGGCTGCGATTCAAAAGCTGCGTTCCTAAAGGCAAAAATGGCACAACTTTCTGCATCCGTGCTGCCTGCTGACGGCGTGGATGGCGGGGCACTCACGAAAACAGCCCAGCTGACCTGTTGAGAAAATGGCTCAGGATGACAATGGCATGGACTGGTCTGCTTACCTACCGTCGCTCAAGGGGGTGAATGAGACAGAGGACACAACAGTGAAAGGTGACACATCAGTAAGTGTTTCATTTTGAAACTTGTTCTTAGTGTGTATTGTATGATGGTTTGACGGTGACACAGCACTTACTAAAAGCTTTTTGTTTTGTTTTCACATAGGACTATGACATGTGCGAGGATTTTGAGAGCCTGAGCTTCAGAGGTTCACCAGCAGTCAACATCTCATGCATGTCGTGTATCTTGCCAGACCGGTGCACTGAAAAGTAATAATAACCATTTGTTTTTATTAATAATAAAATAAAACTATATAATTTTATATAATTATAAAAGTAATAATAACCATTGTTTTTGTACCAATAAAAGCCATTTTCTATAACCTTGTATATCTATTCTTGTGTTAACCTGTGAAAATGGCAGAACACTCAGAAATCTTAAAGAAGATTTATTATACACCGGGGGGTGTTGGGAGTTTTGGTGGGGTGGACCCCTTATTTCAGGAGGCCAAAAAACAGTGCAAAACGCTAGTCAGAGGGGAGGTTATCAAATGGCTAGCAGATCAAGATGCTTACACATTGCATAAACCCGCAAGGATCCATTTTAAAAGGAATAAGACCATCGTGTCTGAAGTGGATGCGCAATGGCAGGCTGATTTAGTCGACATGCAGCAATTTTCTAAATACAACGATGGCTACAGGTACATTTTAACAGTGATAGACATTCTTTCTAAATATGCCTGGGCGCGAGTTCTAAAAGGCAAAACGGGTAGAGAGGTGTCAGGCGCTTTTAAAGCAATTTTCACACAAGATGGAAGACAGCCTGTCAAAATGCAGACTGACCGAGGCAGCGAGTTCCTGAACAGGGATGTGAGTCGGCTATTAAAAAAACACAGGGTACACCATTTTGTTACTAATAATGAAGTCAAGGCGGGTGTTGTGGAGCGATTCAACAGAACATTAAAAACAAAAATGTGGCGGTATTTCACAGCTAACAACACCTTTACCTATATAGATGTGCTACAACCGTTCCTAAAAAGTTATAACCATAGTTTTCACAGAACCATCCAAGCCAGGCCTGTGGATGTTAATCAGTCAAATTCCCTGGCCATCTGGAACGTGGTTTACGGTGTAAAAAGAAAGCAAGATGGGCTACTGTTCAGAAAAGGGGATCATGTGCGGGTTTCTAAAAGCAAGGGTGTCTTTGCCAAGGGTTATGAACAGAATTTCTCTACTGAGTTATTTATAGTGGACCAAGTCATCAGAAGAGCAGAGAGGCCTATATATCAGTTAAAAGATTACGAGGGAGACGTCGTTGTGGGTACCTTCTATCCTGAAGAATTACAGAAGGTCAACGCCAGGGGGGATAGGGTGCACCGGATTGAAGAGATCCTAGCTACAAAAGGGCGGGGTAGGAGAAAGACACACCTAGTGAAATGGTTAGGCTGGCCTAGCAAGTTCAACAGCTGGGTGCTTGCTTCTGATGTCTGTGAACCTGTATAGACGGGTAGGGAAGAATGGGCGATAGCGGTTTTTATGTTACACTCCCGAGCAATGCCTGCGCCGAGGTTTTCTTACAAAACACCAGTTCAGCCTTTACTATACAATTAGCGAGACCCCTAGATCTTCCAGGACCATGGGAGGTAGGTCTGGTTGAGATTCAGTACCCACACAGTTGGAATACTTTAACCGCTGATGGGCGTTTTGAGATTGCTAGTGGGGAAAGGAAATGGGTTTTTTGGGTGCGCCGTGGCTATTATGCCAGTATTCCTGAGCTGTTGGAAAACATGAACAGGGCGATACGAGAGAGCCACGATGCGCCGGATGTGATCCTGCAATACGATTCAGTGTCTAGAAAAATTACTCTGAAAGCCTCAGAAACACATACCTTTCTAGCCAGGGCAGAGCTGGCCCACATATTAGGTCTGCTCCCTGCACACCCCGTCAAAAAATTTCCTTTTGCCGCTGACATTACTGGTGGTTTTAACACTCTATACATCTACACAGATATTGTGGAGCACCAGATAGTGGGGGACTTTTACGTGCCTTTACTGCGCTGTGTACCAGCGCGTGGACAGAACAACACCCGTGTCAACATCGGCTACGACAAGCCTCACTACATCTCTGTGAGTAAGCATCACATCGATACCATTACCATTGAAATAAAGACAGACCAGAACAGAAACGTGCCATTTCACTTTGGTAAGGTGGTTGTGAAGCTACACTTTCGCCCCTGGAGAGCCCAGTTGTTCTAAAATGGCGATCGTAAAAACATATGGGGACCCTGCCCTTTATAGGAATTATTATAGGGCCCAGGCAGGATATGCGCTATCAGGCTACCATGGGGCACCGGTTATGTATGGTGCAGGTATCGGTGGGATTTTCAGGAGCCTTTTCCGAAAAGCCATTCCCCTCTTGAGAAGAGGTTTCGACATCATTAAACCCCACGCAAAAACAGCTGCTCGTAATATCACCAAAGACGTGGTCGGCCACGTTACTCAGGCGGTTTTGAATCGGGTGAATTCCCCTCCTCCACAGGATGGGTCAGGCCTGCTGTATATTAAAAGAAGAGGGGGGTTAAAAAGAAAAGCAACCCGTGGTATGTTGATCGGTCCACCCCGGCCCCTTAAAAGAAAAGCTCAGCGAGGAAAGAAGCGTCAGAAGCAACGTGTAGTGAGAAAGAAGAGGCGTCGTGCTTCTGCTACGAGCGATATTTTTTAAAAAACACAGCCATGGCTTTTATCCACTGCGGTTCTGAAGAATGCACTAAATCCGAACTAGATCTATTTACCGTTGGGCCTACGCAGACTAGCATTGAGAAAAGTTTATTTATTGAGGTACCGCCCTTGTCAGCCCTGACAGAATCTGCACCCCTAGACTTCTACATAGCAGGGAATGGCGAAGACTACATGGACTTAAACAATACCCTGCTCTACGTGTGCTGCAAAATTGTCAATGAAGATGGAAGCAATATTGCTGCAGATGCAGAAGTAGGACTGGTGAACTATCCGATCGCTTCTATGTTTAGCCAGTTAGATGTGACGGTGGGGGATCGTCTTATAAGTCAGAGTAATAATTGTTATCCTTACCGGGCTTTCATAGAATCTGTGCTGAACTACAGCGAAGATATACTGGCCACTCAATTATCTGTCGGGATGTTTTACAAAGACACACCGGGGGAACACGAATCTATGGATCTGGAGGGCACCAATGAGGGCTTTATAAAAAGAGCGGGCATGACAGCTCAAAGTCGAAAAATAGAGCTGATGGGGTATCTCCACGCCGATCTGTTTTTTCAAGAAAAACTGCTGTTAAATGGGGTTGATGTGAAAATTAAACTTACGCGTAGCAAAGATGCGTCATGCCTGATGGCCAGCAATGTAGCCAGGCGTTACAGACTACAAGTTTTGTCAGCCTCCCTTTTTGTAAAAAAGGTGAGGGTGGCTCCGGGCGTTCGCTTAGGCCACGCAGAAGCTCTGTTGACGGCCAATGCCAAATATCCTGTGGAGCGGGTGAGCATGAAAGTGTTCAGCATCCCAAGAGGAAGCCGTGTCGCCAACCAGGAAAACATGTTTTTGGGGCAGTTACCTAAATAAGTAATCATAGGGTTGGTGGATAATGATTCATTCAGCGGAACTTACGATAAAAACCCTTTTAACTTTAAGCACTACGATATTAATTTTGCTGCCCTTTACCTGGATGGTGAGCAGATCCCCACGACGAAGCCACTGCAGCCCAATTTTGAAGACGGGAACTGTGTAAGAGAATACATGAGTCTGGTACAAACGGCTGGTAAACATATGAAAGACAGGGCTCTTTTAATTAACCGTGAGCAGTATGCGCAAGGATACACACTTTTTGCATTTGACCTGACTCCGGACCAAGAAGGTGGAGATCATTATTCTCTGATTAAAACCGGGAACCTGAGGGCAGAATTCCGTTTCGCTAGAGCCCTACCCACCACGGTCAATATGCTTGTGTATGGCGTCTTTGACAACGTGATAGAAATAAATCACAGGAGAAATGTCCTGTTTGACTATATGTAACATGGACAGTCTGCAGTTGACCCGTGTCCTCTCTTCAAACCCCTACACCAGAAAGACTTTCTATGGGGTGTTCCCCAGCGACATGCTTCCCAGGGGGAGATTACCACAGAGGCCTGTGGGGTTGGTGATCAATACTCATCCGCACACCCTCCCTGGAGAACACTGGTTGGCCATCTACTTGACCGAGGATAAGCGTGGAGAATTTTTTGATTCCTACGGCCACCCGCCAAACCACCCCCTGTTTCCTAAAGCCATCATGACATTTTTAAGAAAAAACACCCGCAAGACTGTATTTCAACACCGGCAACTGCAGGCCCCAGAGTCTGTGGTCTGTGGCTTCCACTGTGTATTTTTTCTGCAGCAGCGCTGTAAAGGCCTAACATTTAAACAGATTCAAGAAATGTATTCTCACGATGTAGATAGAAATGATCAAATGGTGGTGCAGTATGTTAAAAATAAGAAGAACATGTCCAGACCTGCCTCCGACTTGTCTCAACCTGCCCAAGGCTGTGTATCATGTGGTGATTTTCATAACCGTATACCCCAATAAAGCGCCCCTGATAGTGGTCATTTAAAAAAGAATTTGCTGTCTGTCTATTTTTCACCTTAAAGTAGACAGCCTGGTGTAAAGAAGTATATCAAAATTTTTATTTTCTGGTCTGAAAAACAAAACAGAAAATACATAGGTTAGTTCACAAAGTGAGCCAGGGAGGATTGCTAGCCTGTCTTTGCTTTTTAGCAGACCTGCGAGAAAGGGTGGGCATGCGAAACCTCATCGGTGTAGCGTCTTTGTGGGTCTTTAGGTAGTCCAAAGCTTCTTTATTTGCTAGGTTACCCACTATGGAGGTTGGAACATTTAATTCAGCCAGAGCCTTCATAAAGACATCCCAACCTTTAGGGGTACGTTTGGCTGCCAGGGCATGATGCTGTACGAGGCCCTTAACCAAA
This sequence comes from Shinisaurus crocodilurus, assembly GCA_021292165.1. Classification (NCBI taxonomy): domain Eukaryota; kingdom Metazoa; phylum Chordata; class Lepidosauria; order Squamata; family Shinisauridae; genus Shinisaurus; species Shinisaurus crocodilurus. Next base: position 100,452,786 of record CM037879.1, on the reverse strand, counting down.
TCTTGCATATTGGAACCGGGTATAGCTTCTCCCCTGTACACAAAAGCCCCCTTCTCATCCCAGGAAGAAACACTTTGGTTTTGTTTCATTTTGTTTAACAGAAGCCGCGCGTGGGCCTTATATCTAGATGGAAGATTGGTCACCAGTTCCTGGGAAAAGGTATCTTCTGCAGAGGACATAGCGCCTTCTTCTAGAGAAGTCGGCTGTACCGGATGTAGAACAAGTTTGAGGTTTTCTTTTTCGGTTTCCCTCTGTCTTACGTGCGTTAGATATTTCTGTAACAAAGAATCATATTGTTTAGCTTTTTCATATTCTGTTTAAGTCAGTCCTGTGGAGAATGCCCTGCATCGCTGTATCTAGGGTGCTTATAGCCGCACTTCTGATGTTTTCCTCTTTAGGTGGCGGTCCCTTTAATTGTTCCAGCTGGCGGCTGGGGACCAAATACATCTTTTCAGCATACTCCATTACCGATTGGTTAAAAGACCCGTGAGCAGGGGGATGGCAAAACCTAGTAACGGGCCGAGAAACCCACCGGATTGTTTCACCAGATGCTTCTTTCTGCTCAGAGAGATTTTCTTGTTACTCAGGCTTTTAATAAGGTACCGCTTCTTTCTTAAGACACGCACCTGTTGGGGAGATAGAGGAATGTTGCCTTTTAAAGTATTGAGTGCTATTTCTGAGATGGCAGCGATCAGGTCATCAGATGCTGCGCATAAGATGGCTTTTCTCTGGCGTGGTGGGGCCTTAATAAGAAGTTTTAAGAGGGCTAGATTTCTTTTAACGCGGGTAGACATGTTGCCTTACAGAGGGGCGGTGGAACAATAGCGGGTGGGGTGCTAAAGGCGTAGCCTTTTGTGCCCAGCTGGTGCTTTTTTCAGCGTGTACACTGTGGGCCAGTCTGGAGGAAAAAGACCAGTTCTTAGCCTGTAAGATTCTGGGGTGGTTGCGTTTAAATCCACAACCAGATAACCGTAAGGCTTGCTTGTAGAATCTGCAAATGCCTCCATGAAGAATTGGCTGTTTTGGGGGTACATCTGGCGTGCTAAAGTTGCGACCTGCAATCTATCCCTGGGGTTTTTGAACAACACCATATATTTTGCATTTAGACTGATGGTGCGGTTGCTTTTTCCCTTGCAGAATATATTCTGCGTGATGAAAAAAATGCTCAGATTCCTGTGGTGTACATACTGGGTAAAGGCCTTTTCAACTTCACCGTTATCGGAGGCAGACATCATCAAATCATCTATCACCAAAAAATTAACTTTATTGAGCGGTAGCAAATCGTTATCATCAAACCTCTCTGGCAAACCTGCCACAAAATGAATAAACGGATATTTACACAGGAGATCTTTGTACAAAGGCTGCCAGCAACTATAACACCACAAAATATTTTCAGGTACAGCAGAAAACACGTTATGAGCATTGTCCAGCATATTTTTGATGAAAAAACTTTTCCCACAGTTGCTAGGCCCTGCTAGAATAGCTGGAAAAGGGTGCTGCCACCATGTATCCATATTCAGAAACCGTAAGGCAGGGTGTTAAACCCTTCAGTGATCACTCTTTTATCATATACCACCTTTTGGGTTTTCCGGAGGGCCTTTGTTTCAAGAGTCCACCGGTTTTTGTTCCTTACAATACCTGGCTGGTGTACAACAATCTGGCAAGGCGGGTCCTGTGTCCTGTCTGAGACGCGCCGTGCAAAAACCAGGTCTTGGAGGCTGCTGAAATTAATTTTTTCACAGTTAGCCGTGTTCAGTGTAATACCTTTGACCTTCAAACAAACTTTCCCTCCGGAAAGTTTAAAACCGTAAGATTTAGGACCGGTTGACACAAACTCTGTGATAAATTCATCTGGTGGGATCTCGCTTGTGAGGTCCCCTAAGTAATCGCCTAGAGGCGGGACCCACTGCCCCTCGCGGCTCACAAAAATCACAGAATCTGTGTCATGGTACAGACAACGTTCCTGCAAACTGTCTAGCACCTCATAAAGTTTCAGGCGTGCGTAGGCCGTTGTAAAAGCGGCTATGATCACGTTTTTCTTTCCTTTGGCGGTGACCCTCTCTTCAGAATGTTTCCAGGTCACGCAAGCTGTCTCTTCATCGATAAATTCACACATTGATACAACATGAACATCAGAAAACAGAATCCGAAATAAGTCATCGGGGTCCCTTATCACCTCTGTGTTAGGCAGGTTTGTCCTCTGGCCAAATTTCCCCCACAGAGAATTTAAAAATAATTTGGCAATTTGCCGCTTTGCGGGGTTCACAGCTATCTGCTCAGGGCGTAAAGCCACCCCTTCATTTTGGTGATAATCAGCGATATACCGCTTTTTATCTTCTGCACTGACACACCAGGCTGGGTACCCCGAAGCCTCCTGTTTTCGGCGAAGGTGCAAATCAATATAATCTGAAAACAAACAGGTGGTCTGGTTTTCAAAATGCCAGACTTCATAAATCTTCATGACCTTGTAACCCTTTTCTATAGCAGCCGTGAGCTCTATAGTACACCATGTTCCTACCAGAGCACGCTCCTCATCGGAATGTTTGCATGTATCCTGCTGATGAGCTTTCGCACAAGCCACACACAGCACAAACATGAGCTTCCCCTCCACCTTCGTAGGGAGAAGAGGGAAGAAAAGGCCCCGGGGCGGGTAAACTTTTACCCTTGCGAGGCCAAAATAATTGCTGACTTGTGTAAAGTTCTCATAAATTATCTTAGGGTGACCGCAAGGATATGCCTTATTTTTGTTCACATAGGGGTACAGACTTGTAAAATCATAGTAATGAACCTGTTCCCCAACTTCAGGTTTATAATACAGACAGGTGGCATTTGTGCGTCCACCATAAAGGGCATCTCTAGGTTCTAGAGGGTCTGGAAAATGGGCCGCTGCCAGAAAACTCTTGAGGTCCTCATCTGTGTTTAACATCAGCTTCCACTCGTGTTCCCAGATGGTCCTGACTTCAAAACCCATCAGTTTCAGCTCAGCAGTCTTTTTTTGAGTGGCGTTGTGCATGAATTCATATGTTTTACCCACCAGAGGGTTCCGCCCCTCTGGAGAATAACATAGTACACAACCGTGCCAAAAGCAGCCGTTAAATTCAAAAGCTGTTTTCTTATTATCTACGACAGCATAGCCATCTAGAAAATATGTACCAGCTTTGAATTCCCCACCCTTTAAGGCATGCTGGATCTGAATCTTTTCTTTATGCTCTATATAGCACAACCATTGGATTGCAGGAGTGGAGAAACGTTTACACACCCTGTGATAGTTGTCAGGTGGGGGGATAGCTAGTGTACCTTCTTTCAGAAATGTAAACTGGTACATCGCAAAGCATGTGCTAGCCAGGGTTGGAAATTGCAGGGGATCGATGGCGAGCCTCTTCTGCACGCTTTTCTTGCCCTTCCTAAATTCTCTCACGACCTGTGTCATTTCCATGATTTCGTGTCTATACTTTGTGCATGCCCACTCCAGAATGTCAACATCTTGCTGGCAATAAAACGCCAGCTCCTTCTGCATATCAAAAGTTTTTGATTTGTTCTCCTCATACCAGGCTAAAAAAGTCTCTCTGTCTGCCGGCATCATGTGCTTGATGCCGTAGTCCTCCGCTTTAGGCAGAGGGCCCACATAATCCCAATTCTCAGGCTTGTTAAAATAATGGGGGAAGTAACCCTTACAGCCTTCAAAACCTAGGGCTTTTGGCAGCTTAGAGAGGGCCATGGGAAGATGAGAAAGAGAATCGATAAATTTTATATTTAGCCCCTTGACTGTGATACATATTAATTTTCCCCCTTGGGCGGTCAGCTCCACAGGCATGTTTTCTTTTATCAACTGCTTGAGAATGAAGTAACCGTCATAACTTTTAGCGTTATGAGCAATAAACGTACAATCTTCAAACTGTATACTGTCTGTGAAGGTCTTGATAAACTCAGACAGACACGACTCCCCTTTAAATACCCAGGTTTTACCGGCCAAATCCCAGGGCTCCACATCACCGTGTGTTTTCACGCGTCGTTTTTTCTTCTTACCCCTGCTAGGTGGTTCCTTAAAGCTCTCAACCGTCTCACCCGCAAACGCCTTTGCAAAACAGAAATTAGGTACGTGAAAACCTGAAGACTGATGGGCTTCAAAGTCATAAAACACATATTTTACAGACACCACAGGATTCTTAAGAGGGGGCATATAGCATTGGTGCTTTTCAGCACCTCTGATAAACCCCCAACAAACAGAGCACCGCCTCCCTTGACAATGCACAAAATCGTGGTTGTATGTCTGGTAAGTCTCACACTCTGTACAGTACTCCCTAAGGTCACATTTTACTTTATGCTCCAAAGCTAGTTCTTTATGCTTATTTAAACAGACCTGAGATCTACAGTTCATCTTACAGCGGGGGCACCTCTGCATTTTACGTACACTGGCTGCGCACTCTGCGTGCAAACAAAGCCTGCACATGTACAGACAGCTGTGATTGTGTGAAAAGAGTGTGTTGCATAGTTCACAGTAGTTTTCAGCACCAAAAACAGCTTTTACATTAAGTACGCCATAATAATGACCATCATGGAGCAACATAGTATAGGTTTTGGGGTACCGAGGCCCTGGTATCTTAACTAGCCCCCAGCCTTTTTTTAGTGATGCTCATTACTTGTATGTTGACCCTGAGGTGGTGTTCAAAGAATGAAACATCGCTGAGCGCTACTTTTTTCTGGTCGGGCCAGCCAAGGTCGATATGTAACTGTCTGGCTGTGGTCAGCATCTCTGCATCTGTGAGAGGCCTTTTGGCCATAACTGCTAAAAGACCTCCTGCAAAACAGAGATTGCCGCCTGTGAAATTTAAATCTACCAAGTATTGCCGTTTTCTATGTATGATTTTACTATTGGGGATAGAACTTATTTTCCGTCTTTTTCCGCCACCATTTGGTGCCCTCACAATAGTAATAACCAGACGCAAAGAAGTGTCCCCACATATTTCAGCGTTGCTTTGCGCGAGATTACTAATATGAGATAGAAAGTCCTCGACATTCAAAACATCTCTATGCCTTTTAACCGAAAACAGTGGAAAGCTTAATCCCCCGCCGTCCAGCCGTAATTGAACAAAGTCTTGTGGTGAGATTCTCCTGTTAACATCATGGAGTATCTCCTGTATAACATTGTACAATGCAGCAATGGCCTGAGAGAAAGATCTTATGTGCTCTAAATTGACAAATCGAAATTCTTCAGCTATATGGATTGCCCGGAACCGCCCCTGCTCCCACTCCCAGCTCCTCACACGCTCTGCAAATACCTGTGGGGGTTCATCATCATCATCAGAGGAATTGGGGGTTTGGGGTGGCCCTGTAGCATCTCTTGATACTTCTGAAGCCTGTGAAAATGCCTGGGGGGGTTTATCCTCATCTCTAGACTGTGCTTCTGAAACCTGTGAAAAATCTTGAGAGCCCCCCTCGGTATTGGGGCCTGCTTCAGAAAGTCGTGTAACATCCTGAGAAGCTGAACTTCTAGAACAGCGTTTCTCAGGAGGCCTTCGTTTTTTACAGGTAGATAGTGTTTTTTTAGCCCTGTTTAATATTTTACTAACCCGCCAGTATGGCCATTTCTTTTTAAAGTTGTTCCTTTTTTTCCAGATTTCTGGCCTTGGCTTGCTAGCCCCTACTTGTACATATTTCAACAGCTTGTTACAGCGCGTGGTATACATTTGCTGTTTTTTAATAGGCGATAAAGAGTTTAACACAGATACGCCATCATTTCCATCCATTAAAAGCTTGTTCATGGCAGCGACAGTGTCTGTTGGACGCTTGCGGAGTTCACAAGCGGCTTTCAGTGTCTTAGAAGATTTTTCAATCAAGCGGTTGATTGGTTCTAAAAAGATGTTTACTTGCTCCTGAGCCGTGCGTGCAGACTGATCTTTCGTAGACAAGCCTCCATATCTCGGCCTCTTGGGCTCTGGTCCACCACCAGCTTGTGGTTCAGGTTTCTTGTCTAAAATCAAAGATGGAAATACTTTTTAGTTATGCGTGCGCGCGCGCACACACACACACACACACACACACACAGACACGCACACACCATTCTTACCACGGTTTTTGTTAAGTGACAGTCTGGCGACCCCAGTTTTTTTAACAGGGGCTATGGTTGGCGTGTCTATGTGTTTTGTTTTTCTTTCAGCTTTCTTGTGGAGCTCGGTGCTGGGTACCGGCTGAACATTAGCAGAATCTTCTAAAAAGAAAACACACACACAGACCCATATCAGTTTTTACAGGGCCCTCGCAATGTATTTCCCTGTCATTTAAAAAATAATAATAATAATAATAAAAGAAAATAAAAGAAAAAACCCTTTACCTGTGCTGCCTAGCACTGGCATAATAGCTCCCCGATTCCCTTTTCCTTTCAGAGATTGGTCAGATGTCACGAAATCATCTGTAAACACCGCTTCTATAAAACAACACCGACCAAAATATTCAGTACTGTCTGAAACCACATTATGATGTTTTTACATGACAGGCCCACTACAATAAAGACCCTTACCCAGTTCTGTCATAGCGATGTATCCTGGCAATGCACCGGGGCCGCCGCTCCCCTTCTTTTCCCCTGATTTTGGCTCTTTTTCAATGGCTGCGTCAATAGAGAAATGCTATTAGTTTGTGCATCCTAAGACATGTAGAGGCATGCCCCAGAGCCCCGCCCTCAACCTCACAGGCTCCCAAAGACCGTCTATGACCATTTAGAGCAGTAGCTGGTAGGAGAAAAGAATGGAGGGGCAAACCTTTAAGCTGTTCCATGCTTATTTGAGTATGATCTGTGGACAAACAAGCAAGGCGGCATCAGAATGCAAAATGATTTTAATTTTACAAAATATTGCCTCTACACTTCAAAAAGACATTGAAGAAACACTAATCCCGCTCACCAAGGACCTACAGATCCAATCTTTGGATGATGCATTTCAGACTTTTATTCTAGTGATGCGTGCAGAATTTGCTGATGGCAAAACTAACTGGGGCAGAATTTTAACCATTTTCCTGTTTGGCGGTGTTATTGCAAAGAAACTACAGGCACACGGCGTTCTTTTAACAGGAGAGAATATAGACCAGCTGGCTAATTTTATTACCAACCATATAATGAACACCAAAGCAGCGTGGATCATAGAAAATGGTGGCTGGGTACGTATCAATGTGAGATGCTACTTAAATTCAAACAACTAACCCCGTAAGTTTTTTGCTTGCCATTTAAATAGTCTAATAACATGTTTTATTTTTATTATTTCAGGAAAAAGGATTTGTAACATTTGAAAACCAAAAACTGGGGTCACCATACCACAGCCTCAAGATGAAAATAAAAGCTCTGTGCACACATTGTTTTTCCCTAAAATGGTTGTTGTTCCCCGCATAAAGATTGCAGCAACATCTCTGAATGAAAATAAATATTTTTGAAATACCTCGCCCCTGCCTTTTGTCATTATTTGTTTAATATAGGTGATGGCTGAAAACAAACAACAACCCCACCCACCCACCCAACCCTTTACCTCAGACCCCCACCCCACCCCCGCCCCTTTCCACCCCACCCTTTTTTTGGGGGGGGGGAGTTTGGAGTAAATGACAAAACCTCTACAAAATACCACAGCTTTGTCTGCCTTTAAATTAGAAGAAATAATCTGCAGCGCCTCCGTTTACACTCTCATAGACTACAAAGCCTGGCTGCTTTTCAGCATGACTTCTCTACTTACAAAACGCCATAGCAGCACACACGTGCACACACGTGCACACACACACAGAGAGAAAAGAAAAACAGAGTCTCTAACAGCCTTCATTTTTTACATTAAAAACAAAAAGCCATTCTTAAACTAAAGATATCTGTAGGAAAAATAACTATCTTTCCTGCGCGCGCGCGCGCGCGCACACACACACACACACACACACACCTTTGACTAAGTTTTGCTTTGTGTAGTTGGGATGAGGGGGGGGGTAGAATCTGCATAGCCTTAGCCATTTATAAACTACAACGCTTGTCTAAAAAAGAGGGGGGGGAATAATAGCCCGTAGCTTCTCAAACCTACACAGAGAACCAGATACATGTCTCCTGACAAATTGCAAGAAATTAAAAGAGCCTACCCCTTTTTAACTTTTACACCCCCCCACACACACAAATAAAAAAGAAATAGAATAAAAAGCCATGCCTGTAGACATTCTATAGCCTTTTTACAATTCTAAAGGAACAAATTAGAAAAACATGATTTCAGCTGCATTATATTTTAAAGGCGCCTAACTAGACAAAGAATAAATGCCTAAATGATACTCACCCCTAGTAAATTCTGTAGCTTCAGGCAAGATACATGAAGCAGAGAAACCCCCTGGGCATGGTTTGGGGTTTTTATCCCCGCAGACTCCTATTGCTTGAATTTTGGCCCTCTGATTGGCTACAATTAGTGGGGTCCCCCACCCCCCACCCCCAAGACTCTGATTGGCTTTTGCTAACATTATGGCTATCTCTGTTCTCTATCTGAGCACATGGTCCCAGCTCCATTTTGAATCGCCATAAACACGTGTCAGGCCATTTGGCCACTTCCTTTGTCTAGCTGGAAAACAGCCATGCGTATCCAGATAACCATCTTTGATACACCCTTTGAACATTCCATAAACACATAGCTGGCCATTCTCTATCTAGGGGGGACATGGGCCCGATCTCCATTTTGAATCCCCATGAACAGTGTCAGGCCATTTGGCCACTTCCTTTGTCTAGCTGGAAACAGGCAGTCTGTCCTTTAAGGGAAACTACAGTGACATTTTATGCCTCGTGACGCCTGACCTGATAATTTAAAACCAACAGTCCCATCTCTCCCCACCAAAGGCCCTGTTTGGTTAATGTGAGACTAGTATTTTCTGTATAGTCGTGGTGTTCATGTGAAAACTCATAACAGGTTTATTCTAGATTTTCTGCACAGCCTTGGCTAGTATGCCAAGGTTACGCGTGTCCGACCCCCCCCCCACGCACACACACACACACACACACTAACCTTGTGAGGATAAAAGAGAGAAGCCAACAGAGCCTGTATGGCACCATCTTTATTCTGCTTTTACAGTTGTAAGAAAATCTTTATAGTTTCTGTTTTTAATCACTTTCATGGCATGATTTAAAAATACATGGTCAGAGCTTTTAAGACATTTATTTAATTGTTTAAGCGCCTTGTGCGACCTGCCAACCTTGGTGACCGATATTAATACCGTGTCCACACAATTCTGGGTCAGAGCAAGACAATTAAAACTGTAAGCAATCAGTGTGACAATGTGCAAGATGCTTTTAAAACATATCTTCCCACATACAATTCTCAGCTTTCTAGAGATGATGCTATTGGTCCATGTCAAACACTCGTGCGAAGACACGCCTGGCTCTTGAATTTGGCAACCCAGACAGGTCTCCTTCGCATATTGCATTAAACAATATCGCAGGACGCCAAAAACGGTTGCCCTGACGATACAAAGCATAGCCCTCCGCGATTTCCGGGGTGAAGAGCAATCTATTTCCCCAGCTTGCAGACCAAGGATACTTTTAAGGACAGTGCTGCTTGGCTGATCCATTGTCAGCTCAGCAGAATCCTGAGAAAGAATTTAAAGAAAAGGTTTAGACCAGGTGTTTATTTCTGTCTTTTAATACAAGATGCTACAGATAATCACACAAACCTCTGGCTGAATGTTTTCAGTCATGCTCCACAGCATTGCTGCGGTCAGTCCACCATCTTCTGCTTCTTCGTTCTTTGATGCCTCTCCCTAGAAATAGACAAAACCTTCTATTGAAATACTTCTGGGACCTGTTACCATTTTCCTCTATTTGCCCCCTTCCCCAAAAAACACCCCCCCATTCCTTCTTTTTCTTTACCTGTGTAAGTTCAACAAGGTTCTCGGCTGCTACCACTTCCAAGAGGCTGTGCCACGTTCGGTGTTTAGTAGTCTCCTCTGTTTGCCTCTCTGTTTGCATTTTTTTAGGTGATCGAAAAACTTCATCAGCACTATCTTCAGAACTGATATACCGCTTTTTGGGGGTAGGTTCTGCATCCTTTGGAGGTGTAGCGGTAGACTCTGTTTGGCTGTTCTGGTTCACAGCTGCGGGGTTGTACTGCCAAAACATGTCATCTGTGCTGGGGAACTTGTCCGGGCAAGGGAGAAGGCCGCCTCGATCTGACCCTGTTCTGCCCCGCCTGGTGGGAAAGGTTGTTTTTCTACCGGGCCCCTGCGTGCGTCAGGCCTCCAAAACCATTTCCTATTGGTCCGCAGCAGTCAGGTGAGTTTGTAGAGGGGTCACATGACCCCACTGGGCCAACCCGGAGAGGGGTCGGTGGTGGCCGGGACCACCTCCTTTCTGGGGGGTGTCAGGGGTCTAAAACTGCTCCCTATTGGTCCACAGCGGTCAGGCGAGTTCATAGAGGGGTCACATGACCCCGCTGGACCAACCCGGAGAGGGGCCGGAGATGGCCTGCGGCCATCTTTGTTCCTGTGCATGCCAGGGGTCTAAAACAGCTCCCTATTGGTCCACGGGGGTCAGGTGAGTTCGTAGAGGGGTCACATGACCCCACTGGACCAACCCGGAGAGGGGCTGGAGATGGCCTGTGGCCATCTTTGTTCCTGTGCATGCCAGGGGTCTAAAACTGCTCCCTATTGGTCCGCGGCGGTCAGGTGAGTTCATAGAGGGGTCACCTGACCCCCATCAGGTGACCCCCCCGGTCACCTGACCAGATCTTCCGGAGGTGGGTCTTCCGGTTGAGGCGGGTCTTCCGGTGGGGCGGGGCTTAAGGGCCATAAATCATTCAGGGGGGTGAGGGGGGGTGATTTGACAGGAGGTACTACCATACACTACTTGGGTTGATGCAGTGCTTCTCAAATAGTGGGGCGGGCCCCCCAGGGGGGGCGCGAGGCTCCGTAAAGGGGGGCTCGTTTGACCTCAGTTAAAAGTTTTTTTTAATATTGTGTTCCTTTAAATCCTGTGCTCCTTTAAATCTTTTCTGCTACAGTTAATAAAGCTATTCTTTGTTGTAAATTGATCCACATTTCTTTCTTTTTTTATTCTCTTATACGTTAATAAGGATACAGTGTTATGCAGAGGTGTACTTATAACAATTTTATAGACAAATGATACTATTTACAGTCGCGCGGGGGGCGCGAAATGTTTTCTTCTTCCTAGGGGGGGCATGACAGAAAATAATTGAGAAGCACTGGGTGATGTGACATCCAAACCCAGACAGTGTGGGTCGCTGGGGTGGTTTAAAAACCACTCTGAAACCAATAGCTTGTTCTAGGGTTTCGGGGTGGTTTGTAAACTGCCACCCTTGCCAGGTTTGGACATCATGACAACCCAGTCCAGAGAGGGTAATTATGCTAATTAGGCAGCTCACAACCTGCACACGTGGAGAGAGGAAATAAGCCACAGTGGCTTATTTTCCCTCCGTGATTGTACAAACCCAGTCTCTGCTTCTTCACTCTTCAAACCAGCTAAGATGTAACTAGTGGGTCACAGCCTTTATCTCCTTTGAAGCTTTCCCTAAAAATGTCATGCATGTAACGCAAGTAAACAACTTTATTAACCAGATTATAAATCATTTTGAAACTTTAAAACATATGTTGAACACTCTCCTACTAAAGGAGAAAACAGTTAATTTATTTTTTAATTAAGAATTGACCATATGTTATCATTTTTTTCCAAACTGCTAAACAATGCAAATTAACCAGTTGACTATTTTACTGACTTCTATGTAGAGAGCTCCAATTTCTACATCCTAAATAATGTCCTTCGTCAAGGATGGCCAGCTTGTTAAACACTGAGGACCACCTAGGAAGAATGTAATGAGCTAGAGCACTGCAGTTAATTTAGGTATTTTAATTACCAATTTGCATAATCCTCACTTCAGACTCTAATTGGTGGCCATGTTATATTTTTTTCTGCATCACTGTTATTCTGAAGTGCATAAGCTTGATATATGGAGATAGGCCCAGTTCTCATATTGCATTTTCAAGCCATATGGGAAGCTGTTGGCGTGAAGTGGCTCTCATGTGGGTCAGTAAGATTTTAACCCTGTTTGTGGAACTGCTCATTTTCAGGTGGTTCCATTGATGTGGCCCAAGAATCAGCCCCAACCCACGAGGAAAATACTTCCCACAAATAGCTTCTCACATGGTTTGGGATCTCGGTGCCACTCCAATAATGTGAAAATTGAACCTCAGAAACCAAGAATCCCCACATGTGTAATCCAGTGGGCAGCTGCTAGTGCAGAGAAAAAACAAGAAGAGAAGATAATACTGTATAAGAAAACCAACAAAGGTTTCATAGATAGAGCATCTGTATCCTTATGTGTGACTGGCCTCCCCATTTCAGGATTCTCACTATATACCCTTTTTCTCCTCAAAAGTTGATAAACTGATGTAGATTTTATAAATAAATATTTTAGTATCTTCTAGTAATAAAAGATTGGTTGACTGGTTTAAGATATTCTAGACATTCAGAATCCAAGGTGTGAAACTTAAATGAGGTCTTATCATGTGCCTGCTTTATTATAATATAATCTTCATGATTTTGAACATTTACCTAGGAGCAGTATGATAGTGATTTAACCTGAAATATTAGATTATATACAGAGATTACAACAAATATCATATGGTAGTGTTTTTTTTAAAAAAAAAGTTTTTCATTTCTGAACTACTATTTATATCAGGGGTTTCCAATGCAGCACCCACAAAGCTGTTCACTCCCTGCCCCCTTCATAAAAAATGTTTTAATAAAAATATGAAAAACTTTAGCGCTCCAGGTCCTCCTTTCTGTTCCTGAACCTGCCACTGATCAGGTGTTCAGCAGGCAGGAAGAGAAAGGAAGGCAAAGAGGTAGACAGGAGAGAAAGAGCAAGGCTATAGGCTAGTAGGGGGAGAAACAGCATGGTAAAGAGATGCAGGGGAGAAAAATAGCAAGGTTAGAGGCTGGGAGTGAAGAGAAACAGCAAGATAAAGGGCTGAGAGGGAGAGAAAGAGCAAGGGTTAGGGGGCTTGGAAGTGAGAGAAAGAACTAGGGATGGGGAAGGGAGAGAAATAGCAAAGGGAGTGGGGAGAGAAGGGGTGAAGATCTGTGTAGATGGAAGAAGGTTGGGCGCGCCAGGAAGCAACTCCTTTGAGTTCCCCCTCTCTCCCAGCCTCTCACCCACACCAACTCTTAACTAGCCAGACCCCCACGGTAGCCATTATGTGACCAGCCACATCTTCCATGGGAGCCATTTTGTGGTGCTGCCCACAGCAGCTTCTCAGATCCCCAAATGTGCCCTGATTTATATGGATGTTTTTACTGTTATCCTGAAGAATGGTTGCATATCATGCATGCACTGGGTTTGCTCCAATAAACTGTTTTCCTGGCACCTGTTGTAGGTTCTTCCTCTTCCACATCTTCTGTGCTTTTTAGTTTTATCCTCAGGGGCAGCATCAGGGGCTGGCATCCTTGGGGCAGATGTGTAGGCCCTGGCACCCTGGAAGGGTCCACCACTGCCCAGAGCCCCTTGCAGTTGCTCCTAATTGCCTTGGCTGCCTGTTCACCCACCCGCCATGCATGGGTGAACTGCATGGTAGTGATTTAACCAGCAATATTAGAGTGTATAGAATGTAATGTAATGTAATAATATACAGAGATTGCAACAAATATCAAATACCAACGAGTAGCAGCCACCACTTACTCACATGACCTTTCCCAAAGTTAGGTAGTGGTGACAAATGCTGTTCTTCTTCACTGCCATCTGGTCTCTTTCTTGCCAGTCTAATGGCTCTCTGGACAGCACAAATGTTCTTTTGGAACTGCACATTTTGTATCTGGTTGTTCATTAAATAATAAAACAATCAATGCCCTGATAGTGTTTGAGAATGGGTGTGGTCTACCAAGATAGGTAGACCTGGCCCCTTGAGAAGTTTGTATATTAGATCTGTCCCCTCTGTTGTTTCTCAATGGGTAGAGCTCATGTATAGACAATGTCTTTCTACCTCCAGCTGAACCCTCAGTTGTTTCCCTGGCTCCCTTTACCCCTATAATAGCCCTTAGGCATAGTTAATAAATTAATGGGGTCACGGGATGAACTTACCAACTCAGCTTGTAGTCCACCTCCCCTAAGCTCTGCTCTCCAGGCAACACACACAAGACTCAGATACCTTCACAACATGATTCTTTATTACTGCAAAACATGTGTGTAACAAACAGGAGTCTGCACCTCCAACCCTGCAAGATAAGACTGGCTGCAAGACACCTGTTGTTGTATCTTTCAGATATAGACTGCCACCACTCATGTGATTAATAATAATTTTATATCCTGGACATGTGAGAACACATGGGGTTGTTTTTATGGAGAAATACAGGTCCCGTTTCCAGAACTTCCTTTCAACTCCTTAAAAACTAGGTTAGTGTGAGGGAGGCGGAGCCAGCACGCCTAGGAAATGGCGGCGTAGAGGGAGAGCTCCTCACCCTAAAACTAAAAAAGAAGACTCTACAATGCTTAAAAAAGCCCAACAAGCAACAAAAACTTAAAGTTCTGATGGGGAATGAAAGAGGAATCTAGCAAAACAAAAAGTAGCGAGATTACACACTACTTTCCCTACAAAGAAAGAAAAACACTGCATACAGCAGCACAGCACAATCAGAGGAATAAAATGGCTACCGGAGAAGACAGAGGAGAACACACAGAAGAGCTAGGATCAAGCGCACAGATATCGAATAACGAAATGAAGAAGGCAATATTACAACAATTAAAAACATTAAAACAAGAACTGATGAACCACTGGGCAGAACTGCTGGACACCAAACTGAGGGAAATAACAGAAACGGTGGAGGCAGTAAAAACAACAGCAAATAATGCTGCAGAAAAAGCTCAGCAACAGGAGGAAAAGATAAAAACCTTACAAAGAGCGATAGCGGAAAATAAATCAAAGATTGAAGACCAGGAAAACCGAAACCGCAGATGTAATTTGAGAATAAAAAACTTGGAAGAAGAAACTGAAGCTGAGAACATTAAGACTTTTATAGCACAATGGCTGACTTCACTAACCCCAGAATGCCCAATAGAAGCTGATGACTTAGAAAGAGCGCACAGGGCACTAGGACCCAGAAGAAAAAACCCCAGCACTCCAAGAGACATTGTAATATGCTTCGGAAGATACAACAAGAAAGACGAACTCCTCAAAAATCTAAGACAATTGAAAGAAATAAAATATAATGACAAATCTGTAATGATTATGCAAGACCTGGCACCAGAAACGCTCCAAAAAAGAAGACTCTTCAAACCCTACACATTGAAACTACGGGAACTGGGGCTTAGATATCACTGGGGATTCCCCTTCAAAATAATAGTCCCCCACTGATTGCGACCACCTTACTGGAAATGGCAGAGCTCTTCAGAACGCTAGGCATGGATCACCCAGCAGGGGCTACTCTGGAGGAAATGGAGAGTGGAGAGGATGCAACAGATCAAGAGCCACAAGAAGGAGATGGTTGGAGCGTTGTGGACAGACGCCGAGAGAATAGGCGAAAAAGGAATGACTCTAACGTAAATCTACAAACCTCAAGAATGCTAAGAGCTCTACCACAAAGAAAAAGATGAGAGAAACTGAGTCACAGCAAGCGACAGAAGGTGATAAAAGTAAAGCGAAAGACAATTGAAGTGTAAATATTCAAATGCAAAGTAAAGGGAAGGGGGAGGAAAAGAAGAAGGCTGAGGAAAAAGAGGGGAGGGAGGGGGACTAGCCACAAAGGGAAAAAAAATTCTTTGTTTGTAGAGTCATGCTGTTTTAAACCATTGATAAAATATGGGGGGAGAGAGACTCTTGCTTCTACGTAGTCAATCTATGAAGGAATATTGACCTGCTCAGATATAGTTTTAAAGGAATCTGGAAAGGACTAACTGTAGCCTCAAGGCAGGGTGAAGAACACGTGAAGCAGTTTAATACTGCAAGTACTCTCTCTGTAAGGGGAGGGGAGGATCTCACCTGCATTCGCAGCTTTAGTTATGCTAAGAGAGAGCTGCAAACAAGTTTTACAGTTGGGGAAAATGAGAAGGTTTGGGGAGGATGGGGGAGGAGGGGAGGCACGATTGAGCTGGGTGCCACAATGGGCAAGGCAGAGAGAAGCTGGCATCTACCATAGGAGACCTTAAGGTGCTAACTCTAAACATTAAAGGCATGGGGAATCAAATAAAAAGGGCAAGACTACACAAACTAATTTAAAACCAAAAATACTATTTTTGCAAGAGACACATAAAGCCCAAAAAAGGAAAGGAATCTTTAACAGCAGTCAATGGAAAACTATACATATAGCAAACGGAACAAACAAATCAAGGGGAGTAGCAATATTAATACATAACACAGTGGACTTTGAACCAAGAAAAATACAAAAGAGGACACCAATGGCAATTATGTATTTGTAGAGGGAACACTGAATCAAAACAAACAAATTGTATTAGCCTCATTATACAGTCCAAATGAAAGGCAGCTAGACTTCCTGCATAAAGTTTTGAAAAAACTGAGAACTTTTTCAAAAGCAGAGGCAATAATTGGAGCAGACACTAATTGGAACATGCAAGGAGCTGAACCTAGAAAAGCACAAAGAGATATAAGAATATATAACAAAACAGACTCACACAGCACATGGGCAGGAAAACTTTTAAACATAATTCACAAATTTAATTTAAGGGAGGTATGGGCAGAACTTCACAACAAAGACTACACACACACATTTTGCTCCAGGGTACATGGAACTTTCTCAAGGTTAGACACAGTTATGCTAACTAGCACATTGATGCAAAACGTCACAGTGGCAGATATAGGACCCATAAAAGTGACAGACCATGCACCGGTATCTGTCCGACTTACAACAACTAACTATATCAAAAGCAATTATATATGGCGACTCAATCCCATCCTGTTAACAAACACAGAAAGCAGAGAAAACTTACAAAAGGGAATAGACAACTACTTCACAGAAAATAAAGCAGGGGACACAACAGAAAGGACCAGATGGGAAGCAATGAAAGCGGTTCTTAGAGGACTGAGTATTAAAGAGATGAGCCACATAAATAAAAAAAGGAGGACACAAAAAACAGAAACAGAATTAGAACTGGAAAGACTCACTACACAATATAAACAAACAGGGAAACAAAAAATCAGACAACAAATGGAGAAGAAAAGGACAGAATTAAATTTATTGGAATTAGATCAAACCATGATAAATTTACTATATATTAAACAAAAACATTATGAATTTGATGGAAAGGGATCCAAACTATTGGTAAATAGGGTTAAAAAAAAAGGAGGGACAAAAACAAAATAAACGCTCTTAAAAACAAACAGGGGAATAAAACCTATGACATAGAAGAGATGGGTGACATTTTTGTAGAGTATTTTGAAAAATTATACAAAGGGGAAGAAAAAGACAGGAACATAATTAGAGAGTATCAAAGCAAAACAAACATCCCAGGACTAACTGAAGCAAGTAAACAAATCCTAGAACAAAGGATTACGATAGAAGAAATAACAGAAGCCATTAAAACACAAAAATCCAACAAGTCACCAGGACCCGGCGGTTTTACAAGTGAATTTTATAAAGCATATAAAGAATTATTAGCCCCAAGACTATTTTCATTATATAATGAAATTCTAGATGGAGCCTCACTTCCTAACACATGGACACAATCCAGAATCATCTTGATATTAAAACCAGGGAAAAACCCGGAGCTCCCAGAATCATACAGACCCATCTCTTTATTAAATATAGATTATAAAATATTTACCACCATATGGGCTAATAGATTAAAATTTGTGATAGGAGAAATAATACATGAAGATCAACATGGTTTTATTCCTAAAGGTATATAGCAGATCCTGTACGCAGGCTATACAGCATAATAAAATACAGCAAAAAAACAAACACCCCGTTAGCCATAATCGCTCTAGACTTATTCAAAGCATTTGACAGTGTTAATTTACAGTTCTTACTAGAGAGTACATCAGTGTACAACTTTGGCCCAAACTTCTCCCACATTCTCAATGCCATATATAACAAAACAACAGCAAATATACAATTTAATTCTTATGATTCACGCTCCTTTCAACTAAATGCAGGAACTAAACAGGGCTGCCCCCTATCCTCTCTGCTATTCAATTCAGCTATAGAATTTTTAGCAGACAGACTCAGACATAATGACGCTATACAAGGTATACAAATCCAAAATCAACCATATTTACTCAGCATGTATGCTGATGATTTGATATTAACAATACAAAACCCAATAGAGGCAATTCAACCACTACGCCAAGAACTGCAAGATTTCCAAGCAGTGTCTAGCTTAAAAGTAAATCACGACAAATCTGACTTCATGAGTTATAATATAGGGGCAAACAATCAACTTGACATTTCTAAAAATCTACAAATTCCTATAGTTCACAAAGCTTTTAGATACCTAGGAGTTCAAGTTGCAAAAAAACCCAAACAAAACCTTCACACTAAACTATTCCAAATTATGGGAAAATATCAAGAAAGACCTCAAAAGATGGAAAAGATTAAACTTAACTACAATGAACAAATTAGCCACCATCAAAATAATAGTCATACCTAAATTCACATACTTATTTTATGTTTTACCCATAGAAGTACCTATGCGATGGCTTAAATCATGGCAAGACACCATAGAAAAATTTATATTTAATGGTAAGAAACCACGTATGGCAAGAAATCTCAGATACAGACCCACCACTGATGGTGGGTGGGGAATTCCATCACTGAAATTATACTATGAAGCCTACCAACTGAGAAATCTATTATCATTCATGGCAGATAATAAAAACAAACATTGGGTCAAAATAGAATTTTTTTTGTCAGAACAAGATAATCCACTCACAATACCCTTTGTCAAAAAACGAATAACACAAGGTATACAAAATCAACAATCCAACATATCTCCAACATTAAAGATATGGAAACGAAGAAAGGAGACACTGATGCCAGGAATCTCACCATTAATACCATTGTATGCACACCCAAATTTTCCAATTAAAGACACACAGATACCCAGAAAAACACTAAAAAATAATAACCTATTGATATTGCGAGACTTATATATTAACTCACAACCACTACCAAGAGACACATGGAGGAACACATTGCGGAATACAGCAATTACTTGGTTGCAATGGTACCAAATAAGCTCATTCATTAGACTAGAGAATGTGAAAAAACAAGGCACCAGAGATCTGACACAATTTGAAAAGGTTGTATTAACTTTTACAGATCAGGAAAAAGGATTAATATCAGATTTATATACACTCCTGATAAAAACAGACATGGGAAATAGCCTTCCTCTTAAAAGAAAATGGGAAAGAGAATGGGGAATGCAAATGGAAGACGAAGAATGGGAAAGTATATGGGATGAATTTCCATTTAAAGCAATTTCAACAAAATTCAAAGAACTCTCACTGAAAATAATACAAAAATGGCACTGGACTCCTCACAAAATTTCTCATATTAATAAAAACTACTCTCCCCTATGCTGGAGAGCCTGTGGAGAAATCGGATCACACAAACATATGTGGTGGTCCTGCAAGCAGGTATCTCGCTTCTGGACAATGGTTTTCAAAGAAATATCTAAAATTATAGGGACAGAGATAAATAAAACTCCAGAATTAGCAATATTAAACATCTTTCAAAGGGAAAATAAAAATTTATTATACAAGAACCTAATAAGATTTTTATTACAAGCTGCAAAACTATTAATAGCAAGAGGATTGAAAGATGCCAAAGGGTTAACGATCAATCACTGGTGCAATGTAGTATGGGAAATTGCATTAATTGAAAAATTAACTCAAAAATGGAGAACTGCAGGGGGGGGAAGAAAACAAACTCTTTTGAAACAGAATGGTGGCCTTTTGTCCAATTTTCATACAGAACAGCTACAACAAAAATACCTCAAGCCTTCCAGCACATTTGGATGCAATAAACTCACAGATACCCACTTATCACAAAACTGACTACTTTATGGACGAAAAAGACTCCGGAAAAGGCGCCCAGCCAGATTTGTTCCTTTGAAATTTTGATTTGGGGGGGGGTTTTACTTTGTTCTGGTCTAATACAGTTACTGTAATGGATTGGAGGTTTTGCTTGTCGTCCGGTTGTTTTGTATATGTTAACATTCAAATAAACAATTTTTTTTTAAAAAAAAAAACTAGGTTAGTGTGTATGACAAGCGGTCTAGGCACACTGGGTAAGGTCAATCTTCAGACTAAGCAAAAAGAGCTCAAAACTCCAGAGGCCAATCCAGTATATTTATTTTTAAAAAAAAACAAGTGGAAAGAAGTTCAAAAATGGTCAGTTCCTGTTAAAATAAAATGAAACATAGAATTAGCTAACTAAAACTTACTTGGCTTATCAAACCAGCTAGTGAGTAGGAGATGACAAGGACCACCTGGGTCTCTGCAGTCAGTGTGGCTTAGTCTTGTCTTGACTCTTGGCCAGCCACTCAAAGACAAAGAAAGAGAAGGAAATTCAAACTGACCAATCAGTGGTGGGGATGGCCTGATCATGTGTTCTCCAGGTGATTCTTCCTCCATATATATATTTAAAATAAGCCTGACTCATTAGGGGAGTGGTCAAGCGTGAGATGTGGAGGAATGCAGATTTTTGGTGTCTATAGATGCCTAGTTATTTGTACAGAGATGTTTCTAGAACTAGAGAGGGGGAAGGTTGGGTTTGTCACAGAGAGAAAACACTAACTTCTGAGGAGCCACATGGCACACTGCTTCAGCTCTAAAGCAAGCCTGCCCTAAGAGAAAGGGAGGGAGAGGCCCCACCCAGGCCTGCAGGAGGAAAGAGAAATTAAGACTTGCAGCTTCTCTTACAGCTATATGCTCTCATAAATGTATCTCAGTCCTTTGTATCCTGTAATAATTTGCACTGCTGCTGTTACAATCAATTTTGCAGTGCCCCCTCCCTGCATTTCCCTAAAGAGAACCAACATACCAGGAGACTCGATAACAACGCTGGATCACACCGCAGTGTTGCAGGGTCCCCCCTCTGACTCAAGTCGGACTCGAGTCCCAATATTTTTAATGGGACTCAAGACTCGACTTGGGACTCGAGACCAAGGACTCGTGTTCCAAAACCGTGTTCCTCAAATGCAACATGGATAGGTTTTAGGGAGTACAGCAAGTTTATTTTTAAAAATCATTTTCCTAAAATGCAACCTTTCAGACATTTTGGGTTTGTCTGCCTGGTCTGTTCTTGCCAAAATCAGTTGCAGAGTTTTGAAATAAAAAGGCACACTTGTGCCTAGAATTTATTTAAGCCACACATCTGAAATAGCCTTATTTTGTTGGGGAAAAAACTCCATTGATTTTAATAGGGACTCGTGGAGTCAGCTTTGGGAGGGACTCGTGACTCATGACTCGTGAGTCACCATTTTGGACCAAGGACTCGGACTCGGACTTGAGACTCGGGTCCAAAGACTCGTGACGAGACCAAGGACTCTTCAACAACCCTGCAGTGTTGTTAACTTCCCCCACCACCCCCAGCAAACTGTGTATAACAACACTGGGATACTTTGCAGGGCTGGTGTAATCTACCATCTCTCAGCCACAGCCCTGCCTCCTGCAATATGGGTATAAAAATGATGGATTGCGTGCATGAGCAGGGAAAGTTTTTAAATGTTAAGAAACTCAGAAAAACCCATTTTTGTAATAAGGCCTGAGTTAGAAAGAACGTGAACTTCTGTCTTTCTCTTTCGATAGACATACTACTGCACAATCACAACTACACTAAAGCCCGGATTTCTGAATATGGGGCAACAATCACTTTCCACAAGGGAAGAGGCAGGGATGTTGAAGAGTCCTTGGTCTCAAGTCACGAGTCGAGTCACAAGTCTTTGGACCCAAGTCTCGAGTCCGAGTCCAAGTCCAAGTCCTTGGTCCAAAATGGTGACTCACGAGTCACGAGTCACTCCCAAAGCTGACTCCACGAGTCCCTATTAAAATCAATGGGTTTTTTTCCCAACAAAATAAGGCTACTTCAGATGTGTGGCTTAAATAAATTCTAGGCACAAGTGTGCCTTTTTATCTCATAACTCTGCCACTGATTTTGACAAGAACAGACCAGGCAGACAAACCCAAAATAACCAGGCAGGCAGAGGAGGCAGGGAACCCCAAAGCAGGCAGGCAGAGGCATTTGTCTTGGACAATTCAAACTGTGGAACTGGTTAAGAAGAGACCAGGCAGGCAGAGGAGGCTGGGAACCCCAAACAGGCAGGCAGAGGCAGCCAAACCCAAAATGTCTGAAAGGTTACATTAGTAAAATGATTTTAAAAAATAAACTTGGATTGTTACTGCAACTAGGTCCAGACAGCCCCTGCAGGTGGCATCAAGCAGGGATGTTGACGAGTCCTTGGTCTCAAGTCCCGAGTCGAGTCTCGAGTCTCATTAAAAATATTGGGACTCGGGTCCGAGTCGAGTCAGAGGGGGGACTCAGTCCGACTCACGAGTCGAGTCCTGGAGTCCGAGTCCCCATCCCTGGGAAGAGGTGATTTAAGAATGGGCCAGGAAGTTCTCCAGATACCAGTTGTGTCTATCATTGCTATATGACTTCATTCATTAGCTAAAAACACTGAAAGGCAGGAGCAGGCTAATTTCTTACAAAACAAGTGGACAAAATACTGGCTGCACATTTTGCCTTGGGTTCTACAACAGCTAGAGACTTCATGTTGTTGCTTTTTTAAATGAAAGCTGGGAATATGGGGGTTGTGGCTTATCCAAGGGGGCAAATGCCCCCCCCTTGCTCCCCTACAGATGCCCATGTCTTTGAGCAAGCAATTAAGCAATAGCAATGGTGAGGAAGAGGAGACGCTGCAGAGAACTATGCAAGAGGGATCAGGGATGCACCAAGGGAGGGGGACAAAGACATATTGCCCAAGGAAAGGCTTTCAAAAAACCTGGACCCAATACTGGTTAACCTTCAGTTTTGGGGGGCAGCAACCATGTAGCAGTGCCAGCGTGTGAGGCCATAGGATAAGCTACTGAAGGCAAAGCAGCATGCCAAACAGCCTGTTGTTGAATTCTTTAAGACCATGGTTTTGCTTGTCAACACTGTCCCCTCTTTTGTGTCTACCTATGCAGCTGCTTTGAAATCTAAAGGTACATGTTTTGTAGCAAACCCTTTAAAGAGCAGAAGTCCTTTTCAGTAGGCACTAAAAAATCTGGGGAAGAACAGAAGTCAACACAGTAGAGAAGAAAATTATGGGTCATTCCCATTATGGAGAACCTTACATTAATCTGAATGAAATACATTAAAGTAGTGTTCTCCAACCTTGGGTGCCCAGATGTTTTTGGCCTACAACTCCCAACATGCCCCAGCCAGTGTAGCTGGCTGGGGCATGCTGGGAGTTGTAGGCCAAAAACATCTGGGGACCCAAGGTTGGAGAACACTACATTAAAAGATATGCATCTGATTATGTGAACAAATGGTTGCGATTTTAAAAGCACAATAATTGAAATTTCAAGTGCATTAAATATAATCTGTTTAGAACAAACAAGTGCGGAAAGGGAGATCAGTTAAAAATCAGCTCTGTGGATGATCCAACAGCATGTTGATCATGCCAAGCAATTTGGATTAAAGCCAGTTTAGTGTTACATAGACCAGACTGTGTGGATTTTAGTCAATTGAGGCAAAACAAACCATACGTTCACACATCTCCAACGACTAGTTTGCTCTACCAGACCTTCACGCATCCCAACTCTCTTTATCTGGTACCTTTCCCAAGACTGTTCTAAGCAAGCAGTGCATCCTGATATTGCAACAGAAACAAACATCCTACTTTCCCTCTGTTCTCTAAACCTAGTCACCATCCTAGAGAATACTGACACATAGTGGAAAGGAAGGGAATTAGACAAACTGGGTGGAGATCCTGCTGGCACATACTCTTTTTGGATCTAGCATTTCAGTTTTTGAATGTTGGAAATATAGTGAGCGGAGGGGAAAGGAAAGACAGGAGTAGAAGAACAAATAATTTATAAGTTTCTCTAACAAACATGGCCAAAGTATGCATAACATTTTGGAAATGTCCGCAACAGAAGAATAGAATAGACATTTTAAAATATAATGATGGCAAAATTTAGTACTGTTTAATTATTTTTCCATGGAATATTTCCATGTATAGCAACACAGTTATGACACTGTTAACCACAGAGCTCGGTAGTATTTACTTACTATTAGCCAGAGCTTTTATATGCTGATCTTCTCAGACAAACTATTCAAAGCATCACCTTTACCAAAGTTTTTTATAAAGAGAAGGCCTCCAAGGCACAGTCAGTTCCACTTGTTAGGAAGTGGTTAAGAAAGTCTCCAAGTCAGGGTAGGCATTAGAAAAATGATTACAGTTTCAGAAATGTATCGACATCTGGTCCAAAATAGACTGTTAAATCATCATCTAGTCTGGACTCTCGCCTAATACAAACCATATTTATCAGGCTATTGTGGCACTATTTTCAACTAAAGCACGACTTTTAAAAAGGCAACCAGGATTCAAATAAATTGCAGTCTAGCTTTTGCTTTGTGCATTCTCTAATATTGAATTAATATGGAAAGAAACCCTCATTTTATATAGAGGTAAAGTTGCTCTGTTTCTTTAAAAAAAATACTAGTTTGTGGGTTCTCCTATGCTGGGCAGCTGTAAATGGGGGGGGGGGATTCAACTTCTACAGATGCACAGAAATGTATTTCAAAAATAAAAGTATTATTTTGAAAACATAATTAAAAGTTTTGTGGCAGGGAGGGTGGGGCTGAAAAGAGAAGATGTGCATAAACACTGATGCAACAGGCACTAGTTTACATATGCTTGAAATGGCTGCATAGCCACATTCCATGAGATGTAATGGGACACACAGACTATGGGGGAAATCACATATTTTTAGTGGCAAAGTATTTCTCCTGAAACGGTGAGAACCTGCAATTTCTCCACAACAGACACACTAACGTGTATTGTGGCACTATTTTCAACTAAAGCACGACTTTTAAAAAGGCAACCAGGATTCAAA
The DNA here is from genome assembly GCA_021292165.1 of Shinisaurus crocodilurus. NCBI lineage: Eukaryota > Metazoa > Chordata > Lepidosauria > Squamata > Shinisauridae > Shinisaurus > Shinisaurus crocodilurus. The sequence continues at coordinate 100,427,730 of CM037879.1, read as the reverse complement.
TAAATTGCAGTCTAGCTTTTGCTTTGTGCATTCTCTAATATTGAATTAATATGGAAAGAAACCCTCATTTTATATAGAGGTAAAGTTGCTCTGTTTCTTTAAAAAAAATACTAGTTTGTGGGTTCTCCTATGCTGGGCAGCTGTAAATGGGGGGGGGGATTCAACTTCTACAGATGCACAGAAATGTATTTCAAAAATAAAAGTATTATTTTGAAAACATAATTAAAAGTTTTGTGGCAGGGAGGGTGGGGCTGAAAAGAGAAGATGTGCATAAACACTGATGCAACAGGCACTAGTTTACATATGCTTGAAATGGCTGCATAGCCACATTCCATGAGATGTAATGGGACACACAGACTATGGGGGAAATCACATATTTTTAGTGGCAAAGTATTTCTCCTGAAACGGTGAGAACCTGCAATTTCTCCACAACAGACACACTAACGTGTATGTGTGTGCGCGCATGTGTGTGTGTGCGCGCACGTGTATCCCTGCAGCAACTTACAGTTGCATAGACAAATTTAGACCCAAGACTAATTGAGGGATCATTAAGATCATCACAGGAGCTGTTTGAATAATATACATTGTGAAGGCTTAGGAAACTGGCAACACAACTGGAACTAATCATAGAATCATAGAATCATAGAAAAGTAGAGTTGGAAGGGGCCTACAAGGCCATCGAGTCCAACCCCCTGCTCAATGCAGGAATCTAGGTCAAAGCATCTCTGACAGATGTCTGTCCAGCTGCACCTTGAATGCCTCCAGAGTGGGAGAGCCCACGACCTCTCTAGGTAGTTGATTCCATTGTCTTATTGCTCTGACAGTCAGGAAATTTTTCCTGATGTTTAGGTGGAATCTAGGTTCCTGTAACTTGAGCCCATTATTCCGTGTCCTGCAAACTGGGATGACCGAGAAGAGATCTTTGCCCTCCTCTGTGTGACATCCCTTCAAATACTGGAAGAGTGCGATCATATCTCCCCTCAGTCTCCTCTTCTGAAGGCTAAACATGCCCAGTTCTTTCAGTCTCTCCTCATAGGGCCTTGTTTCCAGTCCCTTTATCATCCTTGTTGCCCTCCTCTGAACCCTCTCCAGTTTGTCTATGTCCTTCTTAAAGTGAGGTGCCCAGAACTGGACGCAGTACTCAAGATGAGGCCTAACCAGTGCCGAGTAAAGGGGAATTATCACTTCCCGCGATTTGGAAGCTATACTTCTATTAATACAGCCCAAAATTGCATTTGCCTTCTTTGCAGCCACATCGCATTGCTGGCTCATATTCAGTTTGTGATCTACCACAATTCCAAGATCCTTCTCACTTGTAGTATTGTTGAGCCAAGTGTCCCCCATTCTGTAACTCTGCATTTGGTTTCCTCTCCCTAGGTGCAGCACTTGGCATTTATCCCTATTAAATTTCATTCTGTTGTTTTCGGCCCAGCGCTCCAGCCTATCGAGGTCACTTTGAATTTTGTTTCTGTCTTCCAGAGTATTAGCTGTTCCACCCAACTTTGTGTCATCTGCAAATTTGATAAGCATTCCCTGTACCTCCTGATCCAAGTCATTAATAAAAATGTTGAAGAGCACCGGGCCCAGGACCGAGCCCTGTGGTACCCCGCTCGTTACCTCTCCCCAGTTTGAGAAGGAACCATTGATAAGCACTCTTTGAGTCCGATTCTTTAGCCAATTGTGGATCCACCTGATAGTTGTTCCATCTAGCCCACTCTTAGCTAGCTTACTAATCAGGATATCATGAGGCACTTTGTCGAAAGCTTTGCTGAAGTCCAGGTATATAATGTCCACAGCATTCCCACAGTCCACAAGGGAGGTTACCCGATCAAAAAATGAGATCAGATTAGTCTGACAGGATTTGTTCTTGACAAACAGTCTAGAGTGGAGCAGCTTTTTACACAAGGCACTGGTCGTTGGGTCCCTGTCCTAGGCCCATAAAGCTTTATTTAGACCAACCTCTGCGAGCATAGGAGGAAAATAAAGAGTCGAGACAATTTGTTGGTGTTTAACTGGGCCACATTTATTTACATACAATGAACTGCAAAGGGATGGAGTGCGGGTTATTCTAATCCAGCCTCCCGGGCCTGATAACGTTGTGCAATTGGGCGGAGCATCCAAAACCGGGAGGTGGCGATGATGCCACCACCGCCCCATTTCCCACTTTCCAGTGTTGGGACCCTTTGTTGCGTCGCAGTCTCAAGACAACAAGCTTGGCGTTCCTGATCCTCAGCTGTCCGAGCCTAATGACCCAGCAACATGAGGCCTCCTGAAATCGCCTGTCACCTGAATGGCACCACGGATGCTCACCGTACCCTATCAATACCCTAACCCGCACTTACCCACCACAGAGAGGGACAAGCGCCTGCTCAGTCAACAAAACAAAGAGGAGGTGGGTGAGGCCACCAGGACTAATATGAGCTCCTGTAGCCCCACCCACCCCTGACGTGATACCTGCATCGACAGGTTAAGTCTCCACTCTTTCCCCCACGCTCGCAAAATTCTCCCTGCCCACAGCTGCGTGTGTTCTGGGGGAAGGTCCTTCCTGAGTTACCTTGCACATTTCCATTGTGGCATGTGAGTCTAAATGAATTGGTCCACACCTATACAGGTGCAGGTTTAGGTGTGGAAGAATCCCTTTATATTAATGTTGATAAACATTTTTAAGTATACATTTTAATGTGTAAGCATCATCTTTTGCAGCTAGTAATAATATTAAGGCTGCAATCATATGCACAGTTATCTGAGATTCAGCAGTATTGAACTCAGGGAGAAGACAGATGTAATATGAAACAGAGCTCATAGTGAATTCTCAAGTTGTGGTAGAGCCTGACTTCCTCCCAATGGCAAATGTACATACCAGTGAATAAAACACTCAGCTTACAGTTTTGCCCTTCCTCCCATACTTTGGGTGGGATACCTACCCCTCCCCCCTCTCTTTTTAAGAGCACCATGTGAATATGAATGTGATTATCTGTTCATTCATCACCTTATTAACTAAAAAGACTTCTTAAAAGTGAAAAATTTCTCTGGGGATTGGCAGGGAGGGGAGCCGGGGAGATGGTGACATCACAAGGGGCTGGCTAATCAGTGTACACAGCAGACTTTTGCTTGAAACTTGCAGAACCAGGTTTGTCACACTTCAGCCCTGGAGAGAAACAGCTGTGTTTCAACTGAATGTGGTAGGGCAACCTTCCCCAACCTGGTGCCTTCCAGATGTGTTAGACTACAACTCCCACCAGCCCCAGCCAGAATGGCTGAAAGTCAAGAATTCTGGAAGTTGTGGTCTAAAATACTGGGAGGGCACCATTCTGAGGAAGGCTGTGATGAGGGTACTTTCCAGAGTGGGTGCTCTGCTCTAAAAATGTTATGTGTGCCATGTGCCATCACCTTCAATGGAACTTAACACGCATAGGATCAGACTGCATAAATCACAACCCCGCAACTAGCAACAGTCAATGTTACAGAAATCTGGGGAAAACATTTTAATCATATTTATTGTTATAATTATACAACATAGTGATGTTCTGTCATCTATTCATATTATATTATTCCATTTTCCTTCTTAGAATATTAAATAATTAACCAAATAACTTTTCTCATTTGGAGAAGGAAAAAATGAATAAATCATCAGTTAATCTTCCAAAATTGTAATCCTCCTAAGTATATGTCTATGGAAAACAGTAGCCCCAATAGAAAGATTTACAACTGTATTATTGCCTGTGCTTTGGTCTTCAACTTACAATTGCTTCAGGTAGTTGGCTTTCTAATTGTTTCCACCATTTGTCATATGTAAAGGGTTCAGTTTAAAACAAAAGCAGACTTCCAATTTGAAACATTGCTACATTCTTGAAACATAAGATGAAAAATCCTTAATTCACACAACTTCTTATTTATGGTACCATGTAATGGATGGCACACTGTCATTATGGACACTGCCTCTTCTTGGTTTAAAGCCAATACAAAAGGCTAAGAAGTGTAAACATTTAAAGAAACCTCCTGCCAGGCTTCATGTTCTTCCCACCACCCCTTCCTTTCTGGCTCTCTTACTGGTTACACACACTGATTGCGTGCTGTGATCTGCAAACTCCGCTTATTGTTGGCTTGGAGTGTAAGGCTCCTCCTTAACAGAACCCTTTCTATACAAACTCTAACAAGGTCAGATTGCAGAAAAATCTCAGCTGCTGGATTTGGATCCTCTGAGCTAGTAACCATTTATAATTAATATTAATGAATGGCAGATGACAGATGTTTATTGCCTAAGCAGAAATGTGCATTGCAAAACCAGAAGGATTTAGTTTAAACTCTGAGGAATTGACTTCATTAGTTGGGCAGATGACTGGAGACTGGGGGGAATTGCCAGTGGGAGATCCAAGCACTGGAATACCAAAATATGCACAATGCAATACAATTCAGAAAAGGTGCTCCAGCTGCCATTATTATACTTTCATCATATAGGGCACCAGCTATTTATTTATTGAAGTCTTGCTACAGTGCTATTAGCTGAAGAATTTAAACTTTTGCAAGAGCAGCTGTAATAATAGTAGTAAGTTACTTTCAATTTTTGCCCCCATTTTACAGGTGTAGCACACACACAGTGACATTCTGTGGTAGTGGCAGATAATATGCTAGTGGAATTCAAGTCTCTTGCCTTTTCAGTCCAATGCCTGATTGACTGATTGACTGATCGATCGATTACAGTTCTTATATTTATATTCTGCCTTCCCTCAAGAAGCTCAAGATGGTGTACATAGTTCTCTCCCCTCCCCTTTTATCATAACAACCCTATGAGATAGGTTACAGTAAAAGATAGTGACTGGCCTGACATCAACCAATGAGCTTCATGACTGAGGATTTGAACTTGTGTTCAAATCCTAGTTGACTAGGAGTCAACTCCTAGTCTGACTCGCTAGTCTAACCATTACACAACACTACCTAATCAAATTTTAAACAACTTTTTCCAACCTGGTGCCCTCCATATGTTTTGGACCAACTCCCTTCAGTCCCAGCCAGCATGGCCAATGATCAGGAATGCTAGGAGGAGGAGGAGGAGGAGGAGGAGGATGATGATGATGATGATGATGATGATTATTGCTGTACCACCCAATAGCCGAAGCTCTCTGGGTGGTTTACAACAATTATAAAATTATACAATAAAATGCAATTATACAATAAAAATACAATTTTACAGTAAAATGCAGTATAAAAAATACAAACAAAAACATCAAAAAATTTACACATTTTAAAAACAATTTTAAAATTACTTAAATAGCTAAGGCAAGCTATTTGGAATTGTAGTCCAAAACACCTAGAGGGCACCAGGTTAGGGAAGGGTGATTTTTAACACGTATCAGAGTTTGTAGAATTCTAATAAAGGGGGAGAGAGAGACCATGCAAGACTGAAGGCAGCTGCCTTCTCACTAAAAAGTGTTGATAGATTATTTGAAAAGCAGATGTTTATAGGAAGCCCACAAGTAGGACATGAGGATAGGCCTGTAGCCAGCCTAAACATTCAGGGGGGGACCAAAAAAGTAGGGGGCAGTTTATCTGATCTGCTGGTTATTTTAAGTCAAAATTATAAACTGTTTTTATTTAACCCTTATTTTTGCAGCCATAATGCAATTTATGTCTATTCAAACATTTTCACTAAGCAACTTCAACAATTGTTATGCCACCAATTAACAAAAAAGGTAAAAAATAAAGAATAACACACTAGTAGAAAATCAAGAATAAATTACAACAGGAATATTCTTATCATAGAATTATAGAATCGGAAGGAGCCATTTAGGACATCGAGTCCAACCCATTGCTCAGTGCAGGAGGAACCCAGTTTAAAGCATCCCTGACATATGGCTGTCCAGTCTCTGCTTGAATACCTCCAGTTAAATTATAATGGAAACGGCACAAAGACCCTGAGTACAAAGACAAAGGAATTATTTATTATATAATTATTTCAAAGGAAATGATAAGGTTTTCAATTTTGGAAAACAAACAGCAATTTGTATGACTTATTATAAACATAAGTACCACATAACAAAGTAAAAGGTATCTGACCTAAATCATCAGAGTGAATCATAGAGTCACCTAGATTCCTAGTCCTTCTAAGTCCAATAGTGGGAAAAGACTGACAACCTGAGATGTTAGATAGGAGGTGCCAATGTTTTCGAAGAATGTTTTTAATTTTACCAGCTAAGGGAGAGTATTGTATTGAAGTGTATATAGAGTCTTTATATGTTTATCTTTATACATATGGCTGTCCAGTCTCTGCTTGAATACCTCCAGTGACAGGGAGCCCACCACATCCCTAGGCACTTGGTTCCATTGTCTGACCCTTAGGAAGTTTTTCCTGATGTTCAACTGAAATCCACCTTCCTGTAACTTACGCCCATTATTTCGTGTCCTGCAGTCTTGAATGATAGAGAACAGGTTGCGGCCCTCTTCTGTGTGACAACCCTTTAGGTACAGTAATACCTTGGATTGCAAGTAACTTAGTCTGGGAGCGTTTTGCAAGACAAGCAAAAAAATTTTTAAATTTTGACTTTATAAACAAGCAACGTCTTGCAAGACAACTGTAGGGATATAACCGCTCGCCTCAAGTGGGCGTAGCGGGCCGAAATCAGCCCCGCTCACGCCTGCCAGAGACTCGCTTTGATATAAGAGTGTTCTGGATTACAAGCATGTTTCCAGAACGAATTATGCTCTCAATCCAAGGTATTACTGTATTTGAAAAGTGCTCTCATATCTTCCCTCAGTCTTCTCTTCTCAAAGCTAAACAGTTCCTTCAATCTTTCCTCATAGAACTTAGTTCCCCTGATCATCTTTGTTGTCCTTCCCTGAACTCATTCCAATTCATGTGAATCCTTCTTAAAGTGTAGTGCCCGAACTGGATACAGTATTTGAGGTGAGATCTGTCCAGCGCAGAGTAGAGTGGAACTATTACTTCCAGTGATTTTTAAACTATACTTCTATTGATGCAACCTAAAATTGCATTTGCCTTTTTTGCAGCCACATCACACTGCTGACTCATATTTAGCTTGTGATCGACTACAACTCCAAGATCCTTTTCATGCGTACTATTGCCAAGCCAGGTATCCCCCCCTGTGCATTTTATTTCTTTTCTTCAATGAAGAACTTTGCCCTTGTCTCTGTTAAATTTCATTCTGTTATTTTATTCCCATTCTTCTAACCTATCAAGATAATTTTGAATTTTGTTTTTGTTTTCTAAGGTATTAGCTATCCCACCCAATTTCGTGTCATCTGCAAATTTGATCACCATTCCCACCACCTGTTGAACTCCTCTTCCTGTTGAGTTTTCCTGCCATAGAATCCTACTTATCAGTGCTCTGAGTTGATTAAAATCAGCTTTCCTGAAGTCCAAGGGAGTTTACAAAGATGTTTTGATGGTGCTTCATTGTCAGCAGATTCACATGCTTTCTTGACTGCTTCAAAAGTGTTGTTGAAAACAGTATTGCTTTATATTTCTTGCATATACCTCCCAATACAGTCAATATGTTTAAATGCTGCCTAGATATCCAGATTCTTCTGCTGCAGCAGTGACGTTACAGGTTAAAATATCCCAGTACTTTTAGCATAATTTCAGTAAGAAAGGGAAAGGAAAGACTACTGAGCAATCTAATAGCTTCAGCTTTTAGATGACAACATTTTTCACAAGGAGAAGATGTACTGCTTAATTTGAGTGTAGAAACAATTAATTCTTCATATGAATGTATAACCGTAACTGATCCAAGTGTCTAGTCTATCATTGAACCAACAGGTGTTTTAAAGAACTGCCCTTATAAATCTGAGCAACATATCCCTTCTTTAAAAAAAATAAATACATACAACTGTTCACATAAGTCAAAATATTCCTCCATCTCAGGTATACCCTCAATTGCATGTACTATTAGGAATATGTGAGCAGGTTCCACCATGGCGCTGCCCCAAAATAATAGCATCTGTACCTTTAAGAAGAAAATCAAAGGCTTTCCAGTTGGTTTCCTAAAATCTCCATATTAATTTTAATTATTTGTTTGTAAAAAATTTAGGGGGGCAGATAAAATGTAGAGGGGGGTTGGCTCCACCTAACCTTCCCCCGACTACAGGCCCACATGAGGGCAATATCTCCCTGCTTCTGTAGTTCTCCAGTAACTAGTATTCAGAGGCATTGCTGCATCTGATCCTAGAGAGAGTAGATAGCTGTCATGACTAGTAGCCATTAATAGCCTTATCCTCTGTGAATTTGTCTAATCTCCTTTTAAAACCATCCAGGCTGTTGGCCTTCATAACATCTTGTAGTAATGGATTACATCATTTATCTATCCGACATGTGAAGTACTTCCTTTCGTCTGTCCTGAATCTCCAGTCAGCCAGTGATGAACATTCCAGCCCATAATGTGTTCTGTGAGTAGAGTGATTTGGAGTCAAATGCACTATTAAAGTATGAAAAGAAAATATTAGATAGTTGTGCAATCCTGTGGCCCCTAAACAGTGTCTGAGGGGCCATAGGATATTTCAGATCCCCAGACCTCAGAGCTGAGAACTGGAGCTCCGACCCCCTTCCCCACGCAGCCCTGCAGAAAGAACTGCTCTGGCTGCTCTCCAAGGCTGCAAAAGTGACATTGGAGAGGGGAATAAGGGGGCGTTCCAGTGAGCAAGGAGGGAAGGAGACAGGAGAGGCCAGGATACAAGTTATCCTGAGGCCTCTTCAGCCTCCTTCTCTCCCTCTCCAAAATGCTCCAGCTAGATGAGCAAAAATAAGAACATCAGAACATAAGAAGAGCCCTGCTGGATCAGACCAAGGCTCCATCTAGTCCAGCATTCTGTTCACACAGTGGCCAACCAGCTGCCCACGGGATCCCACAAGCAGGACTTGAGTGCAACAGTACCTTCCCACCCATGTTCCCCAGCAATTGGAGTACAACATAGGCATACTGCCTCTGATACTGGATGAAGCATGTAGCCAGTCAGGACTAGTAGCCATTGATAGTCTTCTCCCCCATGAATTTGTCCAATCCCCTTTTAAAGCTGTCCAAATTGGTGGCCATCACTACATTGTTTGGAAGTGAATTCCATAGTTTAACTATGCTCTCTGTGAAGAAATACTTCCTTTTATCTGTCCTGCATCTCCCACCAATCAGCTTCATGGGATAACCCCGGGTTCTAGTATTATGAGAGAGGGAGAAAAATGTCTCCCTGTCCACTTTCTCCACACCATGCATAACTTTGACTTTGTACACCTCTATCATGTCTCCCCTTACTTGCCTTTTTTCTAAGCTAAACAATCCCAGCTGTTCTAACCTTTCCTCATAGGAAAATATGGGGAGGAAATATGCAGAGCGGGAGGACAGGGAGGCAAAAATCACCTCCACTGCTACTCTGCATAGGGTGACCATAAGCCTCCGAGTTCAGGATCTTACGGGCACCATAATCAGATTGCACAATGCACCCTATGACATTTTGAGGTTTTAAGACTAGATAAGCTGGAAAACATATTGTTAAAATTTTAGTTATGCACAAATGGCCTTTTGAAATTCTCCACCTTATTTGTGGGCAGAGAAATGGGGTGGGGTGGGGACATTTCACCAGATTTCTCCAGGAGGAAGAGAAATTCTCCAGCAATTTCTCAGAGGTGGGGCTCACCATTAGCTATGGTTGTAGCGCAGCTTTGTTCTTTTTTCCTGTTTGTTTTTTGTACTGCTACTGCAAGTGGCAACAGCAGCAACTGTACTGATAGCCTGGCCACCATTTTGCACCCTCCACAATGCCACACACCAAGCATCATTCTGGAGCATCATTCTGGAGTTTTCTATGTGGGGTGGGCAGGGCATCCACCACACCAAAATAAAATGGAGAAACATTGCAGAAAATTCTGCAAACTGGAGGGAAGGGGGGAAAGAAGCAAAATTCAGGCACCAGTTCTTAGTTACAAGGTTCTTATATTTGTTGTTGTTGTTGTTGTTTTCCTGGCAGGGAAGGGCAAAACAAGCTCCCTGCTGCTGTTCCTTCTTTGGTCAGTGTATGGGGACTAGGTTGGTCTTCCCCTTGACATGATGTTTATCTTGGGAGGCAGGGGGTGCAGCCTTCCAGTGGCCCTTAGTTCTCTCTGGCTGATGGATGAGGCCAGAGTCTGCAGAGCTGTTCAGCTCTGTTCAGGGGAAAAGGTGGCACTAGTGCAGTGCCAAAATCTGCCCTCCAATTTCCTGAAAGTTTTCTTCCCCCCATAAAAGAGGCTTCCATTTTTCTGCCACGTTCTCTGGGCACTTCTGAATTTCTTTTGGTGGTGTTTTTGGGATTACCTTATCATTGTGTGGCGGCTGAGGGTGCTCTGTGTTTTTTCTTCCTATTACACATCCGCCCATCACTCTGCAGCCTCCATGGCTGCCTGTGCTTCCTGATCTGAAAAAGCCCCATGGAGAGGAGTTATGTCATGATGTCTTCCCTGGGCTTTAACTGAAGTGCAAGAAGCTGGGGACACTGCAGGGTACCAGCTCCTAAGCCGCTCATTAGTAAGGGAAGCACAAGAACTCCAAACCCCACCCATGAGAATTTCTCTGAAATTTTAGTCTCCTTTGAACACTTTTTCAAAAGCAATTTCTTTTCTAGCAAATTGAATGAGAATGTTCAAAAAAATGTGGAAGACAGTTTTGGCACAGCAGTAGTTAAAACCTCATACTCTGGTACCTATTAAATAAAATTAAGAGATTGCTTCCATCACCACATGAATGAATCATATTAATCCTTCACATTCTGCCTGTTTATAAAAAGCTCTCTGCTAATTTCAGCTAATGTAAAAGCCACAATCAAACAATCATAAATTCACTGCTCATTCTTTTGGGCATTTAAAAGGAATGCATTTATTACATTCCTACAAAAGTCAAACAGGATAGAACCTACATTTGGAAGATACACATGGAGGTTTGGTTTGGGTTGCAGCCAGCCTTTCATCAGAGCAAACAGACCTAATTCACTGTCGCATTATTTTTTATCACTGAGAGACTGCTGCTGGCATAATGCAGGTTGAAATCAATATGGAAGATGGCTCTAGATGGTTTTGCTCATGTTTAACACCATCTGCAGTTTTTGGGAGAAGCAAAAAAAGCAGATATAGAGCAACAGAACTGTATGTGTGGAGCATACTGTAAAAAAAGCAGATTGTGGCAAAATCCATGAAGCACAAATAATTAAGGGACACTTCATATAATAGGCCCATAATGATAACAAATTTCTTTACAGCAAAGGTGGGCAACTTTGGAGGATCCAGGGGCCAATTTCAACCCCTGGAACCCACCAGGGCCACATTCCCCACTGCTGAAATGTTGATGGCAATTTGGCGGTGAAAAAAACCATATTTCTGCTTTAAAACAAGGCATGTTTCAAAGCAGACATTTGCGACATAATTATATTAACACTGAAGCTAGGATAAGAAGTGACAGCAAAATATACTGATAGTCAGAGCAAAGCTATGCAGGTTATATCACATCTCATCTTAACAATCCGATCAGGCCACCATTCCATTTCCTCAGTGCCTGCAACTGAACACGTAAATGTCCCTGATGTTTCTGCTGATTAGGAGGCTTAACATCCAGTTTGGCATCTGTCACCTCTTTCCATCACTGCATAGCAGCATTTAGGGGTCTACTATTTTTTGAAGGCACAAACTGAATCATAACATGAACACACCCTGCTGTATCAAGCAACAAATCCTATTAATGTCCTCAGTGAATTTTATTTATTTATTTATTATATTTATACCCCGCCTTTTTTTCTGCAAGGAACCCAAGGCGGCTTACATAATCATCATCATCCTCTCCATTTTATCCTCACAACAACCCTGTGAGGTAGGTTAGGCTGAGAGTCAGTGACTGGCCCAAAGTCACCCAGTGAGTTTCATGCCAAGCGGGGACTAGAACCCGGATCTCCCGAGTCCCAGTCCAACACTCTCACCACTACGCTACACTGGCTCTCTGCTAGTATTTTTGGGGTCAGTTGCAGCAACCAATTTTAAGTTCAAAGCATCTTCCTGAATAAGACCCGTAGGCTTCTACATGCCAGAAAATAATGTGGGGGAGATTCAAAGTCAGTTCAAACACTACTGACAAAGCACTCTTCTCCACAGCAGGGATGCTCAAACACATGTAGCATCTAGCATGTGCAAGTCAGCCCCAAGGAAATGTGGCACTTGTTTAGACTGCCGCATGCTGAGTTTTAATATAAACGGCTTGCTTTGATACTTCTAGTTTTTGATAGTTTGGTTCTTAAATTGTGATGCTTGTTTTAATATTTTTTTTCCATTATTGTCTTTTATTGTCTTATTCTTCTTGTATTCAGCTTCGAGTGCTGCTCTGTTGGCAGTGAATGCAGTATATAAATCTTGAAATAAATAAAATAAATAAATGCTTCTGGCCAGAGAAACATATGGTAAGAAAGTAAGCAGCTTTCAGAACTTGTGCTCCCCACATGTAATATCTTCCACATGGTTGAGGGGGGTTTTTTGGTGCTCCTGTGGGCTAGTAACATTTGAAGCTGACCTAGGATGGCCACTTATCCATCCCCAACAAAAAAAGGGACAAAAGAGGACACAGATTTTAGCATATGCTAATTTATATATATAGATGCAAATTTAGAAATCATTACTATAATTTAAACAGAAATGCAATACATCTCACCATAGTAGGGAAGACTTTGACCAGGTGACCTGTGTGCCTGCTCAGCCTGTTGCCCAGGGGTTAACTGTTGATGGGCAACTTCAAGGCAGTTGCTCTTTCTTCCTATGGTTCTCTGTCTTTAAGCCAGACTTGAACTGGACAGCCCTTCAGACAGAAGACTGTCCTCTGTAAAGCAGGACACCCTCAGCTGACCTGAAAGGGTGCATTTTGTTTCCTGTTCTGCTTTTGTTTCATATTGGGTATCATGAAGCATTTTTCCCCGGGTTAGAAAAAAATATATATTTCTGTCCCTCACCCCCCTGGTGGCATGTGGTTTGGCTTACTTTCCTGAGTCAGATGGTACCATCTGCTCTGCAAGTCTCTCAGTACATTGCAGCTTGTCTGTTTTTGTTCTCTTCTGGTGATATACTGTGCTCCGCATTATGTGTTAAGTTGCAGAGGGGGAGGGAAGACAGGATGAATGCTACATGGGTTTTGATTCTATTTGGGGGCAGGAGTATTGGAATTTATCTTCTAGTCCCTAGTAATCCTATGATTTTGGGTAGAATAGAAATAATTTACCACTGGCATAAGAAACCCTTTATTACATTATACACCATTCAGACTTGTGTATTACATGTTGCCTTACTGCAGTTATTCTTAAGCAAGAGTTTAAAGAGAAATGTTATCATTGTTCATTTCAAAGTGGTTGGATTGCAAATCTTTTTAACATGAAATCAAATAATTCCTTTGGTTGCTTTCCCATTGTTGTAATACTGTATCAGAAAGAGTTCAGATATCTGCTGTGGTAGAAGCATCTGCTGTGGTAGAAGCATCTGTCTCTTATCATGTATAACTTTTCCTGATTATTTCTCGAAAGGCAGACTAAACATGCAGTTCTGACATAATACAGCATCACATTTGTATTTCTGGTTTGCTTCAAATGCCTCTACCCGCTGAATTAATGTCTCTAAAAAGAGCAACATCCATGACCTCAAGGGAATCTGATGGGAAGGATTATATTGCTGAAGGCCAAGAATAAGCTTTTCCAATACAGGTATTTCTACTAATAGCCTGAAATCTCTTTGGGATGGAATTCTTGATCTATAAGTCAAGTCTCCAATTACCAAAAAAGGTTAGTTTAAGGAACAAATTTAATAAACTTTAAGGGCCTTTATTCAATTATAATTTAATACACTTCCCAATAGCATTTCCCCTTAGTATTTTTATTCCTCATAGAGATAATAGCACAATTTCTGGCAGTTCATGCCATATAAATTGTGATTGTGTGTGAATAAACTTGCTGTAGGATGGGTGAAAGCATAGTCTGTAGCTACTCACACCATCTTTAAAAAATGGTATGGCTGTGTACTCCAGCCCAGGAAAGGGGAAGTGTGATGTAGCGGTTCAACTAGAACCAGGGAATCCTGCAATCAAATCCCCACATGGCCATGAAACCTTGGTCCTAACCTACCTCTCAGCCTAACCTACCTCACAGAGTTATTGTGAACAATGGGGGCATGTAATTAATAATAACTGTAAAATATACTTAATAGTGTGGAAGGTGTATATTCTAATGCCAGGATCCGTAGAGCTCTAGATTCTGCTCCCTGTGCCAGTAAGACCAGTGCCAGCTCCAGTTTTTTGAGGGCCCTTGAGCAAGTCACCCTCAATGCCCCCCTCCCTTAGTGAGTCTCCCTTCTCACTCTCATTGTCACCATCTGCTATTGCTCCTCATATTCTGTCTCATCATTGCTGCTACCACTTGCTTGCTTAACAGGCAAAGAGCCACTGAGCAAGCAGGCAGTAGCATCTGCTGCTCCTCTTTCTCACCACCACCATTGTCTGGGCCAGCATGAAAGGCAGGTAAGCAAGCAGGTTACAATGGTGAAGAGGAGGAGCCACTCCAAGAAGCTCTTGTCAGTGGGCCCCTGCTGGTGTGTGGGCCCTTGGCAGGAGCCCAACTATGCCTACCCTTGATGCCAGCCCTGAGTGGGACTGTTCTGGTATACAGTCTGGTAGACCGTTCCTTAAAAAACCCACTCTGGACCCAACAGTATTTAACAACTACCATGCAGTTGCAAATACCCCTTTCTTAGGGAAGGAACTTGAGAGGGTCATGGCAGAGCAACTGCAGGCACTCTTTGAGGATACTGATCATCTAGACCCATCCCAGTCTGGGTTTCAACCTGGTTACAGGACTGAATCAGCCTTGATTGGCCTGATTGATGACCTTTATCAGGAGAGGGACAGGGGGAGTGCAACCCTGTTAATTCTACTCGGTCTCTCATTGGCTTTCAATATCATCAACCTTATCCTCCTGGATCAACTCCGCAGGTAGGGCACTGGAGGCAGGGTGTTACAGTGGTTCTGGTCCTGCCTAGGGTGTTGATTTCAGAGAGTAACATTGGGTGACTATTCCTCGCCCCCTTGGCAATTGAGCTATGGGGTTCTGCAGGGTACCATCTTGTCCCCAATGTTAACATCTATATGAAGCCACTGGGAGTGTTCATTAGGGGATTTGGAGCCAAGTGCCATCAGTATACTGATGACACACAGCTCTATCTCCCTGTGACAACTGAATCAGGAGAGGCTGTGTAAGTCCTGGATCAGTGCCTGAACTCAGTGATGGGTTGGATGAGGGCCAATAAACTGAGGCTGAATCCTGGCAAGACCGAAGCCCTGTGGGTGAGTGATTCCTGAGTCCAGGAGATAGGCTCGTTGCCTGTTCTGGATGAAGTTGCACTCCCTCTGAAAGATCAGGTTCGTAGTCTGGGGGTACTCCTAGATCCATCATTGTTGCTGGAGTCCCAAGTGACTGCAGCAGCTCGGAGTGCCTTTTACCATCTTCGATTGGTTCACTAGCTACGGCCTCTCCTGGACAGGGATAGCTTGGCCACAGTGATACAGGCACTGGTAACCTCAAGACTTGATTACTGCAATTTGCTCTATGTGGGGCTGCCCTTGAGGCTGCTCCGGAAGCTGAAGCTAGTGCAGAATGCAGCAGCTTGGCTATTGTCAGGAGCTGCCCCTTTTCAGCATGCAACTCCTTTGCTGAAGGAACTGCACTGACTACCTATTTGCTGCCGGGTCAGGTTCAAGGTTCTTCTGTACAAAGTCCGAAACAACTTGGGACCAGGTTACCTGAGAGAGCGCCTCCTCCCATACCAACCTGCCCTATCACTGAGAGCATCAGATGACATGCTCCTGGTGGTTCCTCATGGCCCTTTGGCCTGACTGGAGTCCACCAGGAGAAGAGTCTTCAGTGTGGAGGCTCCATTTCTGTGGAACTCCCTGCCTCTAGAGGTCAGGCAGGCTCCGACATTGTGCAGCTTTCGACACCTGCTGAAGACCTCCTTCTTCCGGGAAGCCTTCTCTGCTATCCAAACTCCATTTTGATGATACCTTGTTTTCATTGTATTGTTTTTGTTTCTTCTAGCTGTTTTTATCTTTTTATTGTTCACCACTCTGGAATCTGTCTAGATATGGAACAGGATACAAATGCTGTAAATAAATAGTTAAATAAAATAGATCATTTTCACCCAATCTATAACCCATCTCACTAGGGTAAAGTCTCTGAGAGGTAGGGAGCCTGGCATATGCCCTGTTCCTTCAGTAGTGGCACAGGGTCATTGTGTACCTGACACAATGGAGGATCGTGCTATTCAATGAATGCGAAAAGGCTGGCAAATGAAAATGCAATCTCTTTTGCGCTGGATGTGAGCCTTGGGACAGGGATCCTTAAAACTGTGTTTTTGGCAGACATCTGCAGAGTTCAGTCTGAGTGTATTTGAAAGCTGGCCCTTCTCCAAAAAAACTGGTCATGCTTCTTGGAAATGAGAAAAGAGCTAGGAATTTATGTAACATTGCATTAATGGACTATAGGTGGCTTGAAGCTGACCCAGGGCTAAACAAGAATTGCATCAGTGGTTTTTGAGAAGTTGGCTCTTTCCCGTGTGTTTTATCCATCATAGATTGTTAACTGGAATTACATATATTTTCTTCCTTTTTGGTGTCATATTGAATGGGTTTGATGAGAGGGCTGTAAGCTGTATGTAGCCCACCTAAGCGTTCCCCTTCCCCACACAGCCCTTTACCCCTCCCATGTCATGACTAAACTGCAGGCCTTTCATTCGAGGGTAAGTGGGGTGGAGGGGAAGAATCACATAATACTTTAAATCACATACCCCTTGCTTTATACCCTTCCTTTGTATTCAGTATGTACAGATTAGCAGGTGAGAGAGTAGACCTGTTTTATAAACACAGTGCTCTCTTTAGCATATGCTTTAGATTGTTAATAGGAACAGCTGTTGTACAACATTCTCCTATCTGTGAAGGCCCAAAACTTTAGATCAGTAATTTTATCAATCACATCTCCTCCCCCCTGCATCCCTGGTTCACAGATCTGGTATTACGTTTGTGTATTCTCATTCTTGTTTCTTTCTGTGGGTTAAGCGATATGACACAGTAAATTGTTTTGTATTGGCATTTCTGCAACCAAACGCCACAACTGATTGTGTAAGTGCTAGCCTTGCATGGGTCCCTCCTTGTAACCTTTCAGTGTGGTAAACCAGATTGGCCCACAGAGCAAAAGCACTGCAAAAGGGGGGAAATGTGTATGGAATGTATATACTCAGAGAACAAGTGTAGGTCATGACCAGCAAAGCTGCTCTTCACTATCCACCTTATTTCAACCCTACACATCTGCAGAAGAGGATACGCTTTTACCTGTCTCTTGTAAAGAACCCCAATTAATCTGAGTGGATTGCAAAAGATGGGTTTGGAAAGCTCAATGGTGCCCCTTAGTGGATTTGTATTGCTAATTCACATAGAGCAATGCAATCTGTAAGACTGCAGAACCAGAGTAATTGTGCATTTCCCATTACCGGTATTTGTTTCATATCTTAATGGAGAAGTCTGTATTGTAGTGATCACATTTTATCCAGCTACAGTAATACCTTGGATTGCAAGTAACTTGGTTTGAGAGCGTTTTGCAAGACAAGCAAATTTTTAAATATGTATTTAATTTTTTTTTACTTGATATACAAGCGACGTCTTGCAATACAAGTACTGTAGTACGACTTAAATTAAAAATCTCTGTACAAATTTTTTTGGGGGGATTTCATTTTGATATAAGAGTGTTTTGGATTACAAGCATGTTTCCGGAACGAATTATGCTCTCAATCCAAGGCATGACTGTACATCATCCACTTTAACAACTGCATTGTACAAAATTCTTCCAACTCCTAAATTCAACTTTGTTTCATTAACATATGCCTCTTTCCCCACAATTTGCAGATGTAGGTGACTCCAGACGTGCTAACAACTTTAAATTCAGATTGTCATTAGTGGAATTATGTTTATCATTTTCATATCAGAAGATATACAAAGTCCTTATAGAAAAGATTTTGTTAACAAAGCATGGGGCATTGCCAGTGGTTAAAATATATGCAACAAAGCCAACACACACACACACACACACACACTATGATAATGCCATTTTATTGATGCCAAGGCTGTTGACCATAGCAACAATCATAAGACAGGCAACTGGAGCAATCATAGAAGTCCATTTTTATATGAATGATTATCATAAAGGTTGTTCTGGGTATGGTAAAATGGAGGGAGGGAAGGCAATGTCTTTTTGATATTTAAAAATAAATGAAATGAGTATAATTTGCCTATTGAAGTAATTTGGCATGCTTGGGACAAAGGGCTGAAGCGGTGTCCTCCCGTTGCTGTTGTCAGCCTTAATGCAACTTGTACCCCTTAGAAGAGGCTCTTATCAGAGGGGTTTCCTTTTCTTGATTTAAGAATTCAAAATTTAAGAACCCCTGGTGGTAAAGGGGGGGGGGGGAATAGCAACAACAGCTCTGGAGGAAATGTTAATACACCTTGTAATGTATTGTAGCTATTTATTGCAGGACCAAGGAAAGACAGAAGAAAAAAGCCAAAAAGAGAAGAAAGCAAGGAAACCAGTCAGGAAAACAGAGGCCAAGAATCCAGAAGGCAAAACCAAGAACAAGAAAACAAAAGTAAAACACAACCGAAGAAGAGAAGAGCACAGGATAAACAGCAGAAACCAGCATCCGTCAGCACTGCACACTAATCACCAAACACCACTGTCTAAGACTTTTGCTGCTGCTATCCCCACCAGATTCCTGGGGCCAGTGCTCCCTAATTAAGCCACAAATGGACAATATTACCAGTTATACTTAAATCTTAAACAACATTCCAAATAATTGCTATTATATTGTTCATGCAGTTATAGTTTATTCAAGAGACTGACATGAGCCAAGTTTGTTTGTTTGTTTTTTAAAAAAACTTTAAATGGGATACTTTCAAATTGTTATATTATATGCTTCTGTGCATCTCTAAGAGGCAATTTAAAAGTTTTGTATATAATTATCAATATGGTATAAGGTATAGCAATATATTGAACAACATCTGGAACTCCCCTCTTTTTCCTTTGTAAAATATTTTTCAATCTATTGTTTATGAAGCAAGAGATATCTAAGTAAAGATACAGTATTCCTATGTGCAAAATCATATATGTTACATACAAATCAAGAGAAAGAGGAAATCTCTTAACAGGCTGCGGGAATCTAAGGTTTGATACCCCTCTATCAGAGCTACCTGGTAGTTCCCTGATTTTGTTCCAGATTCATGTGAGAAACTCTAGACTGAACAGCTCCAGGGCTCTGAAAGCAAAGGGGGGTGGGGAGGGAGAAGTGGAAGCAAAGTAAACACATTGGAGGCTCTTCTTCTGGAGGACAAGCAACTGGCGCTTAGTTATGCAGCGCTCTTATCTGCAGGACAGCACAGTCTTTTCTGGTCTAAACCATAAATATACAGTGTGTGCAGTTCTGTACTTTTTGTAACTCTGTGTAACTTAAATCTACATTTCAAATCTTCCAGTTACTGACAAATCATATTTGTAGAAAACAAATACTGAGTGAATAAAGAACAGAGAAGATAGACCACAGAAATATAATGTCTTTTGCACTGTTGATTTTTTTCTCTTTGAATTAAACACTATCACTCAATCGGCTTTGTAATCTAAAGCCAACACACACACACTCATGGATGGAGTACATGGAACAAAATGAAACTAAAGGGTAGTTTCTTCCAGAGAGGATTTCATGGTAGACAGTGGTCTAACCAGCTATTGGAGAGGTGGTGATATAGCTGTACAAGCAATGTTTAAACCAGCCCTATAACTGTGCCTTCAGTAGGGTCTTGTTCTGCAGCAGATAGCAGGCAAAGCTTTTGAGAGCACAGAAATAAATGAATTCCTGTAGATGAAGATGCTTTTAAAAGCATAGCTACAGGGTTCAGTTCAAAAGTTGGCAACCCTAGCTCAAACTCCAAGAGACCAATGCTTCATACATCCAATCCAATGAATCAAGTTGCAGGGTTAGGGGAAAATGTGTTGTACAGCTCAATCTACATGATTTGCAAAAACAACAAGCACTGTGGTAGAACAACTCATTCTGTTTCTCTCAGTTGCTGTAATTCCACCAGGACCAATGATGACAAAGTGAGCTACTGGTGGAAAAATCCCCAGAGTAAGGCCACCACGAACTGGGAAAATCAATGTCAACTTTATCTTCACAGAACGCTGAACAACCATTACGCCTTAACTCTATTTCACATTGTGAAAGGCAGCCTTTGTTTCAGTTTTCATCAAGAGCTAAATCCAAAATTTTGCTAAAGAAAGAGACAAACAACAGTTTTTAAGCATACCAAGCTGAAGGTGATATGATAGAGTAAAGGTTTACTGTGTTGTTGTTATTGTTTGTCTCACTATCATCTCTGGTCAAACAGATTTTGAGGGCAATTGAAACACAGGCAATAGTGGCTTCTTTATCCAACCACCTTCAACCCTCTGAAAAAACTACCACCTGCTTCCAGCCTAGAGATTATTTCCATTGACTACAAACTACTTTGCTTCAGTGGCTATGATGCTGGCAACCATAATAGCTAAGTTGTTGTCCATATCCACGTTTCTTTCTTACTCAGTTTTAGTGAAGCATTTGCCCATCTTCTATACAGGTCAATGTGGCTTCTACAGCCACCAAGTCTTTGGCACCTACATCCACTGCCTGCTAAATTAACTTAGCACTGACATTTGGCAAACTCACAGTGATGACAAGCACTTGGTGTTATCTTGCACTCTCTCCCTAAAATGGCAAGCCTGAATGAGCCACCATAGAACTTCACTTTCAGCATGTGATTAAGCTGCTCACATTTGGAATGGTAGCTAGGTAAAGAAGCGGTTGCCTTGGTGTGAAACTATAATGATTAACATTAACAATTTTTGAAATAAAGTGCAAAAACATTCCTTTGCAAGCTATGTCGACTATCACATTGTCATTGCCCACAGCTGCATTTGTTAATTAAGTAGTAAGATATAACAGAAGGCAGAACACTGCTGATTAATGCATGCCTCGGGTGCATAGAAAAAAATCCTGTTATCATTGGAGTTGGTGTTGCAAAAGAGTTCATCATTCTGCACCTCACAGCAGCACCATCTGGAATGTTTGTGGCTTTAAAATGGACATAAAAGGAGAATCTATTTTTATTAGAAACATATATTAAAAGCTCAATGTTAAGCTGGAAAATGTTGCTTTTTTTCTAGGATTAGGCAGTTTATAATGACTGGCAACTGTTTATAATTCTGAAGCATTACATACGGCTACTATGTTAACCCACTGCAGTGGTCTCCTTGTGTGAGCTGCACAACATAAGAGCTTTGATGTTCATGGATATCAACTGTGGAAGAATCAATAAAAGTGGATTGGTATCTGTCTCTTAACAGATACCTGTTAACAGATAAGTAACAGATAATCTGTCTCTTAACAGAATTAACAGTTCTGCTCCAGTTCCAAAGTACTATACAGATGACTGAGAGCAGGAGGAAGTAATTATTTATACCAACAGATGCACACCCATGTATCTGTACAGAGGCCAAGCACACAGAAACAATCCCTGGTTAATTTGGAGACATACAAATTAACCTAATCTATCAATTGCAAATTCTCCATGAGAACATTTTAGAATCAAATGACTCCATGTGAACTCAATCCTCCAGGGCAATCAGTTCTAGTAGATTCTGAAAAACAAGATACCCCTACAAGTTATACCTTCCAAGGCACATTTTATAGCTAAGGTCATTCTATCATCCCGTGATTAAAAGTTAATGTCAGGCATTGTTTTAGTGATCTGTTAGTTATGTAGCAGCAGCAATGTATGTGGAAGTTGACAGAATATCATAGGCAAAAAGGAATGTTCCTGATCTCAAGAAGTTTGAAATCTCAATTTTGAGAACAATGGAGACAACAAAGAGAGGAAAGGAAAAGGAGGATTGGGAGAGAGTTGAGGTGTCAAAGGAAGACATGGGGGGGGTGAATATGGGAGCAAGCAGCATAGCCATATAATGAGAAGCATTAACAGGAAGGAAGTATACAAAATGCATCCAAAGTACATCCACAAACTGATTACATCCAAGTTGATTCGGTCAAAAGGCTGATTCACATGTTAATTCATGTGGTGATTTTGTCACATCCTTTATGCATTGGGAGTCATTTGTGTGAGTCAGCCCCTACAAAAAAGGAAATGTTCACGCAAAAAATGTTCAGCTTTTCACATTATCATCACATAATGGCCCCACATGAAAATGAGATAGTAAAATCACATTGCGAGGACTTTACTGCCTCAAACATAACCATGTCAACTGGCCATCAGTCTTTCCACATTATCGTTTACCAAAGGGATTAAACTACGTGTTATGTCAGAAAAGACCCTGCTATCGTGGGTTATTCGCGATTCTGGTCCACTCACGAAGTGGCTTGAAGATTGTTGCTTTACTCATTTATCTCAGCTGCAATAGCCACAGGAACCAAAAGCAGCCTGGGGTGTCAAGTAAACAAAGGTAAATCCTAAACATGGCAGGCTTCCAGAGAGCATCCTGTATTCAAGCATGCATGTGTGGGGAGGATACGAGTCTACTGTGACTTTATGCCCTTGGAACAATACTTTAGTGCCATAATCATAATCTTGCACCATTCCACTGACTTAGCATACAAATAGGCCATGGATACAAGAAAAAAAATGGCTGTACCCCACAAGAGAACTGGCTAATTGACAGCAGTCCATTCCTGTCAATGCCAAGTATGAATCATTTATGATATATTAATTTGTTATAGTACATGCGGGAGGGGGGGGGACTAATTGAAGTTTGGTGTCCCATTGTGCCATGTACTGCATATGCATGAATGCACCCTAATTAGTCCCACTGAAGTCAGTATAACAAAGAGACAGAGGGCTTGAGTCCTCTCTGAAAACAATCTCAGGAGTAGCCACAGATGTTTTTCATTTTTAATTATAACCCTTCTAACTTGCAAAACATCATTGTCTTGGTTGTTGGTGCTGAAAAAGATTTATAATCCAACCTGTGTGCTAGCGTAGACTGGCGTTCCACACACAGACAGCAGAGTGATTCTCTTACACAGCAGCAGCATGCAGCAGACCCTGTTATGATTTAGCCTCTCCAGCTTCTCCAGTTGCAGATTAATCCAGGACTCAGGAAACACTCCGTGACACCAACAGGTCTAATCTACCTGTTTATTTACTTATTCAAAGTAATCACTACAGAGTATACATTTCCTAGTTACAGTCCATGTGCAGAGTATAAATGCATAGTAAGCATTAGTCCAGTGGAGGGAAGTGGAACTTCACCCCACCAATGCAAAAGTATTACATTGTTGCAGTTGCAGGAACAAAAGAAGAAGAAAGCAAGAATAAAATCCTTCCCCTTAAAATGGCTTCTGCCTGGAACAGTTCACTGTGTCAGAGTATACTCCAAAAAGTATTTGGATTTTTACCAATAGAGCTGGCAAAAGCAGTATATGTTTTAATTTCGGGCCTGCGGAATAGGGAACCAGTGAGGCTAGTAAAATGAGCCAATATCTCTCCATGAACAAAACTGCCCTGATTGAGCAGTGCAAAAAGGACAATTTGCCATGGGAGGAGAAAACAGCAGAAGAACCGAAAGTTATGCTGATCTCCCAGGCGACAATAGAAGGAGCTGCGTCTTCTAACCCCAGTACAGCAGGACCCCAAACGAAAGAATGGGAGCTCCGTGAAATGGAACTGCGGGTGTTAGCAAAGCAGAAAGAAGAAGAGAGTGGGAACAGATCCGGCAGCAGGAAAAGGTGCGAGAAGAACAACACGAACAACGCAAACACGAGGAAGAGCAACGCAGACATGAGGAAAAGCTGCACCAAGAGAAACTTCAAGCCCAGCAGGAGCAACTTCAAGCCCAACAGGAGCTGCTTAAAGCCCAAGAAAAGATGCAAGAAGAACAACGCAAACACGAGGAAAAGGCGCGACAGGAGCGACTGCAAGCCCAAGAGAAACAACGCAGATATGAGGAAAGGATGATGCAGCTGAAACAGGAGCAGCCAGTTAAGGTCACCCCCAAAGACTTCACAGCATACACCCCAGGAGAAGACCCACAGGTGTTCCTGACCACCTTTGAAAGGGCAGCACAGAAGTGGGGACTGCAGGAGGGTGACTATATGAAGTTTGTGCCTAATTTAATCAAAGGGGAGCTGGCAGAGATTTATAATAGCATGCCAGAGGGGGAGGCTGTTTCCTATGCTCAATTCAAAGAAACGGTGTTTAAAAGGTTCAGGTTGGGTCCTGAGCACTTTAGGAAAAAGTTCAGGGGGTTAACACCTCAACCTGGTAAATCTATGGTAGAGTTTGCAACAAAACTAAAAAAAACCTGCTACTAAAATGGGTGGATGAAGCAAAGGCTGATACCAGGGGAAAGGTGCTAGAGCTTATGGCTCTGGATCAGTTTTATTTTCGGTTGCCCAGAGTGTTGGGACTTGAAAAAGATACTTGGAGAGGATATATTGTGGAGTAATATCCTTCCTATCTCACGTTAGTGAGATCAGCAGAGTAGAGTCCCTTTCCAGCTTAAAAGAAGCTTAGATTTGGCTAGTGTGTTAGCCAGTTAGCATTTGGTAATCCAGGATGCTTTAAGGCAGACTGGATTTCCCTGGTTTTGCCCCCTTTCCTCTCCCTCAGAACAATAATCAGAGACACGTAAAAGTTAAAAGTAACATTTACTCACTCAGATTATGCAGTTTCATTCAGGCAGGCTTAAAAGCGTTTCTTACAGTTGGTTACAAATTCATTTGGAAATACTTGGGGTCTGAACTTGTGGAGTTCAGACCAGCAACTCTGGCTACATGCTGCTACAAGGCCCACGTGGAGACAGCAACCTGGTGGTGCCACGCTCACTCGAGTCTGAACAGAAAGGAGGAAGAAGCTGGGAGCAATGTCCACTTCCTGTTCAGGCTGTAAATAATTCAATGAGTACCTTCTAGGAAAACCACCCTAGAAGGTATCAGTGATCTTAACCATTTCACCCAATTACCTGGTGAAACATTAGCCATAGGTTTATGACTGCAATTTTAATTATCCAACACAGAGAAATAAAACTGAAGGTTAAAGATAGAGATCCTGAAACTGTAAACCAAGCTGCAGAAATAGCTGACAAACTGATTGAAAACCGGGAAGGGTTAGAAAAAGGGGGGGAGGGGAAGCCCCAGGTAAAAAGTTCAAAAAACCTCCTTCTGATCCCTCTCACCCCAGAGACCGTGCCTGCTATTCGTGTGGTCAGACAGGCCATATCAAGAGCAACTGCCCTAAGTTACAGGCAATAACACCAGCTGAACTGGGTGGTCCTAAACCCGAACAAAAAATGCCCCAAGGTGTAGCAAGTGTGAAAATGCCCTATAAATGTGGATTAGTGATCACAAACCAGGGAAAGGTGAATAATCAGTTTCAAGAACCTGTTTACCGTATGTTAAAGATAAGACCGTCATGGCAATGTTAGATTCCGGGGCTGATGTGTCTCTGATCTGGGCAGATTTGGTGGCACCTGAAGATTTGGTACCAGGAATGTCTATAGAAATCCAGGGAGTGCATGGTCCCTCCTTTGAAGTCCCAGTAGCAAGGTTATCCATAGAATAGAGAGGATGGAGGGGGTTGTATGAAGTTGGAGTGATGGAACCTCCAACCCAAATTGCCCCTATCATTGTGGGAACAGATGTAATGGGTTCAGAAGCTCAAATATGTGTAGTAACTCGCAAGCAAAGGGAAAGGGAGGAAGCTTCAAGGCAGGACCAGGCAAAAGCTAATGTGGTAAAAGAAAAGGTACTAGATGTACAACCCACAGTGACTCCGGAAGGTCCAAAACCAACCCCAGACCCTCCCCAAACCGAAACAGCAGAACAAGTCTCCATGCAACCTGTAGACCTGAACGCCAGTGCAGCAACTGAGGCAGGTGGTTCTGTAGAGGGGTAGGCGCTAGAGACCCCTTTTCCTGATTTAGGAGGAGTAGAGGAGTTCAAGCAGGAAATCCTCAAGGATCCTAGTTTGGAAGCCTCTGAAAAGAATTGCTCTACCTCAAGAGGTGCCCTTCTCTGAGGAAAGAAGGGAGCAGATTATTTGGGAGAAGGGATTGCTATATAGACCGTGGTTACCAAAAACCCAAGAGTTAACCTGGGAACCACTAAAGCAACTGGTAGTACCTAACCGATTCCGGCTAAGGTTGCTAGAACTAGCCAATGATGTGCCATGTGGAGGGCACTTGGGGAAAAACAAGACTAAACAAAAGCTAATGGCAAATTTCTTTTGGCCTGGAATTGCTAAACAGGTAGCGGAGTACTGCAGGTCTTGTGAAACCTGTCAGCATGTGGGGAAGGCAGGGCACCACAGTAAAGGCCCTTTGCAGCCTCTGCCTATTATAGGAGCAGCTTTCTTCAGGGTGGGCATGGATATTGTAGGGCCTTTCACTAAACCCACCCGCAAGGGGAAAAAGTACATCCATTCCTCACAGTGGTGGATTTTGCCACAAGATATCCGGAAGCTGTAGCACTAGCCTCTATAGATGCTCTATCTGTAGCTGAGGCTTTGTTAACTATATTTTTCAGGACTGGATTTCCCTCTGAAATCTTAACAGATTGTGGGTCAAATTTCCTCTCCGAGATAATGGAGTGTC
Source organism: Shinisaurus crocodilurus (assembly GCA_021292165.1). Taxonomy (NCBI): domain Eukaryota; kingdom Metazoa; phylum Chordata; class Lepidosauria; order Squamata; family Shinisauridae; genus Shinisaurus; species Shinisaurus crocodilurus. The sequence continues at coordinate 100,401,006 of CM037879.1, read as the reverse complement.
TGTGGAAGTGTTGTAGAGTAAAACACTTGAAAACCACTGCTTATCACTTAAAGGAATGATTAGGGCTTATGTAAACACACATCCTAATGACTGGGATGACAAACTGCAACATCTACTCTTTGCCTACAGGGAAGTTCCACAGGAATCAACGGGATTCTCACCCTTTGAGCTGTTGTATGGTAGAAGAGTGAGAGAGGCCCTCTTGATCTCCTGAGGGAAAACTGGGAAGGTAAACTCGTAGAAAACAAAACCTCTGTGGTGGATTATGTGCTAAAACTTAGACAAACCCTAGATACACTCTGTAAACTAGTTCAAGCCAATGTAACTAAAGCCCAAGAGGTGCAAAAGTTCTGGTATGATCAAAATGCACGCTCTAGAGTATTTGAGGTAGAGGATCAGGTAATGATATTTCTTCCCCTGTGCAAAGACAAGCTCAAAGCTGCTACATGTAAATATGATGAAGCCACACTATGAGAAGGGTGGAGTAGTTTTACAGGTGCATAAGGTCCCAGAAGAAAACCTAGAGACAGGGGGAGAAGAGATATTAGACATCTTAAACCACTGGTTAGAAGAGTGCAATCCAGACCAGCTAAGATGGTCAGAACAACTTAACCTTGAGGACAGGAGAATACTGTCAGTGGTAACAGAATTTTCTGGTGTCTTTCAGAACAAACCAGGGGAAACGGATTTGGCTGTACACAGCATTGACACGGGAGACAATCCCCCCATAAGGTCACCCCCTTATCGAGTTAATGGGAAGGTGCTGGGAGACATATGCAGGGAGGTGGAGGAGATGTTAAGGTTAGGAATAATCAGACCCTCTTTGAGCCCCTGGTCTGCCCCAGAGGTCCTGGTGAAAAGAACAGATAACACCATTAGGTTTTGCATTGATTTCCAGAAAATTAAACACGATAACCAAGCCTGATGCATATCCCATGCCACGAACTGATACACTTTTAGATCAGTTGGGAGCCGCTAAAATCATTTCCACTCTTGATTTGTGCAAGGGGTTTTGGCAGATGAGCTTGGATGAAGCTGCCAAACCCAAAACAGCGTTTGTCACACCAGATGGGTTATTTGAGTTTAATGTATTGCCTTTTGGATTGAGGAACAGTCCTGCCTCCTTCCAAAGGCTGATCAATTGATTGCTAAATGGATTAAGTGCATTTGCAGTGGCCTTTATCGACGATATAGCCATATTTAGTGAAAATGTGGAGGATCACTTGGTACATCTAAGAACTGTGTTGAAGGCTATACATGATGCAGGTCTAACAGTAAAACGAAGCAAATGTCAGTTTGGAATGCCAGAGGTAGTATACTTAGGGCACAGGGTCGGAAATGGTCATATCACACCTTTGGGACAAGGTTGAAGCTATCAGAACCTGGGAAGTACCTACAACCAAGAAACAGGTCAGGTCATTCTTGGGATTTGCTGGGTATTACAGGAGATTTGTTCCCCATTTTGGTGAAATTGCTGGACCTTTGACTGATTTAACAAAGAAATGTAAATCTGACAAAATTGTGTGGACTGATGAATGCCAAAGAGCTTTAGATAGACTAAAAGACATTTTAAGCTCAAGGCCTGTGTTAAAAGCACCTGACTTTGACAAAACCTTTATTGTGGCTACAGATGCCTCTGAGACTGGCATAGGAGCCGTGTTGTTACAAGACCATGACTCTGTTAAACATCTGGTGGCCTACTGAGTAGGAAGCTTTTACCCAGGGAGAGAAACCTGTCTACAATCCAGAAGGAATGTCTGGCAGTGGTGTGGGCTCTGGACAAGCTCAAGCCTTATGTTTTTGGGCAAGAATTTACTTTATGGACTGATCATCATGCCTTACAATGGATACAAACAATGCAAAATACCAACTCCAAGCTTCAGAGATGGTCTTGGAAATTGCAGGAATTTCAAATGAACATTGAGCATGTGCCTGAGAAGGAGAATGTGATAGCAGATGCTTTGTCTAGGAGATGAAAACAGTTGTCTTTTCATGTAGGTTAAACGTTTCACAATTCTCTTCTGTAAAAGAAAATTGTTCCACTTGAGGAGAAGGGGGGGAAGATGTGAAGGATTGAGGCCTACACAGGCTTGAGTTAGTTTGAAGTCTGTAGGCCCAAACATCTCCTGAGTTAGTTGAAGCCTGAAGGCCCAAACATCTCTTGATGGGAGGGGGGCATTTGTGAGTTTCAGTTCACGCAATAGAATTTAAGTTTCATTTCTCCAGTTTGAGGTCACATGGGTGTAACTTTCCAGTCCTGGGAGGAGTTTATAAGGATCTGTCGAGGATCGCAAACATCACCCAGTGTGACCCATACAATTACAACTCAACCAGTCTTTCAGGGATAGAGGCTTTCTCTTCCTGGCCATTCAGCGATAACAACACATGTATCAGTTGCCCATCTCATACCAAGGCTGCTGAAAGCTACGCTGCCCATGAAGAACCTATTGGAGAAGTGGACTATATCTCACGGCAGCTGAGTTACCATGAGCTTAGGGAGGAAGATGAGGAGAAAGATCAAAAGGATCCAGAACTTCTCAGAAAGCCAGATCCAGATGGTGAGAAACCTCAAGAGGACGCTGCAAGCCACGATGAACAAAGAGGAGAAAGAAGCTCAGGATCTGGAAGCTTTGGTACAGCAGGCGGAACAAAATCTCCAGTGCATGACTCACAGGGCTTTGAAGGCGGAGAGTGATGTTGAGAAGATGAAGCAGGAGATGTCCTTCCTCCAGGCCGAGCTGGCCTGCTACAGAGTGGAGAACAAAACCCTGCAAACGAAACAACCTCTCTCTTTCCCCCAGGAGCACTTTTATTACATAATGGAATATTAATTTCATATACTCATGCCTTGGGTGCTCTATTTCAAAGCTACGTAGTCAGAGGCCACTGCAGTACACAGGTCCCGTGGTTCTTTGATGAGTTTTTAATGGTTCCATGGTTCTTTGATGAGTTTTTAAAAGACGGAGGGTTGGGACCAAAGTAGATGTGAGGCTAATCAGGTGATTGGCTCTTGTGTGCAGTGGTGCAGCTAGGGATGGTCCTCAGGGCTGAGGTCTGGGCCCTGCAACTCAGGGGGACTCCAAATGGCCACTCGGGGAGTGCCAGGTGATGGGGGCAGCAGCAAACAAGCCCGGTGTCAAACAGGCCCAGGAGCCACCAGGGCCGACTCTGGTCTCTGCAGCATCCTTTCTTCTTATGTTTACAAACATTCGATAGTGAGGGTGGATGGCTGGGCATGTGCCTGGCTACTGATGCTCATTGTATCATCATTTTTTCCTTTAAAAGTATATTATCCTTTTCTACAACAAGTAAACGTATTTGGCATAAGGGCAGCAGAAGCAAACTCCATTTTATTCCTGAAGTCATGATGGTGCTATGATTTCAGTTCAGTTTGGCATGGAAACTTCACCTGCTCTGAGCATTTCTTTACATACACACACACACACACACACACATCAGGGTTGGAAAACTGTTTTGTTTATTCGTTGCTCTAACTCATCAGAGACGTAGAAGCAGCCATAGGGCCTGGAATGGGAATGGTGGGAAGGAGACACTTATTGGTTGTGTGCTTCACCACTGCAGTGATGCACGTGGCTGTCTGAATCCACCCCCATCCCCACCCACGCCGCCGCCTCTGTAAGACCATTAAGTCCAGGGTCTAAAATTACCTAGTTGCACCACTGCTCCTGTACTGGTTTTTTTCTTCACCAAATAGACAATCCAGATTAGGGACTGTGGCATGGGGGAGTGGGGCTTCTCCAACCCTTTTGCCCCAGCTGCAGTCCTGGAGCGTTGCTACACAAAGCATTTATCGGGTGCTCCTCATTCCCTACTCACAGTTGTTAATGGGTTCTTTAGACCAGTGTTCTCCAACCTTGGGTCCCCAGATGTTTTTGGCCTACAACTCCCAGCATGCTCCCAGCCTCTCCCAAGCCTGTGAAGTCACAAAATGAAGTACTGTCATCTAGTGACATCATAGATCAAGGTGTAACTTTCTAGTCCTGGGAAGAGTTTATAAGGAGTAGGGTGTGGCCAGCTAGCCAGAGCTAGGCAGACAGAGAGAGAAAGAACCTGCAGAGAGAGTGAAGCAGACAGAGAGGCAGGCTCTGAACTTCACTGAAGAATGCAGAACAGCCAGAGCAGGCTGAAGGAAGAATCTCTTAACTGAGGCTTACAGGTGACAGTGTACCGGTAGCTAAGTTAGAGAACCTTGCGTTATTTATCCTTTTATTTCCATTATACTTGCTTCTTGTAATCTTACAGCTCTATTTGTGTAATTACCCTAAGTCAATGTGAATCTACTTTACCAATATTTACTAAGTAAACAGTTAATGTTAACAGCCAGTTGTTAACAGCCAGTGGTCTTTTACACCTTTCACCTCAACCTGAAACAATGGGACCCAATTTTAATTTCTGAACATTTTCCACCTTTTTCTCCTCTCTGTTTTTCTCCTCACAGTATATCTACACAAATAATCATTCCTTCTTATCAGGCAATCCTTGAAATAGTAAGGTGGGCTGAGACTGTAGAATCTCTAACAGAATTCTTAGCCCCTACACTAAACTACAATTCCCAGGTTTGTTGGCAGAAAGAGGAAGGGAGCTGTGACAGTTAAACTCGTATAGAACTTACATCAATCTCTGTAGACAAACCTCACCCTCTCTCTTTTTCCTTTTCTCCTGCCCTCATCTTTCTATTTCACTTTTTTATGTAAAAAGAAAAAAGCGCAAATGTGATCCCACTCATGTGCCCCAGCTTAAGACAGGTTTTAATGAATTAAGGACACAATCCTATGCATATTTAGACAGGAAAAAAGTCCTACAATTCTGAGCATTCCCCAGCCAGAATGGCTGGCTGGAGAATGCTGGGAGATGAAGGATTTCTTTCTGTCTAAACATGCATAGGATTGTGCCCTTATCTATTTATTAATTATATTTTTAGTCCATCCAATAACAGATGTTCCAATCAGCCGAATAATTAATGTTTTCACCTACCTGTAGGTCCCAGACCCACAAGTTGTACCAGCATTCTAGTTAGTTACTGGCACATCATGTACGACAACCTCTGCAAGGTTATCTGAAGATACGAGACAGGATTGTGATATCAGATGTGAACTCAAGTCCTGGCACTCATCACTAAGTACGTTTCAGCTTCACTGGCTGAAAGAGTTGTGAAGTCTGTGTTCTAGCTCCGTGCCTCTCCCAAGCCAGTGAAGTCACAAAATGAAGTACTGTCATCTAGTGACATCATAGATCAAGGTGACTTCTGCTTCTTCCACTATTAAAGAGACGCACACATGCAAGGTATAGATTCAGATGCTTCAGTAGACCATTAAATTGTGCTGAAGGAAGCAGGCTGAAGGAAGAATCTCTTAACTGAGGCTTACAGGTGACAGTGTAGCTAAGTTAGAGAACCTTGCGTTATTTATCCTTTTATTTCCATTATACTTGCTTTTTGTAATCTTACAGCTCTATTTGTGTAATTACCCTAAGTCAATGTGAATCTACTTTACCAATATTTACTAAGTAAACAGTTAATGTTAACAGCCAGTTGTTGGAGTGTCTTTTACACCACGCCTAAGGTGTAAACCAACATGGGTTTACACCAACATGAAACAGCACGTTGACGTGGCTTTGCAGAACCTCCTCCAGGTCACCAACCATGCACACACGACCATCCACCAGCTGGTCTTTGGAGCTGAAACACTGTCACTTGTTGCTGACCTCCTTAAATCTGTAGGCAGAATGTCTGAAGTCGATAAGGAAGACAAAGTGAAGGAACAAACTTAGGAGACTGTCTTGCTTGCAAGTGTAGACGCACCTGTAATGCCCCTTTGAGGCTTAAAAGTGTTTGCTCTCATAATGTATAGCTTCAAATAAACAACCTCTCTCTTTCCCCCAGAAGCACTTTTATTACATAATGGAATATTAATTTCATATACCGTATTTTTCCGTGTATAAGACGATACTTTTCCTAAAATCGTTAGACTAAAAATTGAGAGTCGTCTTGTACACGGAAGTACGGTAAGCCGAGGAGAGAATCAGGAGAAGTCCTGCAACTCCCAGCATCCCTGGGGAATGCTGAGAATTGTAGGGCTTTAAAAAAAAAACAAACACACACAGGAATGCACCTAACCCCCTTTAAAATGAGGACAATTTGTGTGTACGACCTCGGGTGTATGGATGGGGGGGGGATAATGAACAGAGGAGGGGGACATGTGTAACAGTGAGCCCCCCTCCCTTGACTTCGCCTCCGGTCTGGGCCCCTTCCCAGCCTTCCTCACCGGGTCTCCCTCTGGCTGCCACGTCAGGGGGAGAAGCAGAGGAGAGCCCGGCGCACCCCTTGTCCCTTTACAGGCCGCTGCTCACCATGGGGCGAAGAACATGATGAAGTGCGGTGCGCTCTGGGCACCATGGTGAAGCATGTCAGCGTTGTAGAGGTGCCGTGCGTGAGGGTCCATCTCAGCGCCTGGCACCGCTGCCTCTTCCATCTCCTGCCGCCGCCTCTTCCGTCTGGCTGGGGCATGCTGGGAGTTGTAGGCCAAAAACATCTGGGGAGCCAAGGTTGGAGAACACTGGTTAGCTACTCCTGCTGGTAGTGATCCAGCAGCATACACCAGCATGCTTGCTCATTCATGGGAAGCCAGAATCCTCAGCAATTCTGGCTTACTGTGGTATGCAAAATTAGAGTCAGTCTGTTATGTGGTTGTTGTATTTTTATGGGCTCTGCTCATGTGTCTTTTTAACAGCAAGCCGAGCTACATAAATTTAGAAGATAAATTTTTCCCGCCACTGGGAAATGAGCAGTGCCAAAGAAAATGGTGGCAACCGTATTCACGAGAGGATTGAGCCTATAAAGAAGCCTTGTTATATAGGTCTTTTGATGGACAGTCCCATTAACCTTAGGAGTAAAAAATCTGTACCCATGGAAATGTTATAGTAAATGGGCAAAGTGATCCTATGGCCCCTAGACAGCATCTACGGGGCCATAGGATCATTCGGATTCCCAGATCCGAGGTCAGAAATAAGCTCTGACCTTGGAGCTGGGGATCCGTACTCCGATTCCCCCCTCCCCACGCAGCCAGCATGAGAAGAACCATATCAGCTGCATCTCTGAGGTCGTAAGAGCAACCTCGGAGAAAGGGTGAAGAGAGCATTCGGGGGGGGGGAGGAATGGGAGGAGACTGGGTCCACCAGGATACAATGTATCCTGGTGGCACTCCAGCCTCCTTCCCTCCACATCCAAAGCACCTCAGCTAGATGGCTAAATTTGGCCGTCTAGCTGATTTACAGGGCGGGAGGCAAGTGGAGGCAAAGATCGCCTCCGCGCTCCTCCCGCCCTGCATGGTATGCCCGTAATCCTCCAAGTTTTGAGGGTTACGGGCAGCCCCATTGCATTGCACCTTTATTGATTTGTCAGCAGACTACCAGCCACAAGTTGAGGTCTAAACTTAGACAAGTGACACCAGAATCCATGGTGTCCTTCAGGGGTCATTCTTGCATATCTTTATTTTCCAGTATAATTTGCTCATTAATTATTTGGCCATACACTCCAGAATGATGAATCCCAAGCTGAAAAAAAATATGTCATTAATACCTGAGGGTATTGGCTATCTGAATGGCAAAAGACAGTTGAGAGAGACAAATATAAATGAGCAATTTTCATATGCAGATTGAAGGAAGCTAGCATATACGAGACAAAATCATAACCAACTATAAACAGTAATCCTGAGAAGAGACACATAAAGACTAAGCTTAAACCAAAAAGAGAGTAATATTATTGGTTCAAAAGGACAATCCTGTTTTGTAACACTTAGTGCCTCTCTCTGTATGAACCTACTCATACACTGCGATCAACATCTGAGGCCTCCAAGTGCCTCCTCCTAGAGAGGTTTTTTGAGGATGATAACAGGGAGAGGGCCTTTTCAGTAATGGCCCCACAACTGTGGAATGCTGTACCCAGTGAGGCCTGCCTGGCACCAGCATTGTCAATTTTTTTGGCTTCAGGTCAAGACTTTCTTCTCCTCCCAGGCACTTGAAGCCATATGAAGGGCTAAGTATTCATCCGTTGTTTTAGTTATTTAGTTGTTTTAGTTATGGTCGATACTGATGTTTTAGTTGTTTTATTATGTTTTATTATGTTTTGTTATTTTTAATGGGAATTGATTTTAGCTATTTTATATTTTGTATGTTTTAACAATTTTGTTATAAGTCACTTTGGGTCTATTTTAAGAGAAAGATTTATTTTATTTATTTATTTATTTCATTTTTATACTGCCCAATAGCCGAAGCTCTCTGGGCGGTTTACAACAATTAACAAGACAGTCCCTGCCCGTAGGCTTACAATCTAAATAAAAAGACACGACACACAAGGAAAAAGGAATGGGGAGGGAAGAAGGGGGAATATTAATGAATACTCCTGGCAGGGCTGGTGGAATGGCCCTGTGCTCCCTCTCTTCTCCCTCTGCACAGCCTGCTGGAATGGCTGGTGGTGGTGACAGTTGAGGGAGGAGGAGCCATCATGAGGGTGGCCTTTCAGCAGGGTTGGTGGAATGGCCCTGCGCACCCTCTCATCTCCCTCCTCTCAGCCTGCTGGAATGGCTGCTGCTGGTGACCAGATGGCTAAGAAATTCAATAAACAATAACCTATGACCCTAGTGCTGAAAAAAAAATCCTGGTTAAGCTAGCTCCGAGTAAAACATTTAGGTATGGCTACAGACAAAACAGTTCTGTCTCTCTGTTGGAGCACTCACCTTGTTTCAGTCTCAGAACCACATCAGTGACACTCCACACAATCACACAATCACAATCCCCCACCCCACTCCCATGTGCACGTGCCATTTGCATGCCGGGCGGAATTTGCATAATTACCCTTAGCACTGTGGTTTGTCATGTCTTGCAAACCCAGCTAGGGTGGCTTGTTGCCATGGGTAACAAGCCACCCAGAACCCTACAACAGCCCATGGGTTCTGGCAGGGCCGGATTAAGATAGGGGCTATTGGAGCTGCAGCTCCAGGCCCCTAGCACAAAACAGGCCCACAATATTCAGCCCCCGCCCCGTTCATTTCAATGGGTCTACTCTTTTTAAAGTCGGAGTAACACGGGAGGCGAGGCAAAGACGGGGAAAAGGGAAAGCCGATCCGAGGCCCGCTTTTCCTGGGAGTAAGCCCTCCCCGCGGGAGGGAATAGGAGACTTACTCCCGAGTAGCCACGCATAAGGCGGCTGGAGTGCCGTGTGCGCGCTGTTAATCGCCCGTGGAAGCTCTGCGCGCGGAGGATACGGGCTGCCCGCGCGTCGGCATCCCCACAACCTGCTTTCATTTCTCCTCCCCGGTCTGCTGCGCTCTGCAGCAGCCGCCCGGGCTTCTTATACGGAGGGCTTTGTGGACGGAGGGAGCGGGGGAGATCGAGAGAAGCGGGGGCGGCAGGGGTGTTCGTGGAAGCCGCGTGAAAGGCCAGGATCGTGCCAGACGCGCGGTGTGAATCAGCTTTCTGGGTAGGGGGAGTGAGTCAAGGCCGGAAAGCCGAAGTTGAAAGGGGCCGCCTCCTCAGTCTGGCGAGAGCGTGGATCGAGCATCGTGTCGAGTATTTTAGGCTTGCGAGTCTGAGAGGCAGTAAATTACCTTTTTTGCTTCCCCTTTCAGGGCCCAATCCTATAGCATGTCCAGACAGAAAAAGTCCTACAACTCCCAGCATGCCCCAGGCACGCTGGGAATTGCAGGGCTTTCTCTCTCTCTCTGAACATGCTTATAGGATTGCGCCCTTTGAAATGTTATTGATAATACAGTAATGCCTTGGATTGCAAGTAACTTGCTTTGAGAGCATTTTTATAACGGTTTTATTGAGTTAACAAGCTTATTGTTTACAAAAAAAGAAATATTTTCAATATGTTTCTGTTTTGGCACTTTAATGGTAATTAAAATATTTAATTTGTTTTAATATAAAATTGTGTCTTCATTTTATTTATTTCCATAAAAAGGCTCACCAAAATCCTCAGCACCAGGCCCATAATGCTCTTAATCCGGCCCTGGGTTCTGGGTGGCTTCTTAGCCATGGCAACAAGCCATCCTGGCCAGGTTCACACAACATGACAAGCCACGCTGCTGAGGGCAATTATGCAAATCCCTCCTCCATGATCATGTGAACCCAAAATGCTTATTTCTGCTTATTTCCCCCACCCCCTCCATTTGACCCTTCCTATTAATGGGATCAAATGGAGAAATCTTCTGGTGAACTGACGTTTATACAGATCCAGCTCATACCGGCCAGCAGCCATTTACATTATCATGGAGCTTGTAATATATATATATATATATATAATGTGTGAAAGAGGGACTGCCAACCGGTCCTTTACTCAAGACCAGAGATCAAGGGTGCAAAACTGCCAGCCTTAGCTCTGCCATCTTGACTTGATTCTCTCAGGGCCTTGCCCTTGTCTGTATACTGGATCTAGCACTGAACCACAGAGGAACCACACATTCATGTGGGGTAAAACCAGGAAAGTTTATTTAAGGTAAGCAGATTACAACAAAAGGTGGGAAATGAGAGAAGGGGAAAAGGTGGGGAGACACTTTGGTATACACAGTAGCAGGGCTTTTTTTCTGGTGGAACTCACCGGAACTGAGTTCCAGCACCTTTTCTTCTATTAATTGCATTACAATTTAATCGCCATCTACTCCCGAGGAAATGTAATCCAAGAGTTCCGGTACCTTTTTCTCCAGAAAAAAAGCACTGCACAGTAGAGCTATAAAACAACAAAGCTAGTTCTTTTACCATATCACTACCCAGGCCTCACTCTCTTTACCTGGGGGTTGTTTGGTCCTCTTCAGGGCTTGCCTCAGCAAAAACCCTACCCTGTGCTTCTTCACGTACAGACCCCAACAACCAAAACCAAATGCCAGGGCAGGCAGTATAGATTCTCCCCCCCCCTCCTTTCAGTAGCCCAGGTGTCTTTAGCCAATCAGGATGAACTTCATCTGGCCCAGGCAGAGGGGAGGGGTGACTCATGACTAGAGGGCTTTTGGGCCCTATTTGCATGCAAATGGGGAGCCTCTGAGGCGCCATCTAAACTATGTACATTTTGCATTTCCCAGCCCCCAGCTGGGATTATACACATGAGGTGTGTGTGTGTGTGTGTGTGTGTGTGTCGCAGGAAACTGAGGCTTTTTCTCCACAATATTTTATATATATATATATATATATATATATAATTACAGTATGTGAAGACAGAAACAGGCTGTGGGCTGTATTGACATACCGCTTGGTACACACAGAGGGTTTTCCACAGGAATATGTTTAGTTCTGAGAAGGAGCATTGTCGGAACCTTTTGTGCTAGTGTTGTCCCAGTGACATACAGGATTCCACCAAAGTGCTGACATCACAGTACTAATTTTTATCAATGATACTATTTTTTGTACAGTATAACAAACTTGTCAAGCTTGCTTATTGCACTTTTGGTATGTAAGAACAGCATAACCATAATAATATTATATTTGCTTTGCATTAGAAGACTTCAAGCATTGATTTTTATGCAGTCATCTCCTGAGAGTCCCTTTGAGAAATATTATGGAGTTTTACTTTGCATTTATTAATGAAGGCCACTTAAAAGACAATGCTTCTATTGCCTTTAGGCCAAAGAGCAGAAATAAGGTTAGTAAAGGAATTATGCTTATTATCCTTAAGCTAGCTTTTAAATGCTCATTCTCTTAAAAGTACAATCGTATCTTCCAGTGTGGGCTGAATAACTGGGCTGAATCACATTCAAGCCCTTTTACCTTGGCACAACCAGCTTGGGCACTGAATCAAAGGCTGTGCAAAAGTCAATTACACATGTAACTATGACAGCTAAACTGTGAAGCACAAGGGAAAATATGGGCAGAGACGTAGGCCTGAAAAGATGTATGCCAGCTTATTCAATAACCTATTCACAGTATTCCAGGATTGGACCCATCTATTGTGCAGTCATATTCTAATATTAGAATGCTAGAACAGCCTATGCAGAATCAGACCAAGAATTCAGCTAGTTCAACATTGTGTTCCCAAAGTGACTAAGGGCGCAATCCTACATCCCTCTGACCTAGTCTTGGGGGGACATAGGAACGGGCCTGGAAGGTGCTGTGACCTCGGAAATCCCTTCCGAGGTCACAGCGAGTGCCTACCCCCCACACACCTTGTAGCTGGTGTGGTTCTTTCCCTTGTGGGGTGGCTTTCCTGGGGGTAGGGAGGGGAGAAGCGAAGCTCTGCAGGATTCCGAGGAATCCAGGCGGCTTCTCAGCCTCTCCTCCTCATGAGGAGAGGTAAAATATCTAGATGGCTGAAATTGGCCGTCTAGATGTTTTTGAGGGTGAGGGGAGCGCAGCGGATATCCTATCCACTGCGCTTCTCTCACCCGCAATAGGATGTGCATAATCCTCTGGGTTCTGAGGATTACAGGCAGCCTCATAGGTTGCGCTGGCCCCTGATGACTCTGGAAAGCTCACAAACCAAGCAAGGAGGAGATATTTTTTTAATTTATTTATTACATTTCTATACCACCCAGTAACCGAAGCTCTCTTGGTGGTTCACAACAGTCGTCTCCTGCTGCTTGTTCAGAACGTCTGGTAAGGGGGACCTGGAACAAAATGCCACAGTGTATTCAGGGTTCTAGCAAGCCAGCCATGCCCCCCTCCAGGATACTATAAACTGTCAGGGGTTCAAGCAGGACATCCCCCCACCCCGGTTTTCCATTTTCCTTTTCCAACTAACATTCAACATTCTATGGCTACTGAGCATGCTCAATCTTCATTGCGCCTTTTGTGGGGGTATTTTCCCCTTTAGGTCTTTTAAAGAAACCTTTTTACTTCTGCAAATCTTGGGGCCTCCCCAAAGCATGCCAGTACCTCCCTCTTGTTTCTCAGTGGTCCTGTTTTGGCTCCATTCTGTCAGCACTCACCATCTTAGTTAGCTATTGGAGGGAAGCTACTGCCCCTTAACTGCTGGATTGTTTTACCTGAACTCTGGATCAAACAAGTTCTCTAGTGTGTACTGAATTTTGTAGTTATGAAAATGTTACAATTTTTGAAATTATGCAGCAATAAAAAAATGTGTATTCTTGCCTTGGCCTAAGTATGAAAATTCTCCAGGCTGCAGGGAAACATTGCCTTTGAAACCTAACTACTGCCGCCATGTGTGTGCGTGTGTGTGTGTGCGTGTTTCCAGGTAAGTGTGGAGAAAGCCTGAACACACAACGCAGTGACACGAACCCTGACACAGTTTTCCCCTAACAACCCCTGTCTGCATAATCCCCACCAGGGGACAGGAGATGCAGGACTGGCCAGACAGGTAACACGCATATCCTCAATGGGGCACATCAGCCCACCCGAATCCACAAGAAGAAGCATAGACCATCAGGAAATGCAGGGCAGTCTCAAAGAGCTGCTAAGTATGCTCAGAGGGCATGATAAGCCCAAAGGCACCACCTGTTCCCAGGCAGGAATAAGCCCACCTGATCGTAAAGGGGGCAGGAATAAGCCCACCTGATCACCCAGGGGCGGGGAGGGGGCGTGCAGGGTAGAAAACCCCTCTGCCTGCTCCACGGAGTTTGTTGGGAACACGGGCGGGTGAACTCCTTCCAAAGCCAGCACTGGCTGGGTCAAGCGGTTCTCTTCCCCAAGCAAGGCGGCTCGGAGCCAGGCTAGAAGCGGTGAGTCGTAGAGTCTCTGGTCTAAGGTAACTCATTGCTGCAATACGCTAGCCTGGGAACCAATTCATTCAAGATATCTGAGGTCACGACCAGGTCTTGTTTATGTTATAGTATTCCTAGAAGTCTATTAGTTCCACTCCATTAACCTGTAGTAAAAAAAGCGTCTATTATTGACTGTGAATGGACTCGTGTGCTTTTTAGCTCACGGTTGAGTTTTAATCGCTAAATATCCCCTTGACGGGCTATATCTCAGTGCCGGTTAACCCGTTAAGTGCCGAACTCACGCAGAAGACCTGGTTGCTGGTCTTCCACAGTAAGTATGCTCAAGATTGTAGTCTTTTTTGTTATTTGCTGTGCACTGAAAGTTTTTTGAGTTTTTTAAACAATCGAAGTCACACACACCCATTCAAGATTGCACTCTTAAAAATATTTCTGGGAGGCAATACCACAGAGCATTGGACTTGCGCACAATTACAGTAGAAACCCCTTGCTCATTCGTTGTAAAATAAAGCTTGCAGTCTGCGCACACTCACTTGGGAACCAGTCGTATGCAACTCAGTTCAGCATAGGGCCGGTTGCTACTTCACCCACTGGGGCGGGAACCTCGTCATGAAGAGGAGTCAGGACCGCCTCGTTCGCTTATCCAGGGCAGTGACGGCCGGGCCCAGCTGCATCCGCGGCTGCAGCACCACAGGAACTTCCATAAACCGCCCCGCCCCTTTCCTTCAGCTGGCCTTTTGAGCTTGACCCCTCCCACCTCCGTCTCCAGCGCTTCGCCCCGCCCTCCTTGCGTGCTGACGTTGCCGGAGCTCGAACGCGCTCGCTCGCGGCCTCACGCGGCGGGAGGGGGCAGGGCGGTGCAGCGCAGCCTAATCGCCAAGCGGAGGAGGCGGAGAGAGACGGCAGTCGCTGGAGAGACAGACGGAGACGGCGGTTGTTGTTCGGTTTTAACCAACTGCAGAGGAATTAGGCAGCGGCGAACCGGAGCCTGTGAGGGAGGTGAGTGCGTGGATTAACGAGCTGTGGCGCCACCAGCGCTCTCCGTCCCGAACTCTGCCATTTGGGGATGGGGTCTTCCTCCTCGCTCGGCGCTCAGGGATGGACTCTGGCGGCGGCAGCTCTGTAATGGGGCCGGGGCCTTCTTCGCTCTCTCCCTCACAGAAAGCCGACACCCCCCTCCTCCTCCTCCCCCACAGCCCCTCCACAGCCCCCTCCTCCTCCTCCGCTTCGCCTTTCTCCTTCCGGGCAGCGGAGAGCCGAACAAAGGCCCCGTGTCGTCGTCCGCCTGAGCGAGCTCTTGGTCTTGGGGCACCGCGCGCCAGACCGTGCGATGGGTCTGGGCTCCCTCGCGCGTCGCCCCGCGCCCCCTCCCCTCGCCAGGCTTGTGCGGTCGGTCACTTGTTGGAAATTGCCATTCGCTGCTACATTCTTCCTTCTGCTCCTCCTTCAGCCCACCCATCCTCCCACATCCTCCCACCTAACGCGCACTGTCGGGAGGGGAGGGGAGGGGCGGGGGGGTTGGTGGGCACAGGGGATGATTTTCGTTGTGGCCATCCTTGTTGTCACGACATCTCTCGGTCCTGAGTTGCTTTTCCGCCTAATTTCTCTCTCTCGCTCGCTGATTCTCTTTCTTTTTTCTAATCCAGGGGAAACGTAGAATAATCCCAGCTCTCTTCCCCCAGTCTTTAGAGATTGGGGATGAGGCGGAACTGGGGGATAAACTGTCCGTCTTGAGCATTTTTAATAGCCGTATATAATTAAAATTGAGATGAGTCTGTCTTGGACTGGCTACTGTTCACAATTAACCAGAAAGCTTTATTCCAGGATTTTAAAATTTTCTAGTTGGTTTCACTTGTGCTCTTCCTCTCAGATGGTAACTGAACAGTGAAGAATGTGTGAAAAAATTGGATAGGAAAGGTCTTGGCTCTTCCTTTGCCGCCACCACCTTTGTGAGGAACAGAACAAAGAGCCACATGATACCATTAATGGCACCTGGTATTCCAAATCTGTCATTGTGAGGGCAATATCCACCTATAAATATGATTGTATTATTGTGAACTGCTTTGAGAACCAGTGTGACTGAAGAGCAGCATCCACATTTTAAATAAATAACTACTGGCATGTAATTTGAATGCTTTTAATTTATTTATTTTGTGTGTGTGTGTAGCTATATTGGGTTAATAGAAACTGAGATGCTGGGCTTAACTTAAATCTTTGGTCATAGGTCCTTTTGGTAATTGTGTTAAGTAATTTGGTAGAGCTGCATCTGGAAAAAAGCACATGAGGCTTAAGCAGTAATTGCTGCATTGGATAAAACTGACAAATTGTTTACACAACACTTTATTATATATCAGCCTTCCACGACCTGGTGCACTCCAGATGTGTTGCACTACAACTCCCATCATCTCCCAGCCAGCTTTTTCACAACTGCATTTCTTCCTTACCAAATGCCCTGAAGATAAGTAAAGGTAGCATCTGGAGGAATTACTTCAAATAGTTCAAAATACCTGTGATGTTGAGAACCCATTTTCTTATTTTTCTTCAGTTCAGACAGCATGGCTACAGCATTTGGAGCAAAGGTTTTGGAGGCAGAAATGTGAAAGGATGCACAAGTTTACTGAACAAATCACTTAGGCCATAACTTCTCAAACATTTATGGTTGTAGCAGGAGATGTACATTCATTGACAATGTGGGTAGGTAAAGGTGCTTAATAAGTGTTAGTATTAAACACTTAAATGGTGAAAAGGCTATCCTGTGGCCTGAAAGCCATTGGATGTGGTTCATTGTAGCCAATGTGAGCAATGGTTAATGTACCTGTAGACCCCTGGATCAGGATGCCTACATCAGGTTGCCTGCGTGCCCACTGCCATCCTTTAGGCTACACAAAACACAGGTCTGTGTTGCCCCATCACTAAATGTGGGCCATCTCCCCTTAGCCTTAGCAGTACAGAAAACCTGCTAATGGCATCTCACTACACTATCCCTGGATTGAAAATAGTTCATGCCCTGATCCTCAATGTATATTGTCAGTGTAAGAATATGGCCACAGATGTTTCTGATCATTTGCTGCAGTTCTGGTTAGGGGTGCCCAGTTTTTTTCAATTCTGCTATCATAGTTTGTTTTACTGTTCCCTAATTCAGCCTTCTCCAGCCTGGTGCCCTCGAGATGTGTTGGACTATAACACATCTGGAGGACACCAGGTTAAGGAAGGCTGCACTAATCCCTCAAAATATAGGTGGGATGATTATGACTTTATACAACTGCTTTGTGTATTCTTCCTGGTGATACTTTCAACATTTTGTCTTTTCTTGAATTTACAGTAATACCTTGGATTGCAAGTAACTTGGTTTGAGAGTGTTTTGCAAGACAAGCAAATTTTTAAATATTTTAAAAAATTGACTTGATATACAAGCACTGTAGTACGGCTTCAGTTAAAATCTACAAATTTTGGGGGGGGAATTTCGTTGTGATATAAGAGTGTTTTGGATTACAAGCACGTTTCCGGAACGAATTATACTCTCAATCCAAGGTATTACTGTATATTGTAATGAGATACAGGATCGAAAGTAAAGTACACAAAAGTGCTCAATGGTTCAGAACTTTGAAAGGTAGCAACTAAGTGCCTTTAATGAAAGTACCTCTGTGTTTTTGTAGCTGTTCTTTGAGCCTTGGGTTTTCTTCTCTGTGTTTTGGGAGATAAAAATTGGTTTGTGGTGTAGGTTTTGATAAATGTACACAAGGTTGCTTCTGTGCTAAAACTTAAAGACGACTAATGGCAGTAATTGATAAATAGAACTTACATTTGAAGAGTAGCAAATTGGATAACCTATGTCAGAAGCATAATTATCTTGTAGTGTGAATGTTGTTTTTTTGTGTTTTCTTGAAAGTTTCAAATTTTGTCACCAGAGTAAGATGGCCATCAGTGTTTTCATTTGGTTGTGTTCATATTTGATCTATATCTAATATGTGTTCTTACTTGTTCTATATAAAACAAAGTGTATAGACATGGCAGCACTGAAGAAAAATGTATGATCAGAACAAAACAGGATATTGTCTTCTATAAGTAGTGGCATAAAGATAACTGAAATAGAACCAGCCTTTTCCCATTGGTACACATCTCACCATAAGATGTTGCTGTATCTGTGGGTATTTAGAATTGAACATTCTAGGACTGAAATTTGTTTCTGTTGAAAGGAGTGGGCAAATCACTTTTGTGCTTACCAAGTATTAAATGGGTTTGACTGTGAATGTTGAATTGCATTCTGTTTCAGAGAAAAGCCATAGCATTTTTTTCTTAATGCCCATTTGTCCTTTCAGTGCTAGATACTCCAATTAGTTGACAGTCTAAAAAAATAGTATAAAAGATTTTTCACTTAGGGCGTAATCCTATGGCTGGTAGACGCCATCTGACCAGCCATAGGGAAAGTCAGAGCCCCCACTCCGACCTCGTAAAACCCCTCCAAGGTTGCAGCAGTGACTCTGCCTTCAGAGGGCCCTCGCTCTGCCCTCGCAGCCAGCGTGGTTCTTTCCATGCCGGCTGCAGCTCTGAAGACAGAAGACCATCTTTGGAACAGGCAGTGGGGGGGCGGGGGGGAGCAGTGAGGCACTACCATCCTCTGAAGAATCCAGGTGGTGCCTCAGCCCTGCCTCCTTGCTAGCAGAGGAAAAACATTTAGACACTGAAATGGGCCATCTAAATGTTTTGGAGGGCGAGGGGAGCACGGAGGCAATCCTAGCCTCTGCGCTTCTCCTGCCTTCCATTGGAGTTTGGAGGGTTACAGGCAGCCACATTGGATGGCGCCCTCCATCTTTTAAATTTGGGATGAGGTACGGTAGCTACCGTAACTATATTCAGCTTTAGAGCTGTAGCTACTGCATATGGAAAGGCATCAAGGAATATCAACTTAAAATATGAGTAAATCAGTTTCCTATCTCAAGTCCATTTTCCATTGTGTGTAAAAAGATTCACAAGGATAGTTGATTTATACTGTAGCCTATTACATATTCAAAGAAAACATTCATTTAGCAAATGCAGATGTTTTTTTTTAAAAAAAACACCCTGACATTGGAACCTTATGGCTTAGATTGGAACATAGGATTATCTCAGAGGAAAACACATCAGATTTATCTGAGTACACTGCTGCATGTTGGGAAATCTAATGGCCAATGACATTAGACAGTAGCAACTTGAAAAGAGAGCCAGGCGCTACAATCTGATGGATATTGTTGACTGCAGTAGCTACACAGCCACTTGGGGGTATAAGTGGTTGTGCTCCCATGGATACAGCACTCTATTCAATGGAAGTGGCAGGGCCATCCTTCTAAGTTGTAATTCTTCTATAAATGGTTGTGGCCAAATAGTAGATTACCGTAATAAGGCTGTTCCAAACCTATCTGTGATGGCTGTACTTAGACAGGATATTGTCTTTTTCTTCCCTCCAGCCTGTTTCCAGTGGTCTTCCTTTGCTACAGTCTGTTGATCTTAGGTCTAACAGTATTATTTGAGTCAAAGTTAATTTTTTAAAAGGTTTTCCCAAAACTTCAAATGAGCCACAAGCCCACAACAAGACTTTACCTTTCTGTGTGTTCACTGGGGAAGAATTGGCTTTGCTTTGTACTTGTAGAACAATTTGTGTTCTGAAGAGGAGATCACTTAACATCAAGAAACACACTCCCAATTTTACTTAATTGTCTAGCAGCTCTAGTTGCATTTGTATAACTTCTTATCACTAGCTATCTATAGCCTTCAGCAGCTATCTGTGTTTATTTGTTCCTTCCTGACTTATTCTGTTGCTCATTTGTGCCCCTTTCCTACTTAATGGGTAGATATCATAACTCTTCTGCATATATCCATTGCCTAATGACCTGAGAATTGCATATCTTATAGACCATCTCTTTTCCTGTGTCCGACACTGATCTTAAGCTATAGTATCCCCCTCAACATACTGCCGGTACATGTTAGCAGATGGGCAGTGGCGAATCTCTCCCTCCAAAACTTGTCTTGATATTCTCCAAGCCAAAGAATATTCAGAGGTGCTGTTTGAGCCAGCATTTAATGAGTGAAGTGGTAGTAAATAAGTGAAGGTGCACAGAGTAAAGCACATAAAATGTTTAAGTAAAGATAGATGAAAGAGTAATGCTAGCTAAGAGACATATAAGTATTGGGTCTTCAATGCATTGCAGATTAGATATGGAAGCTAACTGAAAACATGTTCCAAACTTCCTTGTAAAACCAATGGCAAACCCATAGCTTCCTCGCCATAATCTTATAATTATACTGTGATTAATCTAAAGATAGTTACATGCTTATTTATTTCAGTAAAAGGCATACTATGTTTTAAATTCAAGGTTCAAAATTGAGTTCTCTCTCTGTTTGATGGTTTATCTTCCACACTTTCCTTCTGTCCAGTGGATTGGGAACAGGTTTACTCTTGCAGGTGGAATACATTAGCCATGGCTTAGCAGGGTGGCTTCGAAGCCAAATTTATAGCACCCTGACTAAACTTTCCTGGGTTACGACAACACGCTAAGCCACCATGTCTTCGTAGCCACCGTGGCTTAGCATGTTGTGCAAACCCAGTCAGTGGGCAGGTTCGCACGACACTTTAAGCCCATAGTGGCTCTGAAGCTACTGTGGGCTTAAAGTTGCCTGGGTCCCAGCTGTGCCTGACTAATGATCAGGCACAGTGGGGATCTGGAGGCACCAGCCTCTCCCCTCCTCCCCCCTCAGTCCTCCCAGGGGACACCATGCAGGAGCACTGAGTGGAGCAGAGCAGGGATGACAGCTGTCAGAGGCTTGTTGCCCTTGCTGGTCTCTCACAAGCCTGGGAATGGGGGGGGGGGGCAGTTCTTGTCAGTGCTGCACACGGTGCTGACAGGGAGACTCGCTCCCGCCCTTTCTTGGTGTGGCACCTGTGGGCGCCGCACCCAGCTAGGGTGGGGAGCAAGTGAGAATCTGCTGTGCGCCTCCTCCTCCTCGAGCTTGGGGAGGAGGAGGTGCCGCCACCACAGTCCTTTCGCCTGAAAGGACTCTGGTGGTGGCAGCCAGGATCCAGGGGCCCAGCCTCGCTCCGGAGCAAGCGCGGCCATGCACCTGGATCCTGGCCGCTGTCCTTTCACGTGAAAGGGTGGCGGACGGATCGAGGCGAAGCCGAGCGGCTGGTTCCCCCACAGCATGCCGCCTCCCCAACCCCAAACGGGTTGAGCGAGTGGCACATGGCTGGTGGGTTCCCTCTGCGCTCCTGCTGTTGCCGGGAGAATGGGATTGCTCGCGATCAATCCCGCTCTCCTGACGTTGGCAGGAGCGTGGGGGGGGGGGGAAGCTGATGACAGCTGTGCAAAGTGCCGCTTGGGCACTTTGGGGGCTGTCATCAGCCAAAGCGGCAACCTTTTTGCCTCTTTTGCCAAGGGGCTCTATAGCCCTTTTGGCTTCTCTGTGGCTTAGTGTGTCATTTGGGTTCAGATGACACGCAAAGCCTACTAGGGTTTACTAAACCTTAGAACAAGCCATGGCTTCTTAGGGTGGCTTCGTAGCCACCCTTAAGCCAGCGCGGTGGGGAGGGGGCTCGGTTCGGGCAGCATATTAAGCCACCATGGCTTCAAAGCTGCTATGGCATAGTGTGTCGTGCGAACCCAGTCACTGTGACTTGCAGAGCAGCATACACTGAAGAAGGCAGCTGTGTTTAACAAATTTGCCCTTTCTGATAGGTAAGTTTGCTGGAGGTGGACGATTAATAATATGATTACATTATTCTTTTGTGTAACATAAGGCCCATAGGCTGGCTGTGTCTCACCTAGGAGAATTCTGCATACCTATTGTTTGAGTCCTTTTCTTATCTCTTTGTGGAAACATCTAAGGCCTGCCTAAGCCAATCAAAAGTGGAGATTGGAGAATGGCCCCATCACTATGTATAACTGCTTCCTCTCATCTTCCTGGATTCAGAGTATTGTTATGGAGTTGTGCCTAGTGATTGTTTCAGGCTAGCAAAACTGGCACATTGCGTGGCCCACTTGTGTGTTTATACTGCAATTCTATACAAGTCTCCTCGAAAGTAAATCTTGTAGAGTTCAATAGGTCTTATTCACAGGGAAGTTTGTATAGGATTGCAGCCTGAGACTCATTCACTGTATGAATTTCAGGGACAGTGAAGCCATCTGCGTTCCTTATTTATTTATTATATTTATACCCCGCCTTTTTTCCTGCAAGGAACCCAAGGCGGCTTACATAGTCGTCCTCCTCCTCCTCTCCATTTTATCCTCACAACAACCCTGTGAGGTAGGTTAGGCTGAGAGTCAGTGACTGGCCCAAAGTCACCCAGTGAGTTTCATGGCCAAGCGGGGAATAGAACCCGGATCTCCCGAGTCCCAGTCCAACACTCTCACCACTATGCCACACTGGCTCTTATGCTGAAATCAGCAAGGAGGAATGGAGTATGAGGAAATGGAACAAAATAGTAAGACACTGAAGGAAGAATAAGGGTAGAACAAAGAGATTAAGGGTGCAGAGAGACCTCTGGTGGAACATGGCCCTCAGTGAGGAAGTGTTGAGTGTTACAGATGGGAATGCAGAGACACCTGTGGCAGTGCAGATACAGAAGAGGGTAAGAGATGGGCATGCAAAGCTGTGGTTGAAAGGGGAGAGAGCACTATGCAGTAGAGAGAGAAAAGGAGAGCAAGGAAGGGGTCTTAAAGGATAGGTTACATAAAACACATGGATTTACAATTTTAACTTAAAAGTTGTTTTCACTGTTAACATAGCAATCTGGCCCTCATGAGTCATATAAAGTGGCACTCAGTAATTTGAGTTGTTCATCTCTGCCCTCCTAGAATAGTTCAAGGAAAATTGCATGACACCTGTTCACCTGGTGGTAGTTCTTTAAAAAACAAAACAAAAAAATCCCCCTGTAAAACAATTCCATATAGCACACAAGAGACTTCAGCATGGAGATCAATACTCAAATGTTTTAATTGGAAGATCAGTTTTTAAAAATCCATTATATATGTTACCATTACCCTGTCAGCAGGGCCTGTCAGTGTCTTACCTTTACTCCATTGCATGCATATGGGATGAGTCTGATGTATGCAGTAAAATTTCACTTAAATATATATGTGTAGGTAATTGAAAGTGCATCTTCAAGTTCAATAAAAAGTGCCTTTCAATGTAGCCTCTCTTGCAGCAAGTGAAATATAATGCTTCTTGGTTACATAGCTGGCTAGACACGAAGTACTGTGTTTTAAAAACTAGAACTGCATAGGACTGGTAAAAACTGAAGGAACAGATTTCATTTGGTTGGGTGGGTTGCAGAGTTGCCATGAAAAGATGTTAAAAATAATGATGCATAAGAAAGACAAGCATTGCATCAGGTTAAGTGGGAAAATTTGAATTTTTGGTGCATCAGCTCTAAAGGCAGCAGGCATTCGGTTATCTTGTACTAGTAATCCAAATATTAAGGGAATAGTATGGTAGATGATGACCTTCAGTAGGCTGGTTTCCTAACTTCAGGGGGGGGGGCAGCTTCTTTGGGCCAGTGAGCATGTGTGTCATGGTCACCCTTCCCTTGACTTGGGCATTCTCACAAAATGGCTGCCATGGGGTTATACAGTGGCCACGTACACATAGGGAAACGCAACACCAAGAAAGAGGACACAGATTTGTGTTAAATTTGCATATGCTAATTCCTCCCTCACTCTATATAGATGCAAATATAGAAATCATGACTATAATTTAAATAGAAGTGCATCTCACTATACTGGGAAGACTGTGATCCATATGTCTGCTAAGTCTACTGTCTTATTTTATTTTATTTTATTTTATTTATTACATTTATACCCCGCCTTTTTTCCTGCATGGAACTCAAGGCGGCTTACATAATCCTCCTCCTCCTCTCCATTTTATCCTCACAACAACCCTGTGAGGTAGGTTAGGCTGAGAGTCAGTGACTGGCCCAAAGTCACCCAGTGAGTTTCATGGCCGAGCGGGGACTAACTGTTATGGGCAAATTCAATGTCCCTGCTCTCCCTTCTTATCGCTCTTTATCTTTAAACCAGACTTGAAATGGACAGCTGTTCAAATTAGAGGATGCCTGCACATAGAACACTGTCCTCTGAAAGCCGTAGAAATAGAGGACTGTCTTCTTTAAACTAGGACATATGACTACCCTAGGTGCGTGTGGCCAGTCACAAAACAATGCAAACCGCGACTGAAAGAAAAATAAAGCAAAATACAGAGAGACCATGCAAAACTCCTCCCCATCAACCTATCTAGCCCCCAGGATGCTCGCTACCACCACCACCCCCAGCATACCTAAAACAGGGCTCTCCAACCTTGGGTCCCCAGATGTTGCTGGCCTACAGCTCCCAGCATACCCAGCCAGCATGGCTAATGGCAAGCAGTTCTGGGAGCTGTAGTCCAGCAACATCTGGGGACCCAAGGTTGGAGAGCCCTGCTTTAAAACAAAGCGCTGGGCTGCAGCCAATCACCATTTTTGTTTTCTAAGAATGCCTCTGGGGCCCATGTGGGGCCCCAGAGGCATTCATGGAAATAAAGATGGCACTGGAGCCAGCACTTCACTTTGCAGCATGCCCGCCTCCCTGTTAAACTTTTTAAAGTTAAAAACATCATTACAAAATCAGGAGGGGCAGGGAGCCTGGGCGGCATGAAGAGAGTTGTCTGCAGGCTGTTTGGTGCCTACAGGCACCACGTTGGAGACCCAGACCTTTAATCATGTCACTTAATTTCTAATTAAAGGACTTCCAATTGGCTTTGGAACCAACTGTTGTTTGCCTCTTTGAATACCATAACCACCTACATTGGCAGCCATTCCACATGGCGGCAGCAGAGAGAGGCGAGGCAGTGTGGCCCCCTACCATTGGTCTGATTGGGACCAAGTGCTGTTCAGCTACTCCCTCTCAAAACTGTCTCATGACCATTCTACCTGGTCATTATGTAATCATATTGACATAGCTGGTAACTGAATTTAGTCATTTTCCTCCTTATTTCTTTTTCTGTTTGTATAATATCTGTTCTGTTGTAAGATTGTTAGAAAGTGCAAACCATCATGCATGCTTGGGCAGAATGGTGATTTAGAAATGTAGTTACTAAGTTTGATAGTACTTTATTTTTTCCTTAACTTGCAGTGGAACTCGGACATTACTTGTATCAAGCAAGCAGCATGCAAGAGGAATAAGCTTATCCGTCGAAAACGGAGCACTTGGTTCTGGTTTGATGCATTTAAAGATGACCTATTAATTTTGAAATATGTTCCAAGAAGAGCAATAATAAGAAAAGGTAAGGTTATCACTGTGTTGTAGATCTTGTATGTGTCCAGTAATGTGATGTAGTAAATTTTTCTGTGCAAAATTTTCCAAATGGAAATTTTTCCAGTACTTTATTTTTCTATGGAAAAATATCTGTTTCATAAGTTCATTAGTAAAAATGAATGTACGCCAATTGCAAATACAATATTAGGCAAGCTTGGTAGTTTCAAAGAAAAACAAAGATGTTTTTCAGGTGACTATCCCTAGCAGATATGTGAGAAAATATGGTAGATGTCATTGAAATACATGTACGTCTCAGAGTGAAATGGAACAAATAAGTAGTGACAGCAAAACTGAAGTTGCCCTAGCAAACTTAAGGGAAGAGAGCTGAACTCCACTGAAAGAGATGAAATGAGTGGTTTCAGCATTTCATGTGCATTTCTTTGGGTTGCTAAAATTAATGTGTGTGTCAACAGTTTTCAGTAACCTTGTTTTTTCCTTAAATTTAAACAATGTAAGAGAAGTACATGCTATTGTCTTTAAATTTTTACAAATATTCCAATAAATATTTCTACATAATTACCATTTGAATCACATTGTGATTTAATTTTCCCCCTAAAGTATTTCTGGTTAAATACTTGTGGTGTATTGGGGCAAAAAATTAACATGGGGTATTTTGTTTAGCTTGGTTTACTAACATACTAAATTAGATCTCTCTAGGGCAGGGGTGGGCAACTTTTGGCCCTTCCATCAGCTCTAGCCAGCATGGTCAGTGGTGGGAGTTATAAGCCAAAACATCTGGAGGGCCACAAGTTTCCTATCCCTGCTCTAGGGCATCGGAACCTTTTCTGATACAAACTGAAAATTTTACTATGCAAATTAACCTAATTTGCATTTGAAAATTTTTCAGAAAATTCAGAAAATGTACATCACTATATGTTATCAAAGTACTGTGAACTGAGGGTTCAGATGTAATTCATACTTGATAATGTGAACAACCGGCTCAGACATGGTAAAAATTCTAGCACTGGTACACAAGAGCAACCTATTTCCTGTGTTTAGCATTGGTGGTTGTCTACTATCACCACTACCAATCTTTGTATAACTGTGCAACAGAAGGTTAATTGTATTGCTTTAGATGTCTCATTGGAGCAAAAGAGGCCAGCACAGGAACACAACAGCCAAAATGAGCACTTTTCTGAGAATCTGCATTGGCATTTACAGGCAGAGGATCATACTTCAGCTATGCTGGTGCAAGCTTTAGCCAGTCTTAGGATCAAGACAGTACCTGAGCCAGAAGCCAGGGGCAATCTAGAACAAATCTAGCTTTTGATAACCATTACATTAGAGCTTCAGATTCTTTGGGTGCTTCCAGAAAAATTAAAACTGCCCATGGAAAACCACTTTGTCTAAATTAAGTCATTCACTTGGTTTGCACGACATGGCAACCCATTGTGAACAATTAGCCATGGAGAGTTGGCGTGTCATCCAAACCCAGACTGCTTCTCACACTGTGGCTTGTTTGTGGGCAACAAGCCACCCTGACAACACATGGCTTGTTCTAGGGTTTGTTCAACCCACAATGGGCAACCGATCCCATCCTGGGTCCATGGAAGCAGCAAGTGAGCCGCTTGCCAAACTCACCCAAGCTACCACCAGTGGCAGCCACTCCACCAAGTGCCCAACTGGCACTTCGGAGTAATCATCATTGGCTTGTTCTCCCCCGCTGCGATCGTGAGCCCTTTTGCGCTCGCTGCAGCTTTTCCTCCCCCTTTTTTTCCTGATGTACTGGCTCTCTTGATCAATGCCCATGGTTGGTACCTGCTGCAGGTACCAGGACTTTGCTCAGCAAGGCTTTCCATTTCGGCTCTTTGGAGTTGCACAGTTGCACAACTCCGGAAAAACAACAACAACAACATTACAAAATATTTGTACACATTCATTTGCCAAATGCACCCATCAGGAAGTCAACTACGGGGCTTGGAACCTCTGTATTGGATTTAAATGTGTCTAATTTTTTAAAAGTGTGAAATTGATCTTTATTAAATTGTGCCACAGGCAAAAAGCAAGTAGAGAGACAACGAACCTGGAAACTCTGGAATGTTTAGAGGTTAAACAACACAGAGTTAATCCAACAATTCCCCATGGTTTGTTGTTGGGTTAACTCTGAGGTTCTTTAACCAATTTCCAAGTTCAGACATCAGGAAACAACCCAGGAACATGGACCTGTGACAAGGAATTACTTACTGTGACATGCAAACTGGGACAATATTGACCAAGGCCACAAATTCTTTTTTGGAAAGATGCAAAGCCATGGCACCTGTTCACTTTAACTGCCATCTTGGCAATTACAAGGCGCATGACATAAGATTTATTTATCTTATATTTTTATCCTTCCCTTTAATTTATGACCAGGGTAGTTGACAGAATAAAAACAAGATATTAAAAATACAATAAAATGTCAACATCAATAAAACTGCAGAATAAAAAGCAATAAAAGTCAGATGTTTAAAACTGTTTGGAGCTTGGGAAAATAAAAAGCTCTTTGCTTATAACACTGAAAAGACATTAAATTAGGTACAGTCATGCCTTGGATTGAGAGCATAATTCGTTCCGGAAACGTGCTTGTAATCCAAAACACTCATATCAAAACGAAATCCCCCAAAAAAAATTTGTACAGAGATTTTTAATTTAAGCTGTACTACAGTACTTGTATTGCAAGACATCGCTTGTATATCAAGTAAAAAAAATAAATATAAATATTTTAAAATGTGCTTGTCTTGCAAAACGCTCTCAAACCAAGTTACTTGCAATCCAAGGTATTACTGTACTAGGCTTGCCTGCCTAGGGAGAGAATTCAAGAAATGGGATGCCATAGCCAAAAAGGCCCTTACCCTAGTTCAGGGGTCCTCAAACTAAGGCCCGAGGGCCGGATCCGGCCCTCCTTGTCTTTTTATCCGGCCCAGCAGCCGATCGGTGGTTCCGCAGCAGTTGGAGGAGGAAAGCTCGCGGGATTATAACGCTGACGTCATAACACGCGCTTTCCTCCTCCTCCGACGGCTGCGGAGTGTCTAGGTAGGACTTCCAGGATCACCCTTTCCAAGGGTAGCGCGCAAAGAGCAGGAGCTTTCAAGGTTCTGCCATTGGAGAGAAGAGTTGCTCTCCTCTTCCCCATCGGCTGGTTGGCCAAAGGCAGAGCTTCCCCATTGGCCAAAAGCAGAGCAAGTCAATAAGGCTCTTGCTGTGCGTTAAAGGAAAGAAGCAAATGCAGACAAAATGGGGGGGGAGCCCCTTTCGCTCAAACACCGATGCCCAGAGCAGGAGAAACATTCGCCGGCAGCGGCCCATCGTCTTCCCGGAAGGAAGGGAGAAGCCGCTCCAGCCACTTCACCTTCGCCCGCCTCGCCTTCAATGCGCCTCCCCACCCCCAGCCCAGACCGGCTGCTCCATCCCTGGCCCAGGCGTTCTTTCCACGGGCTTTGTTCAGCGGCCCCCATCGGCTGCCATCGTGGGCCACCACTCCTCCTCTCACGTGTGGCAGATCTCCTCTTTGCTGCTGTCCCTGTCGCTTCTCTTCCAGCTCTTTGCCAGCTTCGCAGCCTGCCACCGCCTATCTCCACGCTGCCTGCACGCTCACATCAAACTTTGTTTCCCCGCCCAGCCGCCTCTCTTTTCTCCTCTCCTGCCGCGTCACGGGGGGGGCATGATCCGCATTCACACACACACACACACACACACACCCTTCCTCTCCAGTCCTAAATATATTGTTTCCAGCTCCATCGAGATCAACGGGGTTTACTTCCGTGTAAGTTTGCTAACGGATTGCAGCCTGGCTCTTTGAACCCCATGCACATGTATGAGTAAGTAACTGACAGTGGAGGCCTATGCATGTTTACTCAGAAGAAAGTACAGTGGTATTCAATGGAGCTTACTTTCAGGTAAGTGTGCATAGGATTGCAGCCTGAATGAGAGAGCAAGAGAAACTGGGGGCTGGTGTGTGTGGCAGAATTCCATAGGAGCACAGGAAGCTTCCTTACACGGAGTCAGACCCTTGGTCCATCAGGCAGGAGTTTTTCCAGCCCTAGCCGGAGATGCCAGGGCCTTCTGCGTGCAAAGCCTGCGCTCTACCACAGAGCTACGGTCCCTCCTCAGAAGGAAAGACAAACAAAAAGGGTGGGTGGAAAGAAGAGAAACAGGAAAAAAGTGGGAGGGCAGACTTGCCTGTGTTTGTGAGAGAGAAAGGGAGGGAGGGAGGGAATTAATTTTATTTATTTATTATATTTATACCCCACCTTTTTTCCTGCAAGGAACCCAATGTGGCTTGCAAAATCCTCCTCCTCTCCATTTTATCCTCACAACAACCCTGTTGAATTAATTAAAATGAGAGATCCCAAGTGGAGGAGGACAAGCCAGGGGAGGACAAATCACGCTGCTGCCTGTGAGGAGAAGGAAGAAGAAGCAAGTATTTATAATACTTCCATTAGAAAAAAATGTCACCCTATCAAGTAAAAAAAAAGGACCGGTTTTTTTTTACTTAATCCATTTGTCATCAACATAGTCCGCCCCCACAGTCTGAGGCATGACGCCCCTGTTTAAAAGTTGAGAGCCCTGCCCTAGTTCTAACTCACATCACCTCATTGGTGGGGTCAAGACTCTCCGTCACAGTAGTATGTGAAGCAAGCTCAATACCAGTTCCAAGCTGTGTAGGTTTTTAGAAATAAGCAGTAACCACAGTTTCCAAGAAGTCTTGAAAGGAAGCCCCACATACAACGCATTGTAGTAGTTTAACCTGGAGGTTACCATAGCATGGACAACTCTGGCCAGGCAATCTCTGTCCACAGGAACTGCAGTTAGTGCATCAGCCCTAGCTGGTGAAAGACACACCTTGCCATCTGGCCATCTATTGACAAAGCTGGATCTGTGAGCACCTATAAATTGCCTGATCCTTTAAAGAGAGTTCACCCCCATCTAGAACAAATTGAACACCACCTCTCTTAATATATGAACCACACACCAACAGTACTCATGCCTTGTTAGGGTTGAGCTTCAGTTTATTGGCATGCATCCAGTCCATTGGTGATCCCAAGGACCAGTTTAAAACTTCTACCACCTCACCTGAATCAGATGTGTGTGAGAAATGGATGTTATCAGCATACTGATGATACCCTACTCCAAAACCCCAGATGACCTCACTCAGAAGCTTTATGTAGATGTTAAAAAAAATATGCGAGACAAGATGAAATCCTGCTCAACCCTGTAGTGTCAATCTCAAAAGGATTTAGCAGTAGTCCACGGTATAACCTGCTGGAATCAACCATCCAGATAATGCAACTGCTGAAATGCAATGTTCCCAGTTCCCAGCTCAGACAACTTAACCAGAAGGATACCATCGTCAATAGTATCAAGAGCCGCTGAGAGGTCCGAAAGAAATAGCAGAGTCCTATTCCCCCTGTCCATCTCCCAGTATAAGTCATCCATCAGGATGAAGACAAAACCAGGCCTGAAACCAGATCAAAATAGATCCAGATAACCTGTTGTATCCCAGAGACTAGAATTGCATGACAATCACCCATTGCCTATTTTCACTGAACAGTGTATAAATCTAAAAGATCTCAGTACTACATTACAGAATACTAAAATGAATTTGTCCTGGGACTCAAGAGTTTTGCCTTTTGTCCTTCTTGTAAAACACAAAAATCCAGGAAATGTTATCTCATGGTCCTTCTGCTTCTGGCTGAGCTCTTTAATCCTGGTAGTGGAGGATGGGGCACTCTATCTCTAGGAGCCTACTGCTGGAAGAAACAACTTGCTTTTAGGTTATATTATATCAAATTTAGCTTGATGTGGTGTTATGTGCTTACTCAATTGGCTCTTTAAGACAGTGAATTGAAGCTGAATAAAATTGATTTTTTTCCTTGGAAATTAAAAAGAATTCAGTATGTGAGGGAGCTATTCTTGCACTCTGAACCCTAGTACTGTAAAGGTGGCATACATTTTGAAACAGTCTCTGTAGGGGTGTGGAACGAGTTGGAACTCTTGAGCTTGGAAAAGTTAAGAATCTACCAAAAAAAACCCAAAACCAAACCAACCAACCCCCACTATCATATTTACATCTAGCCCTTCAAGAAGCTCCACAGCATATATTAGGTTGCTTCATTTTATCCTCATAAAAACCCTATGAAATAGTGAGCTTCATGACCAAGCAGAAATTTGAATCCAGAACTAAAGCATACTAGTTCTCATTGCTGATTGATATGCTGCAGTCATAATCAGTTTTGTTGGTAAATCAAAGGCTTCTGACTCTTTCCTGTTTATGTACATTTTTTGTAACTTTAAAATATTCTACTGTTGAGGTTAAAGTCTTGTGATTAGGAAAGCAGAATAAGGGAACATCATGCCAAATTATACGATACTTTTGATCCTCTCTAGGATGGCTGGTTACGGTGAGATTGATCACTCAATCAATATGCTTCCCACGAACAGGAAGACAAATGAATCGTGTTCCAACGCAGCACCATCTCTTATGGTCCCTGAATGTGCTATCTGTCTGCAAACATGTGTCCACCCTGTGAGTCTGCCTTGTAAACATGTCTTCTGCTATCTGTGTGTGAAAGGAGCTTCCTGGCTGGGAAAGCGATGTGCACTCTGTCGGCAGGAGATCCCAGAGGACTTTCTCGATAAGCCAACTTTACTGTCACCTGAGGAACTCAAAGCAGCCAGCAGAGGAAATGGGGAATATGCTTGGTACTATGAAGGCAGAAATGGTTGGTGGCAATATGATGAACGTACCAGTAGGGAACTGGAAGATGCCTTTTCTAAAGGTAAAAAGAGCACTGAAATGTTAATTGCTGGGTACTTGTATGTGGCAGATCTTGAGAACATGGTTCAGTATAGGAGAAATGAGCATGGACGTCGCAGGAAAATAAAACGGGACATAATAGATATTCCAAAGAAGGGAGTGGCTGGGCTTAGGTTGGACTGTGACTCTAATGCTATCAATCTAGCACGAGAGAGCTCTGCTGATGGTGCAGACAGTATACCAGCTCTAGGAGCTGCTGCTGGGCAGCCTCTAGCAACTGTTTCTGTTAGACCCCTACCTTCACTAGATGGTCAGCTGACAAGTCCTGCAACGCCATCACCTGATGCAAGCACCCTAGAGAACTCTTTTGCCAACTTGCAAATAAATGGAAACAGTATGGTTGAAAGGAGCAATAGGGGTGAGGGAGAGGAAGACCATGAATCATCGTCTTCTGGTAGGGTGCCAGTTCTTGACACACCTATTGAGGAAACAGAATCGGATGCTAGCAGCGATAGTGAGGATGTGTCTGCCCAACTTCAGCTGCCTGTATCCTCTGCTCAGCAGAGACATCTGAATGCAAATCAGCCAGCCTTGGATAGACCAGTGGCAGGGAGTGGGGTGGGAAGCACCAGTGTAAGATCTAGAAGGCCTGATGGACAGTGCACAATAACTGAAGTTTAAACCTAGAGCCATGTTTTAAAAACTCGGTCTTGTACTTGTACATTTTGTCTGTATTGCATTGCACTCCAGCCTAGCAGTGTATTTAAAGTGTTTCAGTGTGGGAGGAGGGGAAAGGGAAAAGCAAACTTGGTCACCTAACTTTAAAAGCAGTCTCTTAACATGTCTTGGCTGGATGTTTAAAAAAAAAACTGGGCACATGTTAATGGTTTGACAGCTACTTAGCAATACCCAGTTTTGTAAATGTCTCATATTTTATTTTGTAGTATATTCCTCCTCCCCAGTAAAACCCTATCCCCCTTTTTTTGACCAATGTATATTCACTGTACAACTTGGAACTGTCATTATTTGTTGCATTAAGTATCTTTACGATCTGCATGGATTGATGTATGGAAGGAATATTAAAACTGGAAATGAACGAGTTTGGGTATGAGCAGGATGCTTAATTTTAACGTAAAGTAGGTGTGACTTCTGAAGTTCAGATGTTTTACTAAAACAGAGATGAATCATCTTCCTCAATGAAATGTAAAATAACTTCTGTTGCAGAGTTTTACTTGTAAACACTTCATGGTGTCTTCATTGGCTCTCTTGTCTAGTCCCTGTAGCTTGTTTGTGTCTTTCTTGTTCTGTCTTGTTTTTGTTACAAAATTTATAATTTAATAAACTACATTTTATCAACAATCTGACCTGTTTCCACATGGGCCTATACCCATGTCACATTGAAGGCAGTTCTCAAAGGAAGTATGGACACCACCTTTCATTAATTGTAGGAATAAGTGCACTGAAAATCAGCAAGAACCGTATTTTGTGTCCAAGATGACCAGAGTGTTAAAACATATGTCTGTGAGGAAAATAAAACAAGACTCTTGCACATTAGGGTCCTGTGGAAAGGTCTCGCTGCTTGAAAAGAGATGGCATCAGCTACGGTACTATTAAAGTTCATTCACTTCTTTTTCCTTGCCTATTCCGACAGGGTTGATAACAAATCAGCAGAAAATTGTCAAAATAGCAACCTGTGGCTTGGTTTTCTGCCAAAGCAACATCTGTCAGAATATGCTTTTCCTAATTATATCTTGTATTTAAATAACTTAGATTACAAAATGCTTAATATGCATGGTGTGGCAATTCAGAGCCACAGCAAAAATGTGACCCTCTCTGCATCAATCTTGTACCAAGTATAACCACAGTTAAGGGAATTCTATGCTCCCTTGGAGGGTACGCTGGTGGTCTCCCCAGTGTAGCTGGATTACACTCCCCAACAAGACATCCTCCAGTGTACAGTAATACCTTGGATTGCAAGTAACTTGGTTTGAGAGCGTTTTGCAAGACAAGCAAATTTTAAAATATTTATTTTAAAAAATTTGACTTGATATACAAGTGACGTCTTGCAATACAAGTACTGTAGTACAGCTTAAATTAAAAATCTCTGTACAAATTTTTTTTGGGGGGGGGTCGTTTTGATATAAGAGTGTTTTGGATTACAAGCAGGTTTCCGGAATGAATTATGCTCTCAATCCAAGGCATGACTGTATATGAATTCAGTGGACACCCTGCACTGATAGCCCTTATATATAGGTTTTTCTTTTTTTGCTTTAAGACGGTTAAATGTGCAAAAATGGTACTTCTGTGAACGATCAGTGGTTCCACTAAGGATATTTTAACAGATGACTCCTTTGAATGTAATATGTGTAGTTTAACACAATTAGTGTTCAGTACCTGAAAATGGAATGATAGTCCTCAAACTGCTATAGAATTTTATGCCAGGAACCATGTATATTCTAATTCTGGGTTGCCAACATTGGGCACAAACTGCTTTCATTGCCAAAACCCAACATGAGTCTGTAGGGCATAAAGCCCTTGCAAATGTTACATTGAACCACACGGACTAGCACTAGGTCCTATTTGCTCATGATGTGAAAGTCAGGTGTGTGCTACTCATATAACAGTATTTACAGAGTGATTATGTGAAGCAGCCTTCCATTCTAAAGCCATGCTCTGTATAACAAGTCATGGCAGCAAATAATTTGCATTAAGGATAGGAGGAGGTTCCTGACACCTCCATTAAACTCTCTTGGATGGTTACTGCACTAAATCAAAATCCCCTCTGTTAAGGCATATCTTTTAAGTGACAGAGTTCACCAAATGATGTCCAGTCAAGTGCTCAGCATTCCTACCGTAGTAAGATCATTTTCTACTCACAAACCTAAGTATTGCTTTTGCTAAGCTATCAGTTCTCAAGTTAGAGCCCATATGATCTCCATCTCAGAAGTAGCAGTTAATTTGGCTTATACCAAAATGCTCTAATCCTGCTCTAGCTGACCATAACTAGGTGGCCTGGATAGGGATATTGCCATCCATGTTAGTCTACTAAAAAGCTGTTCATCTGCCTGTTTAAGATTATACAATGATCTCTTTTATAGACTTAACAAAATGTTTGTCCTCACAGGAATTGAAAAACAAGGGATGATTAATATAAAATTTTATTTTTATAAAAAGTTCAATCTGTACAAATTTAAATAATTTAGCCTATGCACAAAATTTGAAATGATTTCATAAAAGATAACTTAGGGTTGTAGGCCAGGGATATATAGGGCTCTCATTAAAAGGTACCCCAAATATATATTCAGCAGAGAGAAAGCTATAATCTCAGTCAAATACTTACCTGGAAACCTATTAATACCCCTCTTTCTCCCCCATCCCCATTTTCAGCTGACAAAATGTTTCATGCATATACAGAGCTCTAACATACTCTGCTTACAACATCGTAACACACCTGCATTTCAGCAGATTCAGCTAGGCAACACCAACCAAACGGGTGCCAGCTGTAACCACTTTCAACAGGACTGAGTCTGCAAAGGGGGACATGAGAGCTTATACCTGTTTTGCTGTGTCTGCGACACACTCAGAAAACTGCAAGAAGTCTTGGCTGCTTCCTATGTGTTTCCAAGGCGTAACACACTAGGGAGAGCTCACACTCTTCTCCATTCTCAGGAGAAGTACAGGGATTCTCCCCAACACTGCACTCATCAGGTTAAAATATGTTCTTGTCAATGGTAAGTTCGGCTGTGGACCTTTATCCTCAACAAAAAAAAAACTAGTTTTCATGAGCTACAAAGCAGCTCCACTCAAGCAAGCTAAATTGATGTGGTTTTTCAAATTGTGTTTCACCTACAACTGCAAATGTCTCAATGTCAGGTTCCTCTCGATTTGTCATCATTTTCATTTTGTACACTGAGGCTGAAATCCTATAACCACTTTTCTGGGAGTAAGTCCCATTGAACTTGTTGACATTTACTTCTAAGTAGACATGCATAGCATTGTGTTGTGAGTACAATATCATTCAAAAAGAAAGCAAACCTGTAGCCTTCTATTTACAGAACCAAAAACTGTCATTATTGGTTATAATAAATCCTTATTTCCTAGCATACTATAACAATGGAAAATTGGCATGGTCATCATTGGAAAGCAAGAAACTCAAATGACAGAATTGTAAGAAAGAATTAACAGAAGCAACGACTGACATCTTGCTTGAAGCTCTTTCAGGTTGATAAGTATCATCTGTAGCTTAGAGTACATCATGCATATTGTATCAAAATCACACTCTGATTTCATTTCCAATTTTTGAGTTATAGCAGCATATTCATCCTTGATAGAACCCAATTCAGGCCTTTTTCTGACAAATGTAAACCAGCAGCTTTCATTTCCAAATTAGCTTTGATAGCATAAAAAGTAATCATCTGTTTATCTTAAATATTTTAAGAGTTACAGCTCAATCACGCAGGAGCTTAGTGCAAAAATATTTATGTTCCAGCTATTAGCTTTATATTGCAGGTGAAAGTTGTATGTATATGGCAGTTTGCAAGTCACCCTGGAGATACTCTCTTACACATATTTTATTTTATAGCTAGAACAGGTCACATCAACTAAGGTAATTGGGACCTACTCACAATTAAATTTGCATAGAATTGCATCCTTATGGTAAAGAGATCCATCAGACTTATCAAACTTGGAATATACCTTTGATGCTATCACTGATGACATTTTCACTGACATGGCATAAGATAGTGTGAACATCCTTTTCAGATTTAACAAGAATTTTATCTACATAAATACCTAGGATGAAGACGGGACTCTCTTGCTGATGGGTTCATTTGATACTGAATGTCTCCAAAATCTTAGCTTGGAGACGATCAAGAACAAGTTTGATGAAGTTTAGTAACCTTAAGCCAAGAGCTTTGGGTCTGTACATTTATAGAACCAGCTCACTGAGAACCATTTATATGCAATTGAAGAAGCACTGTTTTTTTATATTTGGTTTTGACCTGTTTGCACTCTCAACATTGTGCTTATACATTAGTTCCTAGTGTGCTGGGACATATACACAGCTCCAAAGCTCCTGCCTTTAAGTTATCAAAACTTGTTCATGATCATCTCCAAGTGCTCGGAGTTGGCAGACATTGTCCTCATCAACCAAGCCCATTTGAAAGGACAACTTCTCACACTTGTCTCAGGTCTATGTGAGGATAAAGTTGATTTAACTTCCTTAATGTCCATTTTAGCTATGATAAGAATATAGGGGCTTATAATCAAATGCTCTAGAATGTTAATGTCCACTGAGTTGATAATGTCTGAAGCAGTTTCCCACCAATTCCTAGTTGGTGGTAGCAGTTCATTTTCAAAAGAAAGATAAAAACCATTTCTTTTATGCATTACTCATTTATGTTTTGTTCTCTGAGCCAAGGCCTGCAAGTTGGCAGGCCCACCCCAAACAGTTCCAAAAATTTCCTTTTCTGTCCTCAAGGCAACTTCTAACTGCAGCTCTCTTCCTGCTGAAACAACTTTCTTCACAGCCTGAATTACTTCAGCAGGGCCTTCTGTATACGTCTTGAGCCATGTGTGTGCTTCTTCTAGAGATGCATGTTCTTCCGAGGAGGGCAACATGGCTTCTACCAGGCCAATACGAAGGGCACTTTCTGGGTTCAGTTTCACAGCACCACTCAGCAACTTGAGGGCAGGGCTGCAGCCAAGGATTTGTATGAGCCTGGCAGCTCCCCCCCAGCCTGGTACTAAGCCCATCTGCTTGTGGACAAATCTAATTTCACTCTCTGGGATCATTAACCTGTCAGTGAGAAATAAGTATTCTGTTGTTAATTTATACTGAAGCTTAGCAGTCATGCCATCTAAGGACTCTGCTTCATTTCTATGCAAAGCACAGTTCCGGCCAGCAGGAGAGGACTTGCAGACTAAACATTTTCTAATGCTAGGCAGGCTAACCAAGCATCAGGAAAGTGATTTTATCCAAAGTAACACAAAACAAATGGATCACTGTTTTGAAAATCCTCTAATCTAGACTGTTCAAACGTTCATGTGTAGGTCTACACACACGCCTCTGATTGTATCTGATGAAGTGGTTTGCACTCCACAAAAGCTTATACCATAATAATTTGGTTTGTCTTTATGGTGCCACAACTCTTCATTCTTTTT
Organism: Shinisaurus crocodilurus; assembly: GCA_021292165.1. NCBI lineage: Eukaryota > Metazoa > Chordata > Lepidosauria > Squamata > Shinisauridae > Shinisaurus > Shinisaurus crocodilurus. The sequence goes on along the minus strand of CM037879.1, from coordinate 100,363,105 downwards.
GCTGTCACAGACTAACACAGCTATCCCTCTGCAAATATACACAAAGCCCTATGGGTATGGAGCTGCAATTAGATTAAGAGATGAGATGAGGGGCAAACTGCAGGATTGTATGCTCTCTTACTCCTCTCCATCAAGCGGAAGGAGAAAATTCAAGCTGAAGACAAATGGGGAGGGAGTGCATAATTCTGTCGCTCATTCCTGATCCAAAAGTTTTGGCTGGTCTTTATAGCCAAACCAAAAGTTGTGGTCATTGGCACCACCACCCCTCTTCATGTTTTGGTCAGAAGCAAGTCCCATTGGGTTAAATGGGGTTTAGGCCCAGGTAGGTGTAATGAGACTGCAGTCCTAATCCCTGGCATCATACTGCACTTCCATGTGATTAGGGACAAGCTTCTCCAGTGCTAAAACTTTGGAACTGATGACGGCTAGGAGGGGCTTTTAGTGCTGGCTGGCCAAGGCATTCTAAGCACCTTATTAGCTGCCCATCATCAAATTGGCCAGCCCCAACCTTCCCTTCCTAAGCCAGAGAAACAGTCTGAGCCTTGTTTTAACACTGGGTTGCTAGTGCATGTCCTTGTATACAAGTATGCCACCAGAGACACGCTTGGGTCTTTAGCCTACATAGAGGTATGACGAGCTGCGACAGCAATCGGGGTGCCCAAGTGAGGAAAGCAATAGATCTGAAGTTGAGCTCTCTTAAGGGAAGTTGCAACAAGACAAGAGCAAGAGATTACAATAATTGAATACACATTTTATTATGAAAATATGATTACATAAAATTTAGTTACGACTGGTAGCTATGGGGTTAATGCCATGAGGAAGAGTGAACAGAGGACCTTAATGCCAAATAAGGAGTGGGGAGGACAACAGAACCCAGACACCCAGGTGCGAATTCCAATTGGGTTAGAAGAAGGAGTCAGAGGATAAACAAGGCTTTGTTGGAGGCGACCTGGCTAGTCTGCTTGCGAGGAGGAACAGAATTTGAAGGGGCAAAGGAGGGAGAAGGAAATCTCTCTAAGCTTCAAAAATCAGAAATGCACATTTCCAAAGGAAATGAAGATCATGACTTACTTAAATCCCATTGATTTCAATTGGTCTGCTCTAAGTACTGTATGGCTAAATTGGTATCCAACCCATCGCCTACTACAGTGATGGTGAACCTTTTTGAGCCCGAGTGCCCAAACTGCAACACAAAACCAACTTATTTATTTCAAAGTGCCAACACTGCAATTAAACCTGAATACCGAGGTTTTAGTTTTAGAAAAACAACTCATACAGTTGTCCGAACTAATTAACATATTTTGTCTTTAAAGAAAAACACAATAACAGAGCTTTCAATGATACAAACAGTTTTTTGTTGGGGAAAAAATCAACTCAAAAAATTATTATAGTACTACATTGTACACATAGCCTGAAGGGAATTTATACAAACTTTTTAAATAATTAGGCACATGTATTTTTGGATAAGGGATTCTCAACTTGTAATATGATTATATGCCAGACTGAAATTGTATGGGCCAAGCTTTACTCTAGGTCCTTTCCCTGCTTCTACAGGTCTCGGATTAGTAAAAGTAAAAGTCAACCTGTACTAGGATGAGGAAGATAAACAAGAAAACTAAACGTGCTTAACACATTTTAAACACTTTATGTCTTGGACTGCAAACACTGCATTAGGTAAAAGTTTGCATTGGGCATGCTTTTGCACAATTAATGTGATTTTTGCTATTGCATGCATGCTGATAATTTGTCAAACCTTGGCTCATACTCCGTTAGTTTGAGAGCAACACATGCAGCACTCAGGTCAACTGTTAGGGTTTTACATCCAAGCCATGCTCTGTGCATCATTCTTCAAAAATTTTTAAAATGTGATAATGTAGAAAAGAATTCTGTAACAGGAATTCTAGAATAAAATCATTCTGTTCCACACTGTGAGAAAGAACAAGATCATTAGTATTTTGCAGAAGGGGACAGTCTTTTCGCGATCTGGTGATCAATGGCTCGAGTGCCCACAGAGAGGTCCCTGCGTGCCAGCTGTACCACCCGTGCCATAGGTTCGCCATCACTGGTCTACTATAATCAAGCTAAGAAGTTTAAACTTTCAATAGTGAAATAAAAGGCTACAATGTTGCAGTGGCATTTAAAAAACAACACAAAAAGCATATGTGTGGATGGAGGAGGTAGAGAGTGCAGCTAATAATGGTGGTGTTTGATAAGTAGGAGAAATAGTTGGATAGTATTGGGAGAATCCAGAATAATATCGTCCATAGAACAAAACCACAGTAAAATAAGTGGTGTATATTATATATATATATATATACCGTACACACACACTCACGAATCATCATCAAAAGCGAACTGAAAAGGCAGCTAATTTTTCACGCACTTTATGAGAAAAGAGAAGGTCAAAGGCAGTCTTGTAATTTAGACAAGATCAAAGGAATAGCATTTTGGAGAAAAAGCCAGGCAGTTTGCAGTACTTGGAAGTGGGACAGGGGCAGAAAAAAAGGAGATCTGACCAGCAGTAATAATGCACAGGGTTACTGTCCAGCAAGGTAGTGGGGAATGGTTAATTTCTACTGTAGTCAGGATCTTGCCTTTTGTTGTATCTCATGTGAATACTCTCATTCTTTATAGCGCTTAAGAAAAAGCACAACACTGAAGTTAATGGCACACTGCAGGAGAAAACTAGCACCATTACTAGGAAGATAATGACATCTTTATAGTTTGTTGAAATAGTGCCAATGACTTGAATAGGCATGCCCCAGTAAATGGTTTGGTCTTCACCATTTATATCTTCTCCAACGGTTCTGAATCTACCTTATCTTGCATTGTGCTTGTGGCAATGAAACTTTGCCACAAATAGTGTGTGCCTCATGGAGGAAAGAGAGACAGCAGCACGTGGGTCGGGAAAAAGTTAGGAGAGAAACAGATTGAAGGAGAGGAGACAAGTGGGGTGGGCATGAATCAAGTAAATCTATGGGAAATTGTGGGGCTGGCAGTTGGGAAGGAGGGACAAAGAATGGGGTTGAGCTCAGGATCATGCAGGAGGTAGAAACAACGTGGAGATTAGGGGATTCTGTCATGGTCTGATATTAAGAGGGGGCGGAGAGAACAGGCTTAGGGTTTGATATGATCAGGAAGTGAGTTTTACAGTAGTAGGTCTACCAACAAAAAGGCTCTGCTTGTGCCTTGCACAGATTTGGCTGGTTCACATGATCAAACATTTCATTTCATTTATTTCATTTCTATACCGCCCCACAGCCGAAGCTCTCTGGGCAGTTCACCAAACAGCCCACCATAGCTTATTTAAGTCACAGTAAGTTGTGGCATGGGCACCCATTTTGAATACTCAAGCCATGACCATGGCTTGTTGTGCCATCCTAACCCTGCTGTAGGCCTCAGCGGGGAAAACTGAAAGGTGGGTCAGACATTGAATTTCTATTTCTCTCACTGCACACATGCTCAAAAATAAATAAATGCCCTCCTCTCTCAAGTTGTCAAAAAATCCCTTCCTTTTCTCTTTAATTATGACCTAAGGGAGAGGCCCTGCTAGGAGTTCTGCCTACTTAGCAGACAATGGACCTGGTTTGCACGATCACTGTGGCTTAAGCCATGGTGGGTTGCAGCACGTGCCAGTGTGTGCCAGGCAGCTTTTGAATATTCAAACCACAACTGTGGCTTGTCGTGTTGTCTGAACCCGGCGGGGGTGGGTTGTGCGAGCGTTAAACAACTCTTGCATAATTCATGGCCTGTTTTAGGGCTATGCGAGGGTTGTTTAACTCTCACACACCCCACCCCCGCCGGGTTTAGACAACATGACAAGCCACAGCTGTGACCTGAATATTCAAAAGCCACCTGGCAGTACACACGGCAACCCGCTGTGGCTTACCTGGTCATTACCTGCTAAGTAGGCAGATCCTAGCGGGGCCTCTCCCTTAGATGATAATTAAAGAGAAAGGAAGGGATTTTATGACAACTTGTGACAGGAGGGCATTTATTTATTTTTGAGCATGCACACGAGAAAGAGAAAGTCAATGTCCAACCCACCCTCCAGTTTTCTCCACTGAGGCCCGCAGAAGAGCATTATGCGGATACAAGCCAATATATCATGCATACTACATAGAATTCAGCCATGAAGACAAATTATCTTTGGCACTGAAGATGGGCTTGAAGGTTGCCTGGAGGAAAGCTTATTTAAGGTGTGCTTGTGGTATCTCTGTAATCTGTTTTTAGATATACAAAGATTTTTCTGGATTACTGCTCTTGATAGGTACCTCTTTAAGAGATAGGAAAATGCCAAGCAATTAAGACAATCCAGTGTGGCGTAGTGGTGAGAGTGTTGGACTGGGACTCGGGAGATCCGGGTTCGAGTCCCCGCTCAGCCATGAAACTCACTGGGTGACTTTGGGCCAGTCACTGACTCTCAGCCTAACCTACCTCACAGGGTTGTTGTGAGGATAAAATGGAGGAGTGGAGGATTATGTAAGCCGCCTTGGGTTCCTTGCAGGAAAAAAGGCGGGGTATAAATATAATAAATAAATAAATAAATAAATAAATAAATAAATAAATAAATACAAAACACTGCAGTACACATTGCTCAGCACTGCTGTTGGAGAAATAGCAACTTTCCTTTCATTATTGGAAGCAGGTGGAACCCTACCTGCCTGCAATTAAGTTAAACATAATGGGTAAGATGCAGACACACTCTTCCACAGAAGGACTGAGATCCAGTGGATTTTTGCCAATTCCCCATTCCCCCTGTAGCCCCAGCGCAACCTCCCTTACTGTTTCCCTAATCCTCCAGAGCAGTGTTCTCCAACCTTGGGTCCCCAGATGTTTTTGGCCTACAACTCCCAGCATGAGTTGATCGTGCAAACCAGGTCCATTGTCTGCTAAGTAGGCAGAACTCCTAGCAGGGCCTCTCCCTTAGGTCATAATTAAAGAGAAAAAGAAGGGATTTTTTGACAACTTGAGAGAGGAGGGCATTTATTTATTTTTGAGCATGTGTGCGTGAGAGAAACAGAAATTCAATGTCTGACCCACCTTTCAGTTTTCCCCGCTGAGGTCTACAGCAGGGTTAGGATGGCACAACAAGCCATGGTCATGGCTTGAGTATTCAAAATGGGTGCCCATGCCACAACTTACTGTGACTTAAATAAGCTATGGTGGGCTGTTTGGTGAACTGCCCAGAGAGCTTCGGCTGTGGGGCGGTATAGAAATGAAATAAATGAAATGAACAGTTTCTTGGACATTTTCACTCTTGCATCTCCAGCAGTTCTAAAAATGTGTTAAAAATGCAAATATTTAAAATGGCACACTGATTTTTATAGAGCAACACAGATTTAGTTAAGGCAAATCAACTGGCCAGTGGAAGTCTAAAAACAAACACCCACCAAGCTCCAAGCATAGAGTAATCCCTCCATTTATTTATTTTTTAGCCTGCACTGTGGCATCATTTGCTCACACAAACACACTGTGCCAAGCTGCAGTGGTGTTTTGTCAGCTTGCAGTTCTCAAGAACAGCTCATGAATATGCGAGTGCTCTGTGTGAAATTTAGGCCAAATGCCGCCTGGTAAGAAAGGGCTATTGTGAATGGAGGCAACTACATTTCAAATAAAAACCATCTTGTTTCCCTAAATGCTGCTCTGGATTTAAAGAGAAGAAATAAAAAGACTATAATCATTACAAGATAGCATGTGTCTCTTTTCTTCTTTAACGTCATGAGAGCTAGTGATTCAAATAGTCAGGAATGCCAATGATTTGATAGGCTGCTGATACATCTCCCTTCGGAAAACCAAGAAGCACATAAGAGCAGTCTACCACAGCTACACAGCTTTCTTAGTGGGCAAATGGAGTTGGGGGGGTGGGGGAGAGAGAGATGGGGGACAGTGTTATGAAACCATTTGTTGGAGTTGCAGGTTTCAAAATCCACTCACTTTCACATACACACACACACACACACACACACACACACACAGAGCTGTGCATATTCTACACATCTGCAATTGTGCTTTGCAGTTACAGAATTCAGCATCAGTTACTAGCTCTGTGTGGAGATAGATAGGCACAAATTCTCCCTCACATTTTCAACCCCGCTGAAGTCTCAGAAGTGACATATCATAGACACCTCAGAGAGTGATGCTAAAGTGGTGGGATGGAGGGGGAGTAACCAATATGGGTGAACAGGAGGCTACTTCAGGAATCTTGAAGACCCCCAAGTCAGCTGGTAGTCCAATCCAAAGGAGACCCCAAAAAGAAAAGGATGCAAAGTCTGACTCTGGCTACAATACTTGTGTGCTCAAACCCCTCAAGAGAGGAACCAAAATCACCTCAACTCCCCCAAGAGCCTTTTCCCCTGCCGTGAACTCCCAGAGAAGGCACATCTAGAACTGACTGTGTGATACGATCAACTGAAATGGCTCCTGCCATGCCTCTCCATCTTGACCTTTTTTCCCTGGCTCTCCACCTAAGGGGTGGCAACGGTGTACCCGGCAAGTCCTCCTTTTCTATTTCAGTGCCTTGTTGAATGCAAGCTCCCATGAAAGATGTCCCACTCCATGGCTCAGCCCCCGTTACCCTGAAATCTGCACTTGCTACCTTCCTCTTCCCGCTACACAACTCACACTCCAGGCAGCTGCCACCAAGCCGTGTTCAGCATCCTGTGAGCATACAGCCAGGGCAGAACAGGACAAGAAACCACTGGTATGCACAGCAGCACTTCCATGGTTGGCATGGATACATACTGACTGGCATATTGATGAGCATGTGCACACACCCTTGCACTGTTCCTTCTCTCCTACTTTTCTTGCCAAGGCACTGTTTGTCATATTTGGCCAAGTACCAGCATTATTATTTTTTAAATCCTGCAGATCTGGAAATAGCCATCTCTTTTTATGTGATGGGGAAGGGGAGGACTAAGTTACAAAGAATTTAAAAAAGGAACTTGGCAGGCAGCAAGAAAAGGGCACTTGCCATTGTGAGATTGCACACACTCAGGCGTAAGCACTGGAACGGGGACTAGGGGCTTGTGCCAAAGGCTTACAAATCTCTGCTCTGGCATCTACAAGCACAGACAATAGCATGCCTGAAGCATGATCAGAAAAAGTTGGGGCAAGGAACTTGCCCCAACTTACCCTACCCCTGGATGGTACTTCCAGCAACAATTCCCAGTCCAAGGACAGAGTAGGCAAATTCCAACATTTCAACCAAGCTGCCCAAGTAGTATGGCAGGCTTTTGACAAAAAGGCAAACTCAGTGCCATTCTTCCCTGAAACCCTGTATAAGTGACACACATACACACTCACACTCTCTCTCTCTCTCTCTCTCCCCTAAAATGTCTGTCAGGTCCAGGCCTTGCCTCCTCCATCCAGACAGGCAAGGGTGACTTCTCCAGGATAAAAACCTGCTCAGCCTTTTCTAGCCTGATGTAAACATTGCCTTATATTGAGTCACAACAACAGTCCATCTAGGAGAGGCTGATCAGTAATGACCATTGACAGAATGGAAAGCTGGGCTGAAACTAACAAAATGAAAATCAACAGAAAAATGCAAAGTTCTGCATTTCGGTCAAAAAAGTGCACAAGCATGGTATGAGAGATAACTGGCTTAGTAGTAAGTAGTACATGTGAAAAGGATCTCAGGAGTGTAGTTGATCACAAGCTGAGCATGGGTCAGCAGTGTGATGCAGCAGCATTTTTTTAAAGGCTAATACAATTTTAGGCTGCATTTATAGGACCATATTTGCCAAGTCACAGGAAACAAGAGTTCCACTTTATTCTGCACTAATCCACCCTTATCTGGAGTACTGTGTCCAGTTCTGGGTAATGCACTTTAAGGATAGTAGTAGGCAATCACTCGCGACTGAGTAAGATTGTCTTCCAGGATAAAATTACAAAAAGAAAATTATAAAAGGAGGAAATTCTAAAAAATTGTGTAGACTCCAGCGATTGGTCCGTAAGTGACTGTGGAGGCCAATTCTAGATCCACACAGCTTCCCACAGTGAGGACACAGGTTACCAGATGGAAGATGGTCTTGTAAAGGATTCATTTGACGTGCTTTTCGCTTAGCACGTTTCTCCCTTTCACCTTGCACTCGGGCTTCTTCAAAGTCCATAGAACCTTTGTGAAAGGCCAATCTCCAGTTAGAGCGTTCATGGGCCAGAGCTTCCCAGTTTTTGATGTTTATATTGCATTTTTTTAGATTAGCCTTAAGAACATCTTTAAACCTCTTATACTGACCACCAATATTCCGCTTTCCATCCTTGAGTTGGGAATAAAGTACGGTAACTGCTTTGGGAGACGGCAGTCAGACATTTGAACAACATGACTGGTCCATTGAAGCTGGCGTTGAAGGATCATTTTTTCAACGCTAGTAGTCTTTGCTTCTTCCAGTACACTGACATTTGTTCGCCTATCTTCCCAAGTAATTCGCAGGATTTTCCGGAGGCAACGTTGATGAAATCTTTCAAGGAGGTGGAAATGACGTTTATAGATAGTCCATGTTTCGCAGGCATACAATAAAGTTGGTAATACAATGGCTTTATAAACCAGCGTTTTGGTCTCCTTAAGAAGGATATAGACAAATTGGAACAGGTTCAAAGGAGGACAACAAAGATGAACAGGGATATAGAAAACAAGGCCTACAATGAAAAGTAGAAAGAACTACGGTAGGTAAGTTTAGCCTAGAGAAGAGAAGACTGAGGAGGGGAGACATGGTAGCATTCTTCAAATACCAGAAGGGCTGTTATACTGAAGGCAGCAAAGATTTGTTCTCTATTGCCCCAGAGAGCAGGACTAGATTTAACGGGACTAGATTTAGTGGGCTTACGCTAGAAGAGAGTAGATTTTAGCTGAACATTAGGACATTCATAAAAGCATTTGACAATGGAACCAGTCAACTAGAGAGGTGGTGGGCTGTCCCTTGCTGGAGGTCTTCAAGCAGAGGCCGGACAGTCACCTGTTGGGGATGCTCTAACTCTGGATTTCTTGCATCAAGTGGGAGTTGGATTAGATGACCTACAAGGCCCACCCAACCAAGGGTGCCCCCAAATGACCACCCAGAATGCAGCCAATGGAGAAGATTTCTTTCTTGTATCAGGTTAGGTAAACATTTTTGTTGTTATTCTAACATCCCAGGAATGTATGAGCAGTTGTAAAGCATGGAATGGCAGTGGTGGTGGGGAATAGAGAAATGTTAATTGTGAGCTTAACAACTGAAGTAATAAACATGGCTGTCTAAAGTGGACACACACACCCCAAGATCATTAAGTCCAGGGCCTAAAATAACCTACTAGCTGCACCACTGCCTCCAACTCTACAGTTCTATGACAGAATCATTCTAACACTGACCCACATCCAGCCTCGGTGTTATCTGAGCATGCTGACTCCATGTTTTATTCTTACATTACCAGAAAAAGGTGGAGCCAAAAAAAGCATTGAAGATAAAGCTATCAATGGCTACTAGGCTGTATATTACTTCCAGTACCATATGCAGTATGACTCTGAACACCAGTTGCTGGGGAACATGAGCAGGAGGTGGCTATTGAATCCATGTCCTATTCATGGACTTCCCAGAAGCATCTGGTTGGCCACTGCAGGAACAGAATGCTGGATTACATAGGCCTTTGGTCTGATCCTGCACAGCTCTTCTTATGTCCTTAAAAGAGGCAACCATGCCAGTTCAGGAATCTAACAATCAACAGCCCTATTCCTTCCATTTCTATGTTACTGCTAGTAGCACTGGGTGGAGTTTTAAAGTGATTGAAACTAAAGCTAGATCTTCAGCTAGGAGAATAATTAAACATGGCATATCAAACTAAAGCTTCTCACCTCAGGCAAGCTTGTAATTATACAGTGTTCCATGCTTGTAATTATACAGTAATATCCAAACTCTGTGGCTAAAGCAAAGCTATTTTTAAATGTTTTTAGGAAATTGAAAAATGGTTTCTTCACCGGGCTATTCTGACTTCATCTTGTTCAATTCCAAATATTCCAGTTAGGGCGTTATGCCAAAATTATATTACGTCAGCTACTCAATTACATAGATTCCACTACAAGGAACTGACATCTAAGTCTAATGTTCTAAGCTCCAGTCGTTGGTTCACGAGCCAAATGCTGCACACACAAAAGAGGGGTGTGGTAGGGGGAAGTGATCCAAATAATAAGCAAAGAAACAGAGCACTATAAAGTTGTTTCCTATATCGTAAACTATGACTAATAGAAACCACTGATGTAAACATTGTATTAAAAATACAATGAAACATGCAAGAGACATGAATATCAGCAGAAACAACAGATACTGAACTAAAACATGATGATACTAAAAGGGAATAAAATACCTACATATGGTATTCCATGAAGCAATACAATATATGTAGACTTTGGAATGCTGTCAAACATAATCAATACATCCACTATAGTTACAGATGATAATGAACGGGTCAAATTTAAAGACTTTGGCCCATCCATCTAGCCTTTCAACTCAGTCAGTCACTGCACCCCACCACTCTACTTGTAGATTACATTCCATCATGGCCCTTACAGCCAAAGTAATTGTTTTAATAATTTTCCATGCGCCAATATCAGATAGAAAGGCACTTCAAGAGATATTCTTAGTGGCTGCTCCATATCTGTGAAGATCTCCGAATACCTTTAGGAAGCTTTGTAAGATTTTTTTTTATTATTTTGGTTAAAACAACCAAGAGTCTTGTGGCATATCAAAGGCTAACGAAGTTATTCTGGCATAAACTTTTGTAGATGATAGCCCACTGAATGGAGTATTATGGAGAGTTTCAGGTTTATATACAGTACATATACTTGGGGGTTGGGGGGGGGGGTTGGGAAAGAGAATTGTAAACAGTGAGGTCAGAAGGAAATTAAATGCAAACACTGACAATCACATTATTTACAGTGGTTATTCACAGTGCAGTTGTTGCTGATAACACAATCATCCTGGCACTAGTTAAACCAGTTAACCCATGTAGTGTGATAAAAAATCAAAGGATGTTTGTGGGAAACCTAGGCCATCGTGCCAGATGCATTAATGTCTATTTTATTTTTTTAAGAGACAGGCATTTGATCCTCAGGCCTTTTTCTGCACTGGGTGAGTTTGCATGAAATGGCAACCCAACCTGCAAATAAGCTATGCAGTGTGTGTTGCTCATGGACAACCCACGGTGCACCTGACAGATGATCAGGCTTACTGTGGGTTGTCCCATCCCGTCCTACCCCCTCAAGTCCTCTAGCAGGTATCCCAGGGGCCACCTGAAGCCACCATGTCTCCTCTCCCCACTTTGATCGCAAGCCTTCTGCACTCGCTGTGGCTTCCCCCCACTTTTTCTGGAGATCGCACACATACACACACATCCTCCCTTCTGTTCTCTCCCTGCTTACTGTCTCTTAAAGGGACCATGGGCAAAATTGCAGCTAAACTAAAATTTTTAGCTTAGCCGCAATTTTGCCCATGGTCCCTTTAAGACAGCTTCAAGTAGCTTGCAGTTGCAGAAGGCAGGGGGATTCGGGAATCTGCATGACAAAGTGAGAAGTCATGATGGCTTAAGGGTTTTTGGAACTGTCCAGGCATTTTCAGGGCAGTTGGAGGCTATGGGCTGGTTCGTACGACCCAGGTGGCAAGTGCGGGAGCCACCACGGGGCCGTCTGCGGGGCGCCGCAGACGACCTGCGCCCCACACGGGTGGGCGGATCCTGGTGGAGCCAGCAGTCCCCGTACCACAGTGCGGGCCTCCCTAACGCTAGGGGGTGGCGGCTCGGGATGCCCAGAGGGGCCGTTTGCCCCTACAGGCTGGAGTGGCCGCAACTCCGGCCGCTCTGGGCTGCCGCCTCTGTGCGGCCCCCGCGGGACACCAACCCGCTGTTCGCATGGCAGGGTGGCCACACGCGGTAGGGGCTTACCCCTCTACCGCCCATGGTCACTTTGCGTGCGTCCCACACGTAGCCATCCCGCGGGGGCACCCGTGGACTTCTGCTCCCCCGCAGTTCCCGTGTCGTGCGAACACGCCCTATGAAGAAAGGTGAGAAGAGCAGGGAAGAAGTGGATAGAACAACAAGACCCACTGTCATTCTTCCTCTGGAAAGAAGGTTGAAAATAAAGTCTGAACAGGGCCCAGGTCTGTTCAGTGATGCTTTTAATCTTACCTGAAGTCACATGCAGTGGCCAGTTCTGCTCCTCCTCCCAGAGCTTTCCCTTGAACTAATGCAACTGTAATTAGGGGTAACCTACACAAAGGGAGAAGCCGGAAAGAAATATTTCAAGAAACTACACATACAAAGACAGTCAAAGTGTTAAATAATCAGAAGTTGAACTATTCAAATCAGGGCAAATAATTGCTTTGGGAAGGTAAACAAGGATATTATTAAGTACTATGTCGTGAAGACATTTCAACAAGTCTGAAAAAAAATAGTAAGTCAGCTAGAAATTTGATGCTGGCACCGGAGAGTCTGAAATGTTTTTCAGACTTATGTAACGCTAAGACTGGCACCTATCTTTTTTCTTTTACATCGTCTCATGCTGAATTGGCTGTGGAAAGAGCATAACTATGTACATGGTGTAGAATGTGAAACACACCTTTGAAGAGGGGGAATTGAGAAAATGCTAGAGTCTCACTACTAGTACTGAGAACTCACCTACCTTTCCCACCTGCTCATACTTCAGAGAACATGTCTCCACTTTGATAGGCCATGAGGCAGCCCCATTATTGTGTCATTTCAGGGCAACCCACAGGGGAATGCATAATGTCTGCATTGTTTGGTAGGCAATAACACCCCCACCCCCAATTAGGTTAAAAGCTCACAACATTTCCTGCAGGCTTTTGGGGGTTTGTTTTTTTTAAAAAAGGAACAGCCCTAAAATTGAATTTTGTACCCAGTCAGTGTTACAGTCTGAGGCTATAACATTCATACTTTTTGCCCAGTTTGAGCCCCAGAGTGTTCAAAATGACTGAAAGTGATCCACAATGTATGGAAAAACTTGGTGGGAGCATCATGGAAAAGATGCAGAATAGACAGTGCAAAATGTGTATAACATGCATGGAATACACCCCATTTTTCAGATTTTGCTTAAGGAAAAAATAGCTCGTAGAGCCTTGGTCTTTCAATGACACCAAACCCAGAGGAGTAGCTAATAGCTTAGAAGATACACAGGATTCAAAATAATCTTGACAGAATGGAAAACAGGGCCAAAACTTTAAAAAAGGGGGGGGGGGAGAATTTCAACAAAGATTCATGTAAAGACTGCATTTAGGTAGGCAAAAACCAGATGCAAAAATACAGGATGGATGACACCTGTCTTGACAGCAGTTACTTGTGAAACAACTCTAGGGGTTACTTTTAGTAGACCATGAGACAGCAGTGCAATGCGGCAGCTAAAAAGGCTGGTGCAATTCTAGGCTGCATCAGTATACAGATCACAAGAGGTAATAATTGTCAGCACTGTGTCCAGTTCTGGGCACATAGCTTAAGGATATCAACAAACTGGAATGTTTGTGGAAGAGAGCAACAAAGGCAATGATGCTTGGGTATGTTGAGCTTGGAAAAGAGATAATGAAGGGGCAATATGATAACCATCAACAAATATCTGAAGATTTGTCACACAGATGGAGCACAGTTGTTTTTCTGTTACTTACTCCAGAGGGTAGGACCCAAACCAACAGGTTCAAATTACAAGGTTGGGTGCTGCTGTTGTTTTTTATTAAACATTAGGAAAAACTTCCTCACAGTATGTGCTGTTCAGCAATGGAACAGGTTGTGGACTTTCCTTCATTAGAGGTTTTGGTGGAGGCTGGAAGGCTATCGGGGATGCTACAGTAGAGAATTGGACTAAATTACTTTTGAGGCACCTTCCAGGATTCTATGAAGACAATTGGACATGCTCCTTTTATTTAACAAGGTAGGTATCAATGCTTTCAGTGAGGATAAATTGTGCAGGGAAATACTATCCTTGCAATGTTTATAACTCTTTACATTTTAGTTCACTTTTTCGTAAGTATTTTCTAAAAGAAAATCTGTTTGAATTTCTCACTTTCACATTCCCACTTCCAAAATTGAAACACACTATTCAAAGTCAACCTTCATCAGATATCTCCAGTATCAATTGCAGGATTAGATAATATTTTCTCATTGTTCTCACAATTCTTCCATGTACACCAACCAGTGGAGCTAGCCCAGGAGCATGATGCAACTAACGAAGCATTTAGGATGGTTCAGTCACAGCCAGAATTATTAACGATTTAAATTGTGACCATGAAGAATGTGATACAAGGATATTTATTTATGTGCAATATGCTGCTTTTAGAAAACTATTTACTCTAGGAGCTTATTTTTCTTTAAGCAAAACCTGGTGAAAAAAAGCTTATCTCATGCATCTTATATACACTTTGTACAGTCTATTCCACATCCTGTTCATGATGCTCCCACAAATTACTTCGATTTACCTTATGGATCTGTTACAGTCATTTTGAATCCACTGGGGCACAAATTGGGCAAAACATGTAAAGGGTATAGCCGCAGATTCTTACACCAACTGGGTACAAAAGTAGATTTTAAGGCTATTCCTTTAAAATGTGTCCTGCTAAAAAAAACTACAGGAAGCTTTGCTGAGAGCTTTTAAAAAAAAACACCAAAAATAAATGCAGAGATTATGTAGTCCCCAGGGGGGTTGCCACAAAATTCATTTTCCAAGTACAGTACTTTTTTCCAGTTCACTTCACAGCCTATCATGCTCAGTCACGTTATTCTTGCGTGACCTTGGACTGCGATTACTCCACACCTCTGACCGAGTCCATGAGAGCAATAAATCTACAGTATGTTAGAGAAATGACTTGAAATAATGGGGAACAGGATTAAATCTCAGGAGCACATAGAAAATTTCTATCATCTCCAAGTCCTCAGGTCAGACATTTTACAAAAAAGCCCTCATAGAAGTGAAGGTCAGAAATAATCCACAGCAGTAGGTGGAGGAAAAATATGGATTCCTGTTCACTGAGCAGATACTAACCAATACTGAAGAGAAAGACATCTACTTGTGGGATGGGGGAGGAACAGATGGTGGATTAAACTAACATTCTCCTTCTCTGCACATGTTCCTTCCTCCAGGTACCTATGTAGGTTGTGGAGATTGCTTGCCAACTTTTCAAAGATGACTGACTGGCCTTTATGGCAGGAGGACAGGGTGACTGGGAAGAAGGAGAGGGTTCACACATGTCCAAAAGTCTTCAACGCCCTCTCGTTTTATTCCAGTTTTATTCCCACCAAGGGTTTTTGTTGCTTTGCAAACATTTGCAATTCAAAGAGTTCTAAATGTCAGATCTGTTTAGAAGAAGCAAGTGTTCCATTTCCCAAACTTTCCAAAATTACAAGTAGTGTGCCCTTTGAACATTTTGCTGGAACTTCTGTCCTAGTTTTGTACATTTTAAAACAAAACAAGACACACTACCTCATGAGTCTGGTTAAGGTGTTTTGCATGAACATACACATGTTCATCCCATCCTAGAAAGAAGAAGAAAAACAGGTTAAATTATCCTGAAGCAAGCTAATGCCCAAAGGAAATAATCCAGCTACAATGTTTACAGCTCAAGTCCTCTGGATTTCAGCTGAACTTGCACGGGGTACATTTCCTGTACAACAATTTGCCTAGATTATGTGCTCTTAATGATATGTGGAAAATCCACTGTTAATATCAAGGTATACAAGCATATGGAAATGTGCCAATCTATTTGTCATTTGCTTGTCAAGCTCATGTACCGTATATAAACGGTGGGTTTCCTAGAAAAACTTCTCTTTAAAATAAAGCATTCAAATTAACGTAAGAAAGTAAATAAATAAATAAATAAATCATAAAAATAAAATGGGAGGGTAGGGAGGCAGAACCCAACCTGTGAACACGTTGACTGACTTCTGCTTCTACTTTCAGGGGGCGGGGGGAATTTAATACCGAGGCTGCATTCCTATACACCAAGGGTGGGCAACATCTGGGGCTTGGGGGCTGCATCACCCCCCAAAACTCACCTGGGGTCACACCCTCGCCCCCATCACTGTACTGCCAATTTTGCTACTGAAATTCAGCAGGGTGGGGTGGAAGAGCAGCAACACACACACACACATCTCCGCACATATGCAATTCTGCTTTGAAACAAGGCATGTGGGCCTTGCAAAATCGAGCTCATGCTTTAAGCAAAATCACTGCTGCCATGCAGGTCAGTGGGGGATGCAAAAAAAACAACAACAACCCAGGGGACCCCACACGTGGTCCATGGACCACCTGTTGCCTACCCCTGCAGTCCATACTTACCTGGCAGTAAATCTCAGTAATGGGACTTATTTCAGAGTATAAAGGTGAAGGACTGTGTTGTAAAACTCACATCAAAGATGGCAAGTTCTCTGCTTCTCATCTTGGATTGAGAAATGAAAAAGATCCAAAAGAACCCTGCCATGAGGTAGCACTGTATATTTTATTTTATTTTAATTATTATATTTATACCCCACCTTTTTTCCTGCAAGGAACCCAAGGCAGCTTACATAATCCTCATCCTCCTCTCCATTTTGTCCTCACAACAACCCTGTGAGGTAGGTTAGGCTGAGAGTCAGTGACTGGCCCAAAGTCACCCAGTGAGTTTCATGGCCAAGCAGGGACTAGAACCCGGATCTCCCGAGTCCCAGTCCAACACTCTCACCACTACACCACGCTGGCTCTCCACAGCGTATAGCAGTGGGCCAGGAGAGGAAAGCGAGGTGGTGGCAGCCCTTGAGATTTGTACAAAACTGAAGGGCCACCACACCGTTCGTCTTCAACTGTGTCTGGATTTGGCCCAGAAGCACTCAATTGCCAATTCCTAAATAGGCTTGTCCAATACAACATTTTGCGAATATTTAAAGTGCTGAGATGGCGGCGGGGTGTGTGTGTTTCAATCTGCTGCTCTGCTGTTTTTCTTTATATTTATTTTAAAAATATTTTTAACCCTCTCTTCTACCCAGAGGTAGACAGAATGGCTGTGGAATTTTCTGTGATTTAACTGTTGTTTTATCATTGTATTATTATTTGTTTTAATTCATTTTTTACTCTTGTAAGCCACCTTGGGACGGTTCACCATGAAAGGCAGGATACAAATCCCACATATAAATAAAATAAATAGGAAGAAATAAAATATATGTTTCTCTGGGAACACCAAAAAATGCAATTTTTCAATTGGAGAACAAAGGGCATATTCACAAACAATAGTACTGTATTTATTTGTTTAAATAAATATTATTGTACGTGAAGCCAGAATAGAGGTCTAAACTGCCGATGATTACAGAGATGCATATGTTTATTGGGGCGAAGGAAAAATAAAAACTAATAACCATTCATAGTGGACATTTTGGATACAAAGAACCATATTAATGATCTTAGAACAATCTCTGCTTCTATCCGGTGATACTGTCAGCTGATGTCAACTCTTGACAGGCAACCAGAAGTGTGGACCATTATTAAGATCATGTGAATTAAATACCAATGATGGCATAAACTGAATAGCCTTGGACATAACTGGAGGCTATTGACTTCAGTTAAATGTGCCCCACAGATTTAGCAAAACAGAAGCTCTGCTTCACCAGACCAAAGGCCCATCTAGCCCACCATCCTGTTTCCCACAGTGGCCAACCAGGTGCCTCTTGGGAAGCCCACAAGCAGGACATGAGCGCAACACCCCTTCCTGCGGCTGTTCCCCAGCAACTGGTATACAGACGCATGCTGCCTCTGAACCTGGAAGTCACACATGGCCATCCATCACTACTAGTAGCTATTGATAGCCTTTTCCTCCATACAGAGTTGGCTATCATTGAAATATGGGTCTTAATGGTTTTATTTAGGTTGGGCTTGTTTTGTTTTGTTTTTAAAAGAGAGAGATGAAACTTTTCAGCAAACATCAGCTAAATTATGAGATGTGCACACGATTCTGTGTAACATGGTGCCTCCTAGATAAGAGGTTCCCTGTAACAAACACACTGATCTCCCAGGACAAGGTAGGTAATCTGGTACCCTCCAGATGCTTTTGAACTACAACTCCCATAAGCCCCAGTCAGCATGGCCAACAGTCAGGGATTATGGGAGTTGTAGCCTAAAACATCTGGAGAACACCAGGTTGCCTACCCCTGTCCTAGGAGAAGGTTCATTTTAAGAGATGCCCATGAAGCCACACTTCTTGCTGACAGAGCAAAGTTGTGACAAATCAAGCATGGATTCTCTGCCAGGATATGAAAACTATCAGTTTTGAACTATGATTTGCACTGCTCAGTTTGTCCTTCTGAGAAGAGCATTCAGTACACCAGCGGCTGGCAACACAGTGCCTGCAGGCAGATTGGTGCCTTTCAAGACCCCCGAGTGTGCCCGCCAGCCCCCATGTGCCCCCCTCCACTCACCACCCCTGCCCCTTCGTCTCCCAATCTGCTAACCTGGGGAAGGCATGCAGGAGTTGGGCAATCCTGGGCAAGAGCTGGGGAAGGCGGGTGAGGAAGGTATTGACCTGGTGAGGAGAAAAGTACCCTGCCTGCCAAAAATGACTTGGGGGTGGGAGTGTTGGAATACTGAACCACTGGGGGAAAAACAAAGCTAAGCAACTTTGTCCAGTGGCTGCAGATTCGAGTTGTGGCGTTAGGGTAGTTTGAGAAAAAAAACCGTGTGCAAGGCCAGTAGGCGAAAAAGCAAAACACCAAGTCAGTTTCTTTCAAACTCTAAAGTTTACTAAACTAAACTTGTAAAACATGAACAGATTAAAGAGTGATATATTACAAGAGTGAAAAACAGAATAGCATGTCAGACAAAACAATTACAGTCATGACATACAAACAAACTCTTATCTACCAGAATGCTCTCTTACCATATATTTACCTATACTCCTTACTCCCAAGAAGCTTACAAAGACTTCACACACTTTATATACATTATGGTACAGTCACGTGCTAAATTAGGTAATGCCAGCTGCATCAAGGCATGATGTCATCCCAGCTGCATACAATTTAGCTCGACCCTTGCTCCAATTATTCTGGACACAAAAAACTGTACCGGTCCCTCACTGGGACAAAGGTGAATCTTTCTCCAGTCCTGACCTTGATCAGGCTTGTTGTATTCTGTTCCCTTCTAGCCCGAAGGCAAAACCTGAATATGTGGAACCCATATTCTAACACCCCTCCTTGCCTGAGAGGCTTGAAACTTTATTGCATTCACTAAACACATTCATTATAACAACATTCCAAACTTTGTTATGATTTCATGGAATTTGGGCTTGGGCAGAGCCTTGGTCATGACATCTGCCAAATTCCCCTCTGATGGGCAGTACATCAGTTTAATTGCTCCAGTTTGGATGTGGTCCCTTACATTGCAATACTTCACCGCTATGTGTTTAGTCTGGGCTTTCAAGTGTTCTGTGTTGGCCAAAGATATACATGCTGTACTGTCACAATACACCTCTACCGGCAGTTGTTGACTAATACCCATATCTTTGAACAGTTGTAGAAACCAAGTTATCTCCCCACATGCCAGTGAAACTGCTGCCATTTCTGCCTGACAACTGGATGTGGCTACACTTGTTTGCTTCTTTGAAACCCAGTTTATAATGGTGCTACCAAATTGCATGACCATGCCACTGACTGATTTCCGGGACAATACACAGTTTCCCCAGTCAGAGTCCACCCATATTTGTAAGTTTTCTGACCCTTTTACCGGTAAACTTAAACAAATGTTGAGTGTGCCTTTGAGATACCGCAGTACTCTCTTTGCTGCATTCCATGCAGGAACAGTGGGTTGTGCTGTGAACAGACACAAAACTGCCACACTGGCTGCTATATCTGGCCGTGACCACTGTGCCAGATACAGCAGACTGCCAACCAGGGATTGATACCTTTCTACCTCATGGAACACTTTATCTGTTGCAGTTACTGATTTAACAAAATCTGTGGTCATAGGTGTCAGTACCGGTGCACACTCTAGCATACCATACTTGTCAAGTAATGCTATCACCTTTTGTTTCTGGTTCAGACAAATAGACTCTTTTGACCTGACCACCTGAACACCTAGATACTGTGAGACTTCACCCAGAGATTTTATTTTGAATTTCTGTCCTAATTGCTGTGCAAATGTAGATATCTGGCTGCTGCTTGACCCAGCACACAAAATATCATCCACAAACGTGATTAAAACCATGTAGCTGTTTCCTGACCCTTTAGTGTACAGACACGGGTCAGCTACCCCACGTTTGAAACCAAATTGCAGCAATGTTTCATTAAGACAAATATTCCAGGCTCTGGCTGACTGCTTCAGACCATAAACCGCTTTGTTAAGATACCAGACTTTTCCCTGTTTACATTCAAACCCCGGAGCTGGCTCCATGTATATTTCCTCCTCCAGAGGAGCATTTAGATATGCAGTCGTGAAATCTAAATGATGCACCTGTAAATCCCTTTTCGCAGCCAGTGACAGTAGCAACCTTACTGTTTCTGCTTTTGCAGTGGGTGAGAACGTTTCATCATAACTTTCTCCCCACCTTTGCGAAAAACCCCTGGCAATTAATCTTGATTTAAATATGTATTCTCCCGAAATTGACACCTTCCGTTTGAATAACCACCTGCTGCCAGTTATTTTTACTCCTGCTGGTGCTTTCACCTCTGTATATACATTGTTTCGTTTGAATGATTCCATTTCACTGCTCATTGCCTCCAACCACCGTTGCTTTTCTGTATTAGGCAAATTATTTACTTGTTCAAGGTTCTCAGGCTCAACATATGTAACATTGCAAACTCTTGCACCTCCTATTACAAACCTCTGGGGTGGAACACCTTTGTTACTCCTCTGAGATCTTCGGATCTCAATTTCAGTACTGCCTTCACCGGCTTCCACAATGGCTTTCCCTTCCCCACTCGAATCGGCTTGTAAAGATTGTTTTGAATTCCTTGGGCTTTGGCCCCCCTCTCTCGCCAGCTGCTGCGGCTTGGCTGGCTCAGAGTCATCTACCGGAATTAAAACTTCTGGGTTTGCATGTATACGTTGCCAACCTTCCTCAACAAAATCTGCATTTTGAGAAATGATCACCCTGGCATTCCCTCGTGAAAACCTCCAGGATTTCCCAGTTCCAGCATATCCCACAAAACGCAACCTTTGTGATCTCTGTTCTCCCTTCCTTCTCATTGATTTGGGAATATGCACGTATGCAAAACTACCCCAGACTCTAAGGTGGCCAAGCTCCGGAGCCCTGTTAAATAGCTTTGTATACGGTATATTATCAATCACCATAGACCAGGTTCTATTGCACAGGTAGTTGGCTGCAAGGATTGCTTCACCCCAAAAATGCGAGTTTGTGCTTAGACCAGCATCAGTTAACAAACATCTCATTATTTGTTGAAGATCCCTAAATTTCCCAGACACAATACCAGTATCTCTGACCTTGTGCATTATACCATTTGTTCTCATGAACTTTTGAAACTCTCCGCTCAAGTACTCCCCACCCCGGTCTGTTTGTAGAGTACGTACTTTCGTGTTAAACTGCTGTTCTGCATATGCTACCCAGTCACGGAACACAGAAAAACACTGAGCTTTTTGATTCACCAGATACACCCATGTGAACTTTGAATACTCATCCATAATCAGTACCACATATCTTGCACCACCTTCACTGGGTTTGAAGGGGCCACACACATCAGAATGCACCAACTCAAACACTTCATTGACCTGCCTGTTTGACTTTCTACTTATTGGCTGCACCCTAGATTTTGCTTGTTTGCACACTGCACAGTTTAGATACTTTTTGCACCCTTTCAATGTAACACCAGAACAAGACTCTGCAGTCTTCTTAATTACACCAAATCCTGAATGCCCTAATTTCCTGTGAAATGTGTGTAAACATCCATCGTGTAACGGTGTATTATTAACCATGGCAATGTGGGGAGACAACACATATAGCCCATTTACCAGGGAGGCTTTGGCAGCAAGCTTCCCACCTTTGAGTATTTCACAGCCAGCTTTTGTGAATACCACCTCATACCCATCATTGGTCAAACAAGATACAGACAATAGGCTATAGTCTAAATTGGGGACACACAGAACATTCTCCATCTCTGTTTCTAAATAGGGTACTTTGCACTTCCCCTCACCCACAATCGGACACATGCTCCCATCTGCCAACGTGACAGTGTGACTACTGCTTTCTTTAGACACCTTGTTAAATGATACAAATGGCAAGGACGAGTTAGAAATTGTCTTTGAACTCCCACTATCAAGAATCCACCTTGATGTAGGCTGACTTACGTTCACCCTCACAGTGGCAGACACAGAGTTACTACAACGTCCATCTTCCTGGGGTTGTTTCTTCTTCTGTGGACCGCCCTTCTGCAAGCTCGCCTTACAGTGCCTCTTGTAGTGTCCTGGCTGCCCGCATCTGAAGCACCGACGCACGCTCAAAGCTGCCTCCGTGTCTTCTCCGGCATTTCTCGGTTGCTCTGCGCTGTAGCTGTAACCCGACACTCTCACCCCTCCTCGGCACGAATTCCTTCGGATGGAGGGAGCTGTCGTCTGTTTCTGCTGCTGCTGTTTCGCTTTCCTCCTCTCCTCTTCTTCCAGGAGACGGCCAGCAAGATAATCCATTGTTAGATCATCTTCTGGGAGCGAAGCAACGCTACTGACCAGCAAGTCCCAGCTCTCATCCAGGGATGACAGAACGATCTGGACTTGGTGGATTTCTTCATATCTCTGACCCCGCTCAGCAAGCTTCATCAGCAGCTCCTGTATCACTTGCAAATGGTCAGAAACTTTCTCCCCGGGCAGCAACTGCTTCCTGTACAGTTGCCGTGCCAACAGGATTTTACAACTTGCAGAGTCCCGAATATGTATCCTCCTGAGAGTAGCCCAGCAGTCGGCGGCATTCTCCAGCGATCTGACATGCAAGAGTTGTGCATCGGACAGAGACAGCACAATCATTGCATGAGCTCTCTGCATCCGTCTGCTCTCTTCAGGGGTTGGGCCGTACGGGGGATTGACAACAGCTATGTCCCATAAATCCTCCTGCATCAGGAGCATTCTGGTCTTGAACTCCCAAGCCAGGTAATTCTCACCCGTCAGCTTGTCCACCACCACTCCCGGGTAGTGTTGCACCACCGCCATCGGTACGCCGTCCACGGTCTGCACAGGGGGAGCTGGTTCTGGAATTCTTCCCTCCTCTATCTCCAGAGGATCACTCTTTAACACCGGCTCTGACTTCACCGCCTTAGCCGTCTGTTCTTCCAGCTTTGCAGGGTTTGTTGCCAGAGAAGGACCTGCGATACAAAGCCCTAGCCAGGAACTTTGCAGCGATCAAAACTTCTCAGCACCCAAACAAAAACACCTTACTGGACCTTAGCCAAAAACAAAACTCCACGGATCTCAATACCCAGTGCCACAGCTGCTGCTGGGCCCATAACCTGTTGGAATACTGAACCACTGGGGGAAAAACAAAGCTAAGCAACTTTGTCCAGTGGCTGCAGATTCGAGTTGTGGCGTTAGGGTAGTTTGAGAAAAAAAACCATGTGCAAGGCCAGTAGGCGAAAAAGCAAAACACCAAGTCAGTTTCTTTCAAACTCTAAAGTTTACTAAACTAAACTTGTAAAACATGAACAGATTAAAGAGTGATATATTACAAGAGTGAAAAACAGAATAGCATGTCAGACAAAACAATTACAGTCATGACATACAAACAAACTCTTATCTACCAGAATGCTCTCTTACCATATATTTACCTATACTCCTTACTCCCAACAAGCTTACAAAGACTTCACACACTTTATATACATTATGGTACAGTCACGTGCTAAATTAGGTAATGCCAGCTGCATCAAGGCATGATGTCATCCCAGCTGCATACAATTTAGCTCGACCCTTGCTCCAATTATTCTGGACACAAAAAACTGTACCGGTCCCTCACTGGGACAAAGGTGAATCTTTCTCCAGTCCTGACCTTGATCAGGCTTGTTGTATTCTGTTCCCTTCTAGCCCGAAGGCAAAACCTGAATATGTGGAACCCATATTCTAACAGGGAGAAGCCCCCCGCCCCATGACACTTGGGACTCATCCTGATCCTCCAGCCATTTTTTGGGCAGGGCACCCTTTGCCCCACTTCTTTTAAGTCAATGGAACCATATTGTCCCCGTTCTTGCTGTTCATTCTGTCTTGGTACTGCTAAAATTACTTCTGACTTTGGAATAGTTTCCCAACAGGTCATGCCAAGTAGCCAATTCATCAGATGACTGACCTTTTCACACCTGCTTTCATCCTACTGCAATATAACTGCCACAATCTCTCCTTTCTTCTCCCTTTTAAACAAAGTTCTATTGTGGGCTCTTTGGAGTCAGCTTCAAAACAGCCTTCCAATTTGCCAATATGATGGATGTCTTATTTATGATGTGCCAGCATGCATTATGCACAATTATGCTTCAATAACAAACAAAACTTCTTTGGCATTTTTGGTAAGGAAATTGTCTTTAATCTGTATTTTTCCCTTCTACACTGAATGCACATAAGATTCAAGTAATAGGAAATACCAGTGGCATTTTCAAATTTCTTCAGAGCCTGCAGCACAACACTATCCTGACAAGAGAACCTGTTCCAGATTCTTCAATATGTTATATTATTCTCAAAACATACTGGAAGGAGCATCAAAGAAGGGACAAAATAAAATGAATCAATGCTACCTATTTTCATAACAGAAGAAAAAAAACAACAACTAAAGACAAGACAGAACCTGAAGACTCACCCCTCAAGGATTTTAAGACACAGTGGGCTATTATTTCTGAGCTATTATTTAGAAACCACTCTCCTAAGATTCAGTTACCAAGAAGCAAAGAAGAACCACCCATCACTGTAGTTCAACACCTAGGAAACAAGTCAGCCAAAGCTAAGGACTTTGTTTTGTAACCGTTCTGTGTTTTTGCGTTCACAAACGGTGCACCGAACAGAGCTAAAAGGAGAACGATCGTGAACAGACTCGCGTGAGCCGAACAAGGCGAGTTCGCTACTGTTCGCACTTGCTGAACGGTTCCCCAAAAATTCTCACACAACCCTAAAAGGTTGTGTGAGAATTTTTTGTGAACTGTTCAGCAAGTGCGAACTCGCCTTGTTCGGCTCACGCGAATCTGTTCGCGAATATTCTCCTTTAGCTCAGACCAGCTCACCGTTCCAGAATGCAAAAAAACCAGAACGGTGACATCCCTAAGATTTCAAAAGGGAAAGAATGAAGCACATAGTTAACTGTCCCATTGCAATCAGTGGGTCATAGAAGTGCTTATGTTGGCTGGATTAGGCCCATAATTTTTACATACCTACTAAAATGATTTTGGAAGTTTGATGCATGTTTTTGGAAAATGGAATTCAACAATAGTAAGACCGAAAAGAAATATTTTCATTATCAAGACTTCCCCACACTGTACTGTGGGCAAAATACAACATGTAGACAACATCAACAAATTCAGAACCAAATTGGGTTATTGGGCCACATTTGGGTGTCCGTAATTACACAAGTTTATGACTCAAACCAAGTAGTACATTTATTTCATTTCTCACATTTTACAAACTGGACTTATTAAAGTAGGAACAGAAACATACTGAGGCCAGTTATGAGAGCAAGGATTTGAAGCAGTCATAATAATGAATAAAACCCAGCCATCTCTTTCACCCTCGATCCAAATTTACTGGTCCCAAGAAAGCGAAAACATGTTTCATCACTATTTTCAATAGAAAACCATTTCTATCTGTCAAAGAAAAATGACAAATACCTGCTAGGGCCAAGGGCAGCAGCCAGCTCAATACTGGTAATTTCTGTCTGATCCTAGTAGGTTTACTCAGAAATCTATCCCACTGTAAGACTTACTTCCAAGTGTGCATAGGATAGACACTTTAGAAATAAACCAACAGTGCAATCCTATACATGTCAGCTCAGGAGCTGAGTTCCATTCAATTCAATGAGGTAAGCAGGTACAGGATTGCAGCCTAAACAGCTTCCCTGCAACAGCAGCTTCTTTCCACTTTGATTTCTGAACTGCGTGATCCTCTTTAACAGCTTGGTAAAGTAATCATGCTTATCATCTTATCTACAAAGTGTCTTATTCCTCCAGTCTTGAGAGAGAGAGATAAAAAAGGGGGTTGAAAAAAAAAAGAGAAAAAGAAAAAGAAATGGAATAAGCTGAAGGAAGTACACGTAACTTGGGAGATTTGGGTAATAAATCAAATGTATCACCACCACACTTGTAATTTGTCATTCGTTTCTGGAATGCTGACAGCATGCTCAGCACCGAGACTTAAAATAGAATAATTTCTTTTCTATATACTATTAATAAATAAATAAATAAATAAATATTACTGTTACTATAATTTTTTTGCAGCACTGTGGTTTTAGAATCATCTTTCTTTGAGGAATAAATGCTTCAGAACTTTAAAGAGTGCATGGAAAATCGATTTCTGCCATCACTTGCCTGAGGGCTGGACAATGCCCTGACTGCATTCAGGTAAGATCCTGAGCAAAAAGTATTTCCTGCACCATGGACGATAAGCCCTTTCCCATCCTTCCAGTTTTCCAATTCAGAAACTCTTTCCTGTAGTTCTATCATCATCGTTCCTGTCATTAAGAGAAAGAAGAGCCAAGGGATATCTTCAGCGAGTAGCCTTATAATAAAAATAAGAGGGCAGAAGAAGAGGCGACGCTACTGATAGCTATCCTATTTTTTACGACTCAAAAAACCCCTTATGACTCGCATGCAGAAATGTTGCAATGGAAGGCTAAGAAGCCTTCCTCAATCTGGTACCCTCCAAATGTTTTGGACTAAAACTCCCAGCATTCCTGACTACTGGCCATGCAAGCTGGGGCTGATGGGAGTAGAAGTCCAAAGCATCTGGAGGACACAATGTTGGGGAAAGCTGATTTAGATCAAGGGGCCAGGGAAGGCCAAAGAGTTTTAGGCCAACACAACTGTCGGTGACATCCCTACATCATGAATGCGGCAACTCTTTTTGGGTGCTGGTTATAAAAGACAGGGACTCTGGAGAGCGTGACACACACAAATACTACTTTAAAATATCCAATTCAAATGCTGTTCATGTGCAGAATGGAGTTCCTATTAGGTTGACTTAGCCTTGTCTGTTCCTCCTTGGTGAAATGATGGTGGGAGAAAAGTGCTCAGCAAACCTGACTGATGTGTCTGGAATGGTTCCATGTAGAGAGAGGAGAAAGCAAAATGGCAGCAAGACATTCTTGGCCTCTCCCCATCTTTAACAGAGGCACATCATTCTCTACAATCCCCAAACTTCTTGGATATTAGCTACTGTACTTAGTACTTTCTACTATTTACTACTAGACATGCTTTTCACCAATACTCTCTAGTTTTTTTAAAAAATGTTGGGTCAGTTTCCCCATAGATATTGATGCAGCATAATTTATGCCTTTGTAACCTTACAGCTTCTATTCTGGTAATAAAGGATGATGTAATGAAAACTGTACAGTTTCTAATTTAATTTTATTCCTCCTCCACCCTTGCTTTCATTTATGGTTTTTTTTTTTTTGCTATAAGTTTCAGAAACTCACAACAAAAAAATTATACATAAATAAATACAGGATGTTTTGGATCATGGATACTATTTTCCTTGCAACTTGAATAATTTAAGTATCCTAGCCAAACACTGGCACGATGCAAAACACAATGGGTTGTATCCAATTAACACCCCACCAATAACAACCTGCTTCCATCAGTAGAATGGGGGGGGGCATTTTTCCGCCTCCCACCTGCATGCCCTCAAAATTTGCTCTGCAGCAGATTTGTGGGGATGCGGGGAGCTGCAGAGGGGAGGAGAAAGTCCCACTTGTGTGAGGTTTTATTTCTCCCAGTTGCTCAGCTCCTGCCAATGAAGGACCACTGGGAGAATGGTACATCTGGTACAGAGGGGGCCACATGCTAACTGTAATGCCCTTCCTCGGGAAGTCTGAGAATCAAAGCACTTTCCAGAAGCAACACAAGGCATTTTTTATTTAGTCTGGCATTCAGCGGGAATCATGGGATCATTATTGGGTTAGTCTAGCTGTATTTATATATTGAGAACCCTTATAAATATTGCTGCACACCTGGAGACTTAGGGGAAGATCAGGTTATGAATGTAAATAAACCAAGAAATATATAATGGGTTGAATCCTGACTTAGTCATACTTAAGTTAGTCTAGTCTAAGTATGACTATGTCTGGATCCAAGCTGTTGTGCCTTAAAACATGAAGGCGGATCGGATGTAAAGAACAAAGAGAAAAGAACTGGGACAGTTTATGGAATGCCCTCCAATGGTTATCCTTTCAGCACCAGGCAAAGTTCTTTCTTTTCTCCCGGGCATTTTATAGGCTTAGTTTTTAGATTCTATGGCTATTCTTACATATCTCAATATTTACCCTTCCCTGTGCTGTTTTTTTTGTTTTGTTTTGTATTGTATTTTATTCTTTTAACTATCTGTATTGTATTGTATTCTTTTAAATGTTTGTAAACCACCCAGAGAACTTTAGTTATTGGGCAGATTAAAAATATAATTAATTAATTAATTAATATGAATGCAGCACCCCGAAGGGTTTTGACAAATGGCTTTTTCAGGGTCTAAAGTATCTAATATTATTACAGAGGCCCTGTGAAGAACAAGACCCATTTAGCACCTCTATGATTAAAAGCTAAGTCTTCTCACTGCTAATGGTACATGTTATGGTGTCATTTTTGTCTTTGCATATACTTGAGGGGAAGTAAACACTGCAACATATTGCTAATACCTGTAAATGCATTCAAAAACCTTGGGTTGTTCAATGTAAGTATGCCAATGCCATCAACTTCTTTAGAAAGGCCGACAGATCCACCAGTGAACTGCTGGAGCTTTTTCTTTATTTCATCCTCCTGAAATCCATGGTTACGGTTATAGAGAGACATAGTTCTTTGCAGCAACAACCTGCTGTTAGTAATTCGACAGAAACTCTTCCATAATAAAATGGTCATTTCTGGAAAGGAACACACAGGAAAAGTCAGTCCAGGGCTATGTCTCTTGTGTTCTCTTTTTGAAACCTACCTTAAGATCAAATGTCTCTACTCCACCCAGATCATCAAGTACCTGATTCAGTTTAACAGTCACGAAAAGCCACTGACTCAGATGAAAAGACAAATATGAGAGACATACAAGCTAAGGACTGGAGCTGATTAGGGAAGAGACATGGACCCCGCTGCTGCATAAGAGGCAGAGGGTTGGGAATAAACATGTTTACATGAGTCAGCATTGTGGCTCATTGGTCCCTGGCTTTCAACAGCTGGAGCAGACTCGGATTTGGCAGAAGAGAATACAAGGCTGCTTTTGTGATTTGGGGATTGTATTTTTACAAAAATACAATCCCAAAAGCATGTTTTGAAATGCCGTACACTACCCCAAACCATCAGGAAAATCTAAATATGAACTCCTCTAACGAGTGCATAGAGGGATGTGGACAGCTGGCAAGTCCGTACCTGGTGCTCCACATGAAGCCATTTCCACAGAGAGTAGTACATAAAGATTATGCTGCAGGCAAATATTTTATTTTTGCTTAATCCCCAACATTCAGGTGTGGACCACTCCTTCTCTGGCTCAGTGCCCCCCCTATGGCAGCCTGCCTGCCGTTCTGTCACTGTGATGGGTTCTAGGCTGGCCTCAAGTCCCATTCTCACAGCAGAGAGGACTTCTTCCCAGCTTGCATCAAGCTCCTAGGGGATTCCACTTCTACCCCCTTTTTTTCCCTGTCCGCCCCCCACCCCACTCATTTTTCAGGATGTCCTTTGCTTCTTGTGGGCTGCCCTGCCATTCAGGTTTTCTCCCCAGCATTACCTGTCTAGGTGCTCTTCCATCCCCGCAAATTCCTTGGTGCTGGTGCTCAATGTTGTTGCTACAGGCATTTCTGGTCTTGATGGAGCACCTGGTGGTCCACAAGTAGGTCCAGGACTGCAGCATTGGCTCTGATCTTTAAGTAAGTATGGGGAGGCTCATGTCCTGCGCTCACACAGGACTTCTGCCAAGTAGTGAGCCAGTGTGCTGCAGTGGTTAAGATTGTTGAGACTATGACTGGGGAGACCCAGGTTGAAATCCCCACTCAGAATGAAGCTCACTGGGTGACCCTGGGCCAGTTGCTCTCTCTCTCAGCCTAACCTACCTCACAGGATTGTTGTGAGGAAAACTGTGGAGGACCATCTATGTCACCCTGAGCCCCTTGGAAGAAAGCTGAGATATAAATGCAAATAACAGTAACAAGAACAACAGGGCCTATGAGACAGGGCTATCTGGACCAGTATCTTGGTCCCAAGGAGTAAGAGCAAAAGTACATTGTGCTCAAGCATCATGGCAGAAATGACACCTGTCACCTGGTTCTTCTTCTTCTTCTTTTTTTAAAAATATTTTATTTACTTTTCAAAACAAATAACAAAAAACAATAATATATATTACAAGAATATCACACAAATATAACATAAACAACATACAATAAATCATGAAGTGCTCCCCCCCACCCTCCAAGGGACCAATTAATATACTTCTATCCTCTTGATCAAATAAAGTCTAAATTCCAAAAATATAACATATCTTGACAAGGCATGTTACCCTTCCCCTTTATTAATATATTCTTCTTTAACAATCCTTTTTTGCATTTGATACTACTAGTTAGTTTATCATTTAGGGCTATGTCCCAAACTTCCTTATACCAGTCTGTTATTAGGAAAACATGTTGTACTTTCCAATTTCTCGCTATCATTAGCCTGGCCGCAGTTAACAAGTTTACAATTAACTCCTTCATATTTTGGTCACAAATAAGCTTCTCCGTTATTGATAACAATGCTAATTTTGGACAGACCTCTAAATTAGTACCAATAATTTTCGATATTTCTGTAAAAACCTCTCGCCAAAACGCCAATACAATTACAATTACAACTCCACCACATATGAGCATATGTCCCTTTTTCCTGACATCCTCTCCAACAAAATGCAGAACAATTATTATCTATTCTATTTAATCTTACTGGAGTTAAATACCATCTCCAAATTAGTTTATAAAAATTTTCCTTTATCCTAATTGACATCATTTTCACAATCCGTCTATCCCATATATTGTTCCACCCCACCTTCGAGGTCACCTCTTCAAATTCATTATCCCATACTGCCTTAACCTGATCCTCTTGTTCTTTTGCTTTTTGAATCAATCTATATAAATCCCTTGTTATACCTCTTCTTGATGCATTACCTGGTAGGCCATCTCTAGACATGACCATCTTTTCAAAATTAGTTAAATCTCTCTCATACTCAGTTTTCCTTTTCCATTTCTTTGACCACTGTTCTAACTGTAATGAATTTAACCACGATAATCTTCTTCTCCCAACAATTTCCATTATTTGATCTCTAGTCCCCATCTTTTCCACCCAATCGGACAATCTAATAACCCTTTCTTCTCTTAGTTTACCCTCCAGCTCTGATCTTAAGTTTTCAGGAAAATCCTTAAGAGCTACCACCGGAGTTAATGGAGATATCCCTGGTATAAATATGCTCTTCATAGTACCCCAAATCATTAACACATTTCTTAGAAAAGGGTTGTCTATATTTTTTATCAATTTATTATTATTATTTTGAAAAAAAATATTCTCCAAAGTACTAAGTAATTCACATGTTTCTAACTCCAACCACATTAGTTCTTTAGGGCGTGCTATAATATCCACTATATGTCTTAATTGATTCGCTATATAATACCATGTTAAATTCGGCAAACCCAAACCCCCTACTTTTTGTACTTTATACCATCTTGTTTTAGTAATCCTAGATTTTTTCCCTCCATTACAATATGTATTAATAATTGATTGCCAATCTTTAAGTTCCTTATCTGATATCGCACTTGGTATCATTCGAAATAAAAAATTTATCTTTGGCAAAATCTTCATTTTAATCAAAGCAATTCTACCAAACCAGGAAAGTCCAATTTTTTTATACTCCTCTATTTTATTCTTTACCTCATTCTTTAATTTCCTATTGTTCTGGTCTCCCAATTTATCTATATCTTTTGGAATTACAATTCCTAAATATTTAATTACATTATTAATCGTATAATTACTTTTTTTTTTACACATTTCAATCTCTTTTCTTTTACTATAGTTAAACAACAAAAATTTAGATTTATCCCAATTAATCTGTAGCCCCATTACTTCCCCGAACTCCTTTAAATGATTCTCCACTCTATCCATATTTTCCATAGGGTTTTCGATTGTCAAAAGAGTATCATCTGCAAAAAGATTTATTTTTATCTTCTCCCTAATCCCTATCCCACCTATATTTCTATCTTCTCTAAATACATTTGCTAAAATCTCCATTACCAATGCAAACAAAATAGGCGAAAGGGGACAGCCTTGTCTAGTTCCTTGACCTAGGTAAATTTGCTCTGTTAAACCATCATTTACTACAACTGATGAAACATTTTTTGAATACAATTAACTACTCCTCTAAATCTTTCTCCAAACCCCATAATTTTAATTAAACTTTTTAATGCTGGCCATTCCACGCAATCAAAGGCTGGTTCTTCTTATTCCACCTGGTTCTTCTTATGTCACCAGAACAAGCATCCTTTGAGCCCATGACACAGGACACCTTCCTCAGGGCGTTCCCATTACTGAGAATTCATGTACTTCAGTGTCCATTCAGTGTGCCAGAGCCGGGGGGGGCGGGGGATTCTTTAGGCTTAGACCAACAGTGAAATTGGAAGGTCACTCGTTTTTGTTTTGTTTTTTTGTCTGGTACAAAATCCTTAATGAAAGTGTTTCTAGGTTTCTATAAGCATATGGGAAACCACATTTAAGGATATGAATAACAGTTTCTGTGAAAAGAGTGAAGGGGGGGGGAAGAGTATAAGAAAAATGTGGAAAACCAAATAACTCTTATTTTGGACAAATATTTGCAAGGTAGCTTATTATGCAGGTTGGTACAGGAGTCTTGCAAGATGCAAAGGCTTCTGGGGCAAATATTTGTCACACCAGCAACATGTTTTGTTCCTTCCCCACCCTTTAAACATTTATTTTACTCGACATCCAGCCTGAGGGAGCATTTTTATTAACTTGGAAGTGTCTTTGGGTCCTTCTAATAAAGATATTAATTACCTTGCTGTTACTTTTGGATTTCCCTCCCTCAAGGCTAAGCAAAAATACCCCCCCACACACACACATTTGTCACCCCAATCACAGGCAGTGAATTTTGGTCAGGAGGTGCATTTTGGTGATTTTTTTTCCCCATGGAGAAATTTTTCGTAAGTTCAGAGCTTACTCGGTAGCACCAGCACCATTTTTATCCCCCTTGAAGAAACAGCACTGCACTGCCACCGCCACCCAAAAAGCCCTGCCTCTAAAACTTATGAATTACTCCTCTTGAAATCTGCAAGGGGACTGTCACTTAGATGATGGAGTAAATTTGTTTTTGTAGAACCTGAACCATTGGGTTTAAAATGGCAAGAAAGGGGATTTTATTGTTCACCACTCCAGAATCTATTTGGAGCAGTATATAAATGTTGTAAATAAATAAATAAATTTTGCCACGTCCTGATGTTACAAGTTGTTCAACAGTGGAACAGTCTTCCTCAGAAGGTTGTGGATGCTCCTTCAACCACAGGTTATAAAGCAGAGACTGGATGGCCACTTATCAGTGATGCTGTAGTAATGGACTTCCTGCATTGGCAGGGGGACTAGATGACCTTTGAGGTCCCTCCCAGTTCTATGAAACTAGTGTTAATCTTGTCTGGTTATTTGATTTGTTGTTTACTGTTTTAAATTGCTTTTACTGACTGAACACTGCTCTGAGAGGAGCGGGGGGGAGTGTTTCTACTAAAGGATGGAGTAGGAATTGCATAAATAAATGAACAATAAAAACTGATGAATACATTTTAAGGTTTGTGTAAAAATTGTGTAAAAATTAACATTCCTTCAAATTATTTCCCCGATATAAAAAGTTATTTATCTATCCAGGCTGGGCAGCCTGTGGCCCTCCAGATGTTGCTGGACTCTAATTCCCATCAGCCCCACCCAATATGGCCAATGGTCAGGGATGATGGAGCTGGAATCCAGCAACATCTGGAAGGCCCAAAGGTTGACCAGCCCTGTTCTACACCCTCCCTCCAACCCTCCACCCCATTTCAGGCACATCTGCCAGTTTTCTTAGATCCTCTAGGGAACAACGCCATACAAACAAAAATGAGTAGATGGAAGAAAGATGCTGGAAAGGGCCTCCTCCCCATGACACAGGTATTTTTAAAGCAGGGATAATCAACCAGGTGCCCTCCATATGTTTTGGGCAACTTCTTCCTAAAATTCTTGACCGCTGGTTTAATCATGGGTTTAGATTCCAGGTTGTTTGTCCCCCAACAAACCAGAGTTCCAGGTTCAGATGGCACAATAAACAATCCAGGGACGAAGTGTCCTTGAGCTCTTTATCAGAGCAGGCGGACATGCATCAACCAGCACACACATTCATCTTCTGATGCGAACCGGGTCAATGTCACTCTGTTTCACAGAGAAGCTATGAAGCATCCTAAGTTAATATCTGGCAAAGCTCCCACACCACTGGAAGATATATGTTCCTATAGCATCAAAGTACTGGAAGCCATCTACTTTTTATATTGTTATTAACAGAGATTACATTAGAACCTAGCAAAATGCTGGTTCCCAATTCCCTATGGTAATAACTAAAAGAAAATGCCTCTGCTTTTAGACAAATAAAAACTAGAATGGGCAAAGGCAATTTTTATCATTTAATTTTACCTCTGAACGCTTCACCTAAAAAACTAAATGAGAAAAAAAGGAGGGAAGGCAGTAGGCATTACCAGAATTACATCTGTGCTCTTTATTGTTTTTCCTTTCTTCTAACTTATCATATATTTCACTTCCCTAATTTCATCTTATTTTTCCCCCCAGGCATCGTCTTTATTGAAGAGTTCAATTTTTGGATGGCAAATCAAGTGTTTTCCAATTTGCACTGAATTCATTTGTTTTGTCTTTTTTTATGCTCCATGCAAACAAGCCATCATACCTTGGACTACATGGACTCCAACCCTTCATACCCTGCTGGCTGATGGAATCATAGTCCTACACATCTGGAAGGCACATCTGGAAGGCACCAGAGGTTGAGGAAGATTGATGTACGGTATTTCTATGCATGTGGCACAAAGCTGCCACCTTAGTGTCTGTCCGACAGCAAGGTCCCACAGCCCCACAGCTAGCCTCCATTCTTCCAAGGTGACCTGTGTATGTACTTCTTGCCACTAAAGAGACCCCCCCCCCTTCAGTGATGTAGTGGAGCCAGGATTTCATAGATTCATAGAGTGGGGTGGGGTGGGGGTTCAGCATTGCAGGGGCAGGTTTAATAAGCAGAGTTCCCAATCACTCTTTTCCTGGTCCACAGACATTCTAATGCATGTGCATAGCTCAGGGCGGAATCTGTCACTACAATGAACCCCTCTCCATGCACATTCACTGAATGTGCAAAGGAAGTCTGTTAGGGGCCATCATCCCCTGCCAATGCCGACACATCAAGCTACTCTTAAAAAGGTGGTTCAAAATGTATCAAGAAGGCATCCCCAAGAGGTGGGGGGGGTGCACAATGTTTATGTTGTATTTTTTGTTTTATTCATTAGTAGTTGTATGATTGGAAAAAAATCAATAAAACATATTTTTTTAAAAAAAGAAAAAAAAGAAAAGGCAGCCCCATTTCTCCCATCCTCATGGCTCCCTTGGTCGTGTGGCAGGAGAAGCCACAGCCACCTCGTCATGACGCATCAGGGGATTTGGAGGTACAGAGAAGATCCACCAGATTGCAACCTGACAACCTTATTCATAACGCCAGCCCTGGAAAACACAGACCCCATCAGCGCTGCCATGCAAGCCTCATTCTCCACCTCCAGAGACTACAGAAGAAAGAGGGTACAGAAAATGATGGAATGAAGCGCTCGAGCAAAGGTCTCACATAGCAAATGCCAAGCAGTCACAGATCCACAGGATGACAACTACGGTAGCTTGCAGTGGCGTAACAGCCTTGAGAGTTCCTAGCAGTGCTCAGATTTAAATTTTTTTTTCTTTGTCATCACACACTAAACACATATATGACACGTTTATGTCCACTTTCAAAGATGAAACAGATGCCCCGCTTGAAAAAAACTAAGCCAATGATCTTGCAAGATACCCTATTCAGAGATACAGATGTTCAGGAATACTTCCCCCCCCCCCCCACCTGGCAAAGTAGCACTCCAGGCAGTCTGTGCCTTCTGTCTTTCATAAAGTCCATGCACACTGATAGCACTCAATAAATAATTAAGAATTATGTTTACAAATTTTAATTACTTTTGTACTCTAATACAACATATATATTCAGGGGCTTTCTGGTTCCCAAGTGGATTCAAAATATATACAAAATGCAGACTTAACAAATTTTCATCAAAGCTCTTCCCTTCAAAGAGTCTCCATTTTATATTCAACGTCCGCTGAATATTCAAAATGAAAGAGAGTGGCTTACATGATAAGTAATTATTTTGGGATGAAGGTTTTGAAAATAGTAATAATCAACATGTTAAAATAATATTTACCTTAGTTTTTTCCAAAGAACAGGAACAGTCAAAACCTTTTCACCACCATGCATCAGAAATACGTCATAATGCAAAGCACCACAGCCAGTTTGTATAAACACTGAGATAAGAAATTACAAGTGATGGACATGCATTTAAATAATAGTTGTTAGGATTGAATTTGTAAATACGTGAAAAACTTGAGGCAAGCCTTACCTATGCATGCACGCACACTTTATGACTTTGTTCGCATGTAACAACAAACCAGAGTGTTGGTTGAGTATGGGTTGTCATTGAATCATGGGTTGTCATTACATGCAAATCCTACACTATGGTTTAACTATGGGTTGTTAACCACTAACAACCCAGGAAGCGAACCCATGGTTTGTTGCTAGGTTGTGAACTCTGGGTTGTTATTACATGAAAACCAGGTCAGAGTTCACAACCCAAGAAAAAGCCATGGGTTCTCTTCCAAATACCAATTGTAGGTTAACTGTGGGCTGTTTAACCCATGATTAACCTATAGTGTCCAGGTTCAGATGTCACATAGCAACCCCCAATCGAGGGTTAAATATTCAAAATGGCCATGGAACACTCCCAGCACACACTGCAGCAAATCATGGGTTAGCCCATGATTTGCAGCCATCAGGGGCGGACAGACCCAGAAAGAGAACTCCATGGGCTGTTTAAACCATGGGCTGTTGTTATGTGCAAACCCAAAACCATGGGTTGTTTCATCAGGCTAGAGAAGCTGCAGGCAAAAATAGTAAAAAACAAAACCAAAAACAACAACCAGCCACTCTACATGCCAGTACTACATGCCGCAAAGGCATTTGAGATACAGGGAGGGAACAAGTGAAGGAGGAGGAAAACAACCCAGGAATTGAGAAAACAAACCACAGTTTGATTGTCTGTCAGACAAACCCTGGGTAGGCCAACAAACCATGGGTTAAACATGGCTTAAATATAACATAGAGCTGGGAAAATGCTGCAAGCCTTTTTAGTACAGTCATGCCTTGGATTGAGAGCATAATTCGTTCTGGAAACGTGCTTGTAATCCAAAACACTCTTATATCAAAACAAAATCCCCCCAAAAAAATTGTACAGAGATTTTTAATTTAAGCCGTACTACAGTACTTGTATTGCTAGACGTCGCTTGTATATCAAGTCAATATATATATATATATATATATATATTTAAAAATTTGCTTGTCTTGCAAAACGCTCTCAAACCAAGTTACTTGCAATCCAAGGTATTACTGTAAGTGACTTCCTTAAATCAAAGCCCCCATGCCACATCACATGCTGCTTTTCTGAACTTAGGACACATGCCCTTGCATGCATCTCGGGGTCATAATTTTGGAAGTCATGAAACTTGAAAACTGAAAGAAGAAAAGGCTTTGTTTACTTGCTCCTTCCCCTGCCCGCCCCCCACTGCAATCCTTTAGTATTTTGGCTGTCTGTTGACACTCATCATCGCCAACATGACAGCAGAAAACTTGTAAAAATAGGATTCTAGCAATAACGTACACACTCTGCAAAAAATTCCCTAGACTGAGACCAAAGAACATCCTGTCTTCTTGAGGTTAGAAAACAGATGTGAATAGAGACAGCTGTAAGGTGAGGCCATGTTCCAGTCTAAAAAAAATTACAGTTCTTTAAAAAGTTACATCTCTGAACGTTCATAGCTCATTCAGTGGCTGCAATGAATGGTGAACAACCTTAGCCCAATAGGAGGCAGATATAAATCTGTGTGTTTATGTGTGTGATAGATGCATAGGATCTGCATTTGAACATAATTTTTGCCTAGACAGGTGTCCCTCCGCCAACCCACCCTAAAGACATAGACAAACATGGCTGCTTTTCAAGTTATGATGGGTTAAGAGGAGCAAACAAGCATTAATAGCATAGCACATTTGGAAATAATCAATACTGTATAGACTAAACCGGTAGTCAGTTTGGTAATAAAATTCCAAATGGATATATATATATATATATATATATATATAATTATACATAACATATATTATATATAATATATTAATATATAATATATAAAATATATAATTTTTATAATGTTTTATTGTATATATTTTATATTGTACTTTATTGTACTTTTAATTGATTGTTGTAAACCATCCAGAGAGCTTTGGGTATTGGCCGGTACAGAAATAAGATACCGTAAATAAATCTTGCCCAAGAGAGATTAGAATTCTGTGCTTGCTCCACACTGACATTGCACTGTCAAATCGTCACACTTAAGCTTTATAAGATTTGTATAACAGACTCAAGGTATGCTTGAAGGAAACCAAGGTAATTAAAGAACCATCAACTCTAATTACCATAGGGTGCAATCTTATGGCCCTCCAACCTTGTCTGGGGGGCCACAGGAGAACTCCAATTCCCCACTACAACCTTGGAAATCCTTTCTGAGTTCACAGGGGGGAGTCCAAGCATGCAGCACCCTCCCCACCACCACCCCACAGCCAGTGTGGTTCATTCCACGCTGGCTGGGAACTGAAGCCGGAAGACCGACTTCAGTTCCAGTGTGGGGGGTGCTCCCAGGGATGGGGAGGGGAGGGGAGGAGCGAGGCACCACCGTCATATGAAGAATCCCAGTGGATTCTCCTCCTTGCAAAGAGAAGTAAAACATTTTAGACAGTCGAATCGACCAAGTAAATATTTTTGAGGGCAAGGGGAGAATGGAGGCAATCCTATCCGCCGTGCTCCCCCCCCCCCTCAATTGGATGCTCATAATCCTCTGGGTTCAGAGGGTTATGGGCACCCACATAGGATGAAGGCTGCCCAGGCTGCAATCCTATGGGTTGTGCCCTTGATGATCGTAAGCCCCCAGACTCGGGAGGCTGATGAGCATCCTATGCACGGCGGGAGGAGCAGCAGAGGCAATCTTCGCCTCCCCCATCCTCCCTCCCCATGGACTCTTTTGTCCGTCTAGCTGGGGCGCTTCGGAGGGGGAGGGAAGGAGGCTGGAGTGACCTCAGGATAGCTTATATCCTGCCCTTTCCAGTCTCCTCCCCTCCCTGCCTGCCAAAATGCCCCCTTCTCCCCTTCTCCAAGGTCGAGTTCCCGACCTCAGAGAACAGCCAGCACAGTTCTTTCTGCACCAGCTGCAAGCAGGAGGCGAAAGGGGGGGGGGTCAAAGCTCCGATTCCCCCCTGCAAGGTCGGAGCACTGTCTCCAACCTTTTATCAGGGAATCCAAAATATCCTCAGAGGCTGTCTAGTATGATGAAATCCTATTCACACTCCAGGCAAGTTCCACTGTGTCAATGGAACTTCCAAGTAAACATGCACATCCAGACTTAGAAAAATCTATGAGGCCCTGTGATATAACTAGTACACTGTTCAGTCTTAAGCATCATTGGCAGGAAGTCCCACTGAATTCAATCGGGGTTACTCCAAAGCAAGTACATTTAGGATCACAGCTTGTATCTCAGAACCTTACAGATCCTGAAACTCTGTAACACCCTTTACTTTTGAGATTTCAGGTCATGAAAATGTAAGGGCGGGGAGCCCAAAAAGAAAAAAATTGGGAATGAGAAGGAGCATAAGGGAAAGACTAAAGCCCCAAAATCAGAGCTTAATTTGAGCCAAGGATAATCCCTAGATTCCTCTGAGCATATACAGAATACCGTTCCCTGTCAACCTAATGATCTATATTTGGGATTAGCACAAACTTGCCACATAGTCAACTTCTACATAGAATGTTGTGACATACAAAGAAGCTAAAAGGAACCACAGTGAACCCACACCCCCTTCTGGGGCCCAGAGGCCCATCAGTTCCTTTCCACACTAGGAACAGTTTACTGACAGTGCAATCCTATAACATGTCTACTCAGAAGTCTTATCGATTTCAATGAGGCTTACTCTCAGGTAAGTGTGTATAGGATTGCAGCCTTAATAATTAAGCACTACTTTCATTATTAATACAAAGGGGAAGACAAGAAAAAGAACAAAAGCAAAAGGAAGACCTTAATTACAAGAGACGGGGAAGGAAGCCAACAGGAATATAAACTATGCCCGAATTAAAAGCCACTTTTCCCTGCAAGGTTCTTGCAACATAAAGGCTATGTATTTGCACATAGCGCAAAGAAGGAGGGAGAACTCTGAAGTGTCTCACTTCTGTCTTAGTACTTGCAGTGGGGAGGCAAAAAAGGCCCGAGCACAAGCCACGATTACCAACCTGCTCCCCGCGGCAGTGGAAAACGCTGCGGCTTCCCAGAAAGCAATAACCTTGGTGTTACAGCGAAAGCGGTCCCCTAGACAACCGTCACCCTGCATGAGAGATCCCCATCAGCGGAGGCGATGGAAAGGGGCTGGTATAATGATACATACAGTGGGGGGAGAGATCTAGGAAAGGTGCTCATAAACCTGCGGTGAGAGAAGGTGGGGTCATCTGTGTTAAAATCCGTTTCTAATATAACGGATTAAATGGGAGGATTTCTTAGCTACTCTGATCTTCGGAAACCGATGGGTTTTAACTGGAATACAAGACGCTGCGTTCTCCATGGAGCAAGGAACACAACAGCAACAAGAGTCACGCAGACATCACACGCACGCACACACGCCCCCCGGTGGCTTCGCTTTGCACTACAAACACACGATCTATTTTAGACTGAGGGATAGCGGTGTTAAGTCCGTCGCAGCAAAACCAACAAAGAGTCTTGTGGTACCTTAAAAGCTAACAAATTTATTCTGGCATAAGCTTTCGTGGGCACTGTCCATTTCATCAGATGCATGAACTGATTTATATGCACATGATGAGAGGGGTGGAGTGGGGAAGAGATGTGAACTGTCTTGTCAATAGGGAACTGAAATGCAATTTTTTTTAAAAAAAAAATACAGACCGTGATGATTACCTGAACAGTTGCCATTCACAAAATGTTGGTAATGCAGACATCACTACAGTGGTGAGCCAATTAACATACATAGTGTGATTTTAAAACAAAACGAAACACCATTGTCCTTATTCAAACCACAGGAAATAGAGTTTGCTTCAGCAATCTCCTGTTGATAGCTGTCATTGAATTCCCTTTGTTCAAGAATGGCCACCATAGGGAGCAATCCTATGGCCCCTAGACAGCATTTGTGGGGCCATAGAATATTTAGATTCCCAGCTGCAAGGTTGGAGACAGGGCTCCAACCTCGGAGCTGAGAATTGGAGCTCTGCCCCCCTGCCACTCACAGGTGGCACAGAAAGAACTGCGCCAGCTGCCTCTCTGAGATGAGGGATGCAAGCTTGGAGGAGGAGGAAAGGGGGCGTTCCGGTGGACTTGGAAGGAGGAGACCAGAGAAGCCAGGATACAAGCTATCCTGACACCTCTGCAGCCTCCTTACCTCCCCCTCCGAACACTCCAGCTGGACGGACAAAAAAGTCTGTCTAGTGAAATATGCAGGGCAGGAGGACGGAGAGGTGAAGATCGGGGGCTTACAGGCATTGCAATAGGATTGTGTTCTTAAAGTCATTGACAGAGTGTCCTGGGAGGATGAACACACAGAAGTGACTCATATTCAAAACCGCAATACTCTTCTCCCACTGATTTCTGTCAGATGATTATTATTATTATTTACATTTATTTATCGCCCATCTGGCCGGCAAACCAGCCACCCTGGGCGATGTACATAAGATGCCATGATGAGCCTGCCTTATAAGGAATCAGACCATCAATCTGTCTAGCCCAGTATTGTCTCCTCCAACTGGTAGCAAGTTCCTAGCATTGCTAGATACTCTTGATACTAGATACAGTACATTGCTAGATACTCTTGATGCTCTTGATACTGTTGGTGCTAGATAGACTTTTGATGCTAAGGACTGGACATGGTACCAGAAAGCAAGAAAGAACTGGCCAGGCACCACTGAGTTTGCTCTTTAAATCACCAAGAAAGGATGCTTAGAATTTAGATTGCCATGTCAACTAGGCAATATCTTACTGGTCCATCCCGTAAAACTAATATTGTGGTCCTAAAGGACAATACCCAGTCGCACTAATTAAATCACAGTACAAAAAGGAATTCTGATGAGATCATATACAACAGCAGCAGCATCAAGGCTTTTTGCTCTGTGATTTAATCAAAACTGACAATTATATGGAGATGTGTATAAATATAAAAAACAAAAGCAGAAGATGGTGGATCCTTAACTGCTGTGGAAAGGAGAACAGGTAATTTGGAACCCCAAGATGTGGGGGGTAATGAATGCATTTTGGTAAGCATTTCTAGTATTTACTGTTTAATTATTCTATTCTTTCAGAACAGGTTTGATGGTGAATGGAATAAATTATGGTTTTAATCAGACTTTTTATAAAATCCACATCGGCTTTCTAAACACAAGAAAAAGAAATACATATCGTACCTATTATACAAAAGCAGGTGCTAACAGTGCCAACTGGGGGAAATGTAATATCACACTGGCTATATAAAAGTGGTTCTATTTGCCTGCAGACATTATTCAACCAATCTTAAATATTACTGTTTAGAGAGACATTTAATATCTGGGCTTTTATCGGAAGTGCTAGAATCTTCCAGTCTTGTAACAAAAATGCCTATATATACATTTCAGAACACAATTCAGTCCATTAATGGGGCTAGTCAACTAGGCAGCATGACTATTTCAGAATGACATGGGACAGTGTTTCAGATGAGCTCCCTCACACATTTTTTACACAGAAAAAAGTCCTATAACCAGGGAAGGCCGGTGGCCAGTCTGAGTGGCGGGGTGGAGCACAGGTCAGTAGAGGCAGAGCCAGCATGGGGAGTTGTAGCCTAAACATGCATAGGATTGCACCCTTAATGTGTGAGCTGGTCATAAGGCTACATGTGCTAGCCCCTGCGACCTCACCTGTTGGTCATGCATTGAGGAGGGGCCCTACGCATGTACTGACATATAGATGTGGTTCACACAGCATGATAAGCCAGAGTACGGGTCACAAAGAGAACACATGGTTTGTTGTTGGGTTCGGAACTGTGGGTTGTTCGTGGTTAACAAACCATGGTGTGTTAGCA
Source organism: Shinisaurus crocodilurus (assembly GCA_021292165.1). NCBI lineage: Eukaryota > Metazoa > Chordata > Lepidosauria > Squamata > Shinisauridae > Shinisaurus > Shinisaurus crocodilurus. The sequence continues at coordinate 100,319,475 of CM037879.1, read as the reverse complement.
CAGCAGGGTTCATGCAACACAATAACCCACGTTTTCTACAACAACCCATGGTTCAACGACAACCCACACTCAGCCCACATTCAACCCGTACTCTGGTTTGTTGTGTTGTGTGAACCCAGCTGGACAGTATGACCCAGGAAACCCCCACCCCCCCACCCCTTGTGGGTAGGAGCTCTCCATGTGTATGAATGTATGTGCATAGGAGGCCCTTCTCATGCTTGCCAAACATGCGGTCAGCAGGGGGCATGGCAGGTGTACATGTCAGCTGGGGGTGTGGCTAGTGGACATGACCCTACTCCCACACTCAAAACATGAGGGGTGTTCATTTGAAAACCAAGGAAGAAGTATGACCAAAAGACAGTGTGCAATACAGGGGCTAGGATGAAAAGACGGAATATATTGTTATGTGCTTGGGGTCAGTCTAAATTACCTTTCAGGGATCCCTTGTAACTCAGTGCCTCTGATCACAAAGTGATTAAGGATTCCCCCTGCCCCCCCACTCTGTAACTCTTGAATTGGTAGCTTTTGTTCTACTAGGGGGGCTAGCTGCTAGCCCCCCCTAGTAGAACAAAAGTTACCAATTCAATAGCAGCTAGCAGGAAGTCAGGCAGTAGAGTTTGAATAGAAGAGGGAGAAGAGAGCTGACTTGGGATCTTGGCAGAAAAAATCCCCAGGCGGCTGAGGGGGAGGCAAAGGTCTGCTGGACTGGGAAAGTTGTGGACCCTCATCTTTAGCTCAGTGGGAACTGAACACATGTTGAAGACTGGGATGTATGCCAGCCTTCCACAACCTGGTACCTTCCAGATGTTTTGGACTACAACTCCCAGAATTCCTGACCATTGGTCCTGCTGGCTGGGGCTGATATGAATTGAAGTCCAGAACATCTGGAGAGCACCAGGTTGGGGGGGGGAGGCAGATGCATGCAGATAGATAGAGCCATCAGAAAATAATGGACTTTCCAAAGATGTAGTTGCATTAGTCTGTTGCAGCAAAAACAAGGAAGAGTTTTGAGGCTCCTTAAAAACTAACGGATTTATAATGCCATAACTAGAGCCCTCTTCATCAGATGTGTTATCCTTGAGCTACAGGTATATAGGCCATGGTGTGGAATAAACAGTGAGGTCAAAGAAAATGAAATGCAGAAAGTACAGACGGGGACAATCACATTATTAACACTGGCCATTCACAAAACAGTTGTTACTGATAGCACAAACACCCTGGGAGTGGGTTAGCTAATTAACAGCTGTATCTTTTATCCCTATTCAAGCTGCAGGAGATAGAATTAAACCTCTTGATGAATGCTAACCCAGCAGTCTCTGGCCCTAATCCCCCTTTGATGTTTCTTTGCTCCACAATGGCCACTTCAAGGTCAGTGAGAGTGTCCTGGGAGACTGATACGTCCCCCCACGGCTTTTTGAATATCGTCATTTCTGATGTCAGATTTGTGGAGCTATGCCTTTAAAACAGGTGTGGGGGGATCTGTGGCCCTCCAGCTGTTGGACTCCAACTCCAATAAGCTCCAGACAGCATGGCAAATGGTTGTGGGCGATGGGTCTTGTACTCCAGCAACATCTGGCCAGATTCCCCATCCCTGCTCTAGTTGATCATGTGTTTTCAGGCTGCAGACCCATGCCCACTTCTCTGGGAGTAAGTAAACCCCATTGGACTCAGTGAGATTTGTTTCTAAGCAGATGTGTGCAGGATGGCACTGCCAAGCTGCCCTGGAAAACGTTACCAGCAACAATTGCAGGTAGCAAAACATGTCATAATCGTTGATTGCTGTAAAATCAATGTAGTGTTTCTCTTGGCAGTATGCTGCCACCTTGTGGCAAAATAGGCAACAACATGTTACTATCACAAAGGTGTTGACTAGTCCTATCCCATAGTATCAACAGTCTGAAATGTGTACTTTTCATGAGCAAATGTGCTGCCTCTGCTTCTTTCTTTTGGCCAACAATAGCACAGCAGTATTGCCAAAACTTGGGATAATCTGCAAACTTTCGAACTCGCTAAAATATAGGACCAGATAAATCTTGGACAAGGTTGGGTTGTTAATCTTCCAGTTAAGGGAGACTGTTGGCCAGGCCCTTCAAAACTTTATGGTTCCACTTCTCAAAGGAGTTTCCTGCTGCAAGAATTACCCTTTTTTTTTCCTGTAAATAGAGACTAGTGCACACTCACCATCGGGTGCAGTGCTCACACTCCATTCTCAGTTTTCCTGCATGCATATTGCAGCAGTTGTATGGCCACCTTCCCCAACCCGCTGTTTACATGCAATCAGCTAAACAAGATGAAACTGTAGTCAATTTTTCCAATGCAAATCACCTTGGAAGGGAGATGGGGCTGATCCCAAAGTCCCCCATTGTCCAATTCCCCAAAGATAATCAGTACTACAAGCTCACCACCACCACCACCACTGCCACCATCTGTTTTATGTTCTCGCCCTCACAGTCTTCTGTTCCATGTATCATAGACAAAGAATGAAAAAATATTCCCTTTTAGACCCACTGAAAACAATAGTGGTGAGAGTGTTGGACTGGGACTTTGGAGATCTGGGTTCTAGTCCCGACTCAGCCATAAAACTCACTGGGTGACTTTGGGCCAGTCACTGACTCTCAGCCTAACCTACACCTCACAGGGTTGTTGTGAGGATAAAATGGAGAGGAGGATGGATGATCATGTAAGCTACCTTGGATTCCTTGGAGGAAAAAAGGTGGGATATAAATGTAATAATAAAAATGTAATAATAAATACTAAGGTAGCAGTAGGCGTGCAACCTTTTCCAAAGGGCCCAAAAATATAGCCACTTCTTTTTTATTTAAATGTATCTATGTTTAATATTTGCTCACTGACTTAAAGTTTCGGGGGTGGGGGAAGGATGGAGGCTAGATAAATTAGTCCAGCCAGTTCATTTATTTACACCTTCTTTGCATCCTTCTCTTCTACCCAAAGTTCACAGCAATGCACATGGGGAATTGTCCCATTTTGTCCTCATCACAACTCTGTGATGGTCAGTTAGGCTCTAAGGCAGCCTTCCCTGATCTGGTACCCTCCAGATGTGTTGGTCCACAGCTCCCATAATTCCTATTTGGAACTGGCCATTCTGGCTGGGAATTCCAGAAGTTGCCGTTAAACATCCTCTGTGGGGTAGCAGGTGGTAGAAGTCTGCTCTAAGGTGACCATGATGAAAAGGACAGGCATTCCATGCATTTAATAGCTGTGTAGAGGAAGGAAATTCAGCAGGTGGGCCTTTTAGCACGCCCTGCATCACAAACTGCACACAGCTCTTACGGGTCCAGACGCCTTGTCCCTTTTTTGCATCTGTAAACAGGCTGAAAGACTGGGGGCTTCTCTATTTTGTGCTTGTGATTTTTCACTCATGGTAGTTTGTGGGTGCTTTACACGATGTCATCATCCTCCAGGGCCTCTCCCATGCTTTCCAAGCATTTCCGTGCTTCTTTTTAGAGCGAGGAAAGTGAGCTATTATCTGGCAATTGCACTAAAACAAACACGTGTATCTTCACAATTGCGCTATGCCACAGCGCCACCTCATGGTTGTGTGATGGAACATATAGGAAGGCAGAGAGAAAAAAGCACATGTAAAGGAGCCAATCTTAATCCTGCAAAAAATCCGGAAGCAGAAGCCTTGGTAAAGTGCTGGGTTAAAAGCCTCATGTAGAGAAGAAGCCCTGGGACTTGGCCAAGACAACCCAATTAACTTCATGGCTGAATAGGGATTCGAACTCAGATCTCCTTGATCAATACAACATTTTATTCAGTACCTCACCATCTATAATCAGCTAGGTGATGTTACATTACTGTATGATTTTATATTGTTATCTCATTATTTCTCCAAAGAATGCAGGAAAGCATGCCAGTGGTAGTGCCAGTATAAAGGGTTCATACCAAATATTGCTGGTTGCCGGCCAGATGGGCGATTAATAAATGTAAATAAATTAATAAATAAATAAAATATTAGATAGCTTGTCCCTTTGGAAGCAAAAATACAATTTGAATCATTTCTAATCCTGCCCATTCTCTGCTCAGCTCTATGCCATGCAGGAGCTGTCAGTGATCACACCAAGAGGTATCGGAAACCCAAATGATCAATTTCATGATATATGGCAGTGAAGGCGAACCTATGGCATGCGTGCCACAGCTGGCATGCAGGGACCAATCTGTGGACACGCGAGAGGAGCGAGATCAGGCAGGGATTGCAGCGAGGATTCCCGAGGGGAGGGGCAGGAGAGCAAGCGGAGAGAGGTGAGGCGAGGCGGGGAGGGCAGCTGCCGCTGTAAATGCTAGGTCGGCTCCTCTCCACCTCTGTCACGCGCACACGCGCGCTCTCAGCCCTGCCTGCCTGCAAAGGAGTGGCTGGGCTGCTCCTTTAAATCCCTGTGCTCGTGCACACTCCTCTTCCTCCAGCATTGCCTACCTCAAAGCAGATTCTTCAGGCCCAGTTGCTCTGAAAAGTCTCCCTCTCTCTCTCTCTCTCTCACACACACACACACACACACACACGTTCAAGAAACAAACAGACTGACCCACTGCCTCATTCAGACACAGCAGCCAAACAGGACACACATACATACACAGCCAGTCCTGGCCCAGGACATTTTGCTGCCTGAAGAGGACTGGCAAATGCCTCGCATTTCTCACTGGATGATCTGGGCCAGTCACTACCTCTCAACCTAACCTACCTCACAGGGTTGTTGTGAGGGTAAAAATGGAGAGATCATTTGTTCCTGGAGGAAAGGCAAAACAAATATGAGAGCCAGTGTAGTGGTAAGAGACCTGGGTGCTAGTCCCCACCTGTTGCTGTGTTTTTAATGTTTGAATATATTAGTTTACTGTTTTTATCAAGTTTATTTGTGATTGTAAGCCACCTTGAGTGCCAATTTTCTTTGTACCCCTTGAGTGCAGGGTACAAATCAAATCAATAAATAAAACCCCGCCCATTAGCAGACTGGATAACTCTGGACTACACCGTCAGTAGAAGAAAAACTTCAAAGAGTGCGTTGCAAACACAATACAGAAAGAAATAAGGGCATAAACGCACGCAAGATCTCTTGCTTGCTTGCTCTCGCTAATGCACACACACACCCTCCTCGCTCACTACTCTCCTCTTAAAAATAATTCAAAACCTCAAAATACTCAAGTCTCATGGTGCTCTATTCCTCCAGCTGCTGCATAGTCAGAGAGAGCCTCTTTCATCATTTATTTACAGTGGTGGAGGATCGGTTCCTGCAGGACCGGTGCAGGGCAGTTTGGCGCCCTAGGCTAAATTATATTTAGCGGGGGGGCCTCTCGTGCCGTGGGGGGGGGCTCCGGAGCAAAGCAGCCCTGCTCTGCAAACCCCACCACCACTGCTGCCGCCGCCGGTGAACCCCCCCCACTCACCCCGCCGCCGGCGAACCCCACCCACCCACCCTGCCGCAGCTAGACCCCCCCCGCCCACCTGCCCGCCGCCGCCGCCGCCGCCGCTGCCACCAGACCCCCCCGCCCGCCACCGCCGCCACCACCGGACGCCGCCCGCCCGCCCACGCCGCCGCCACTGCCACCGCCCCCCCACCTACCTTCCCCCCGCCTCCTCCAAAAAGGAAGTGACGCGACGGGACCCCCGCACTCTGTTTTTGGCCGGGGGAAACCAGGGCAACAGGGCTGTTTAAGCCCTGTTGCCCTGGTTCCTCCCGCCAAAACAGAGCGCGGGTGGGGCTCCGGAAACGGCGCGGAGAAGGTAGGTGTCGGGGCGGAGGCGGCGCGGGGTGGGGGGGAGGTGGCGCGGGGCAGGGGGGAGGCGGCACGGGGGGGCGGTGCCCAGGCTCGGCCCCACCACTACCTCTGGGCGCAATCCCCCGCACTGACCTTGCTTTGTCGGCGAGGCAGGCGGGCGGGGCAGGAGCGTGCCGGCAGCGAAGAGGAGCGCAGCGTTTCTGTGCCCTCTTCAGCTACGCGCCCTAGGCAACAGCCTAGTTTGCCTAGCGGTAGCGCCGGCCCTGGGTTCCTGAACTCAATGGAATTTACTTCAAAGTAGACATGTATAGGATTACAGCCTAAATTACATGTTAAATTCAGGATTACCAAGTATAGATCCTAATTACCAAAAACACTAATGATCTTGTTCTTTCTCACAGTGTGGAACAGAATGATTTTGTTCTAGAATTCCTGTTACAGAATTCTTTTCTTCATTGTTATCACATTTAAAAGATTTTGAAGAATGATGCACAGAGCATGGCTTGGATGTAAAGCCTTAACATGACCTGAGTGCTGCACATGTTGATCTCAAACTAACGGAGTATGAGCCAAGGTTTGACAAATTATCAGCGTGCATGCAATAGCAAAAATCACATTAATTGTGCAAAAGCATGCCCAATGGAAACTTTTACCTAATGCAGTGTTTGCAGTCCAAGACATAAAGTGTTTAAAATGTGTTAAGCACGTGTAGTTTTCTTGTTTATCTTGCTCATCCTAGTACAGGTTGACTTTTACTTTTACTAATCCGAGACCTGTAGAAGCAGGGAAAGGACCCGGGGTAAAGCTTGCCCCATACAATTTCAGTCTGGCATATAAGTTGAGAATCCCTTATCCAAAAATACATGTGCCTAATTATTTAAAAAGTTTGTATAAATTCCCTTCAGGCTATGTGTACAATGTAGTACTATAATAATTTTTTGAGTTGATTTTTTTTTCCAACAAAGAACTGTTTGTATCATTGAAAGCTATGTTATTGTGTTTTTCTTTTAAGACAAAAGATGTTAATTAGTTCAGACAACTGTATGAGTTGTTTTTCTAAAACTAAAACCTCGGTATTCAGATTTAATTGCAGTGTTGGCACTTTGAAATAAATAAGTTGGTTTTGTGTTGCAGTTTGGGCACTCGGGCTCAAAAAGGTTCGCCATCACTGATATATGGCAATTATAAAGGAAACTCTCTTTGCTAGAAGATATATTTTTCACCTTCTGATTGTTATGCGGCGGCGGCGGCGGAGGAGGAGGAGGAGGAGGAGGAGGAGAGAGAAGAAGAAGAAGAAGAAGAAGAAGAAGAAGAAGAAGAAGAAGAAGAAGAAGAAGAAGAAGAAGGGAAAAGATAGTTTGTTGTTTCCAGTAAGGTCACTAGGTGGCACTTGGCTCTTGAACAGTTTTTTTTTAAAGTGAAGCCTGAGAACTTCTGATCACTGCAAGTTCGTTCAACAGAAACATTAATAGTACAGTACTAGTAATATATTAGTTTAAAGGCATATTTAACAACCTGCTTTTTTCAAAGGCAAGATAGGACAAAGCAGGGACGGGGACTCGGACTCGGGGACTCGACTCGTGAGTCGGACTGAGTCCCCCCTCTGACTCGACTCAGACTCGAGTCCTAATATTTTTAATGGGACTTGAGACTCGACTCGGGACTCGAGACCAAGGACTCTTCAACATCCCTGGGCTGTGCCAGAAGGAGTGGAGAGGAGTGCAATCGCCGGCGAAGAGTAAGGGTGAAATTGTGATGAGACCTCACCGTTCCAGAATGGGGGCCAAACATTTAGAAAAAAATCATGTTCCTCAAATGCAACATGGATAGGTTTTAGGAAGTACAGCAAGTTTATTTTTTAAAATCATTTTCCTAAAATGCAACCTTTCAGACATTTTGGGTTTGGTTGCCTCTGCCTGCCTGTTTGGGGTTCCCTGCCTCCTCTGCCTGCCTGGTCTCTTCTTGACCAGTGCAGTTCCACAGTTTGAATTGTCCAAGACAAACGCCTCTCTGCCTGCCTGCCTGCTTTGGGGTTCCCTGCCTCCTCTGCCTGCCTGGTTATTTTGGGTTTGTCTGCCTGGTCTGTTCTTGTCAAAATCAGTGGCAGAGTTTTGAAATAAAAAGGCACACTTGTACCTAGAATTTATTTAAGCCACACATGAAGTAGCCTTATTTTGTTGGGGGAAAACCCCATTGATTTTAATAGGGACTCGTGGAGTCAGCTTTGGGAGGGACTCGGGACTCGGGACTCGTGAGTCACCATTTTGGACCAAAGACTCGGACTCGAGACTCGGGTCCAAGGACTCGTGACTCGACTCGTGACTCGAAACCAAGGACTCTTCAACATCCCTGGGACAAAGTTGCATTCTTTTATCCCAATGACTTAATAAAAAGAAACATTTGTTACCAAATGTCCTCTGTAGACATGCATGCATTAGCCCTGAACGTACATGCATTCAGGGCTAACACCCATTGAGGGTGCAATCCTACGCCTGGCTGGAGGGATGCTGGGAGTTGCAGGACTTTTTTTTCTGTCTAAACAGAAAAACAAACATAGGATTGTGCCCTTAGAGACCTTTTAACTTTGGCAATAGTGCATCTTTGTAGAAGGGACCCATTGATGCATCCACACACAGGCTTCTTCAAAAATGGGGAATTTATTAAGCACACAAGAATGTGGCTTACGCTGGCTCAGCTTGTCTGAGTGTGGAAAGCTAAGCAGGGTCAAGCCTGGTTGTTACCTGGATGGGAGACCCCTCCTCTAGTTTCCTGCATTGAGCAGCGGGTTGGACTCGATAGCCTTGTAGGCTCCTTCCAACTCTATGATCTATGAAATCTATGAAAATGTACAATGATTACTTTGGGGGAATTCGCTGGCAAAAGGAACGTCAAAGAATTCAAAAACTGTGTTAATTGGTTCGTGTATTACAGGCAGACCCAAGGAAGTCAAACAAATGCATATAAAGGTGAAGTGGAGAGTGTAAATATCCATACACTGGGTTCAAAACCTGCCCCGAAATCTGTCTGGGAGAGATTGTGAGGAGGGATGTCATGTCATGCCCCCACTGGCGGTGGGATCCTCTTCAGAGGAAGAGCTTGAATTCCCAGAGACAACACTGAGGAGCAGCCCAGACCAGAAGATCAGGAGGAGCTGAGACTTTTGAAGGAGATGGCTGTGGGTCTATCCTTGCAAGAGGAGGAGGACTCCACCTTTGATACAGAAGCTGAGCTGAGTGGTGGCATCTCAAGAGGCAGGCCAGAACAACCCCTGTGAGAAGGACGGAGTGCCCATTTGCAAAGGAAGGGCCCTCATGAGTAAAGAACTCCTCGTGAGTAGGGCCCAACTCATGAGGACTTCTTCCAGAAGCTTCTGGTGTTCTGCAGCTGAGTCCTTGGTGGGGCTTTGGAAGCTCCAGCTTATAAGCCTCAGTCCTAGACAGGGAGAGCTGCTGGATCAATACCTTTGTTTCAGCTCTCAGTACCTTGAAACCTTCCTTCCTTCTTCTTGGACTAATCTCTGGTGGTGCAGGCCCCTGGACACCTAATAAGATCCTGCTTTTGGACAGCCCTTTGTCTGAACCAGTAGCATTGTGCTTTTGACCTACTTGCTTGCCTACTGACTTTGCTAAACAGACTTGTCCCTAGTTTGTCCCCGTCTGAGTCTGACCCAGCCAAAGTAGGACAGTCATGGGAAAATAGGTTCACAGAAACGAGGCATGAGAGGGGAAGAGGAATGGGAAGGCGTGAAGAGGGAGTGTGCAGGCGTGCCGTTCATTTTTAGGCTGACAAACTGTGGTTTATTGGACTGGAAACATTATGTCTGAACTGTGCCTCAGTGTCTGCACAGATTTCCCCCCAATTTTATACTTCAGGGTGTTTCCAGACAGACGGCTCCTAGCGCTACTAAGGAGAAGGCACCGAGCAGCTCTTTTGTGTGTTCATTTATCTTAATGGATTTTCTGTGGTAAGAAAAAAAAGAAAGAAGTGGTGGGAAAACACAGGAGGGCTGTGAGTGGAAGATGTCATTGTCTGGACCCCGTGTAAAATTCTGTGAATGAGACAGGGTGGTGGCACCATAAAAGCCTTGTGTGGAAGCCCCCTCAGTGCCAAAAAGAAAAAGTTTCCTCAATGTGGAGATGAGACAAGAACCTACACTGGCCTTGGTGTGGTTCCTTTGCCCCACCATGCTCAGGGCATGCATGGTGGGAAAATGTGCCATGTAACTGAGAGAGAAATACCCCCCCCTCTCTCTCTCTCTCACACACACACACCTCGAAGTTCTGTTGCAATTCTTCTAGCTTCAAGCCTGCCTGTTCTACACAGCCTGGAAGATACATTTTCAGAAGTTTTCCTTTTGCAGCATCAGGCACCTGTCCAATATAATCAGAACCGTGTCTAACAGACTCCCCCCCCCCCCCCGCTCCTTATGGCTCAACTCCACGCCTTCTCTTCACTTCCCAAAGTTGACCCTTATCTGTGACAAAGCGGCTGTTTGGGCAGTACAGCTACAGCTGCACTGTGTAGGCTGCAGCACGGAATCCCTGAGCTTTCTCTCCCTGGACGGTAACGCTAACATTTATTTCGTTTACAAAGAGGGCTCCCTCTCTGTTCTTCCCATATATAGGCATGTCGAGGAAGCCTGGGAGTGCAGAAGCATCAGTTACACTGACACGTTTACGTAGAGAAAGCAGAAGGTAAGTCTTCGAGCCGTGAAGGCAAAGAACAAAGGGAAACTACTTTAGTACTTTTGGGGCTTGCCCAAAGCCCCGAAGCTGTCCAAAGGAGGCTTTCGGATCTCTTCTCTTAGGTTTCTCTTCATGCATTGTCAGCCTGAGTGGACAGAGAGCAACAGGAATTAATGAATGAAGAACGGTGCGGCATTCTGCCTTTCAGAACACAAAACGATGCATAATCTATGTTGACTGAATGTTGCAGTGCCCAAACCATGACTAGATCCCACGGAAAGCAGTGGGACTTCAGTTCCTCACTAGGTTAGCCAATGCCTGGATGTCCTGGGCTATAAACATCCCAGCCTCTCCTCTCCTGTCCCTGCCCCATTTTCTCCCTCTCTGATGCAGCATCCTAAGCGAAGCTTTCCATGGCAGCTGGGAGGCTGGAACGGGGGGCGGGGGGAGAGAGAGAGAAGATCCACCATCGGTCAGACCTCTTCCTCTGTGGACGCAGCTCTGTCTGTCTACACACGTGGAAGAGGTGATGCTATCTTGGGAGTCAAAGGATTGCTGTCCCTATCACTTTTTAAATGTTTTATTTATTTATTTATTTATTATGTTTTTAAATCGCCCATCTGGCCAGCCACCCGGCCACCCTGGGCGATGTACAACAGAATAAAATACAATAAAATCATAAAGTGTGCAAGAGAACATTCATATAAATTGCCTCCTTTGTTAATTTTACATGTTCAGCCTATCGAGACTATGGCTGTGTGCTAAGAAACTACAGAGCTTATTGCAGAGTTCTTGCTAATTAGCATTTAACCTCAGATTACACATGCAGCAAAACCACTTGAAGTACAATTGCCTCGAAATAAGCCTTATAATTGCCTTATAATATTGGGTTAAATCATCTGAACTCAGGGCCGGTGCAAGGCAGTTTGGTGCCCTAGGCAAGATCAGATATTTAGCGCCCCCCCTTCCCACTTGAGCCCTCCCTCCCTCCAGCCCTATGCCCATTATGAAATAAATTTCCCTCCCTGGGAACTGCCGAGCCCCATAGAAAAACTTTGTGGACTTTGAGACTTTTCCTTTGTTTTCACGCAGAAAGCAAAGACACAACATCAGCCCAGCTATGCCAGGAACTCCCAAGGGCCTTCTCCTACTCCATATATATATGTGTGTGTGTGTGTGTGTGTGTGTGTGTGTGTGTGTGTAAAAGCCTGTCTCCTCCTGCGGGCAGCACAAAGGATATGAAAAAAGGATGTGAGAGAGCATGGCTGGCTGTTGGAATGCTGGGAGTTGCAGGGCTTTTTTCTGCCTCAACGTGCGTAGGATTGCACATGGCTGGCTGGGGAATGCTGGGAGTTGTAGGACTTTCCCCCCCCTCCAAACACGCGTAGAATTGCATCCTAAAAGCATTTAAAACCAAAACACAGAAACAGCATGGTAAATAATTAAAACATTGGAGCCCCAACTAGCTTAAAATACCTTTCCCTCCCTCCCTGGTTGCTGGAAATAACTGCTTTCAGGGCACGTTGAGCTGAGGAACCTGAGGTGCACGCCAGGAGGGAGGGAAGGTGAAGGAGGTGTTTGCAGGTGCATCCCCTGGGAAGGTGAAGGAGGTGGTTGCAGGTGCATCCTTCCCACCCGCCCACCAGCCTCCCATCATTGGCCCCTGCCCACCTGGGAAGGTGAAGGAGGTAGTTGCAGGTGCATCCTTCCCTCCGCCCACCACTCCTGGTAACCGCGGCGAGGCTTGGAGATGGTAAAATACGCATTTTAGCCATTTTAGCACTGTATTTTTTTCCCCAAGGCGTTTCTGGTGCCCCCTTTAGCCCGGCGCCCTAGGCAGCCGCCTAGTTGGCCTAATGGTAGCACCGGCCCTGTCTGAACTGAAACTAAAATGTGATGGACGAAACAGAAGTGTGGTGGATAATGAAGTGCCAAATGCTGGGGGAGATTATGCTGGCACAGCAACGGTGACCCTCTCCACATGATTCATCCTCATGCAAGGCTTCCGCGCTGTTGTCCTGCAGGCCTTGTGGCAGGGGACAGCAGAGGTGGCAGCAGGATGTCATCATGTAAGGCCCACACTCGAGGAGCATTTCCACAAATAAGCCAAGGGGGCAAGAAAGAACTGGGGAATAACAGATGGACTAAATCCCTTAGCCTGTTCATTTATACCCTGTGACCATTCTTCTTATTTATTTGTGACATCAAATTAATAGCCCACGGCATTGTACATGGTCCTCCTCCTCTTCATTTTATCCTTACAACAACCTTGCAAGGTAGAGTAGGCTGAGAGTCAGTGATCCAGTGAGTTTCAGTCACCCAGTGAGTTTCAGGACTGATTGGGGAGTTGAACCCAGGTTTCCCCAGTCCCAGTCCAATATTGTAAGCACACTGACTCTCTAACCCTTAACAGTGGCTTGATCCTACGCTGAAAGGATGTATCTTAATAGTAGAGCTACACATTACTTCAGCAAATGTGCTTCTCAAACTGTATTTGCCAACATAGCAGGAATCAGGCAACATTTCAAGGGGCAACTGGCAAGCAGAAGGTGGGGCGCTTAACCCTTCCCACTTCTACCAGTTCTTGCTGCAATGGGCACTAGGCCTTTGGCTTCCCTAGCCAGGCTTATTTCTAATCTTGGAGTTTGGCTGGGGGAGGGGGGGCGGATGGATTTAAAAGCCCAAAGAGGACAGGGAAGCAGGGAGAGGATGGAATAGCCAATTCTGGGCCATTGATTCTACCTACAGTGCCTTAGAACTCGGGCCTGTGGCTCACGCTGGCTCAGCTTGTCTGAGTGTGGAAAGCTAAGCAGGGTCAGGCCTGTCTATTACTTGGATGGGAGAGCCCTCCTCTAGTTTCCTGCCTTGAGTTGGACTCGATAGCCTTGTAGGCTCCTTCCAACTCTATGATCTATGAAATCTATGAAGAAGGCAAACAAAAGATTGGCATCCCTGCATTTACCTCCTAGCAGACAAAGCATTCCCCTTTACCATGTAGCTAGCACATGGTATGCAAATAGTGGCTCTCCCAAGGAAGGCACATCTTCAGGACCGGTGCAGGGCAGTTTGGCACCCTAGGCTAAATTATATTTAGCGCCCCCCCTTTCGTGCCAGGGGGGGGCTCCGGAGCAAAGTAGCCCTGCTCTGCAAAAAAAACCCTGCCGCTGCCGCCACCACCGGACACCCCCCACTGCCACCGCCGCCCCCCCACCTACCTTCCCCCCGCCTCCTCCAAAAAGGAAGTGACGCGACGGGCCCCCCGCACTCTGTTTTTGGCTGGGGGAAACCAGGGCAACAGGGCTGTTTAAGCCCTGTTGCCCTGGTTCCTCCCGCCAAAACAGAGCACGGGCGGGGCTCCGGAAATGGTGCGGAGAAGGTAGGTGTCGGGGGGGTGGAGGCGGCGCAGGGCGGGGGGAGGCGGCGCCCAGGCTCAGCCCCACCACTACCTCCGGGCACAATCCTCCGCACTGACCTGGCTTTGTCGGCGGGGCAGGAGCGCGCCGGCAGCGAAGAAGAGCACAGTGTTTCTGCGCCCTCTTCAGCTACGTGCCCTAGGCAACAGCCTAGTTTGCCTAGCGGTAGCGCCGGCCCTGCACATCTTGCCTTCTTCTAGTACCACATCTGGAAGAGTACTGTGCCCAGTCCTGGGAGCCACACTTTAAGAAGAATATAGACAACAGGAAGAGGACAAGTCCTAGGAGGAAAGGTTGAAGGAACTGGGTATGTTTTAGCCTGGAGAAGACAGCATTCTTCAAATACCTGAAGAGCTGTCAGACTGAAGGCAGGACTAGATCTAATGAGCTTACGGGTGCTTCCAGACAAGGCTTTTATGGAACCATCATCTGCCTCATTTATGGAGGTTCACGGGGAGTCCAGATGAAATTGTCTGCTACTCATGATCCTCCTGTGTTTTCTTACTTCTCCCATCTTTTCCCTTAACACAGAAAATTCATGAAGGAGAAAAAGATGGAACAGCCACACAATGCCTTCTGATTGCTAGCAGTTGGAACCCACCATCTGGCAGTACCCTAAGTCACAGGCGACGAGTAAATTTCTGGTCGGACATTAGGAAAAATTTCTTAATGGTAAGAGCAGTTTGACAATTACCTGGAGGGGTGGTGGGCTCTCCCTCATTCAAGCTGAGGCTAGGCTGCCATCTGTTGGGGATGCTCTAGCTCTGTATTTCCTGCATCGAGCAGGGAGTTGGGCTAGATTTAGGGTGGCCACTTATGAACTGCCAAGAAAGAGGAAATGCATCAACAAAAAAGAAGACACAAATTTACGTAAAATTTGCATATGCTAATCTATATGTATATATGCCAATTTGGAGAGCATTGTTATAACATGGAAGACTGTGACCAGGTGACCTGTGTGCCTACCTGTTCCGTCTGCTGTCCATGTGCTTACTGTTGATAGGCGACCGTTCTTAGGGTTCTTTTCTTTAAACTGGACTTGGACTAGACAGCCCTTCAAACAGAGGACAGTCCTCTGGCAGACATTTGAATAGAGGACACACTTCATAGAACCAGGGAGCAGGGTGGGGCTTGTAGGGTGTAGCTAGATGGACTATAAGCCCCCACCCAAACTCCATGGGTTTATGAAGTACACCAGGCATCCTCCAGACATTTTGGATTACAGTTCTCATAATCCCCAGACAGCTATGCTTATGGAATTATGGGAGTTGTAGTCCAACATATCTGGAGGGTGTCAGGCTGCGGAACGTTGAAGGAGACACACCTGTGGAATTCCTAAGGCTACTTCAGGAGCCGAGAGGAACTCTGTAAAGCAATGAAGGAGGTGTTGGATGGGTGACGTAATGGAAGAACTAGGGCAAAAGCCTTCGGATCCTTCATCTACTGCATCGTTTCTTTCCCCCCAAGCTGATGGCTATTTTAATACACTCAGCAACATGCAAGCCTGCTATCACTTTACAATACCCCGTATTTTAGAATAGGCCTCCCTGCCAAGGGCATCTTCTTTATAGGATCCAAATGTCAGTGACTTGTAGCAATAAATATTTATTTATGTAACACTCTCAGTGGGGGAGGCTCCTGTCTTCCTGGCTCTGTTCCGGAGGAAAAGTCAGTATAACCTTCCAGAAAGAGGAGGCAAATTCGAGACCAAACTCTTTCCTCTACTGTGCCTGTCCTGAGTGAATAGAATGAAAGGATGGCACAGAGATTTCCCCCATTTCTTCAGGAGGGCTTTTAATGCAGCTGTTATTAAAAACACGCTGGCCCTGGTCCAGCTCCAGTCATTTCTGCTGCATGTAGCTTGCATCCACAGGTGTAGATGTGCATGCATCCATTAAGATGAATGGGACTGGCTGAGCATTGTGATGGGGATCGGGATCAACTGCATGAACAGCACAGAATCCAGTTGCTGGATTGAGGTGATTGCGTGTATGTCTGAAGGTTAGAAAGAACTGATACTGGAAGTTGGCTTGTAAAAATGAGGAGGGAGGGATGCATACCTGAATAAATGCATTCATGATCATCAATGCTTAGAAGTGGCTATACATCATACATCCTATGTAATGTCACACTGTTGCTGTAATGCGTAGAAAATGTTTGCTATAGTGACTGCATGACTTCTTAGGGAAGTATCCAAGGGTCTCCCAGCGCTAGTGCTAACGACATTGCACTAGAGTAAACTGACGGCCCGCACACCTTGTTTTGAAGAAAAACCATCCCTTTTTGCCACTGCACCACTGAATTTTGGAAACAAATTGCCGCTTTCTCCCACTGTGCTAGTTACGTTGCTCAAATGTTGGTTTGTGCTAGCACAAAGTCACACGGGTGGTATCTAAGTGTTGATGATAAACAAATAATAAATAAATATTAGTACCAGCACTGGGACACAGTGAGATACTCCCCTTATTCTTCATCTCTCTTTTTTGCATGAAAACTACTGAGAGATCATGTAAGTGGAAAGGAAGATATATAATAATTATTATTTTATAATTTCAGCTGAATATCTGTCCCTGTATCCTTGGGCGGGCCTCTTTTCAAGAAGTGAGTATAAGCCATGATGACCACTTCTGTTAATGCTGGACAGAGTTTGTGTTTAACAAACCACATTTATTAAAAAGGTTTACATAAATTATGTAATTTGCATTGTTTACTACACGTCATGTGAACCTGGACCTGGAATTTGGACCTGGAATTGTGGAGCTTTATTAGTTTGTTTTTGATTTAGGATGTTTTCCCATTTTAAAAAAATTAGCCAGAAAGATTATACATGTATAACCCAAAGGAAGTGAGGCAGGTGGCTACCAGGAGGATGGCCTTTTCTGCTGTGGCACCCCGGTTGTAGAATGAGCTCCCCAAAGAGGCTCACCGGGTGCCTACATTGTATTCTTTCCAGCACCAGGAGAAGACCTTTCTATTCTCCCAGGCATTTTAATCATTTTAATCATCTTAATAATTTTAATCTTGTACTTGTTTTTACCTCTGTTATTGTAACTGCTGCTGCTAGCTCTGCTGTTTGTTTTTAATCTGTGGTTTAAAATTTTATATTTATATTGTATTGTATTTTATGGTTTTAACTGTTGTAAACCGCCCAGAGAGCTTGGGCTATTGGACGGTATAAAAAAATGTATTAAATAAATAAATAAAATACTCCTGTTCAAGTGAATGCAAGTAGAAGCCCCTTTCAGAAGTCCAACACCTTTGCACCTATGGTGCTCTCCCTTATTCACACTTTAGGTCAAGGGTGGCCAACTTGTGGCCTTCCAAAAGTTGTTGGACTGCAATTCCCATCATCCCTCACCACTGGTTATGCTGGCTGGGGCTGATGGCAGCTGCAGTCCAACAACCTCTGGAGGACCACAAGTTGCCCTGTAGGGCTTCGTGTGACCCTCACACACAAAGGGGGCTACAGCTTTTGCTCATCCCCTGCACTGTGTTTATAAAAGCACGATGCCATGTTAGGCGACAGCATGTGTGCGCAGAGGTTTATTTACAATCATCTCGCAGCTTGTAATGCTTTTATTTTTAATGTAGGACTGTAACCTAGATGACTCTTTAAACATTGCTGACATAATTAAGGAAAGACCTACAAGCTTAGGATGACTTATGAGGTGAGTTAATTTTAAGGCCAAATAGCCTTAGCAGCACAGCTTTTAAGTAAACAAGGTTATTTCTGATCCAATAAAATATGCTTAATTAGAGAGAACTAAACATACTGAGGCTACATGGGCAAGCTACTATGGTTCCACCTTCCTTTGACCTTCATGCTCTAATATCAGGTTTTTTTCCTGTTATAACAGTTTGCCTGTGGTGTAGTGGAAGGGAGATACTGGGGAGAATAGCTCCTGGGCATTTTTTCAGAGCAGGAGTTATGATGATGCCTGCCAGAACGTACGTCCGGGTCATTGATCGATCCTCCTTGTCCCTGCAAGCGAATGAGGTGATAGCAAGGCTTTCAAATTGGAGACAAATTAACATAGAGGAAGTCAGGGAATGAGGGCAGTAATTAAGCAGAGACTGGATACTTCTTTCCTTTTCCTTGATGGAGTTCCTACTTTATGCTTGCATTTTAACTGATGACACTTCTTTGCAAGATTGTTTGCATTTCTGATTCAAAACTAAAAAGTTGCATTTCAGCCAGCTGAATATCCTTTGTTAAACTCAATGTGTTTTACAGGTTGAACCTATTCAGGAAGAAGTAAGCACCACTGAGTTCAGTGGAGCTTATTTAAAGACAGGATTGCAGTCATGCCACAAAACCTGACGCTGTGAGATTTTATTAGTGGTTTGTTTGTTTGGTTGGCTGGTTTGGCTGTTGGTGTTTTAAGATGAAGTTTTTAATCAGGGTGTTAGCTCATTTGGGTATAAATAGTATAAAACAGGAGGTAGGTACACACACACACACACACACACACCTTTAGAATGTGACTATGGATTCCTTTGGGGGGCAAAGATACCAAGGTGTTCATAATGAGCTTCTACACTTCAGAATTTACCAGTACACTACTGCAATTTCCCCCTAACTCTTTGTTGGTAGAGCACCTGATTTGCATGCAGGAAGTCCCAAGTTCAATCCCAGGCATCTCCAGGTAGGGCTGTAAAAATGGTTGCCTGAAAGCCTAGAGTGCCATGGCCAATCAGTGTCAACAATACTGGGCTAGATGGACCAAGGATCTGACTCAGACCAGGTTTGTATGCTCACTGCAGCCAATCATGGTGCTCCCATCCAATTGAGGGGAGAAGATGCTATGGGTGCTGCCACTAACACCTCCACAGTGTGCTCACCAGTGAAATGATACTGTATATGTCTAGGTGCAGTGTAATTTTACAATGCATCATAGGCCAAGAACCCCAAGATGTGAGACATGCAAGACCCAGCAGCAACTTGCCCAAGATATTGGTGTTCATAACTAGCTGGTTGCATGGTTGACATTTTATAGGTTCAGCTTGCTGGGAACCTATATATGACTGTGGCTCTGTGTCATTGAAGACAGTTAATGCTAGGGCTGGATTCAACATGTGGCTTCCCAACCTCTGAACACAGAGCCTTTGATAGGGTGTGCAGGTGTCCTACTTTACAGAGGACAGTCCTCTATTTTGGAGAGCTGGCAGAGAATGGTCCTCTCTTTGAAGGTCTCCTTTATTGGATGAGCTGTCCAGTCCAAGTCTGGTTTAAAATCAAAGAACCATAAGGAAGGAGAGCACTGGGGCCTTGAAGTTGCCCATCACGCATTATCCGTTCAACAGGAGACTGAGCAGGCAGGCATTCAGGTCACCTGGTCACAGGTTTCCTCACAATCGTGAGATCTATTTTATTTCTATTTGAATTATATATATTACAGTCATGCCTTGGATTGAGAGCATAACTCATTCCGGAAACATGCTTGTAATCCAAAACACTCTTATATCAAAATGAAATTCCCCCCAAAAAAATTTGTATAGAGATTTTTAATTTAAGCCGTACTACAGTACTTGTATTGCAAGACGTCTCTTGTTTATCAAGTCAAATTTTTAAAAATAAATATTTAAAAATTTGCTTGTCTTGCAAAACGCTCTCAAACCAAGTTACTTGCAATCCCAGGTATTACTGTATATCTAAATTTGCACCTAAAACATATACATTTGCATATGCAAATGTTATGCAAATTGGTGCCCTCCTTTTGTCCACTTTTTGGGTGATGCATGCCCTCTTTTTTGGCAATGTTTAAGTGGCCAGCCTAGCCTTTAAGAACAGAGAAAATACCCAGTAGACTTGTAGACAAGGCTTTGAACCCTGATGGTGCCTGACAGACTGCCCCTTCATGTTGAAATGAAGGATAATGAAAGTGTCTGTGTGGTCTGCCTGTGTGTCTGTCTGTGTGGCATAGCCCTGACAGACTTCTGTTGTGTGGACTTCATTCTCAAAACAGATGAACAAAGTCCAGAGGTAGCCTTAAACTTGGCCTGTCTATATCACCGCTCCTTCATAAAGTAAACAACATATTCTGAATCCCAAGGAGTAATTAACAGTTTCACTTACACGTGTATTTTAAGTCGTCATTTCAACACACTTTTAATATACCACACTTCCGTAGCAGCAGCAGAATTTCAGCTATTGAACTTGTGCCTGTGAGCAATTCGTTCTGCGCCGTGTAGGTCAGTAGATGCTACCATCTGTTCATGTCATTTATCCACCAGGGCATCATCATGAACAGCTTGCTCTCAAGAACCCAAAAATGTTATTGATGTTGTTAGCAGTATATGTACCGTACATCTCCCTGTAGCCGTTAAGAAAAAGTGCTATTCAACAGTTATGGGAAACAGCCCTGCTAAAAGTGCACTATCAGATTGGGAGGTGACTTTTTTCTTTTTTCTTTTATGCCATGTAGCCATTTAAGCCTTTCATGGTTCACTTGATCTCTCTTACTTCCTCCTTGAGATGATAGTAAAAGCAAAGGTCTAGTCTAGAAACCTTGGGGCAAGATCCAGCCAAAATTTAAGTACACTCTTAGATTTTGTTGATTTCAGTTGGAAAGAGTTAAGCTATGTGCTTCTCTCTCCATTGGAATCAATTGGAATCAAATATGCTTACTCTGACCGGATTGTGCCCTTCATTTTCATCAGTTATCATACTTTTTCCCCACCTCCAACACACACACACACACACACACACACACACAATTGCCAATGCTAACTCTAAATCCTATTCCTAAACTGCATCTTACAATTATGTGTAATTGTATTGCAGACCATACAATTCTAATGCAATGCTAAAGGGAAATATAGCTACAGTCTTTAAATCATAGAACTTTAGAACATAAATCAATTTTCTTTTCTTTAATTTCTACCATTGTGTCACATGGACTTCAGAATCGTTTTGATCCCTTCTGCATCCCCCGGCCAGGCTCAGCAGGTTAAGAGTGGATGCTCTCAGTTTTGTTGGAATCCATTTGTCTATAATGAAAACAGCATTGTCAACTGAATGCAAACCTTCTCTTCCAAGAGATGTATCACATTTAATAGCGGATCTCTGGAAGAACGCTAAAATGTAACTCATCCTTCTATTCTAAATTGAGTTAGAAAACTGAAGTGAAGTGCAATCCTAGGCATATTTCCTCAGAAGTAAGACCCGCAGAGTTCAATAGAATGTCCATGTAAGTAAGTGTGTATAAGAGAATAATGTTGTTGGGCTGTTTCTTAATAGAGTACGGTAATCCAAATTGAGCCACAGCCAAGGGGAAACTCTTTTAGGCAGTGTTCTGAGGCAAGATTGCTTACAAGTAGAATATTCCTATTTGTATATCCCAAACGTTCTGGGCCTTCAGAATACCAGTTCTGCATGTACTGTACATGTTCTGTATATGATTAATGTAAATTGCATGTTACATTAATCATGTAGCATTCAGTTGAGCCCTCTCTTGGTTTTACCCTAAAGTAAGTGTGCACTGCCCCGATCCAGATCAGGACCACTGCATGCCGGTGGGGAAGGTTTAAAACCTTTCCCCCTCAGTCGCCAGTTGCCTGTAATTTCACCAACACGAACACCCGCAGGAGATCAAAAGGGCAGGGGAAGCCTCCATTGATGTGAACTATCCTTAAGAGAAGTTCATCTGCCATTACTGAGCATATCCTAAAGGAGCTATTGTTCAGTTTTGGACAATTTGAAGACCACGCTGCTCTACATCCCTTAATTCTGTCTCTCTCCCTAGCTAAATAGTGAGCGATTCAAAGCCAGCTCTGATGGTCCACGTGCTGCCTCGTTTGCACAAATAATTTCTCTGATGAGTAGTCTACCTGCATGATAGTGTAATGTCACATCATCAGACTCATGGCAACCCCAACAGCAGCTTCCTTGAGCAGAGGTTTCTGAATCCCCAGAAATCCATCTGTAATAGTCCGCATTCAGCTACGAATGTCCCATTCTTCAGATTTTAGATGTACGTAGCTACACAGCTGTATCTGTATAGGATGTACTTAAAAGAAAAATATTGCAGCTGACTGACCCTCCTTTTGTGTATACATATATACTCAGGGTCCATTTTGCTCTTTGCATTTTAATTCATGTTTTAGCTGGAGGAATACTGTATAATACCTGTGTGGATCAGTCCACATGTCCCATAGAATACTGAATAGACCTCATTGCCATGATGTGCAGGAAGAGAAACATCTCTAAATCCCGCTGATGACTAGGAGGCTCTGTTCTCTCCTTCCTAAATCAACAGAAACCTAGGTACTACCCCTACAGAAAGAGGTCACACCTTCTTCTAAAGAGATGGAGCAGCGTGAATTTAATCAGCAGCAGTGACTCCAGCCTCCACACTCCACCTACTATTGAGTTTGCTCTTCATAGGTTTGGTGGTTGGGAGGAAGGGGCTGGGGGAAGGGGGCATGAGCACCTGGGGAACCCCAGCGGGCCAGATTGGGGCCCTGAGTGGGTCAGATTTGGTCTGCGGGCCTGGGGTTCAACACCCCTGATCTAGGGAATGGGCACAAGCAAGTGGGCACAATTCCACTTCCCCCCATCTACATGTGTTCAGAGGCAGGTCTAAATAGTGTAATATTTAGGCTGGTTGGGTGGGTGGTTAGTGGGAAGTATGCACATAAAGACATAAAGACATCTGGCAACGTGTGGCTTTCCTTCCCTAAAAGTGTAATATAGTTCCATTTACACAGATTTTATGGGACAAACCAGCCTATACCCTTTATTTTTGTCCTAATTTGGCATTACTTCATCTGTTGCTGCCGCCCACTATTGAATTTTCCTCCCAGTGATCCAACACTGGGGACCACCCTTTAACTCCATATGGGATGTGTCTGGCATCTGCAGGAAACCAAATGCCAACTGCAATATGCTTTCGGCAACAGCAGCAGCAGCAGCTGGAACTTTGTCTCTCTTCTTGGCTGCCTTCCTGTACAATCTTTTCCTTATTGAACTGCTGGGTGCTGCAGTGCCTGTGATTCTGCTTACGGGTTAACCCACGCTGTAACACAGTTGAGAAGCTCTGGTCGCCTTCCTTCCGAAAAGCCAGTCATATTATTATTTGAGCGACAAAGATTTTTGCTGTTAGGCGGGTGATCAATTACACTCCTATATAGAACAATGGACGTTTTAACATTATGGCTTCCAATGGCAGCAGGCCAAGGTCTGTATTGTTAAAAAATTCTTGCTGTATTGAACCTACTTATTTTGTCTTTAATTCAGGAGAATTTGGCTTCAATTAACAAATGTGGTTCTTATATTCATGAGAATAGCTCTACAGCATTCAAGACAGCCAGAAATGAAAGCATGGCCCTCCCCATCTCTTTTCTGTACCCTTGTAAAGCCTGAATTTGATATAGTTGCTAGGCTTGTTAGCTAGATGATGCTAAAATAATCTGTTCAAGGTTTGGTAACCTTTCTAAAAGACTTCTCTGTCAACTAGCAATCATTTTAGGATACCGACTGGGTTCAGCAGAAGTAACAGGAAACTGTGGTTTGTGCTTACCATAACCATAGTTAAGAATCCACACTATAAGTAGGTACAGTAATACCTTGGATTGCAAGTAACTTGGTTTGAGAGCATTTTGCAAGACAAGCAAATTTTAAAATATTTATTTTTAAAAATTTGACTTGATAAACAAGAGATGTCTTGCAATACAAGTACTTTACAATATCCAAGTAAAAATATACACAAAACCATCATTGACAGGCAGTAGATAAAAGGTAAACAAACAAATTATATTTAAAATACCCAAGCAAACAAAACTTGTTAGCCTGGTGCCTAAAAGCTAATGAGGCTCTAGGTGAACCTCTTTGGAGAGGGCATTCAGTAAGGTGGTGGGTGCCATAAACAAACAGGGCCTGGAATTGTGAGCTTTCAGACATACAACAAGGAAACCATGGTTCTGAACTGCCTGTCTGCTTTTGTTTCTCTTTTTTCAGGATTCGGTAGTCTATGAATGTAGAGATAAAAGCAAATCGCAGTTACCACAAACTGTGGTTTGCAAACCAGCTTCAAACTATGGTTTCAGATCCTGGTTTTCAGCCTCAACCAAACCACAGTTTGTAGGCAGGTCTGGATTCAGACATTAACACTTAACAAACCATGGTTTTGCATTACATCTGAACTCATCCATAGTGATCTAACTACTATTTCTAGTGCCAGAAAATGTGACCTTGGAATCCAGCATACCCTCCTCAAGCTCTCAGACAGGAAAACCACCCAATGTGTATTATATTTATTATGTTATGCATTAGAGATAATGCTTTATTTCAAAATCACCAGATCTGCAATGAATTAAAAAAGTATTATGGAAATCTCCTTATGACCGGAAGAAACTTCACAATGCAATATGATAATTGGAAACATATGGCAATAACTTCTCTTGGTGAGACAACATGAACATTGTGCTTTAGGGATTTGCCATACTCACACATCTGAACTATGATTGAAGACAGTTGGAGGCAGGGAGCAAAAGTGAAAAAGTTTGCCAAATAGGTAAGGCCAGAGGAATAACTGGATGGACATTGGCATGAAACTGCAAACTGTTTTTAGCCACTATATTTTAAGTGTGTGCCATTGAAGGATGTGTTGGAGGCCTGGGTCCCAAACTTGGGAATGAAGAATTATGAGTTGCTACACACTTCTTTTGTGTACTTGGGTTAGTCACTTTGACACCATACCCTCCAATTGCCCCTTAAGCCATCATGGCTTCTTCGTACTTTGTTACGCAGATTCCCGATTTGTTATGCAGAGCCACGAATTCCCCTGCCTCCTCCCGCAAGCTATTTAGCTTATCTGTGATTTTGCCCATGGCCCCTTTAAGCAGGAAGGGAACAGGCCAAGAATGTCTGTGTGTGTGTGTGTGTGTGTGTGTGCGCGCGTGTGTGTGCTCCACACGCTTGCTCTACCTGCTGCCTCTGACCAGCCCCCCCCCCCCCGGGTTAAGACCCATTGAAGACATTTGTACTTACTTCCGAGTAACTGTGCATAGTATTGCACTGTTTGTTTTAACTTAATTCAGGTTAGTTAAATTCTGTAAGATTATTCCAGTTTAAGTGTTTCTTTAAATCTAAATTGTGTGAATAGAACACAAAAAGTGCTTTAAACTGGGGCCTTTCCACAATAACAAACAACAACAACGCTATTCAGCCTCTCAAAGTTACTCCTTGTGCTTAAAAAACAGAGCTGTAGAGGTGTTGGAGCAAAATGCTGAAGGGGCTCAAAACCCCAATGTGTCTTTTTCTTTTTTTCCCCACCCAAAAACTCCCCCTCCTCCGCATCTCCTTTTCTTCTCCTTCTCCAACTGCCCTGAAAATGCAGGAACCAATCCTGACAATTTTAAAACAAAAAGAAAGAGATTGCCCTGCAAACACTGACTCCCCCTCATGAAAAACACCAGATATCAACAATTAAAGGTTTAAGTAAGGTAAAAAATTTTTTACAAAAGCCACTAATAAAATACAGTCATGCCTTGGATTGAGAGCATAATTCGTTCCGGAAACATGCTTGTAATCCAAAACACTCTTATATCAAAACGAAATCCCCCAAAAAAATTTGTATAGAGATTTCTAATTTAAGCCGTACTACAGTCCTTGTAGTGCAAGACGTCGCTTGTATATCAAGTAAAAAAATATTAAATAAATATTTAAAAATTTGCTTGTCTTGCAAAACGCTCTCAAACCAAGTTACTTGCAATCCAAGGTATTACTGTTTGTTTTGGTGAGCACTCAGTACCAGATGCTGTTGCATATCAGTGCCTTTTCCAGAAATGATGCTTTATGGCACAACACCTCATTCTAGGACAGCCATGTTTACACAGTTTTACTGCAGTTTTGCAGAAATTGGATTGAATCCAGAGTTAGTCATACTTAGAGTAGACCCATTGAAATCCATGAGACTTAACTTAGTCATGATTTCAATGGGTCTACTCTAAGTATGAGTAAGTCTGGATTCACCTCAGTATGTATACATACAGCTTTCAGGCATGGATTGTTAGCTGTATCATCGTCATCTCATGGATGTAGGAGTCCTAGCGAGGTCCCTGCAATAAAATCAACCTTCCCCACCTCTCCTTTTTCTGGAAATTCTTCTTCTAACAAAAATATGTAACATGTTCCTAAGATCAGTCTCTGTACCAGAGGACCAGTGAATGGCCAATGTAACACCAATTTTTAAAAAGGGATCCAGAGGGGGATCCGGGAAATTACAGTCCAGTTAGTTTAATGTCTGTTCCGGGTAAATTAGTTGAAAGGGTTATTAAATATAAAATTAGTAAGAATACAGAAGGACAAGGAAAAAAATCATCATGGCTTCCGCAAAGGTAAGTCCTGTCTCACTAACCTTTGAGAGTGTCATTAAACATGTGATTCATCTAGGGATGATCCGCTAGACATCGTTTACTTGGACTTACAAAAGGCTTTTGACAAAGTGCATCACCAAAGACTTCTGAGCAAACTTGGCCGTCATAGAATAAGAGGACAGGCCCTCTTATGGATCACTAAATGTTCAAGGAACAGAAAGCAGAGAATAGGAATAAATGGTACATTCTCCCAATGGAGGGATGTAAACAGTGGGGTCCCACAGGGATCTGTATTGGGACCAATGCTTTTCAATTTGTTCATAAATGATCTGGAATTAGGAGTGAGCAGTGAAGCGGTCAAGTTTGCTGATGACACCAAATTATTTTGGGTGGTTAAAACAAGGATTGTGAGGAGTTCCAAAAGGATCTCTCCAAACTGGGAGAATGGGCATCAAAATGACAAATGCAGTTCAATGAAAGCAAGTGTAAAGTGATGCACATTGTGGCAAAAAAACACACAACACAACTTCAAGTATATGCTGCTGGGATCTGAGCTAGTGGTGACTGACCAAGAAAGAAATCTTGGGGTTGTGGTGGACAGCTCGATGAAAATGTCAGCCCAGTGTGTGGTGGCTATGAAAAAGGCAAATTCCATGTTAGGCATAATCAGGAAAGGAATTGAAAATAAAACTGCCAATATCATACTCCCCTTATATAAATCTATGGTGTGGCCACACTTGGACTACTGTGTACAGTTCTGGTCACCACATCTAAAAAAGGATACTGTAGAGTTGGAAAAAGGGCAGAAAGGGCAACTGAAATGATCAAGGGTCTGGAGCAACTTCCCTGCAAGGAAAGGTTACAACATCTGGGATTTTTTAGCTTAGAAAAAAGGTGAGTGAGGGGAGACATGACAAGTGTACAAAATTATGCATGGTGTGGATAATATTCATAATACTCTCTAATAATACTAGAACCTGGGATCAACCCATGAAGCTGATTGGTGGGAGATTCCGGACAGATAAAAGGAAATACTTCTTCACATAGGGCATAGTTAAACTATGGAATTCACTTCCACAAGATGTAGTGATGGCCACCAAATTGGATGGCGTTAAAAGGGGATTGGACAAATTCATGGAGGAGAAGGCTATCAATGGCTACTAGTCCTGATGATTATATGCTACCTCCGATAGCAGAGGCAGTATGCCTATGTACACCAGTTGATGGGGAACATGGGCAGGAGGGTGCTGTTGCACTCATGTCCTGCTTGTGGGTTTTCCGTGGGCAGCTGGTTGGCCATTGTGTGAACAGAATGCTGGACTAGATGGACCCTTGGTCTGATCCAGCAGGGCTCTTCTTATGAAATACCTCTGAACAAAGAACATAGCCAACCTAGACACCCAAATGTACATCTCCACACATTCCAGGCTGACTCAGCATTATGTTAAGTAGCCACTGTAGAATTCACCTGGAGGATGCATTAGATCCTCCCAGGCTATTGATTAGTCAGGTTGAATTTTCCCTCCATTTATATACAGCATGCATCGGGGTGGAGTGGGGGGGGACTGTAAACAGTGAAGAAGGAAATTAAATGCAGAAAATACTGACAGTGACAATCACGTGATTAACCGTGGCCATTCACAGTGCAGTTGTTGCTGATAACACAAACATCCTGGCACTAGGTAAGCCAATTAACACATATAAGTGTGTTTTTTTAAAATCCTGTATTCCAGTTTAAACCTCTGGCAACGGAATTAAACCTGTTGATGGCTTCTATCTCAGCAGTGTCTCACCCTAATCTCTTTTTGAAGTTTCTGTGCTCCACAATGGCCACTTTAAGGTTAGTTGTGGAGTGTCCTGTGAAGCTGAAATGTCCAGCCACTGGTTTGTGAATACAGTTAGTTACTATGTTGCTTGTGGCAGATTTCCCGCCTTTTCCAGTTGCAAACTAACATTGCTCTCCTCAAAATTTCTCTTTCATCCTCTCCATTGCCACATGGATCCCTGCCGGCATGTGCCTCCTGGGATTCTCCTCTCCCGCTGACGCCCAAAAATTAGAACCAGGACATCCTCCCACTTCTCTGGCCAATCGGAGGTGCCCTTGCCTGTTGGTCCTCCTCCCAGCTCCTCTGACATCAATCATGGGTAGAAGGAAGGGAATTAGTGTTGGTTCCACTGTGGGATCAAGTTGCAACATGCCTGAATACTAAAGATAATGAATAACTGATGTAATCTGCTTGTTAGATGAGCTTGGAGTGCTGCAAAAGCTAAAAACTAAATGGCTTGGAATGAGAATCGGAGTAAGGAAGGCATCCTTCAGTGCCGACAAGCTTAGTTCTGCAAGACCTGTAGGGCAAGTTAACAAGGCCCCCAGGAGCTGATACAGCACAATTAAATAGGGCTGAAATAAGTCAGAGAATAGGAAGACTGCAGTTAACTGCTTTAACATCTGCTGCAATCACATTCAAGATAGCGATCCCTGCTCTGTGTTGCCTTGTAATTGTCTGGAAATCTTTGGAGACCATAATAGAGCAAACATCGGCCCTCAAACCATTCAAAAGAATACTGTTTCATCTATGACTGGCAGCGACATCTCTGCTTGCTGCTTACCCCCCATTGGCGCCTATGTGACAATTTCCAGCCTTGATAGTAACAAAGAGAACCGGCTCTGGCCCAGTTATCTCATGGCACAAGTAGACGGTGCCAGGACCCAAGACAGGTGCTTCCAATTCACTCAGAGGCTTGGAGGAGGGGGCACAGATCTCTTTCCCCACCTGAAACAACTTTTGGCAGCCCCATCCTATGTGCGTGCCCCTAACCCTCCCAACTCAGAGGATTACAGGCATCCAATTGAAGGCAGGAGGAGCCGCATCCCCTCACCCTCAAAAACATTTTTGTTTTACCCCTCCTCTGGAGTCTTTGGAAGTCGGTGATGCCTCATTCCTCCCTTCCCCCGGGAACGCCCACACACACACTGGAACTGAAGATGGTCTTCTGCCTTCAGTTCCTATCCAGAGTAGAAGAAAGAACCGGGCTGGCTAAGAGGTGGGTGGGAGGGCACTCCATGATCAGACTCCCCTCTGTGACCTTGGAAGGGATTTCTGAGTTTGCAGCGGGAGCCCAGCCTGTCCTATATGGCCCCCTCAGGCAAGGTTGGAGGGCCATAGGATTGCACAGTATGCTGCTTTTTTCTTGCTCCTAGCAGGGGTTTCTGCTAAGATTACAACCACCAAGAAAAAATAGTTGTAACAACCACCACCACCCTGTTTTGGGGTGGGAGGGATCATGGATAGGTGATGGCTTAAGTTGCCCCCTCCCTCCTGCCCACACTGAACGTTATATCCCCCCCCCCCATTTTACAGAGTTTAAGCAGCAGAGCACAAGGGCTGCCATCTCTCAGCTAGCTTGGCTCTCTCTCAAACTAGTATTCTCCTGGCCTATAAATCAGCTTGCGTTGCCAACTCTCACTTGGCGGGAGACTCCCATTACTTTAGCACAGTAATTTCCAAACTATGTGCCATAGAGAACGGCTCATGTGCTTTGAGAAATAATCTAATTCAGTCATTAAAGGCTCTTGTGTGAGCCCAAAGCATTCACCCACAGAGAAGGCTGTGTATCATATACATCTCTGCATGAGTCACTGCTCTGGCATTGCTTCCTTCCAATTGGTATCCGCTAGAAGTGGGCAGTTCTGCTTTATCTTTGCATTGATCTAATCACTCATGACCCAGAGATGCTGCAAAATGATTTGTTTTCAAAAGAGGCTGCCTGCTGCTTTTCTGGATGAGTCACTGCTCTGGGCTTGTTTATTTCTAGTTGATCTCTGCTAGAGATGGTCAGTTTTTCTCTGTTTCAGCATTGGGTGTGATTTATTTTATCTGTTCCAGTCCAGAGATGTGGCAAAATTACCAGTCCTCAAAAGACAAGAGGCTGCCCATTGCATCTCTGGGTGAGCCACTGCTCTGGGCTTGTGTCCTTCCAAGTAGGGCGCGCGCGCACACACACACACGGGGGGGGGGGGGAGAAGTGACTCCTGCAGAAACAGGGGATGGACTCCCATCTGTTTTAAAGTATTTGTGCAAAAAGACCAGTGTGTGTGTGTGTGTGTGGTGTGTGTGTGTGTGTGTCTCTGTGGGCAATCTCACTTCAGATTAGAATCTATTCTTCCTAAAACAACCCAGCAACCCAAGTATCTAGTACTGAGAACTGCAAGAATTTTACAACCAAACCTTTCTAGATGATGATGTGGATGAACAATATGCACTCAGACATAATGTCAGCAAATGTATTTCACATATCTCTGTCAGAGAAAAAGAAATTCAGGAATTGTATTTTGTTTTCTCGCCAGCTGGCTGCTGTCAGACTTGTTCTCCTACTCATTTATTCAGCCTCAGATAATGGCAGCATCAGAGAACATATTTTTTTCCCATCAGCAGACAATTACAGTCTCCATAAAAGGTGTGTGTGTGTGTGCGCGCGCGCGCGTGTGTGGCGGCGGGGGGGGGGGTAAACAATAAATAGGTGAAGGATTCAGTCTTCTTTACTACCAAGGAAAGGAATACCGCCCTACCCCCCTTTTCATCTCTTTGGAATTCTGTGCTCATTTTTGAAAAAGGGGTATGGAAGGGCGGCCCTACCATTAGGCAGAATGAGTCAGCCCCCTCAGACAGCAGTTGTTGCACGGCAGGGGGCCAGGGTCCCCCTAGCCATTTCCCCTGGGCCATTCCTATTCTCCTGAGCGTGCTTATTTCTGGCTATCTTGCCTAGTTGCCTTGTCCCAGTCTGTGACAGAAAACTCTGTTGTAAAATGACCCTGACTGTGAGCTTTTCTGCATGAGGTGGTTAATCCACTGTATCTGCTTTCGGTTTTGTCGCAGAATTGACATCTGAGCACTACACGAAGGGCATTTCCTTTCCTGCATTTCCACTACATAACCTCTAGTTGGGACTGCGGTATGGCGGAATTACACAAGTGGGTGGGGGAGTGTTTTCTTTCGCTTTCACAAATAATACTGCATTTTCCCCGCTCTAAAAAAAAAAAAAAAAAAAAACCTCACCAGAAGTGCTGTTTAAAAACAGAAGCAAAACTTTAGACGTCATCGTCTAAAGAACCCATAAACAACCATGAGTATGGAATGACGAGTGCACAGCACAATAAATACCCCATGTAGAAAAGCCGAGTGGCAGGCTGAGTGCTTGTGCATGCGTTACTCTGTTCCCATGATGCATGCCCTGTGCGTGGCACCAGTGCCACTGCATTGCAGCATCTGAACAGGCAATGAGCAGGTGCCAGGCGGAGCAGTGAGTGAACAGTGGTGGGATGTCGGAAGACAGAGCTGTGTGTGTCGTGCAGCTGGCTCTGTGCCCCCTAAGCCAACCTGCTGCCCTCCGGTGCAGCGGAGAGCATTGTCCCATCACCAGTGTTGAAGAAAGATTCAGCTGACAGTCCAGTTATGGGATAGGGGTGTGTGTCTTCTCCTTTGGCTCAGGCAACAAAACTCCTTGGGATGGTCCTGGCTGTGTGGAGTGCATTCAAATACTCTGATCTGGAGACTGGACAGCATACATCATAGTGGCTTTCCATGCAGAAAAACAACAATTGCATATAGAAAACTACACTGGATGCTGCTATGTGCAAGGCATCTGCAGGCTTGGATCCTTTCTGCCTCCACCCTAAGTCACAATGGCTATACAGCTCTAGTTCCAGATGTAAATGCATACATCTGCATCAAATTACAGTGGCACTAGCTCCATACTAGCTGGCACTAGCTCCGTACAAAGAGTCTTTTTACACAGGAATGTCAACACTGGCTGTAGGCAGCCAAACATACAGAGTGCCGAGAGAATATGAATCTCAGCACACTCAGGACCAGAGTCAAGAGGGGACGCCGGGACAGGCCCCACAGA
Organism: Shinisaurus crocodilurus; assembly: GCA_021292165.1. Taxonomy (NCBI): domain Eukaryota; kingdom Metazoa; phylum Chordata; class Lepidosauria; order Squamata; family Shinisauridae; genus Shinisaurus; species Shinisaurus crocodilurus. The sequence goes on along the minus strand of CM037879.1, from coordinate 100,287,419 downwards.
AAGGGGTGTGGCTCCAGTGGCGGAGCACATGTTTTGGATGCAGAAAGCATCCCAGATTCAGCATCAGTCCAGTTGAAAGGAGCATATCCTGAAGAATCCCCTGTCATTCAGATTAGACCAAATGCAGGGACCAAAGGCAGCTTCATTTGACAAAAAGGCCTGGGGAAAACCTGGAACTGGTCCCTGGAAAGAAAGGGAGCAGGTAGGTTCTGTAGTTGTGCCAGGGGCAGAATTTGTTTTTATTGCCATGTATGGTGGTCATGTGTACTACTTTACAGAGGGCAGTCTTCTATTTGAAGGTGTCCTCTGTTCGAAGGACTGTCAGTCCAAGTCCAGTTTAGAAAGAAAGAGCCCTAAGAAGGAAGAGCAGCAGGCCCTTGAAGCTGCCCATCAATAACATCTGGGCAGCAGCTTAGCAGGCACATGGGCTACCTGGTCACTGCCTTCCCCACTATGGTGAGATGTATTGTATATTTCTATTCAAATTATAGCAATTATTTCTAAATTTGCATCTATACATATACATTGGCACATGCACATTTTACGGAAATCTGTGTCCTCTTTGGTCCTTTTTAAAAATAATAATAATAATAATAATAATAATAATAATAATTATTATTATTATTATTATTATTATTATTATTATTATTATTATTATTATTATTTGGTAATGCGTAAGTGGCTACCGTATTGCCAGACTCAATCCTGGAACTTATGAACCATATGGAAACACATTTGACAACTGCAAAGTGCATTTCCCTCACCACCGAGTAACAACAGAGAATTTTCATATGCCAGGGACTAGAGCAGAGTGCCTTCCAGATGAGCAGCAGTGTTTCCAGAAGAAAGGCTTGCTTGGGCCCCATTTTTTCTTCTTCTAGAAAGTAAGTGCTGAAGCCAGGCAGACTGAGGAGGGAATTCGGATCTGTACAGGCAAGACCCAGGGGCGTAAACTACGGGGGGTGGGGGGATCAAGCCCCCTCTGGGATTTCCCAGAATTGGCAAAGCCCCCTCCAGGCAGCCAGCTGTTTAGCCCCATGCCACCACCACCACCCCGGGAAATTGAGATGTCTACGTCCCTGGCAAGACCAGAAGGTAGCTGTTGCCTAACCAAAGCCCCAGACATGACCTGGAAACATTTTGTGTAGTGATCCCTAACAAGATTCTGTAATGAAGATGCATATGTTAACAAACACAGGAACTGGTAGACCTTGGAATAATGCCCCCTGCCCCACACCCAGCCAGTAGCCAATCCCGGAAACAAAAGAGGGATGTGAATAAGTCTGTGGCAGTGGGCATCATGCCATTTGGGGGAGGGGTGGAGCTGGGGCTTTAGCGCACCGACCTCCATTCTCTTGTCAAAATAGCCCTCTGGTAAACGCAGTGGTGGCTGTATGTTGTCTTCCTCTTCCGCATCTTCTTTTACTTCTTTTTATGAAATAATTTTAAAGACAGTTTAGCCCATCGTGTACTCTACTCATGGCTGTTCCATCCATCTGTTTAGTCAATAATACAGCACATCCTCCCTCATTTTCCATTGGACTCTGAAATTAGCTATGGGAAATAAATCAATACATGCAGACAGCACAGAGCAGTGTTATCTCTTGTTCTCCATGGCTGTCCTCCTGATACCTTGGACTATAGTGCTGATTTAACTGTCATTTAGAATCTCCTAAGGCTGAATGGTAATCCCAGAAACTCAAGCTCTATTATGCTTCTTCCAAATGAATCAAACAACTGCTTTCAATGTGGCTGGCTAAAACGAAATGCTAGAGGAAAACAGTAAAAACAGATCAGAGGACACACACTCTGGGGGGCAGGCAGCACATTGGATTACTCTCTTTTGCTCATATATCACACAACAGCAACACACTGCCTCTGGCATTACATCAGCCTGCTTCTCCTGGGGTCACTTGAATATATGTCTCTTTTCTAAACAGGGTTGTAAAAAAAAAAAACCCAACACCCAGCGCAACACCCAACCCATGTGCAATATTGAATAATATCTCCCAGGAAAGAAAATATCATTTGGCTTTTAAATTACCAATATGAAATGGAATAACTGGCAGTTTCCTATACATCAACTGGCTGGGGATGATGGCAGTTGCAGTCCAACACATTTGGACGGTACCGGGTTGAGGAAGGCTGCTATACATTAGAAGACTTTTTAAAATTACACTTGGTTTCAGATGATTTCAAATGACTTGTGCAACACTCATTTTTTTCACACATTATAAAGGCCTCACATTGATTTCTCAGAACATCTGAAGACTGAAGGCTTTCCATATGGACATGTGCCATATGTATTCAAAAAATACGGCCACCTGGCTTATACATTGCTACAGCCACCGTATGGAGATTAGCTTTAAAAAAAATACCCACTCTCTGTAGTATTTAGGGCACCATTCATGAGCTGCAGCTGACCATATGGATTGGGCAATGGTCCATGCCATTGAAAACTTCCAAAAATAAAAGTTTCCATGGGAGGAAAAAAATGACCCAATGTGCATAGTGAGCTACTGGATATGAACAACTTGCCACATGACAACGGATGGCACATGGCGGTGGGGCGGGACGGGGAGCCACACACACACACACACACTTAAAATAGCTTCCAACTGGTAAACTACTCTGAGTTCTGCCACAGAACTTCTAGATTTGCCTATGGATAATTAGCGTGTCTTGTTTTTTCAACATAGTTTGAGAGAGTGGTTGATTTTTATGGTATTTGGCCAATATCCTACAAGGTGCAAGGATATGCGAATCCAACAACAAAAAAGCTTGATTGCAATCAGGGAGGGTGGTGTGTGCGTGTGTGCGACTGTGTGTGAGACTGACTGACTGACTGACTGAGTGTGTGTGTGTGTGTGTGTGTAAGAGAGAGAGAGAGAGAGAGAGAGAGAGAGCACCAAGGAGAAAGCTCCATGCAGCACAGAAACATATATATTGTTTAAATGTTTATTTGTCCCTAGTACTGTCCCATAAAGAGCAGAAGATACTTTGAAGAAAAATAACCGTACCCGGTAGAGGTGATAAGAATATTTCATAGACTGAAGAACAAAAGTCAGAGCTCTAAAATAACCTATTCAGGAAGGTTTTAATATTGAATGTACAATATGTGTTCTCCTCCTTTATTCACAGAACAAAATTTCATGTGACAAGGGGCCACTATTTCTGCTTGGGTTTTAGTACAGATGCCAATAAAATCTGAATACTGCCACTGCAGTGGGAGCAGCGTTGTAGTAGGTGTGCTTCTCTTGAGTACACGGAGAAGGGCAAGTGCTTACAGCCTGCTGCATTATGCCGTGGCTCAGAGCTATAAGCAAAATGTTCATGCTGCAAAATGCCAAGACTTGAGAATATTCAGCTTGTTGAATTATTTAATATTTAAGTGTGCAAATCTGGAATAGGTGGCCTTCAGCTGATGGTATATACTTAAATAATGGCCAAAACACTTACTTTAGCAAATGAGTGTGCCAGCTATAAAATGTGGAAGAATCTTTGTTTTCGTGAGCAATATATTTATCCCTTTGTAATCTGGGAAAGTAGAAGGCAGAGTTATACCAAATACCACTCAAAGTAACAGCAGTCCTCTTTTGGGAATGAAGATGCAATACTTAGATGCGTTGTGTTATTACTTTTAATCAACAAATGTGAGATTCTTGCCTCCTTGGAAACTTGGTGGCTAATACAACTCCATGCTTTGCTTTTTCTGTTTGTTTGCAAGCATTTTTATTGTTCCAAACCTTTGCCAGTTCCTTTTTAGTTTTGTGGATTTTGGGATAGGAACAATCTTGTCACTTTTCTTTAGCTTCTTCAGAACATTAACCAAGTGCTTATTTGTATGTTCAAGGTCTGATTTGATGTAACCATTGATTAGGGGAGTGTAATGGGAATGTTTTTAATTTTGGTCCATGGAGAATTTTTGAATAGCTGCATCATTTGGTTACTGCAGATGTTGGTTCTTTAGTGGAAGACCGACAACCTGGTCTTCTGCGCTGGGTTCAATGCTAAGGGGGTAGCGAGCCCTGGGGCGGGCCTTCTCCGAGGTCCCCAGCGCCTCACCCTTAGCCCAGAACGAAGGGATAACTTATAGCCACAAAAGTATCTTTTAGAAAACAGGTTTATTTACAAAATTACCTTTCCAAACTCAGACCCACGCCAGCAATACAGCTTATCAGTACAGTACAAAGTAACAAGCAAGAAGTCTCAAGGACACCATGAGTTCAGGGCTCTCAGCTAGTTAGTTCAGCTCGGGCCCCGGCAGAGGCCTGGTCAACTGCACGCAGCTAGCTGGGTTCCCGGCGGAGGCCCGGTCTACCCAAGCGGCTAACTGGGTTCCCGGCGGGGGCCCGGTCTACCCAAGCGGCTAACTGGGTTCCCGGCGGGGGCCCGGTCTACCCAAGCGGCTTGTGAGTGATTTCAGCTTGGTTTCCCGGAGATCCGGTCAACCCAAGCGGCCAGTGATTCCAGCTAGCTGGAGCGCGCCGGGTGCTGCTACCCGGGGTTGCCGATCCTTTGTTCCCTTACCCCAGGCATGGGCAAGATTGCTGAACAACCACCAGTTCCCCTGCGCAGGGTGTTTTATACCTTGGTGTTTCAGGTAGCCCTTCCCTCCGTGATCAGGTGGGTTGACACCCTCCCTGAGGGGCGGCCTTTTGGGTCAGGTGGGGTGACGCCCTCCCCCCATGGGATGGGGTCCCTTTGAAGCCACTTGTTTAATGGTCCCATCCTATGGTGTTGAGTGGCCATTTCCTAGGGGTGCCGAAGTGTCTGCTCTGGAGAGGTATTCAAGTCTTATGTAGATGGGGCTGATATGCGAGAGCATTGACAAACCTGTCTGCTCTGGAGAGGTATTCAAGTCTTATGTAGATGGGGCTGATATGCGAGAGCATTGACAAACCTGGTGATGCTTCCTGCCTTCCCCCCTGGGGTGATTCTATGCAGATGTTGTTTGTCCCCTTTGGCATCTGTGGAGACTGGCTGTCTCCCCCCCCCCCAGGTCTCCTTCCCCCCTCCTTGGTGAGTGTGTGTGTGTCAGGCAGGGGGCTTAGGTTGGCTTTCTCCACAATTTGGTTACTGCAGATGTTGGTTCTTTGGGCATGTGTACTTCCATTTGTACCGTTCTACTACACTTCTGTGTGCTGTCTTCGTAAATACTTGTGCTCAATGATGTAATATTAGAGACTTATAAAAGCAGCCTCTTCTTCTCTATATATATCTGGAATCTTCAACTGCTGTAGTGTACTTTAAAAGTTGACTGATGCAAATTTCTTAACTTGTACTTGGTTGTGGGCAGTCCTTGCCCTTCCATTATAGTTGAATCCCACCATCTCCTACTGAAAATATAGTTAGAAGGTCTCTATAAACCTGTGTACTGGTAACAAATATCTTGGAACACCTCATTGTATTACCATTGTATTTGTGTGCTTTAATAATTATGTAAATAAACTCATAAGAACAGAGAGAGAGAGAGAGAATGGGAATTGGGAATCTGGGCAATCCTGCTGGGGCTGCGTGCCAGCAGTGGGGTGGCCCCACCCACTTTGGGGGGTATCCCTGCATATGAACCTTGATGTGCTTGCCCAGCCAGAACCAATTCAGCCTTCGAGCAGAAAAAGGTTCCCCAACCCTGCTCTAACTGGGAAGCCTGCCGTGAATCGATGAACACCCCTTATAGGACAGATATACAAACTTCTAAAGTGGCCAACCCTGGAAGCAGCCTGTTTCCAGGATGAATTACTAGCTCAGCAAAATGATGCCTGGCTGGTCCTTGTGACAATCATGAAGCCCCTTCTTCCCATAGCTGGCTCCTGTGGTAAACTTCCCTCTCTCGGGTTCAGATTGGCTGAATAAACATTTAAATGCTGCGCACATGAAGAAAATGGTTTTTAAAAGCCAAAAGCCTGCTTGAAGCATGAGAGGAGGGGGGCAAAACCTACGCTGGAGTCAAACCAGGCATGTCTGTCAAAAGAAGAGGCTGCGGCAGAAAAACCAGCACCCACTCCTGAAAGGAATTATGTCCGTGATGTTATTCTTTGGTGGCAGAGCGGTGGGATCTGACACTGAACTGCAGAGTGGGCACATGTGGGAGAATAGGGAAGATTGGTGGAGGCTTTGGTACATTCAGAGTAGAGGTTTGTTGTTTTTTAGAGGAAGGACGAGATGGAGCCTCAGGGAAAAGGCTCAGGCAGCTTGGAGGTGGCTGCCCCAGTAATGGGGGCCCAATTGCCAGTGTGAGCTTTGGCAGCTCAAGAGATCCCGACTATTGAGTGGGTAGGTGAGGAGTCGCCTGCAGAAGGTGCCAGAGCAGCCAGATCGAGACAGAGAAAGGAATCGGCCTCTCAGGAGGACTGCGGTTCCGACCGCGACAGCGACCTAGGGTCTGTGGACTGGCAGGGAGAAGCTGCCATGCTGGATGACCAGATGGGGTTGTACCAGTGGAAAAAGGCAGGGCGAGCCCCCTTTCCCAGTCGTGGAGAGGCCAAGGGGGCAAGCGAAGGACCGCTGGCAAAGAGCAAAGAAGGCGAGCGCCCTGAAGGGGCGGGCACAGAAGCCCGGGGGGGGGGGCTCTTCTTCAGCTAACAGCGGGTGCTGCCATTGTAAGGAGCCAGGACACCTCAAGAGGAATTGTCCCAAACTCCTGGGCAAGGACCGCAAGCATCAGCCGCAAGTGAGTAAGCTGAGGCGGGTCCTAGCATCCCCAACGAGCTCAAGAGCAGAGAGCAACACAGAGGATCGAGGGTGGCTGTGCGAAGGCGACGTGCATCCTTGTGTGCCCCAGCGAGTGAGCAGATGGCAGCAAGTTCAAAAGAACCGGAGCTGGAGGAGCCTTTGGCAAGGGGAGAAAACCAAAATCCAAGAGTTCTCTGGTTAGAGGAAATACTTGCTAAACTGGTTTAAATATGGCCACAGTGATTACAAACATACCTTTTCACCACAGCAAATACAGGTTGGTGTACATGCAGAAGACAATACCAGTCATGTAAAGTGTGAATTCGCTCTCAGAAAAACCCCCAAAAAAGTGACTGTGTGTTGTATGAATATATGTGGTGTGTATAATAGGGGTATGTATGTGTTTATGGGTGGATATATATGAATGGGTGTGTGTTATGTGTAGATCTATGCCCCACACACTTTGGGTGCCCACCTTTTGCTCCACCCACTTTAAATTTCACTCTGCCCCTGGCATGCAACCCCCCAGAAGGTTACCCACCAGGGAATGCGGCCCTTGAGCCAAAAAAAAATTCCCCACTGCTCAGGTAAATAAAGAGGGGCAGCGGTATGCTCCATAATTAACATAACATGTTTGGTTTGACCTTCAGCCAAGCTGATAAAACATCCCAGCTTCCCATCTCTCCCTCTGCTGCAGTCCAACGGAATCGCTGTTGCTGGAAGAGTGTTGGGGGGAAAGGAACACCTGATGGATTTGGCCCACCTTCTATTGCATCAGTTATTGAGCCAGTTTGCATGATCACCACAGCTTAAACAAGCCACGCTGACTTGTTTAAGCCGCAGCATGTGCCGGGCACAATTTGAATAATAACTGGCACGGCCTGTCATGTCATCCGAACCCAGGCAGCATCTGAACTTCCCCCCCACCCTTTCAACCTGGAGATGCTCAATATGACAATGACTGGGTTCACATGACATGACAAGCTCCCCTGGCTTATAAGACAGGGGGGCTTGCCGTGTTGTGTGAACTCACCATGGCTTATTCGGGGTGGCTTCTAAGACCAGTTTCCGTGCTTCTAAGCCACCCCGACAAGCCGTGGCTCATTCTAGGGTTTCATAGCCACCCCTGGGCTTGCCAAGTCATCCGGACCTGGACAACACAACGAGCCCAGGGGTAGCCCAAACCGCTACAGGGCCACTTAGCAAGAGTGGCAAAAGGGCTTGTTGCTCTTGCCAAGTTGGTCTGGGCAAGTGCTGATGACAGCCACCCCAAAGGACCCAAGCCAGCTGGAGCCACCTGCCATTTCGGGCCAGTGGGGGAGAGGAGGTAGCTCACCCCCTGCCCTACACTGCCGCAGCCACCAGCCAAAAGGGCTGGCAGTCACAGCGATGTGGGGTGAGCCATGCCCTGCTTGACCTACTTGGGAGTGGCTGCAGCTTGAGCAAGCCGCCTCTGCCAAGATCGGCAGCAGCACTGACAGCCCTCACTATGGCTCGCGAAATCTCCTCACAAGTCGGGAGTGAGGGCTGTCAGCGATCCCTGCTTCCCGCTCCCCCTCCCTGCCCCCACGGACAAACAGTGGCTGCGAAAGGGAAACCTCGGTGCTCCCGCATGGTGTCCCATGGGATACCTGCAGGAGGACCAAGGCAGGAGCGGGGTACACAGTGCACCCTACCCGCAGTGCACCCAATCGTCTGTCAGGTGCATCAAGAGGGTACAGTGGCTTGTAAACCAGACTGCTGCAGTCTGGCTTATTGCGTCATCCAAACCCATCCAATGTCTGAGAACTGAGCCATTGCACATACTGCTTAGCTAAGCGTCTGATTAGAAAACATGCAGCATGGACAATTTTCACAGGGATCGCTGACCAATCCTTCAGGCAAATCATGTCTTGGCCAAATTTCAGGTCACTCTTACAAAATATGAACGTGCTAGAACATTTCAACAAAGCAAATTGAAAAATGTAAACATAGGCAAAATATTGTTTTCCTTGCCACACCTTTTTTTTTTTTTTTAAGAAGAAGAATAACAACAAGAACAAGAAGAAGGAAAAAGGAAAGCAGGAGCATCTTAAATTTCATATCTAGTATTTTCCACAGGCAGCCTTGGGAATAGAATTCTACCATGCAAAATTAATTAGTTGTCATCCTTTGGGGATTTTTCCCCTCTTTGTCTTATACTGTTTTCTTTCTTTGGCATGAAAATGAATTGTTGCATTCATGGGAGTGCCTCAAAGGAAGGAAATGTTAAACACATTTTGTGAAATAATTGTGGAACAAGTGATAGTTCTCCATCCATGTCCATATAGACAATGGAAGTCTGATACCTTCAGGACCAAAACACGGAGTTTAAAAAAAAAGTAAAGTCAGAAGAAATCACAGATATCCAAAGTTATTGTTGGTGCTCAGGTCAAACAAGAGAAGGACACATACAAGTTTATAACTGTGCAAGGAAGGAGTTGGAAACCATATTTATTGAGAGGCCGCATTAAGAAATAGTTGAGACCTGCCAGCCCAGGCAAGTTCCCTTTCCCCTCTCTCTATGCTTATGTCCCTTTCTCCACAACACACTTTTCGTGGTTGCTGCTGCATGAAGATGGCTAGAGCGCAACAGCACAGGTGGGTGGCATCCCAGGACAGGATGGGGGCAGGGATTGGAGACAGCTCTTCCACCCTTTCCATGACCCACCGTTCTGAAATCTTCGCTGGCCAGGATTTTGAGGTTCCGCTAGCTTCCGTGCATTGGCAGTTGAACACAGTGAGTTTGGAAGGGTAGAAAGTGGAGGCCCCGTGTTCATATATACTAATAGCAAACTCATTCTCTGAGTGTGGATCCTTATGTAGCCAAATCAACAGCATCCATGCACAAGACGGGGGTACGAGCAGGCTGGAGGAAGCCTCAAAAGTTTGCAGAAGTCCACAAAATAATTAGTTTGTGAGGCTGAATTTTCCAAAAAGCATACATCTGCAATGAGATTCTACCAAGACAAGGGCTGGCAAGGGGGAAGGAATTCTGTCATGAGGGCCTTAAAAGCAAAAGCAGAAAGTTTAAGTATGTCAGTGAGATGTAGCACAGCGCATAGTTAAGCTATGGAATTTGCTCCCACAATATGTAGTGATGGCCACAAATTCATGGAGGATAAGTCTATCAATGGCTACTAGTCCTGATGGCTATATACTCCCTCCAGTATAAGAGGCAGTATGCCTATGTACACCAGTTGTTGGGGAACACGACCAGGAGGATGCTCTTGTTGCACTCATGTCCTATCTGTGGATTTCCAACAGGCAGCTGGTTGGTCACTTTGTGAACAGAATGCTGGATGAGACGGACCTTGCTCTGATCCAGCATGGCTCTTTTTATGTTCTTACGATGTGCAGCAAAATCCTTAGCATGGTTACTCAGAAATAAGTCCCATGTGTTTAATAGGTTTATTCCCAATTAATTATACATAAGCTTAAGTCCTTCAGACCAAACCTAACCATGTTTACTTAGAAGTAAATCCCACTTTGCTCCAATGTGGCTTACTCCAAGTAAGGTCATAGGACTGCAGCATTAATGTAGCACTTCAGAAAAATTTCTGGAGCTGTGGAAGCCCTTCAGAACAGTTCATCAGGCAGAAGGTAGAGAAGTAGTGGCTAATCTTTGCAGGTTTCCTACTAACACAAACTGCTACAGGGTCCTAGAAGAGATTACCATAGCTCTGGGGTCCCCAGCACAGTGCCTGTTTGCACCAATGTGCCTGGGGACACCTCTCTTGGTGCCTACCAGGCTCCCCACCCCTTCTGGGTTTTATTTTATCTTTTTATTATTTTTTAATTGGGAGGCTGGCATGCTGCAAAACAAAGGGCTGTTCTCCAGCACCATCTTTATTTGGGTTTGGGGGTAGTGCATGCCTGCTTTATACATTGCTAATATTTTTCATACCGTTATTGCTGTTTAAAAGAACTGAGCTAACACATTGGACTGAAGCTTCTCTTGCAACGCATTGTGTACAATTTGCAATGACAGCTCTAGTTAAACAAACCATGGGTTAACCACTGGGTTGTTTAGCCCCTAAACAAGTGCTCTTGGTTCGTATGTTGCACTCACAACCTACAAACCGGCTGATCATAGCTTGTTGATTAAAAGTGGAAGAGGTGCATGTGGGAGGCAGTGTGCTCACTCACTCCCATCGGTGCATGGCAAATCGTGTGGGTTAATTAACTATGATTTACCGTTACATGCGAACCAGATTGAAAAGAACCAGTTGGATGTTGCTGGAAAGAACCCTACTCTTTCATATACCTGTAACAGCTATACGTATATTCACTGTGTTATCGCTATAAATTCTCTTAATTTGTCACAGTACAAGTAAGAGAGCGAGACGTAAGACAATGGAAATTGCAAAGTTTTCTGCTAAGAGCTGAATGTATTCTCCGACTGTACCATGTGAGTGCAGGAATTGGTTTTAGGATGCAAAAGTCAGCATCCTGAGAATCCCAGCCTTCATCTGAATTTAAAGAAAACACACACACATTCGTTTCTAGTCCCTTTAAGATTGCAAAGATAGACTTGGAATTTGTGGGTAGTGCCTGATAAAATGTTGAACGCTTTTGTGGGGGGATGGAGGGGTTGCGTAGGATTTCTAATGGTCTTTGCCCCTACCCATGACCAGCAGAAGCAGAATAAAATATAAAAATATGCAAATTTGCTTAAGTCACATAATTTATAAAGGTTGCAGAATTCAGCTTTTGTTGGCACAAAATATGGGTTACCGTGGCACAGAATTTTTATTTAATTTTATTTTTAATTGTCTACTGCAGTATATACATAGACCTATTATCTAGCTCTTATGACAAGACAAGGGTAATAGAATCACTATCTGGATTAACACAACAATTTCCCCAAGAGTATTACAATCACCTTACAAAACAACAGAAGTCTACTCTCTCAATCTCTCTCTTTGCAACCATTAATAAATGTGTATGTTAAAGAGTGTCTGAATTGTCTACCTGTTCCAAGGTGGAGTGGGAAAGGAAATGCAAGAGACCATTGCCTCTTTGTTCCTAGTATGCCAGGTGACTGCTGTTCACTCCTACTCCTACTCCCATGTAATTCTAAGAGGGATGAAAATCCATCAAGCGGAAGAAGGCATTTTTTATTACTCTTAACAAGGCAGTTTAGCAGGCACTATCTTTCATTCAGTCTGTTGGGAAGGGAAATAAACCAGGCTACACACATAGCATACTATCAGCCAACAACAGAGAGACAGATGATGGCAAATACATACTTCTAATGCCATCGGTCTAGGATTTCTGGCACCACAGCAATCCTATCTTGATGCAATATTTATGTACTGTATGTCAGGCTTGTGCCAGAATGCAAGCAAACCTCCTAACCAAGAGCCACTTGCGTCGTTCAGGGGTGCCGAATGCGCGCAGTTGCCTTGGCCACTGGAAGCACAGTAGCAGATTAAGAAAGGGCAGATGAAAGGTGGATCACTGCACTTCAACGGTTGCTTATTCTTCTGCTGCCATTCAAAACAAACCAATAAACTTTACCTTGCCAGAGCCGAGCCCCTTGACTGCAGTCTGGACAATCATAAGACAGAAAAAAACTAGACAGAAAAAACCCTAACGTTAACTGCTACTACTCCTTGTTACTAAATTTGTCTACTTCTTTAAAAGACAGTGGGTTGGATCCAGGCTGAGTCATATTATACCCATTTACTCACAGTAGACCCCTTGAAATTAATGGGACAATTAATGACTAACTTAAGTTAGCATGACTTAGTTAGCATGACTAAGTATGGCTCCAAAGCCACCAGGGGAAGGGTAAAAATGCTTTAAGGTGAAATGAAACATTACCAAAAAAAACCATGAGGCTATCACCAAAAACAGCATCCAACTGTCAAGCTACCTTCCTCCTCCAATTCCTGTAGCTCATCTTATTCCATTTCTGGACATCATTACAATGTGTGTTTCACCACCTCAGGTCCACATCACTGACGGCAGTCAGCAAGATGGACATATTGGGACATGGGGTAAGCTGTACTGGAAACCTGATGGTTCTTATCAAGTTTAGTTCTACCCCAAGATGTTGTGCGAACATCCGTCTCATTCTTTCCCCTCTCTACAACACATATTGCTGGTTAAATAAATCTACTGGAGCCCAGTCTCTGAGCTCTGTTAACAGTGAATGGCATGCACAAGCATTTTAAGATAGCTGACCATTTTTAGGAATGTCTGTGCACTGAGAAAAAGGCTAATGCAGTTATAAATAGTATATAATTTAATTCAGAAAAATATGCCCAGCTCATTTGGACCTAGCATTGTAAAGTTTAGAGAAGTGAAGAAGGAAAAAGGCAACATCAAGCAAGCAAGAACCAATCCATTGAGATTCTGGGACATATGTGCAATGCCTTTTCACTGCTATCATAATTATTTAAAAAATGCGTACGTTCGTTTTTGTATATCAAATACGAGACCTGTGAAACTTGTAAAAGATATACAAAATATAATTATCACCAGAGCTATATATTTTCAAACCTTCAAAAGAAACCACAAAGGTTTGTGTATGTATGTATATAGGCATATGTTATAATTTCAGTGTCAACACTAGTATTGAGTTTGTCTCTTCTAAATACAGACTGGTATACTTCCTATTCCAACACATGCACCTACAAACACATGATCATGCATACAGCATTTCTTCCTGCCATTTGCGGGAAAAGTAAGAATATACATAACTATACACTATTTAATTTTTTAAAAACTGATTGGGGAGATGAATATTGGCATATGTCATTCAAAGGAAAAATGGCTGTGATCTATAAAAGTATATATACACATGGGTGGGGTGGAAGGGCATCCTTATCTAATTGATAAAAACACTGAAGACTATAAGGATAATCAGAGAATTTCTCCAGCAAGTCGAAAAGACTGTTGACCAACATATGATTGCATAGAAGTGGTTGTGGTCAGGAACATGGAAAAGAGAGTCCATATGGGGTATTGGAGCTTTTGCAACACCACTTAATCCATTCTTGAGTTTAGACCCACTGGGATCCCTCCACAAAAGTTCAAGAGAGTTCATTCAAAGCTGCTCTTCTCACAGAAGGTGGAGCTGACGGCGATCTGGAGGCCCATCTGGAAGGTAAACGTCTGTTTGCTGGCCGGGCTGGCCGAGAGAAGCCTTTACCATTTGACTGTTTAGCTGGCACAGATACCTACGAAACAAATGTGGCCACTTGGGTTAAGAACTGCAGAACAAAACCCCTCAAAAAGCATTCATGGAATTTTAAGAGAATGGCATAAAGCATTCTGGTCAGCCTTACGACAGGTGGCTTCCAGCTATTTAAAGGCCCAGAGAATGTATTATTTACCATTTACATAGTAATGTAAAGATGTAATGGCAAAAGAACTCCTGCATGTGTCGAAGAAATATGTGGCATGCAAGTAAGACACGAAATGTCAGAAAGGCTTTAATTTAGAGTTAAGAGTTATGGCCTTCTCTGCACACAACCAAAGCTGGATAGAGTCAACGCTTATTCAAGCAGGCTGCAGAGTGAACTGCTGGTTTGATGGCTCCATTACTCACGCAACTCACCTGTCAGCATGCCGCCAGGTTTTTTAAAGTGTGTAAACAAACGGGAATGCTGAGTGGGTGACAGACCCAATGGCCACTTTCTTCCAGCCACTTTAAATGAGTATTGATACAAACGATATCTGGCTAGGCACAGAATTGGAGATGGGCAGGCACCCCACTTCTGGTTTAGAATGGGCCTGATTAATTTGGAGAACATCTCAAATTGATCAGATTTTAAATTGCATCCGTTCTGAACTGGCAAGGCTCCTAGGCTCCAATAATTCCACTGTGAATGTGACAAGGTCTAGACTCCAGAGCTTCCCTGCAGCCTGTGCTTGCTGACAGCCTTTCCTGCCACCCCCTTTTCCTAACTTACCAAGGTGGGTTGGTGAGAAGGACTCATGGAAACTGCTGCTATAGGGCTTTGGGCCCTGGGACCTGCAGTAAGCATGTCTAGGAATGATACATTTCCCATCATTCCTAGCAGCAAGCATGATGCCCTACTACTACAGCAGTTTCCAGGAGCCCTCTCTGCTTCCCTGCCACTTCATAAATTAACCAAAGTAGCAAGGCAGAAGACAACCTGAAAACTTCTGTGGGCCAGAACAGATCCATTTCTGATTAATCCTGCCTCCGAAGTCTAGTCTGGGTACAATCTGGAACGGATCTGGGGGTGAATTACAGAAAAATCTGGCGTCTGGTCCCTCCCATTTTTCAGATTGTGTTCTATCAAATATTCACAAAGGCAAACCTTACGTTGATTGAAATTATTACTTCTTCACTTTTGCATCTTTGTGGACAGTCTCTCTCACTTGTTGCAAATGTGAAACACATAAACAAAAAGATAATCATATAGTTCAGTTCTATTTACTTTACGATTTACTTACATAGTGCTCACTTGAGAGATCCTGTTCCAATGTTTTAAATGGCATATGAAACTTTGCTTTATTTAAGCACTTTTATTATTATGAAGTAATGTAACACAATACCTGCACAGAGCACTTGACAAGGCACCAAAAAAAGATGGTAGCACCAGGTTGCGATCTCACTTGAAATGGCAAAAAATACATCGCGTGCAGCTGACCCTGTTTTTGTTTACTCTAGATAAGTATGCAGGTTCCCAATCTGGCACAGGACCACCACACATGGGGAGGGGAGATTTAAACCTCCCCACAAGTGCCTGCTTCCCAAACCCTCCCCCCTCCATGTGTGATGGGTTAAAAAAAGAGAGAGAAAAAAACTCCACTGGCAGCAATAGAGTCTTTTCTTTTTTTTTAACACTCACGAGGAGGAGGGTGAGGAGAAGCTCAGGAAGAAAGCTGCAGGCAGGAAAGGTTTAAACATTCTCTTCCTGCATACAGAAGTCCCAATCCAGATCACAGACCTGCACGCTTACTTAAAAGAGGTCAACTGCACACTACATATTTAATGAAACATGTAGTTTGACTCTAAACGAAGCAAACGCCAGACTTGGTTAGCTTAATCGGATTATTATTATTATTATTATTATTATTATTATTATTATTATTATTATTTTGCCATTACAAGGGGGATCACAACCTGGGACTGTGCCTTGTTGAGCAGAAAAGTAGGGTGTGTGCCTTCTTAACCTTTTCCCAGTCTCCCCACAGGAAAAGCTGGCTGGGGTATAATTTGAGGCAGGTAATGTGTTACGCCCCCCTGCAGTGTGCCTGCTCTCAATCACCCCCTCCTGGAGCAATTTTCAAGCCAAAACAGGGCTGTTGGAATACCATTACATAGGTTTGCATGTCATGTCTAGTGCTGGCCCTTACTCCTTGCCTTCTCTTCTGGCCAGCAGGCTTCTATGTCGAACATACTGCTATTCTGGGAAGATAGTACATGATACACATTTCACTCAGGCACCAGGATGCTCATTAATGGCAAACAGAAATAATAAATAAACATAAGAGGATCCAGTTCATTTTGAAATCCTACCTCAGGAAATTTCTGCTTCTCTTTGCCGTGCTTGGTGTAAAGTCCAACGTGCCTGACTGAGTTCTTCTGCTGCTCCTGCTCTCCTTGGTTTGTCTGGAACATTTCAAAATAATGACCCAATTTTTCACAGCTGCCATCGGCAAAGTCAGAATCAGATTGCACCCGCTGCTCTTTGTGGGACTTTGAGTTCCACAAGGAGGTCGATTTTTCATAGTTCTTCAGAAGCTTTTCAACAACACCGTAGTTGGATCTTGAGTCAGCTGACCGTGGGCGACCAGACAAATTACTTGGCCTCCAGTCATGCTCGTGAAGCATATGCCGGTAGCCACTTAGAAATCCATTTAGTTGCTTTTGTTGCCCGGTTGATTTGACATTTTTGCTGGGTTTACAGGGTTTTTCTTCCTTTCTTGAAGACAGCCTGGGATTCGCAACACACATTGCCTCTTCATTTTGCGTTCTGCTAGCAATGCAGTCCTGCAGTATGCAATGGGGCTTAAGATCTCCAGATGGTACTGACCGCATCTGGGTCTGTTGCAGACACTTTTGGCCTTTATCTGTGTGAAACACAGTCCTGTTAAACTCATCGATTTTAGCTTCCAGTGTTTCATTTCGTTGAGTCTTTCCAGTTCCATAGCCAGGATCGCCCAGGGTGTCACACGCAGGAGCGTAAATGTCACTGGTATAATGCACACTGCTTTGCAGTTTAGGATGCTGTTTCTGGGGCACCATATTTCCATCAGAACAGCTCTTCTGGACAGAGTGTGAGGAAGAACCGTTCTTAGGACAATCCCCAACTGTGCTTGTATCACAAGACCACGTGTTGTGACAAAATCCTGCAGAAAACTTGCATTCAAGGGATGGATCCCTTTTTTCTATGGGCACTGTGGTCACCACTGCAGGCCCACTAACAGATTTCCATTCATTTGGCAGTAGCATCGGAGCATCCGATTGCTTTGCAAAATGTGGATTAATAGATGGATTTCCATCCGGACAGTCCTGGGTCTTACCGTTGCTCTTGTGCCCTGTATCTTTGGCTAATACTTCAGAAACGTGCGCAAGAGAGCTTGTCAAATGCCAAGAAGTGCTTCTTGGAGGAACAGGAGGAGCTTCTCTTTGTTGCCAAGGCAAAAAGGTGGTTTTCTCAACCCCAGCAACAGATGGCATCTCCTTCAAGCACCTGTTGGTGCCCATCAGATTCTTCCTGTTATTTTGTTCTTCTTTTTCAAATGCAGCGGGAGCTGGCTGTGGGTCCTTGTTACTCGCACGGTTCACCTCTTGTGTAATCAGTGTGTTCTCAGTTTCTACAGGTTCTCCCAGAAGAGGAAACAACTTATTTCTGCATACACAAAAAAGGGATAAGCAACAATTTCATTTTCTTTTGTCTCCACTACACTAGTCAGTCCCGCAAAGGGGTAGAACTTCATTTATTAGAGCAGGCCCACACCTTTATGAAGCTGCACAATTTCATAGCGTTCCATGAGAGGTGTGACATCATTCAAGACAGCCGTTATGCTAAACTCTACTCTTCTTAACACACCGGATACCTTGTGGGCACTGGATCAATAGCACAAAATAATGATACTTACCCCTGTTCAAGGCCCTTGCAAGACTATCACTGACCCTAGAAAGCAGGCTTCCCAACCCTGTGCCCTCCAGACATGTTGGACTACAACTCCCAGCATTTCTGGACAGCATGGCCATGTAGTCCAAAACATTTGGAGGGCACCCAGTTGGGGAAGGCTACTTTAAGGAACTATACTAGGGTCTCATCAAATTTCAAACTCTAGAATACCCACCCTTTGGATGTTTTTTACTTAAGGTTGTTTTTAATGTCTTTACTATGGGCAATATCCAGTGGGGCGGCTCTGCCTCTGCTGGTTCCACTGCACTTGCTGGACTCACTACTTGCGCAACAGGGAAGTGGTGCTTCTAAAAATAACCCTGGAAATACTCATTTCCAGAATGTGGGCTAGTCAGCGGAGCTCCCCTCTGAGAGCTCCGTTGATCTGCGCCCTTTATGAGATAAGCTCATTTCCAATTGCTTTGGGCACCACTAGGTTCCCATTGTGGTAGCAGGAGGTCCTGCTAATGTGCAGACAGTACTGAATTCTGCCATATGTATTTATTTGATTATGGTTTTTATTTTTTGAACTTTTTGTAGACCGCCTTGATTGGCTTCAGAAAGGCCATTTAGAAATTCAGTCAATCAAATCCTTCAGGAGAGCTGGCTAGCCTGAATGATGAGTGACATTTATTTATAGTTTTTTTTACAAACCATCACTTGTGTGGTAAAAGGAATGTTACAGAGCAATCCTGGCTACTAGACAATGCCTGGGGAGCTATAAGATGGTGCAGATTTCCTCCTCCATGACTGTAGACAGAGATGAGGAGGAGATCCAATCGTGGATCTTCCCACGCACCCCACACACCCAGCCGCCATGGAAAGCTTCTCTTACAAGGTCGCAACTGTGACCTTGGAAGAGACATCAGAGAGGGAGAAAAGGGATCAGAATGATGGGCAAGGAGAAGAAGGAAGAGGAGAGGCCTAGATCCGCTCAATCTAAGAGCCTCTCCCTGGTAAGCAAGCTAGACAGGTTGAGATACCCATCTAGCAGAAAATATTTTAAATGGAAGATGGAGAGGCTGTAAAAACCTCTGTCCTTTTCCTACCTTGCCTGGCTTTTGCTAGCAGAGAGCTTTGGATAGACAGAGGGCTCCAAGAGCCCTCTGTATATTGAGCGTCAGTCCGTTAAGATTGCACTCTTAATCAGATAACTACAACAATATTCATTGGATTACAGAGGCACTGTCCTAATCCTGTGCCCAGTCTATGGAAACTAGATTGCCATTAAGTTCTATTGAAACCAAGAGAACCTCAGTGCCATTGACAGCCGTAACCAACTTGTTACGGCTATCAATGGCACTGAAGCATGACTAACTTTCTCTGGATCAATGCCAAAGAGATAAAAGCAGCGTGTCTTTGTGTAGGTCCTCTTTTCTATCTTAAAAAAAAAAAAACTACAGTTGCCCACCATGCCTGATAACCAGGGCCGGTGCTACCATTAGGCCAACTAGGCAGCTGCCTAGGGCGCAGGGCTAAAGGGGGCGCCAGAAATAGGGAGGGAGGGCTCAAGTGGGAAGGGGGGGCGCTAAATATCTGATCTTGCCTAGGGCACCAAACTGCACCAAACTGCCTTGCACTGGCCCTGCTGATAAGTACTGTAAAAAGTTTTTTTTTAAAGAAGTAAAAAGGGACCGACTTGCTGTTCCCTTCCCGCCACCTGGTAAGGAGGGTGGGGGAGAGAGCAAGCTGACCTGGGTGGTGGACCAGTACAAATCTCAGGTAAACCACTTTTATTACAGCTGGGCCAAGCCTTTTGACCCAGTTTTTTGGCAGTTTGTGGGGGGGGGGGAGAAGGCACCCACCCCCAAGATTGTGGTGGGCAGACACATTTGTACAACTTGGTGGGGTATGTTAGTTGAATACATATATGAAGTGGCTGAGGGTTTACTTCTTTTTTTGCACTTTAAAAAAATCTTCACCACCATTCACTGAAGCAGTATGGCTTTTCTCCACAGCTTCCAGGGCACATTCCTGGGAGAGAAAGAATGCCCCTGGGAATGATGCCATCTTTTGTAGAAATTTGCCCATGCCCAGAAAATGAGCCACTCCTCCCTACATTCACAGGAACAAATGGTCCCATGCAAAGTGGAGTGGGAATTGTCGTCCCAGGACTCATATTTATTGCAAATAGAAGGAAGGAAGAGCTAGAGATGCATTTACATTTCTGTATTCTGGATGGGATTTTAAAGCCAAGGACATTTAAAGGCTAAAGAAATTTAATCATTTCTCCAGTTCCTATTCAGTCACTTCTCCAGCTCCCATTTAATCATTTCTTCAGTTCCTATTCAGTCACTTCTCCATCTCCCATTCAATCATTTCTCCTGTTCCTTTTCAATCCCATTTCTCATTCATTTGTATGTGGTCCTTTGTTCCCCATGTGCCGAAAGTAAAAAGATCTGACTTAATTTCACCTTCTGTGGTTGGACTTCTTACGGATTTCCTCTTGGTAGCTGCACAAGTCTTCACTTACTTTGGCAAGTTCTTTAAGAGCCTTTATAAATGGAAAGAGCAATACTTCAGTGTGATCAATTTTTAAGAAAAAAATCTAGAATAACTGTAAATACAGCTCTAAGGTACATACTGTATCCCATGTCAAAGGGAACGAAAACAGAGGAAAGTCACAAAGATATTCAAGATACAGACCTAGTACAACTACCGTATATCTGCTTCTATAGCAAAGTATTTGCTATGTATTTGCTTTGTTATGTTTGTGATGTTGTTGTTCTATTTTATTCTAAGCCACCCTGAGTACACTTGTTGTAGAAAGGCAAAATATTCATTATTGAAATCAAGCTACTACCCTGCACAATGTGGTTTGCGGTCATGAGGCTGGCTCCTGATCTGCAGACACCCTCATACCTTCCTGCTCCCTTTTCTAAGAGTTTTTCCTCTCCCTTGCCTCCCCAGTGTTAACTTGGCTTTCTGTTGCATGGGCACTGACACAAACCTTGGTTAATAAAAACTCATCCCCTCTTGTAAACCAGAGATTTGTAAACCTCTCTTGTAATCAGGATTTTTGGAAAACCATAGTTGTGAAGGTTTACGTTAATCATAAAGCCGTGATAATCCCAGGAAGGGAATAATGTGGAAGGCTGGAAGCTGTTTCAGTCAGGTGTGAAGGGAGGGGCAGAGGTCACGCGTTTATGATGCTGGCTCCCAGTCTACAAACCAAGAATTGCATCTGCATGAAGGTAGTGTTATGCCTACACCAGGCCACGGACTGAGGAAAAAGTTATGTCAGCCTTCTCCAACCTGGTACCCTCCTGATGTGTTGGACTGCAACTCCCATAATTCCCAGCCAGCATGGCCAATGGAAATTCCCAGCATGGCTGGGAGTTATGGGAGTTGCAGTCCCATAACGCATCCAGAGGGCATCAGGTTGGGGAAGGCAGGGTTATGTAAACAAATATATTCAACAGATAATAGCAAATAGAAGAGTCTGAAGATGTGTGCTTTGGTTGGCAGATTATTTGGGGAGAGACATTTTGGGTAACAGAGGACAGGGTGACGTTCACTTACATATATTTGTAGTTAGCATATTTTCACACTCATCCATTTCAGCTCAGGTCAAGCTGACCTGATCTCGTTACCTTCCAGATGACTTTGAATAGAGTCAGATGAGCTGAACACATTTCGACCAGCCATTAAACAGCCATTTATAAGAATGCATTGACATGTTACATGTTGAATCCTGGGTTACCTCCGCCCTCAGTAAAACACCCGTGACAAGTTTACTCACAATATTGAGATCCTGAGTGTAATTCTTGGTTGTTTTCAAGCCTGGGAAGTCTCCAGTTTCCTTGTAACTCTCAAAGTCCAGATTATCCTTTACAAGAACATGATTTCTCTTCTTGTTTCTCGTGTCCTTGCTTTCCTTTTCTGCCTTGGTGAGCACACTTTCTTTGTCTAGTGAACAAGAGTTCAGTCCTGGTGTGTCACCGCATTCTAAAGTGGGGGAAGGAGTCTGCTGCGGTGCCTTGCTATGAATGGCTTTATTCTCAAAGGCATTCATATTGCTCTCACGCCTTAATTTTACCTCCTGGTAAAGCTGGAGAGGAAACAAAAGGCCTCCTATTAGGCTACAGTGATCTTAGAGGCCCGACAAACAAAGGATGATATTTATTTTCACTTTCAGCTTGTGTCATCAGACTCCAAAGTTTGGATGCATTGGTGGACTGAGAAATCTGGAGCTTATTTTTAGAAAGAGCTGTCAAGCTAATGGCTACGGCCTCATTTCTTTTCACAGGATACAAGGAAAGTACTGCAGTTCCTAAAACACTGGCTGCGTTTGAAATGTAAAGCATGTGGATGTGTTGCTGCTGCATACTGGGACAGGGCCTGGAAAAGTTCCCACTGCGCCCTAACACTAGACCTCGCTAGCTCTCGAATGGAAGCACCTCTCATTTGGGTGGAAAGAACTGCAGGGAATGCACAGTGTGCTTGGATGAGACACAATAATAATTGGCAAGAGAGTATTAGACCTATGGTGGATAATGCATAGCGTCTGGGAAGCAGAGCAAAAGGAGACACGCATGAGAGATGTTAGCTTATGGCAGTGTTGACACATATTTCAGGGTAAATTAGAACTGGAGGCACACTTCACTCTTTACTTTTGAACTGTGCAAGAGTAAGAATTACCTGCACTCAGCAGAGTCCATACCTATGTGTCTATATGAACCATAGATCTGCACTTGCCTTCTCATTGAAAATAGATACGCCCAAGGCAGTGACTTACTCAAATGTAATGGGTCTGCTCCTCTGAAAGCAAGTAACTCTGCCGCATCTGTGCACTGGAAATGATCAAGCGATCCAGTCACACCAGATGCAGAAATGTGGCAAAAGGACCCACCCTGAGCAGAGCCCAAGAAAAGAACAGTAAATCATCCAGAGATGCAGTGGGCAGCCTCCTCTGTGCCTCGGTGTTCACAAGGGGAAATTTCAGTTATTTAGAGTGCAAACCAATGCCTGTTTAGACAGAAAAAAGTCCTACAACCAGGGGAGGCTGCTGACTCCTTATGTCAGTGGGGCTCCTCATCCATTTCAGCTTTTATTCTGAGCTTTATCAGAGCTATCCCTGGTGCTCCATGGTGGTGGTGAACCCATTTCGGGGATAGAGTTCAGAACCATGGATAGCTCCTATAATGCTCAGAATAAAAGCTGAAATGGATGAGGAGCCCCACTGACATAAGAGTCACCAGCTTCCCCTGCCTATAACTCCCAGCATCCCCCAGGAAACATGGCTGGCTGGGGAATGCTGGGAGTTGTAGGACTTTTTTTCTGTCTAAACATAGGAGTGTGCCTTTAATTATCAATTTCTTCCAGGATGCTAGTCCACCCAGGCACTAGGTTGAGAATGCTTATCTTATGCAGCTTATTAACTCTCTGGTAGTATAGTAAGCTTTAAAAAAAATTAAAACCACAGCCCTTTGATATCAGGAGAAATATAGACTGAAACTGCAATCCTATACACACTTTCTTGGGAGTAAGCCCCATTGACATCAATAGCACTTACTTAGGAGTAGATATGCCTGAAAATCTAGTTGCTTTTTCATTAGATAGGTCTGTGGTTCTCAGGCATGGAAGCAGTATCCTTAAGGAGCCCTGAGTAGTGGTTATAGGAGGCACGAGCTCATCCTAGACCTCTCCCACCCTAAACACAGTCACAGACTGCCCCATAATTAGGCTAGTTATGTTAGCTGGGCTCTCTCTCCAAAGGGCATGGATATCAGTTAGGGACATGTAGTGGCAACCCTTTTTCACCAACCCTGATCCATGAGAGGAATGTCAGTTCCATCCCCCCTTTCAAATCCCACCGTTTCATCCCAAAGCAATTTGCAGATTTAAAAAGGTGGCATCCATATGATGGCACCATGCTGCTATGATTCATGAAATGCCAGCGCTTCCATGGACAAACAAAGCATCTGATGGACAAAGCAGCGGCAGCAACATCAGGACCACAGTTAAGAGGTCAGTGAGCTCATTAAGGTTACACTGCACTCTGAAGATACTAAATGGCAGAGATTTGGTGGGGGATACCACACCAGCAAACTATAACCAATGCAAACACTTTGGAGGAAAGTATAAAACCCACAAGGCAAATACAAAACCACCATCAGGATTAAACTCTGCACATTGGTGAACCAAGTACACCATTGAAATTACAGCTTTACTATGAGACCGTAAGAAATAATTATACTAAAGTTGTCCCTGGCTGGAACTGTGTGAGGGCTGGCAAAGAACGAATGAATGCTGAGCAGTATACGTAAATACAATTTGAGTCTAGGTTCTGGTATGTTGTTTATTGTAATCTCTTTTCTATTTAGTGCATCAATAAATATAGCTGGGCCTAACCAGCATAAATATGTCCTTCCTTGTGTCACTCATTTCTAGAGGCAAGGCATTCCTTTACATGTTAATAAACAAGTTTGCTCATCTCTTATCTCTGGAAGCAAAGTCCAGAAAGTCCACTATGTACTTTGTGTAAATAGAGCAGGCACTACTACTCCATAATACACAGGTCTGTTCAAGACACTTTTATTTTTAAAAGGCATTATATAAAGCACACTGTGGATTTTGCCAAGAGCCTTCGGCAACTATTTTCTAACATCAATATCACATTAACATTGACAAAAACATCATGGTTTCACAGCGATGCCCCCAACCTTTCATGTTTTCCAATCCAATCTTTTTTTTACAATAAAAATGCTTTTAATACACTTCACCATTGCCCTGTCCTTATCTGTGCATATTGCCCTTGTTATTAAAGAGTCAGAGTGGTGAACATTGGATCGTATCCAATGCTAGTCCTACTTAGAGTAAACCCATAGAAGTGAATGGTCTTGTCATGACTTGCAGGAGGAGGCAGAAGAGAACTGTGTTCAAACATTTAAAAATATATCCCAGAAAGTAGTGACTGCTACTCATCAGGCCTGCTGAGAACAGGACAAGAAACAATGGGTGTACATAGGAAGGTGAACAATGGTCCCTATTAGCAAAGACTTCTGAACTATACGAGCAGTTTAGCAAGGAAACAAGCAGCCTAGAAAGGCTGTAGAAGCTCTTTCCTTGGAGGATGCAATGGAGGCATGAACAACCATCTGTCAGGAATGTCTACGACTAAGACAAGGGAAAAGGGGTATAGCTAAGACTAAGAGCAGATCACATGCTTTCCTTCTCCCTACTTATGAAGGAAGTCCCCAGGTGCAACTCCTGGCATCTTCAGTTAAATGATGTTTGGTAGCAGAGCCTGATAATTTGGAAAGCTGCTGCCAGTCAGAGTAGACAGTACTAGGTCAAATGGACCAACCGTCTGACCCAAGCAATGCCAGATATTCATTGTACTTTAGAACAGGGGTTGGTCATAATGGCTGATCCCTTCCAACACCATGATTCTGTGACAGCATCTTCAAAGCTTTTGGCCTTTGCTCTAGACTTCATCACAATGTTAGCTTTTACACTACTGTACTGATGACACTCAAAATAATCCAGAATACCTCTTCTATTTTCTTCTGCATGACCTTCCACTGACATTCCCACTCCTTCCTTTCATTGTCGAAACGCTCCAAGAGTTCCATCTTCTCTTTATTCCAGTTCCTCTCGGTCACGTTCTCCAGTTGTGACTGTAGCTCCATACCTGCAACGGTTCAACTGAGAAGTGTCTGTGCCCCTCTTTTCACTTCTACGGTTTTATCGGAATGTGGAAGTTATTAACTTGGGACAAAGCTTACTTGCCTTGAGCTCCAGCTTTGTGATGGGGGGAAAGAGAGAAACAGAGGAAAAGGAAAATTGAGAAACCCACAGATCTCATTTGCATTAAAGGTTGGTTGTGAACTACATTTCTACACATTTTGCTTTTTAAAAAAAGAAAGAAAAAAGAGCCAAACTCAATAAATCTGTGACAAAATGGAAATGCTGGAAATTCAAAATCTATGCAAAGAAGAATTTGTACGATAGCCCCTCTAATCTCAACATCCGTAGCACCTGACATCTATTTATTTATTTATTTATTTAGCTGCAGTGGCATTATATGCTCAGAAGATTTTTTTTTTTAAATGTCTAGTGCTACTTCTGAAATAATGTTGGAAATGCAGTGCTAAAGATGCTGATATATATATAAATATACACACACACATTTTAGGTGCTTTTACAAGGATTTTTAAATGCTATTAAAGACATAACAGGAGGTACATAATCTGTATACCACAGGCAGTAGCGGTATACAAATTTGCAGTGTTAAATGATTTGCACAATTTAATTAAAAAAGATGTACAGAATATTGGTCAGTAATGTATAACCAGGTACAAGAATGCTTATCACACAAAAAGGGAAGTGTGATGAAAGACCATTTGTAGAGGAATGGTAGAGAAAGAAATGGAATGTGATGTTAATGAGTAAACTAATTACTAGGATTAAGACATGTTTCAGCAATAGAACTGCAATTAACTTTATGAACAACTGGTAAAGCATGTATTATATTGGAACAGAAATAATTCCCACAAAAAATACATGAATACAGATGGTCAATGCTTTAAAATTAGGTAAGTGACTTGGCCTGTAAGGACACAATCCTATGATGCAGTGCAATCCTATGAAGCTGCCCATAACCCTCCGAATTCAGAGAATTACGGGCATCCAATTGAGGGTGAGAGGAGCGAGGAGGATAGGAAATCCTCCATGCTCCTTCCACCCTCAAAAACATCTAGACGGCCAATTTCGGCCATCTAGATCGTTTCCATCTCCTTGCGAGGAGGAGAGGCTGAAGTGCCGTCTGGATTCCTCGGAATCTGGCAGAGCCTCGCCCCCTCCCTGCCCCCAGGAAGGCCCCCTCCACAGGCTCCCTTCTAGCATGGAAAGAACCGTGCTGGTTATGAGGTGAGGGGTGGCCGCTCCGAGGCACTGTGACCTCGGAAGAGGTTTCCGAGATCACAGCACCTTCTATGGCAAATCCTATGTCCCTCCAGACAAGGTCGTAGGGACATAAGATTGTGCCCTTGGTTGATTTATTTACATATTTAATATTTGCTTTTGTAATGTTGGAATTGCACATTCCAGTTTGTTCTTTTACTTTCATATTTTTTAAAAATTGATTTTTAACCTATGCAAAAAGAGATGTGTGACCAGTCAACCGATGGACTATTCTGCCATTAGGACTATTCTGCCATTATTTTTCTAAACAGCATATTAAGAAGGAACATGCTTTGAAATGATACATAGAGAGAATATTCACACAAATAGGAAGCACACTGTCAAACCCTAAGCACCTCTCCAGGAGCACGCTGCCTCAATCTTGCAAAGTAATGCACGGCTGCTGCAGATTGCTGAGCAAACTCTGCTCTCTCTGAAGTGCCTGGCAATGGAAACTAAAGCGTTAAGAACCTTGCAAGGCTTGCAATGGCCAAGACACTGCCCATGTTCTACTTATCTCTCCGTTTGTTTTTTTTTGACAAGGCAGCCTAGAATCTAAAGATAGTAAGTTTGCTAATGAAGATGATTTTACATTGACGCATCTCTCCATCCCCTCTTCCCAATAAACATATATACGTAGATACACACACAAACAAACTACTCTACAACAGTGGTAAGCTGACTTCACTTTTGCATAGCCTACATTGGGGGTGGGGGTGTTGTTGTTTTTTGCAAGAATTCCCATTGTCCACCCAAGTGTATTACATGTAAAAAGCAGAAGTGGAAAGTCAGGATCTCTAAACAGGTAAGGCTTAAGGCATCTGTCTTAACCAATTCTAAGTAGCCATTGTTACTTAAGAGCTTAAGAAGCACCTTGCAGGATTGGACCAAAATTTATTTATTTATTTGTGGATGAGTTCGGCCTATAATGGTTGTTTTAAATCCTTTACTGTATTTTAAATCTTGTACTGCTGCTAGGTTTTATTTTGGCTTTTACTTCTATTTTATACTGTAGTTTTAAACTTTTATAGTGTATTTTATGTTGTATTTTATGGTTTTAATTGTTGTGAACCACCCAGAGAACTTCGGCTATTGGGTGGTATAGAAATGTAATAAATAAATAGCCGAAACTGTCAGGCTATATACATAATTAAGCAAACACAATAAACCCAATACTGTCACTTAAAAGCAAAAAAATATTTAAAAAAATTAAAAACAGCAGTAACAACATTTTAAAAGCAATAAATACGGTAAGTAAATATCTGTAGGAAGAAAGGCAATTTTATAACACAGCTTTAAAACATATGAGGAGTAAAACAAATAGCAAGCTATATAAGCCTGGGAGAATAAAAAGGTCATCACCTGGAACCAGGAAGTCAACAAAGTCAGTGCCAGGCAGATCTCTCTAGGGAGGGTGTTATACAATTTGGGGGCCACCACATAAAAAGCTCCACCTGTTCCAGCACTCTTTGCAAGAATCCCAGTAACCAGTAGGCACTAGGTCAGTCTTCCCCAAGCCAACAGTCCAATTAGAGTCCAACATATCTGGAGGGTGCCTGGCTGGGGTAGACTGCACTATCTGGTCAACTAGAAACTGGCCAGTGGTCTGCTGCTGACCTGCAGTCTACCTTCTGCATATCCCCGCTTTGCATTTTTAAAACATAATGTGATTTTATTTTCTGAATTCAGACCATCGAGGTTAGAGAATGGGAGGCTGGAATAAGACTTCATTTCTCCCTTACGGGAGCTAAACAATATGAGGCTCCTGAGATTATCTCCAAAATTGAATTCAGCTCAGGCTGAAAGAGGTTCAAATCCCTGCCTTAACCCATTCACTATACCTGCTACCACGGGAGGAGGAATGGCCTCCTTAAGAAGGCATGGCCAGTGCTAGGGGAAATCCAAGGTCTTCCCACAGGCCCTCCAAAATACAGAAAGCAATCCATCCTGGCAACTGCAAACAATTCCAGTTACAAAATTATCTATGGCTACCAAAAGGAAACATCTCTCACATCCTTTCAGCACAAAATGTATTCTGTTTCTCTTCAGTTCCTGAAAACTGAGGCCTAGCTGTCACTGAGGTGGCAAACCTGTGTCTAGGCTGTATTGCTTCAGACAGCAACTGGGGCTATTTTAGCACTGTTATTAACAATCTAGGTATGTCCAATGGCATATTTTGCTTCTTTGTCTCCCGTATGGCTTTCCTTCTTCTCTATGCCAGCCTTCCCCAACCTGGTGCCCTCCAGATGGGTAGGACTACAACTCCCAACATTCCACAGCCCCTCCCTGCTGGAAGTTGTAGTCCAACACATCTGGAGGGCCACCACCAGGTTGAGAAAGGCTGCTCTTTGTTTTCCTGGGTAAAACTAATCAACAGAACTGTGACTGTTACTTTACTAATGCCCGGTTTACTTTGCCAACTGCAAAGCTATTACAGATCCTGCGTCAGCTTCTGCTCATTAACAAATAAAGATGTAGGCTTCATTTTGTATTAACTCCCTACAGTACATATGCAAATGGGTTGGATCCTGAGCTTTTATTCTGCTGGTGGGAGCATCCCTGAAAAGGATTCCACTCGGAACGCTCCTGCTGGCGGAAAGGGGGGGCAGATGCAATTTTCATCCATTTCCCCCTCCCTCTGCAGCCCTCAGCGCTGCCTCCCCCACTGTTCCGGAGGATCCCCATACCCTCTGGAGCAGATCTGGGGGGAACATAGGGGACTGCAGTGGAAGAGGGGAGTGGCAAAGTTTTCCCCCACCCACCCACCTGTTCAGCCAGTGAAAAGCTCTGCTGAATCAAAAACCACCTGCTGACAGAAGGAGCTCTTTCATCTGCGCAGGCTTTTTGCTGGATCCAACCCATTGTTTTTAAATATTATGCGGCCTTGTTTTTGTAAGCCACCTTGAGCTCCTTTTTTGGGAAATCATGCAGGATGGAAGTTTTTTAAAATGCAATCAACCAATGGACAGTTGAACACTCCTCCTTAAAAATCACAAGAATGCCATTGAATGACTTACCTGTGCAATGCAGCATTCAGCCCTTTCTCTTTCCAGATCTCACCCAGATCTGTCATTGGACTCTGAAGCTCCAAATAGCTTGGTGTTTCCCCCACTCCTCTCTCAGTATTCCAAAACTGAACTGGGATCTAGCAAATTCTTTATCTGTTTATACCTGCATGGAAAAATTTAGGGCTGCTTTATTACAGTTCAGGGTCACTGCAAGTAACAGAGCTGTTCAAAGAAAACACCGGTTTCTTCATAAGGAAGGCCAAGAGGGATTGATTGTTTAAGCAAAGGTCTTGGCTTCATGTAACAAGCAGCCAGCAGATGAAGCTTCCACCATTTCTAAGGCCAAAGTTCTAACTCAGTGCCAGGGAATGAAGTGACTATTTCTCAAAAACAAACTTCTTAGTTAAAGTTTCCACCGCACTGAAAGCCTTTTTGCAGTATAAATGCCGATTTAAGAAGAGCATGTGCTGCCATTTCAATACTTTTAACAGTTTACAATAATGTGCAATACTTGGCTTTTCATTTACCATTTTTTTTTAATTGTAAAGTATTTTGGAGGGGTGTTATATTTGCATTTGAGTAGACATGTTGGAACAGACTTCAGAGGACTTAAAAGGAGTCCTCTCTTTTTTTCATCTGACTTGCATAGTATAAAGCGAGCGGCCTTCCCCAACCTGATGCCCTCCAGATGTCTTGGACTACAACTCCCATCAGCCACAGCCAGCATGGCCAATGCTCAGGGATTATGGGAGTTGTGGTCCAAAGCATCTGGAGGGCAACAGGTTGGAGAGGGTGGACATAAGGATTATTCACTTTGCACAGGCCTATGTAATGGGATAAAGCAGAAAATCTGTCTAATATAATTCAGCGAGGAACATAACAGATAAACATTACAGCACAAGCATGAAAATAATACATTCAACCTTAATGTATATTGATTTCTCTCTAAGTTGTAATGCATACATTTACAGAGCAGCTTAGCATGTTAAAAACCAAAAAAGCATAGAGCATTTCTAAAAATATTACTTGGCTGCTTTTATCAATCTTTGCAATGTTCAATCCCATCAAACTTCATTTCTGAAACCGCGCTGGGGACAATCCCAATGCAATCAATTTCTGGAAGAGCATAGTGGGAGTCATTAGATTACATGTAGTGTAGAATGAGATCGCCGGAAGGGAGCAGAGCATCACATAACTCAAGTTCTTGCCCTATGATGGGTTCCTCCTACCCAAACGCTCCTAGCAGATTAGCACATATTGGCCACCTTGTCACGCATCTCATGCAGAGTGCTAGTGTGGCCAGGTGGTTAAGAGAACGGACTTGAGGCCAGAAAAACTGGATCCAAGTCCCTCTTCTACCCTGGATTCATTCTGTAGCAAGTCACTTTGTGAGCCTCATCTTCTCACCATATTAAATGAGGACAACAGTGACCTTTTCCACAGGGTCACTGTGAGTGTAATCACGACAAAGACTATAAAGTACATTTGGAAATTATTCCATTTAAAGTACTAGCAGACTTGAGGAAAGTATTCTATGTGTAGAAACACCTGTAAGCACGACTTAGTGAAACACATGCAGATGGCCCAACCAAGCAACATTCTGACTGAGTATATGCTTTCATTTGTGCTGCTACGTATGGTTTTGCCACATGTTCTTGTTGATTGATTCTGTGGATACTGAAGCTCAAGCTCGATATTTACACACAGAGAAGTGGGTCACTGTTTAATTTTATCCCAAATGCTCAAGCTGGTATTATGGTGGATAAATTCCGTAGAGGACCTCAGCTCCTCTCCTTATCTCTGTCTCTTCTCAGATGAGCCTTCCTTGCCTGGGAGACTGGAATTTAATTTATTTCTCCTTTGTACACATATGGCCAGGCAGACACACACACACACACACACACAAATGAAAAAGCTACTTCTACATGCAAATAGGAAACCTTTTCCTTTTACCAGAAAAAATAATGATCAGCCACAGTGAAACAAACATGGTTTTTATTTCCCTTGGGGAACAGCAGGGCATCTGTCCTTTCGCTGTCCTGACACTTTTCAACGTGTCCTAGACAAGGTCAGAAGCTCAATACAGCAGTAAACTTTATGTGAACAATCAATGTCCTGTGTATCAGTTGCGCTTTCCTCTCCCTCCCTTCCCCGAAACAAACAAGCTTTGCTTAAAAAAATGCTGCATACCATTATTCTCTCCTTTTATCCCACTCTCTCTGCACACAAATACACGTACAAGTCCAAATAGTTTGAAATAAATACCCTTCTGGGGTATGGAGAGCAGCTACTAAAAATAACAGGCAAGTGACATCAGCCAAAGAGGTGTTATGTGTTAACAGAGATGAACAACAGTGGATGCACAAGGCAGCTCTCAGATAGGCATAGCCTTCTTTTGATTTACAAGCAGCCCAGTCATTCAGCTGTGCCAAATTTTGAGCACACGGTACAAAACCGATAGTTTTGATCACACCAGCAGCAGGCATCTGTGCCGCTGTGCATGCACATCCAAGACACTCTCATGCAGAGAAAACTAAAATATCAAATGCATAAAAAGATGGGCTGTCAAGTGTCTCAGTCATTGTTTAGGAAAAGCTCACTCAAGCTTTCCTTAAATAATCCATGTCTTATGGAGATTATTACTGACCTACATTCAAATCAGGAGAAAAATTAGAGAGATGTCTAAAGAACCCTTTGGACACAATGTTTAAGCCCACCTCTTTTAAAAAATATTCTCGTTATAATGAAAAAACACACCACCACCACAAGCAATCTATAAACCTACCTTTTGTAGAGGAAAGATCCCTTTGTGAGTCAGTCAGTACAAATGGAAAGTAGCAGTGAAAGCAGCGAGGTGAGGAAGAGGCTTCCTGTACTGAAAAAACTGATTCTTCAAATAAAGGAAAAGGCATCAGCTTCTCCACCAGAAAGCCTTTGGAACTCTATTAGATCAACTTTGCAACTTTTTGCAAACTGAAAAACAGTTCCGTTTAGCATCATCCCAGCAGCTGGTTTCCATGTGACGTCAGCACTCAGAGGATGGTTTTAAAGTCTCTTCCAATCCCCAGCCCTGTAACTTTATATCTTCTCAAATTTTATGTAAACAACTTCCATGTCCAGGACGCTTTTAGGTTTTATAGTGGAGCCCAGTTTTAAATCTTGCCAAAAGAGCCTGTGTAAATACTAGAGCTATGACAATAGCAAGGTTTGGATTTCTTTTCTAAAAGACAGTTGTCTTTTTCTAAAGAAGCATACTTTTGCTGGAGCATACACGTATAATTTTCAGAAGTACAGTTATGGTGACAACCTTCTTCCACATATTTCATATTTTCTTCAAAATAATAGGTCAGTCAATCATATGTAAAAACAACAACAACAACAACAACACACACACACACACACACACACACCAAACTCACTCTGTGAAAACAAAGCTTCTTTCTATGCGGAAGACCACTTGACAAATATTATCAAACTCCATCTGGCAAAAAGACTAAATGAGAATGAGATCATCAAACCTAGTCATCTTCATTAATATCTGTGTGTCATGAATTCTATGCGGGGCTGCCTGCGAGGGCTATTCAACAGCTGCAACTGCACTGGAATGCAGTAACCCCGCCTTATGATGGGTGGGTGGTGGGGGTCATTTGGAGCACAGAAGAACAATATTCCAAGTCTCCACTGGCTTCCTATTCCAAGCTATATCAGCACAATCTAAGGAGCTGGTTTAGATTCATAAGGCACTAAACAGCTTGGCCTCTATATACTTTATGGCTTCTGTAATACACAGTAAACATTAACATAGAAGCCCTATTCGGGCATTGTTAGAGCAAAGAGGCAACATGGATACAACAGGGCTGTGAGGTCACATGTTTAGCCCCACCCTCAAGGTCATGTGACTCCTCCTAGTCTCTCATATGATCAGGGTAGACTTCTGCTGTGGGGAACCTTGAGTAAAGCCAAGTTCAAAACTGTGCAAGGCGTCTCCACAGATAGAAAAGGCCATCCAGTGAAGAAGTTACTGAACACAAGCTTTTCTGATAGTACCCTCCATCCCCAAGTAGGAATGCAGACGAGTAGGGAGGCATTTTCAGTGACTGCTCTGAGACTTCTGTCTTCATCATAGTTCAAGTTTGGACTGTTACAGAAACTGTTGTGAATCATCTTCTTTAAGCAAGGATTATACTGTCCAGGGATGGTTATGAAGTTTTTTAATAAAATATTTTTGCCTTTGACCCAGGGAACACTTTCCACATCAATATCTGCTAAGGAATCCCTTTTCATATGCCTTGGAATCCCTGAGCATTGCAGTGCATTCTGGGGCATATTCTAGGGTGCCCACTCAGTTCACATGAGTACTGATGAAGCTTGTTCGGCCCCACCTTTGAACTGTGCATTGTGATCTTTCGACAAGCTTTCCTGACGTGACTAATATTTTCGTTCAGGAACCCCTGACAAGCTTTTGAGGATCCCAGGGTTCTCTGGACAACAGTCTGAAAACTAGTGTTTTACTAAAATAATTCTAATATGCATTTTAGTATTTTTTATAATAGTTATCTGCCTTGAGACAAATGGATTGGTCATTAGGGATGTGCGATGCTGGGAAATCCACAACGGACATCCACAGTGTTTCCGATCCGGTACTCGGAAACAGACCGTGCCAATGTTTTTTCCAGGTTCCGGAAATGTGCACGAAATAGTTGCACACATTGAGAACCAAGATCTGCGAATCTACAGCATCATTTGTGCAAATGGTGATTTGCAGAAAATGGGTCTTTTGCACAAATGGGGTCTGAATCTTTAAATCAGCATAAATGGGTTCACACTGTTTTTAATATTTTATTGCATTTGCGAGTCCGTTATGTTACCCCAGGCACAGCATATTCCCTTGGTAAATATCCTTATCAGTTCCATCCTCTCACTACTTTGTCATTAGCTCGTCATATTCCTTACTTCACAAAGAACCTGTCATTGTAAATGTTGTCTAGTTTGGCATCAGCACTATTTATTTATTTATTTATACCCCACCTTTTTTCCTGCAAGGAACCCAAGGCAGCTTACACAATCCTCATCCTCCTCTCCACTTTATCCTCACAACAACCCTGTGAGGTAGGTTAGGCTGAGAGTCAGTGACTGGCCCAAAGTCACCCAGTGAGTTTCATGGCTGAGGGGGGACTAGAACCCGGATCTCCCGAGTCCCAGTCCAACACTCTAACGCACACATCAATTAGACACATTTTTAAATTATTATTTTCAGTTATTATTTTTCAGCTCCTATGATTTGTGAAAACGGAGTTGTGTCTGTTTAGTCTCTTCCCCCACACTCATTCTTCCCACCAATATTATGCGTACAATATCTGATTTCTTTCAGTAATGTACTTGGTCCAACAGATACTGTTTATTGCATTCACTTGTTTATGATTATACTGCTGGCTTTTGGGGGTTTTTAGCAGTGAGGGAAGTCCCATGGCAGGGCCACCAGCTCGAGTCAGGTCGGCCCTGTGAAAGGCTCAAATTTGCACAACTTTGAGATGCGTACAAATTTTGGGCTCCGCAATTTGTGCAAATTTCCTGAGCTTTAAAAAAATAATAATAATGAACTTGCGTAAATTGTGGCCTGTTTTAAAAGCAGAAATCCACATGATGGCTCAACTCGCATCAGATCGAGTCAATGTCCGCATGGGGGAAACAGAACGGAATCCGGAAGGCTGAGTGGGGAAAATCTGTCAGATTTTCACCACCACCCCCAAAACAGATTCCTCGCACATCCCTACTGACAATAAAGATACAGTGCTGGGGGGGGGGGAGGAATGTGTAGTACAGAATACCTGTAGTAAATGTTTCTCAGCATTTTGGGATCCACTGAAAATGAGTGCCTCAAAATATACGTAAATATTACCTTCTCATTTTTACGGTAATTCAGTTCTCCAGCCTGTTAGGTATCCAGACGTGTTGTCAACTGTGTGTCCCTTGGCAGTGCAAAAATGGTACTAAACTGACTAAATATAAGTAGAGGAAAAACCTGTTTGGCTCCATAAAGTTGAGAAAGTTAATTTCATAGATTTCATAGATCATAGAGTTGGAAGGGGCCTACAAGGCCATCGAGTCCAACCCCCTGCTCAATGCAGGAAACTAGAGGAGGGGGTCTCCCATCCAAGTAATAACCAGGCCTGACCCTGCTTAGCTTTCCACGCTCAGACAAGCTGAAATGAGAATTTAATTCTATGCATGAGAGACAAAGTGGCCAAAAAACATCAGACCATTTAAATGAGATTTGGCCACCATGTATTGAATCAGCAAACATGAATACAGCTTCCCTACACCTGTCAGCTTCCTATGGTCAACTCTGGAGAGACCTTTTAAGCTGAAATAGCTTGGAATACATTACACAACATGAACTGGACATGTTTCCCCCTGCTGGATCATTCAGTGCAGGATCCATAATAGAATGAAATATGTTTAAATTATTGGTGTCTGACATATTTCCTTGTTTATTGATTGTTTATAAAAAAAAATAATCAGAAATAAAATGTAAAAATAATAATAATCCCGAACCAAACAAAAAACAGTGCTCTCCCTTGTACTGGTAGAATAAAAGTGAATTTGTACAGTAGCTTCCTAAGCTTTTAGATCAGTGTCTTAGAACCGAAGGACGGCTAGTCAGGCCCATAAGAGCCTCCTGAAGAAAACTATGCCAATGCAAGGTCATGCGGCAAAGCCCACTATCTAGAAGAGCTTTCCGGTCACTTATCCTGCTTTAGTTTAATCAACAAAAGGGTTTTGCTTGTTGCTGCTCCTTTTAACAAACTCCGCTTGCCACACTCTATCTCATTGAGCCCTTGCCTTGTCTCACATCTGCATCTTGAGCGCGCAAGAGGTCTGCACGGGGGGAGCAGAGGGATCTTATCGTTTCCAGGTCAAGGCAGGGTTGAGATTGTCCCGCTCTCCAGCTCCCCCTCCCAGACCCACCGAGGCCACCGCCACTGCAAGAGCAGCTGCCGCAGCCCCTTCCCACTGCCCTTGCCCTCCTCCCACCGCCGCCCTCCCACCTGCCTGCCCCGGCTCTCTCCTCCCCCCATCCCGCTCCCTCTGCCATCTCCGGAGATCCGCGCACCACCCAACCCGCCCGCCCTCCTCCCGCTCCCCCCCCGTCCCATCCCCTTCCCCCTTGCCCGAGTGAGTGAATGCATGTGGCCGGGCCCAGCTGGCCCGCCACTTTGATTTCCTCCCAGCAACCAAAGATTTGACCACATCTTCATCTTGGACATTGCTACCTGAACAGTACCCCCATTAATTTGACAGGAGCTGCCGCTGACAGGGATCTGAAACCGAAATGTGTATGCCGACATCATCCATTCCATACGAGACCATGCCATGCTGCACATGCAAAGTCCGTGACCATAGGTGGTGCCAAAAGGCGGGCTGGGGCGGGGGGGAAATGCTCACCTACAAATTGCCTTGCTCACCCCTTTTCCTCCCCTCCGCGGACAGGTCCATTGTAGAGTGCAACCCCGTCACATTGCTTATGTTGGCTGGAACTCAGGTAGACCATACCAAGTGGTTTATGAGCAAGTGAGCCACTCCCTTTGCTGATGAAACTACTTGGTATATATATTCTGTTTCAGTTCCAGCCTGTCAAGATGGCTTTCTTCAGGCACTGCCAGGAGAAGTTACTATGTGGTTTATTAGCAAAGGGGTCAAACCCACTTCCTCATAAATGTCTTGGTACATTTAGTTTGAGAAGAGGGCTTCGCTACACGAGGCATTTATTGTGCACTCGTGATTCCTCACTCACGACAGTTTGCGGGAGCTTTACATGGCGCTGTCATCCTCCAGGGCCTCTCCTGTGTTTTGCAGCCATTTTTTACGGCTTTTTTGGAGCAAGGTAAATCAGGTATTATTTCCTAATCTCAAGATAAGACGCTGTGAGAAGTTCATGTATTTTTGCAATTCTGCTATATAACAGCTATACCACAGTGCCACCTTGTGGTTGAGCAATGGAATATATAGAAAGGCAGTGAAAGAAACCCCCCAGGGAAAAAAAAACCATGTGTAAAGGACCCAATCTTAATCCCACAAAGAAAACGGAAACAGAAGCCTCGGTAAAGTGGCAGGTTAAAAGCCTCATGTAGAGAAGCCCAAACTGTGTTTGTCATGGTAATATTACTCCAAATTAAAACCTTCTTCTCACAACCAGGAGATGAAAAAGTAAATCTGTTTCTGGTCTGGACTACTTCAGACTGGAGGTGGAGTCTTACGTTATTGGCTGTTCCTCCATTATATAAAAAAAGAAGAAATCCTGAACATGGACAACTAGCAGGGAGAAGGGTTCCATCCTCAGCTCTGAGAAATAGGTGTGTAGCTGATTTAAGGGGTTGAAGGCCATAAGGTGAAAGAGACCTTCTGCTCATGGACCACTGTAAAGCCCTTCTGGTTTGTGACATGCTAGCTGCCTCTGCTCCCACATGGTCCATCTTTTCTGCACAGTCATGAGGACTAGAAATTTCCTATATTTCTACAAAAGAATTCTGCATTTAGTTCCAGATTTTGCCCACACATATTAGGTCCCGCCTTATGCTACATAAGCTGGCAAATACAGTTTATAGCACTATAAGGCTATCATAACTGAACAAAATCCATAGCAGCTGGGGAAACTGTCATTATATCCAATAACAATGCTCAATATCTGCAGACAAGCATATGTGTCTGCCAACTTACTTCTCAATTGTTTCACCAGCGTGGGCAAGAGAGGTACCATCAGGATCTTGGAAAGTCTGAAAAACCTATGACCTTTTGCACAGAACACAGCTTCCAGCATGCAGCATTATGCTAGCAACAGCAGAAAGGAAAAGGATCTCTCGATTCAAATTTAAGGGCCATTTTGACATCAGCTGTTTGCAGGCTAATCCTCACTTCCATCTTTACTATTTGAATGTCTGAAAATTCAAAGTTCAAACTGGGGACGGGGGGACGGGGACTGAGCCGTGCTGCAGCTTTCAAACCTTCCTACCTTTCGGTGTGCACAAGGTTTATGACATGGCTTATAGAGGACTATCATTTCACTTATGCTTATTTCCAGCACCCACAACATCATTTGGTGGTAACCATTTTGTATCTACATAGAGAATTCAATCCTGCATTTTGTTTTCCCTTGTCATAGCAGCAGCAGCAGCAGCAGCATAAAGTTAATCCAGTCTATTCCAAGCCAAGCAGAAATGAACTGGAGTGTGATGTTCTTCAGGCTCTGTACATGTTGTAAACAACTCCTGAAGGTCAACTACAGTTCATCTTTCTTTCTTTTTATGACACACTTAGGCACCGTTTCTGGCAAATTTTGTATTTTTCAATGGCTGAGTATATTTCTGCTTCACGTGCTTTTTTCCGCTCTGATTCCAAAGTGTTGGCGACACATGTCACCAGACCCTTGTCTTACTATATCTGTAATCAGGAACTCTGGGCACAGATATTTTCAGAGGAAAGAAATATTCTTGCCCTTGAAAGAGAGCCTTCAAATTGACACTTACTTTATTTGCAGTAGTGCCGTACCTATGTGACCCACAATCTATTTCAGCGCTGTATTTATCCTTAAGCTGCTGGATTTTGTTGTGTTTGGGTCAAGCAGGACCACAAACATACTGGAGGAAGCAAAGAGTAAAGTGCACTACCTGTTGTCATTTCTTTATTGCTCTCTGAGGGAACAGGGAAGAGTGGACCTGCTTGCTGTAAAAGCAGCTGCCCCAAAGGGCTTAAAGGAACCATGCATTGCTAGGATCCTTGAAAATTGAAATCCTAAAGCTGGGTCAGGGGTCCTTTTTCAAATTTCATAAATGCTCCCAATGGTCTCTGTGTGTGCGTGCACTGTACCCATAAGAGGAACCTATGCTTGGCAAGAGTGGATACTTTCTAGGGCCGAGAGTGTGGCGTAGTGGTGAGAGTGTTGGACTGGGACTCGGGAGATCTGGGTTCTAGTCCCCGCTCAGCCATGAAACTCACTGGGTGACTTTGGGCCAGTCACTGACTCTCAGCCTAACATACCTCACAGGGTTGTTGTGAGGATAAAATGGAGAGAAAGAGGAGGAGGATTATGTAAGCCGCCTTGGGTTCCTTGCAGGAAAAAAGGTGGGGTATAAATATAATAAATAAATAAATTTAGAGGCTAATTGAGTACTCCTCTGTTTGACCTGATCCAGACCCATGTTCAGTCTCCTCTCAGCTCGTTTCCCAATAAAGTGAGAGGGAAGAGCACCTTCAAGATGGTGCCAGGCATATAGACAGCTTTCCTCTAGGGCAGGGTGGAGAACCTCAGGCCTGGGGGCCCAATCCGGCCCACTTGGGGTCTCAGTCTGGCCTTCCTGGGTTCCACAGATGGCCCCACGCCCTTTCCCCCGAGCACCAATCATTTGGTTGTTTCCCAGCTTTTTGCCGTTTTTTCCCCATCCTAAAAGGTTGAAATACCTTTCCAAAGGCTTAGTTCTCGGCGGTAACAGCCTTAAACGACAATATGATGGTATTTTTTGTATTTCTGACCCCATCCCTTTTGCCTTTGGCCCTGCCCTCTTTGCCCCTGGCACTGCCCACCACTGGAACGCAGCCCCCAAGAGCGCCTCCGAAATTGAATTTGTCCCTCAGGCTGAAGGAAGTTCAACACTCCTGCTCTAGTGTTTGCTTCCAGGTTGGATCACTGTAGAGCAGTGGGCGCTGAACCTCTTTCAGCCTCAAGGCAGGACTCAATCTTGGAGAAGCTTTCGGGGGCCACATTCCCAAGGCGATGAGAATGGGGCCAAAGATGAAAGGGGCAGGACCAAAATACCAAAAATACCAGCATATTTTTAGTTTAAGAGCATAATCCCATGCATGTTTAGAGATGAAAAAAGGCCTACAACTCCCAGTATTCCCCAACTAGCATGGCTGGCTGGAGAATGCTGGGAGTTGTAGGACTTTTCCCCATCTAAACACACATAGGGTTGTGCCTTAAAGCTCTTATTGCCAGTAATCAGCCATAAGAGAAGCATTTCCAGCTTTCTGAATTGGGGGGGGGGGGGGGAACCAGTTCAAAAGACAGGAAACACCAAACCATCAGCAGTTGTGGGAAAGTGGGTGGAGCCAGGGGGAAGGGGGAGGGACGTCCATCTGGGGAACCCCAAAGGGCCAAATTGGAGTCCCAGGTGGGCAGGATTTGGCCTGCGAATCTGAAGTTCAACATCCCTGCCCTAGAGTGACTACTTTAGGAAGCAGACACACAAGCGCATGGAAGATGCCATCTTGTGTATATGTGCGGGGGGGGGGGATGCTGTCACAGGTTTTTAATGGTAGGTTTCAAACACCCACCATGCCTTTCATGCCTTTAAGTCTGTGACTAAAACAGCAGGATCAGAGGAAGAAGGCTGTGGGCCAAAGCTGCGTAGTGCGGACTTCACAATGCAGCATCTGCATAACAACCAACAGTCCCTGCTGTTAACAGTGCCATCGCTTTGTGCTCCCTCTGGTCAGTGTTGAACTCTTTCTGGACCAGTGGAGGCTGGTGGCTGCAATGCCAGTGGGGCAAGGTATCCACTCCGGGCTTTAGTGTGAACTTTTAAGGAGCTATCTGTGGTGCTGGACCCTATCCCAAAATAGGTTCAGCTCCACAGATAGCGCCTTTAAAGTTCAGCCCGCAACCCAGAGTGGATACCCTGCCCCACTGCTGGACAGCATTGGGGCAGGGTACAGCATTTGCCATATGTGGTCTCAGGGCCGGTGCTACCATTAGGCCAACTAGGCGGCTGCCTAGGGCGCCGGGCTAAAGGGGGCACCAGAAACGCCTTGAAAAAAAAAATACAGCGCTAAAATGGCTAAAATGCGTATTTTACCATCTCCAAGCCTCGCCGCGGTTACCAGGAGTGGTGGGCGGAGGGAAGGATGCACCTGCAACCACCTCCTTCACCTTCCCAGGTGGGCAGGGGCCAATGATGGGAGGCTGGTGGGCGGGCGGGAAGGATGCACCTGCAACCACCTCCTTTACCTCCCCAGAGGATGTACCTGCAAACACCTCCTTCGCCTTCCCTCCCTCCCGGCGTGCACCTCAGGTTCCTCAGCTCAACGTGCCCTGAAAGCAGTTATTTCCAGCAACCAGGGAGGGAGGGAAAGGTATTTTAAACTAGCTGGGGCTCCAATGTTTTAATTATTTACCATGCTGTTTCTGTGTTTTGGTTTTAAATGCTTTTAGGATGCAATTCTACGCGTGTTTGGAGGGGGGGGAAGTCCTACAACTCCCAGCATTCCCCAGCCAGCCATGTGCAATCCTATGCACGTTGAGGCAGAAAAAAGCCCTGCAACTCCCAGCATTCCAACAGCCAGCCATGCTGGCTGGTGAATGCTGTCGGTTGCGGGGCTTTTTTCTGCCTCAACATGTTTAGGATTGTGCCCTGAGCTGTTGATGTTTGCTTTTTTACTGTACTTTGAACAGGAACGGTGCAGGGCTGTTTGGCGCCCTAGGCCAAATTATATTTAGCGCCCCCCCTCTCGTGCCGTGGGGGGGGGCTCCGGAGCAAAGCAGCCCTGCTCTGCAACCCCCCCCCGCGCCGCCGCCTGCCGCCGCCACCACCACCTACCTTCCCCCCGCCCCCGCTGCTGGCTGCTGGCTGCTGCTGCCGCCGCCTCCTCCTCCGATGCGAC
This sequence comes from Shinisaurus crocodilurus, assembly GCA_021292165.1. Taxonomy (NCBI): domain Eukaryota; kingdom Metazoa; phylum Chordata; class Lepidosauria; order Squamata; family Shinisauridae; genus Shinisaurus; species Shinisaurus crocodilurus. The sequence continues at coordinate 100,245,031 of CM037879.1, read as the reverse complement.
AGGACCCCCGCGCTTTTCTTTTTTTGCCGGGGAAACCAGGGCAACAGGGCTGTTTAAGCCCTGTTGCTCTGGTTCCTCCCGCCAAAACAACGCCGGCGGGGCTCCGGAAACGACGGGAAGGTAGGTAGGTGGCTGGCAGTCGGTCGCACGGTCGCTTGCGCAGGGGGGGGAGGTGAGGCAGCGGCAGCGGCTGGCAGGCGGGCGGGGAGGCACGGCGGAGGCGGGGCAGGAGCGCGCCGGAGGCGAGGAAGGGGCGCAGAAACGCTGCGCCCTCTTCCGCCACATGCCCTAGGCAGCCGCCTGGGTCTGCCTAGCGGTAGCGCCGGCCCTGACTTTGAATATTGTTGTCTGCCTTGAGCACTAGGCTGGTAAAGGGAAAGACAGGATAATATACATTATTCTGATAAAGAAATATTGCAACAAAGTGATAGAGAGAGGAGGGGAAGCATAAATTTGAACCAGATGATCCACAGGCTCTCTCTTTGTTTCTACTACATGCATTCCCCCCCCCGCAACCCAGAAGGTGTATGAGTCAAACCGGTGTCTCTGCACCTCCACCCTGCGAGGTAGGACAGGCTGCAAGACGCCCTTTTGTCTCTATTCCTCACAGGTAGCACCACCACACCTCTCTCACATCCTTTTTTCATATCCTTTGTGCTGCCCGCAGGAGGAGACAGGCTTTTACACACACACACACACACACACACACATATATATGGAGTAGGAGAAGGCCCTTGGGAGTTCCTGGCATAGCTGGGCTGATGTTGCGTCTTTGTTTTCCACGTGAAAACAAAGGAAAAGTCTCAAAGTCCACAAAGTTTTTCTATGGGGCTCGGCAGTTCCCAGGGAGGGAAAATTTATTTCATAATGGGCATAGGGCTGGAGGGAGGGAGGGCTCAAGTGGGAAGGGGGGGCGCTAAATATCTGATCTTGCCTAGGGCACCAAACTGCCTTGCACCGGCCCTGTGTGGTCTTAGGCCCACGTCGCACCTCTCCTCCTCCATCACTCCCATGCCAATGAGGACAGGATAAAAGAGGCCATGAAAACAGCCAACAGTGGACAACAGTATGTGAATGAATGTTCTCCCCACGCCCCAGATGCTGTGGAGTGCATTTTCCCCTCACCACTGATTAAGTGTATGTCTGATGCTGCATGCAGGGTGAATGTAGTGACTCAAGTTACCGTAGTTTAAGTTGAATTTATTAGCTACCTTAGCCATAGGCCATTAGCGATTCTACACAAACAGTACAAAACCAAGAGAAACCACAAAAAGCCTTTCTACTTGATTCTGAAGTTCCTCAGACTAAGTAAACCTCTAGCAGCAGGGCATAAACATGATAACAGCATATGGCATTCATTTTTAATTCACTGGTGAGATGAAAGCAGTTTGCACATGTTCAATGGACTTTCTCTGACTCTAGATGCAACTGTGTGTAAGGGAGGTATCTCAGTAATAGTTTCTACTTGGGTCATCCCCAAAGCCAGGAACTGGTCCTGCATGTAAGCTGGGAGATCACAGTTACAGGCTGTGCAAATATTTGCAGTCTCGGTGGCACATTATCCACAGCCAGGTATCAAAATACACACACACACACACACACACACACACACATATCCCCCCAATCATGCAAGCCTTTCTAGATATCCTCAAGTCTGGCTTCATGCAAGCAACCATATTGTGTGGACTGGAGGCTCATAGATTTTGGTCAGAAACTTTCAGTGTCTTGAGGATTGGGGAATGTGAGGTGGGTCACATGTAGTCCTTTTCTCCTCCAGCTGTGCAAGCTGTTTCTGCCACTCCCAAATCAGGACTCACAGCAAGCAAGTGTACTGTGTGAAGTAGGAGCAGCTGGATCATGGCCATGGCAACTGGAGACTGGGAAAATGTGCATTCCCTGAAATTCAACCACTGACTAAGAGGCCTCACGGACTACTTGGTGACAGGCAGATTTTAGCCTATCACGAGCATTCCAGCGTGGAACCTCAACTCATAAACTGAATAATAAATAAAGGCTGACTGTAAGCACTGTGGAGACCCTCGTTTGCTCCCATGATCACTTTTCACCCAACTTGGCTCCCCACTGGACCAGCCCCAACTGGAGTCTGGTCCATGCAGTGTGACAGGAGTTTTACCATGTCAGGCCCTCATCTCCCTAATCCAGGGCTCTCCAATCAGGGTCCCCAGATGTTGCTGGCCTACAGCTCCCAGCATACCCAGCCAGCATGGCTAATGGGAAGGGATTCTGGGAGCTGTAGTCCAGCAACATCAGGAGACCCAAGGTTGGAGAGCCCTGCCTGCCCTAATCCAACCACGCACCAAATGGCAGCCAGCAGCTCAACATGCAAACTAGCTGGGGGTCAGAAATACAGGGCAGGCAAGCAGCTGTCACAGACTGTGCTGCTATGGCAGCTGGTTCAGCTGTGAATCAGCACAGGAGCGTACGAGAAGGACAGGCATAGATAGACGATGTTGTTCTGACCAGGAAGAGGGTGCCAGGACTACAGGTAGTTACTAGCCCTCTTCCGGCATTTGCCTGAGCATGTGAGGGCTTAAAGTAGGTAGAGGGGCAGGGCTGTGGACACTGGCCCTGCCCTGCACATCTCCAGGCCCCGCCCCCTCAGTTCACGACTTGCCATGTTGAATCAACCAAGGCCTGAAGGAGAGTTCTACTCACATTCGCTTGAACATGAGAAGAACTTTCTGCATGGTTGTGGAGCCTGCCTTATCAGGGTTCACAACCGCATGGAAAGTTCTACTTGCATTCAAGCAAACATGAGTAGAACCGATTCAGTATGGCCTGGTCTGAACTGAATGGGGCAGGGCCCATACACCGGGAGACAAAGGGAGCAGAGCTAGCATGCACAGCCCCATCCCTCTACCCAATGTAAGCCCTCACATGTTCAGGCGAATGCCTGAACGGGACTACTCTAAAAACAGTCTTTCCATTTCTTTCTCAAAGCAGTTCAAGATACACGGCCAGCCAGGTACTAGTGAAGCCCAGACCTACTTAGGGACGAACTAGAAGAGCTGGGAGCAGCCATCTTCGTTCTTCAGGGGCCTGCCCCATTCACATATAAAGCAAGGGTCAGGGTTTAATTTTCATAAGGAAAGGTGTGCACAGGTAAACCAGACTGGGAAGAAATGTGTCTGAAAGAATGAGGTTGTAGTCCTACTTTGAGTAGACCCATTCAAATGAATAGGACTTAAGTTAGACTAACATTGGATCAAACCCATGGAGTGTGGCTAGGAACTGCAGGCAGTGGTGCAGCTGGGTAATTTAGACCCTGGACTTAATGGTCTTATGCGCCCCCTTTGGTTGGCCATGTGTACCACACAAATCATTTTTTTCTTCTTCCCCTCCATCATGCCATGTCATGCTTAACAACGGCTTCTACATTCTTGATACATTAGAGCAAACATCATCATCGTCATTTTAAAAAATGCCAACGCTGATCAAAAGGAAATATTCTGGGCATACACAGTTTCACATCTGAAACTCACTTAACTCATAGCACCATAATGACTCGAGGAATAAAACTGTTTGCTCCTGCTGACCCGATGCTAAACACATTCACTTGGGAATAAGCACCATTTTGTTGTAGAAACAGATAACATATCTTTAAAGTAAAAATAATAAAATGAGCATCTGTAACCATTTATACGTGGGCTCGCCACCCTTGAATATAAAATGTTTTGTGGGTTTCTTTAAGGATGCTGCAGCGGGTACCCCCTTTCACATCTAATTTGTCCTTTAGCTGCAAAGGTGGAACTGCAGCAGGTGTTTCCAGACCTTCGCCAAATGCAAAGTCCAGCTGATGTGACTGTGCTGGTTGTCTCACCCTAAAACCACCCATGAAGGTCTGGATTGAGAAGAGTTGCAGTGGGATGTTGCACTATTGCAAAATTACAGCAGTTACACTAAAGCCTGACATTTTGTGGGTGCGAGTGAAGAATCCACGCTTCTATCCTTAATTGCATCTTTATTAAGAAACCCACCTAGAATTACCATCTTATTGCCAGCACAGTTCTGTCATTAACTTTCAAAATTGTATGGGTTTGAGTCAGCAACTCTAAAAATGAATTTTCCTCCCTCAAGGGAATGATGAAAAATACAGCAAAAATAAATAAATAAATAAATAATCAATCAATCTAGTACTAAGAATTTATATGACAAGCTTTGGCTAGAAGGGATTCTTTCTTCTTCTTCTTTTTTACTGACACATTACAAATCCCAAAAATACAAGCTGAGGGAGACTGTTGCCAAGCAATCTTGCTGACTAAACAAAAACAAAAACAAAAAAACAGGAGAGCGAGAGAGAGAGAGAGAGAGAGAGAGAGAGAAGAAGAAGAAGATCAAGGGCTCTATTACTCAACGATCTGTCTGATGCCAAGGCAGGCAACTGGTCACATCTTCAGTGAATGACTTGGGCCAGATTATTACCGTACTTGTCAATATACCAGGGATCTCTGGAGCAGGATGACCGGATGCTAAAAAGGATAATATTCCTGTACTGTTAACAGGAACAGGAAATTACAGCCCAAGGGCTGAATTCACTTTAAAAGGCAAAAGGGGTGGAGCCAAAACACCAGCATATTTTAGCTTTAAAAGCCTTAGGAGAGGCATTTCAACTTTTTAGAATGGGAGGAAGTGCTGCAAATGCTGGCAAACCACCAAATGATCAGCAGTCAGGGGAATGGGGCTAGGGCTGGGGCTGGGGAAGGGGACATGGCCACCTGGGAAACCCCAGGGGGACGGACTGGGACCCCAGCTGAGCTGGATTTGCCCCTGGGCCTGATGAGGTTCAGTATCCCTGAATCAGAGAATGAGTTGCAGTAAAATTTCCGGGCAGAATCAAGAATGGCTAGACACAGAGGTGAGATATGGGTAGGAGGCTTAAGGAACACGAAGAATATTTGATAAGCAATGAGTTGACACAGCAGATGAAATCTTGCATAGTTTTTCTATCTCATCACAACTTTGGCCAATAAAGGCCTACATTTGCCCTTGAGATTTCAAATCATTCTGATAGCCCTATCCTAAATCTCTATTTTCTACATAGATGTTAAGGCAGTCAGGGCTTCTCTACTTGAGGCTTTTAACCCACTACTTTACCGAGGCTTCTGCTTCCGGATTATTTGTGGGATTAAGATCAATTCCTTAACACATTTTTCCCCAGCGGGGGTGGGGGAGGTTTCTTTCTCAGCTTTTCTATATATTCCATTAAACAGCCACTAGTAGTATAGCGGAATTGTAAGAATACACGAGCTTCTTTCCCGATTTTCAGATAACGCAGCACTTTTCTTGCTCTAAAAAAAAAAGCTGCAGAAATGCTTGGAAAGCATGGGAGAGGCCCTGGAGAATGACGACATCATGTAAAGCACCCGAAAACTACCATGAGTAAGGAAGCATGAGTGCAAAATAAATGCCTCGTGTAGAGAAGCCCTCAATGTGCCAGAGAGCTGATCCTGGACTTGGGAGCTATATGTTCAACTCCCAAAGGACTCTTCTGTCAGAAGCAGAAGTCAAGCAAAGTCTGTGTAGAACTCTTTTTAAAATCACAGCCCCGATCTGAACCACTTTGCTATTTCGTATCTATACAAAATAAATACACTACACACACACACACACACACACACGCACAACACAAAATGCAGTGGGTTTTAGTTAGCTTGTGATTGTAATATAAGCATTCTGCAGGAGAAAATGCAATAGTTCTAGATTTTGTAAAAACAACTATTAGCACAAAATTTCCATCCTAAAATTTGTATCCCAAAGTTACTTTAAAAAGAAAAGGGAAGAGGAACAAAAATGAAGAAGTTAATATAAAAAGAATAAAGATCTGCCTTTCACAGGCTTACCTAGCTTTTTTGATGAGCAGAATTCAAATTCAGCTGTGGAGTTCTTTGTTTTTGCTTCTTTTGTGATTTGTACTTTGGCGGTGTAAAGGTAGTTGGTTTCCCTTCTTTCAAGCGACTAGTCTTCAGTGTTTTTACAGCAGTGCTTACTACAGAAACTATAGCTCTTGAAATTCTTATCTTGGGAGGATGGACAAAATAAAACAAACTGAAAATAATGCTACAATGAATGGTAAAATGATGAAAAAGGTCTACAGCACAAAGAACAGTGTGAAAAGGAAGACAAGTTTAAATATTGTTGTGTAAGAAAGGGATGAAAATAATACAAGGATGAGAATAAGTAAAATGATAGGCTGGAACATCTGGGAAAGTAAATACAAAGACAAGATAATGCTATATTAATGAAACAACAAACAACATTTTAAGAGGAAAAACATCAGCATTTGTGGTCTAGGCTTGCAAAGATTCTGTATGTCAGGCCTACATTGGCCATGTCATGCATTGGTATTAGCAGATCAGGTTCTCCAAAGAAATACTATCATTATTGATTTTGTCTTAGAAATAAATGCTCATTAATGGATATGTACAAGTTCATTCTGAAGCAAGCTGTACGTGCCTGGATGTAAACTGACCAAAGAAGAAAATGCTATCATGATTTATTGGTTTTGCCAGCTCATGCAATTTAATTTCACTCTTCGGTTTTATTCATTTCAGTTGTAGTAGTTAAATAGCATTATATCTGCAGTATGATTTACTAATAGAGGACATTTTAAAAGTCCCTTGATCTATAATCAAGGAGGATGCGTGTCTGTCTTATCTATTAGCACTGTAGTTCTGAGACTGACACCTAGACACCTGAAATGTGGCATGCATACTAACGGGACCCTAGAAATATGCACCCCTAGTTTAGTTGGGTTTTACAACGCATTAATTAACTTTAAGTAACGTAAACATCTCAGTGTGTTTGAAGCCTGTAGTACCATCTTCGGTCACAAGGTGGCAGACTTCCCAAGGGTAGTCCACGGGACTTAGGGATGTGTGAGGATTCCGTTCGGGGTGTGTGTGGAAATCTGGCAGACTAGCCGGCCTCGACCCCCCCCCGCCGAACTCCATCCCACTTACCTCTTCCTCGACTTGATTTACGTTCTTCCGAGTCGAACCAGGGAAGCGACTTCTGGGTTCCTGCTGGGCTGCTGTTTATGTAGAAAATGCCTTAAGATACACCTAAAGTGGCTGCAAGTTGTACAATTTGTGCAAATTGCAGACACTTTTGACATACCTTAAGGCATTTTCTACATAAACAGCGGCCCCCTGGGAACCCGAAAGTCCGGTGAGCGGCTCGGCTCGGCGGGCGCAGCAGTAGCATCCGCCAAGCCAGAGGCGGGTTGGGTCTTGATGGATCACCCACCCCTACCTGCCTCCTCCCTCCGCTGTGGGGCAACCCCCTCTAAGGAGAATGAAGTGAGCAGACCGCTCCTTCAGGGGGCTATAGGGTGCACCTTGGCAAGGGCCATGCCTAGGGGTACCAGTGGGTGTGGCTTCACTCAGATGCGGTGGGCACAATGTGTCCAGTTGTGACAGCTGCATAACTTTGCTTCACTGTATCAAACTATGGGCTGTTCCAACCTGTGCAAAGCCGAGTCTGTTTGCTGGTTAAACATTTAAGTGTGGACCGACTCAGATACTTGCCAGCTGAAAACCCTGTTGGTCTGGTGGTGAATTGGGCTTGAATTTGCAACCTCCCACTGTGCAGATGATATAACATGTGAACTTAGGTATATATGCATACATCTGTACTTGCCTACAGACAACTAACAGATCCTTCTTCCGTTTTTAAGGGGTGACGCCTGTGGAAATGGGGCATACATGCATTTGCCTCACCTTGCATATCATAAGTATATTTAGGCCCACTGACCCACCATACATGAGGGCTTTACAGCCAGTGACTCTGTGAACCAGCCCTGATTTTAAGATCTTTAGCTTCATATGGAAACAATGGCTATATTCAGACTATGCTTTTATTAAAAATAGGATTTTTTAAAATGATTTTTTAAAAACCCATCATAAATGAAATACTAAATTTCTCTCTAACTTACAAAATAACATAACTGCGATTAATTCTCATCAAAAACATGCTAATCCTACACTTACAGTCTCATAAAAATGAAGTTACCTACCAATCAAACAGGGGCATTAATTTCAGTTTTTCATCTCATGAAAATGGCTTTGTCCAGCCTAACTAACAGCTCTTGCTTCTTGAAAGTTCTGGGCTTTCAGGATTGATGTTCTGTGCTTATGTGGTGGTGGAGTTGGGCCAAGCAAGGCAGGGGAGTTAGTTAAAGACAGAAGGACAATATAGCAGAATGGATTTAAAAAAAATGATGCTTTAAAAAAATCCAAAAAATTGGATTAAAAAAAAGTTACATTGGACTTTTTCGGCCCAGTAACTATCAAACCTTGCTTTGACCTATTAGTCATGAGCATTTCATTTTTGTTTGCTACTTTGCTTTTTGAGAGAGCAAGGCTGGGTCAAGACAGAGTGAAGCAGAAAGGAGCAACACTGGAAAGAAAAAGAGAAGACAAAATTGTCCAGTCTGCATCTTCCTGTATTCTTATACTAAGGCTGCAATCCTATACCCACTTACCTGGGAGCAAGCAGCACTGAACTCAGTGGAACTTATTTATAAAGAGACAGGCATAGGATTGTGCTGTTAACCACAAACTGTCATGGGAAAAGCCATATATATATATGGGAATATTTTAAAGACATTCCCTCTAAAAGTAAGAAAGAAAGCATGCAAAATATATACACAGTGAGACTAAGAGATGCTGCAAAGCCTGCTTGTAAGAATGAAGCAATGTAAATACTCTATTTAGTCCTAAAGTAGCATGGCTTTGTGGTCAGATTTGCAACATTGTTCAGGAAATATGAAAAAGTTTCAATGGAAAACATTATTTAAATCAGTTTTTTTAAATCAACTTTTTTTCTGGCTGATTTAAATCACCTTGATTTACATCAATCCACCCTGCTTTACCAGGAAAACATGAGCCCAGCCTCCCCTTGGGCATGGTTGTGAGACCGAAAGCTTTTGTTTCCATTTTCAATTAACTAGAGTTTAGTGTGTTGTCCAAACAGAAAATTTGGTTAATCTTAACTATGGTTTGTTGAAACAAGCCAGCTTTGTAACCCATGATTTGTAGTTGACTTGTTTCAAAGAAACCATAGTTAAGATTAATTGCAGTTTGTCAGGTTCAGATGACATGACAAGCTGTGGTTAATCAAAACTGGAAGCAAAAACTTCCAAACTCATCCTCATGGCCACAAGGGTGATTCCCGCACAGCGGGGAATGTGAGAGGCCAAGTCTTACACAGATTTGTTCCCATGACAATAAGGCATGGTTTATCATGATTTCCTCTAGCAGACAACTACGGTACTATTTTAACAGGGGACCATATTCTGAATTAGGTAAGAGCGGAAGGATGAGCAATAGTGGCTCTTCCCACTGATTCACACCCCAGGATGAAATGCAATGAAACGTCTGGCTGAGCCCTCTCCTTATTATGCACCTCTGTATGCATACGGCATACATTGTGCAAATGATTTTTTATTTTTATATCTTTTTTAGCCTAGCAGGTTTTGAGTTGTTGTTTGCCTTGAAACAGGGGTTGTTGTTGTTGTTGTTTTGCATCGGTAGCCCTAGTGCCAGTTCCAGGCTTTGGAGGGCCCTCAGGCAAGACACCTTGTGTGCTACCCACCTTACTAAGGGACTACCTTCTCTTTGCAGCCAGCCAGCTGCTGCTGTTGCCTCTCCTAACCACCACTGCCTACTTGCTTGCCAGGTTGTAAGCTGGCAGACAAACAAGCAATCAGTGAGGCAGTAGTAGAAGTTCCTCCGTCCTTGCTGACTTCATTTGCCCCCCTCCGGACCAGAGGGAAAGTGCAGGCAAGGAAGCCAGTGCCAAAGGTAAAGAGGAGCCGTGGCGGCAGGGGGCTCTTGGCAATGGGCCCACTCCAGAGGCATAGGCCTCAGCAGGTGCCCAACCATGGTAACTTCCAGGACTAGCCCTGTGTAGCCCTGAGGACCCAATACTGGGAGTAGGTTGCAAACTACAATCTGGGAGGTTTAAAATTAAGCCACAGAAATGTGACATAAGCATTTTCAGAAAATGTAGGCTGAATATCCATACCACATCTTGGACTTTTTAACTAGAGGGCTTACGAAGTAAAAATCTACCTGACTCACTGACAAAGGTTCATCTGTACTTGGATCATCTGAAGACTTCGGAACTTCTAGTCTGTCGATAAAGGCCTGGAGCTCTTTCCTAAACGCCTTCATCTGGGCATTTATCCGATAAAGAAGTTCGTGTTCCCGTATCCGACTGCCATCATCTTCATCCTCCATGAGTCCAAACAGGTCCCCATTTGCCACAAAAATTCTTGCCTCTGTTATGATGGTGCTTGTGTCCGAAATCAGACGGTCTATTGTCTTGCCCAGGCGTTCCGCTTCGCAGCGGATGTCCTTCATTTGCTGCCGGTCCGTGAAGCTTTTCTGCCATCCTGCTGGTGGCGGATAGAAGGATCTAGTGGGGGTCAAGCAACGGATGTTGCGGACCTCCTCTGAGTCACTCTCCCCACCAATGGGCCCTTCTCTTTTGCGGTGTGGGGGACGAGAATCGTCATCGCTTTCTTTCTTCCCTGCATCGCTTTCAGCGTCGCTGTCTCTGGGACTGCCTCGGATCCCGAGATGAGAGGCCAGGTCATAGCGCTGCATGTTGGACATCAGGATTTTGTTCTCGTACTGAAGTTGCATGACTTTACCACTGAGCTCATTGATCTGCAAGCGGGCAGCTTTGAGTTCTTCCTGCAGCGCTTCCATCTTGGCGCTATCATGGTGCCTTGAGCTGTCATGAGCTCCAGTCTTGTATTTATATTTATTCAGTTCTGCCGTGATGCGCTTGTTTTGTTCTTCGACATCAGCCAAGTTCCTCCTCAACAGTTCAGTCTCGTCCTCAACTAGCTGCAGATGTTGTCGTAACTCAGAGAGAGATTCGTTCTGCTCCCCCATCATGGAGTTGGCTGCCCCTGAGAAATCATCTCCTCTTAAGTCATCAAGTTCTGCCTTCAGCCCCCTGTTTTCAACTTCCAGTTCAACTATTTTCCTTCCCAGAATATTGGCTTCTTCCTCTACTAACCTGAGGCGAAGCTTGAGTTCTGATTCTCTCGTGGTAGGTGGGCCTCCCGCTTCCCCTTTGGGTAAGGGACTGTCTAGGTCACCGTAAAATGACCTATACTTTTGCAGCTCATGTTCAAATCTGTCCTTTTCCTTGTCTACCTTGGCCAACTTCTTCCTCATCAGGGAGGCCTCCTCTTTGACAAACTGCAACTGGCATTTCAGATCTTCATTGTCCTCCTTATATAGGGAAAGCATATTCAATCACTACTTTACACATAAGCAAGGACACCACTTGACCATTCAACAAAAGAAAAAAACAAAGTTTGTAATGCTGGCCCCAAAGAACTCATTGGGAGTTTTCCCATCAATTTCAATGGAGGTGAGGTTCCATTTGATCCATGTTTCAAATACTAAACAGCTGTGCAGTAGAATAAAAGCAAAAGCTACTAAATCTTTAGGAAATTCAGGATCAGGAACATAAATATTACTGTGTTCCCTGAATCATAGTACCCAAAGCATACTCAACAGCATTTAATAACATTCAGGAAGTGAAAACATACAAAAACAGACAAGTCCTGGTGCTCATTCTTCCATAATGCACATACTTGTATTTGTTGCATTCACACATTGACCTGGCTCACACATAATGCTAACCCATGGTTTATTTAACATATCGGTCTATAGAATTTTGCGTTGGCATGATGTGCAAACCCACCCATGCTAACAAACCATGATTTGTTAACCACAAACAACCCAGAAAGGGAACCCATTGTTTGTTGTTTGTGAACTCTGGGTTGTTTAAACCATGGGTTGGTGTTATGTATGAACCTAGAACCATGGGTTGTTCGTGGGTTGTTTTGCCAGGTTACAGAGGTGGCAGGCAAGAGGGGGGGGGGACCCAGCCACTCTACTTGCCAGTACTACATCACCACAAAGGCATTTGGTATACAGGGAAGGAGCAGGTGAAGGAGGAGGGAAACAACCCAGGAATTGAGAAAACAAACTATGGTTTGTTCAGTTTGTCTGTCAGACAAACCCTGGGTAGGGCAACAAACCATGGGTTCATGATGGCTTAAATAAACCATGGGTTAGTGTTATGTTCGAACCAGATCATTATGTTTTAAGTGTAGGAGTTCACCTAACAAATGTACTGTGTGAAATGGCCATGAATTTGGCTATTAGGAATAGTTGAGATTCTGACTCCTGACATTATCAAGGGAAAGGGAATCAATATCATAGAAACATGGCTTGTGACATCTTTTCATATAGTAAGGGAAGTAGTGATGAAGACTTTAAATTTTAGGAGTACAGATGCTAGGAACTCCTCTATAACTAACTACCAGAACAGATTGATAACTACAGAAGATAAAATATTTTAAAATCCTATATACTTACTTAAATACACGGTTGGAGTTATTAAAGTACATTTAAACATTTGGGTCAGTAAATGAGTGCTACAAAAGCAGCCATGGTTTTGCCACTGTTGGCTAAGGAAAGGCTTGTGGTCATGGACTTTTGCATTCCATAGCCAACAATGGCCAGAAGGTTTACTGGATTGTACTATGGGATAGACGGAAGTATTTAAGCTCACCTCGGTGGGTGTCTGCTGCGTCTTTTTTTCCGATTTCTGCAAGTCTTTGCTTCCTCTTCTTTTCATGGACAGCTATAAAAGAAAGATCAGGTGTCATAAATATTTTACTACATGTGTGTGCAATGCAAATCCACCATGGCCAGTGGTCAGGGGGTAATGGGAGTTGTAGTCCAACAACATCTGGGTTCAATAGTTCCCATGGTTGGGATCTACTGAAATAGACATGTTACAGTCATATAGACTGAAAGTTACAAAAGCAAGAATGATGGTTGCCAGGGTCTGAATTCGTACAAAGCACTAAGAAAGCACTGAATTACCACAAAGCATTTAATGTCATTTAGATTTTTTTCAGACTTGGAGGGGTAGTTCTGATCTTTTATAGGACCTCACTCTTCTCTCTCTCCCTCTCTCTGTCTCCTCTTTCCCTCTTTCTGTCTCTCTCCCCATCCCCATGCAAGCAAATGGAGCCATTTCTCCATTCATTTGCATGGGGCAAGAAAAAGCCCGCATGCCAAAAAAAGGTTAGGGGGGGGCTGAAGGTCACCCCCACCAAGGACCCTGATGCCCCAAGGGACATGCCCCCCCTCCACTCATTTTTCGGTATGTTGGAGAGCCCTGGGCTAAAGAATAAAACAATAAAACAACAATTAAAAACAATAATCATAAAGACTACAAGACACAGCAGAGCATAAAATAAAATGTCAGCATAAAACCACAATATGATCTCAAACACATGAAAAGGCCTGGGCAAGTAAAAAGATTTTCACCAGTTGCCACAAAGAGAGTAAGAAGGTATGAGAGAACTGGAAAGCATTCACAATAGATCCAAAAGCAGAGAACTAGTCTCAAGATTCTGAAAAAATAGTTTTATTCTGTAAGAAAGCCCACCACATTTCATCACAATATATTAGTAATGGCTTTCCTCGGGGAAATTCTTTAAAAAGTCTTCAGAGAACTCTTGTCAGGACTGTCTCATACATTTGAAGATAGGCAGGTTCTCTGAAGGCTTTTTAAAGGATTCCCCCGAGGAAGGCCATTAAAACTATTTTTTTCAGCATCTTGAGACTAGTTCTCTCTTTTTGGATCACAAAGAGACAGTGCTAGGCAAACCTCTCTGGGGAGGGAATTCCGAAGGTCAGGAGCTACAATAGAAAGGTCCCATCTGTTGTCACTCAAGACACTTCAGGAGTGGTGGAACCCGGAGCAAGGCCACCCAGGCAGGTTAATCCGGGAACAGGTGGCCCTACAACTATCCCAATCCCAAGCTGTTTATGGATGCATAGGTCAAGACCAACACTCTGCATTGTGTCTGAAAATGGACCGAGAGCCAGTGCAGCCATTTTAAGAACTGTGTTCCAAACGCCCTGTCTATGGACTGCCCCGTGTACAATACATGACAGTAATCTAAATGAGATGTTACCAGAGCATGGATAACTGTGTCCAGCTATGAAGCATTCTGCTTCATTGCAGGCAAGGGGTAAACAAGATTACCTTTGGATACCGCTATTCCCTACAGTTCTACTTCTCTGAGCTGAGAAATGTTGTATCCTTGCTTTGCCAAAGTGCCCTACGGCTTTCTGAGTACCAAGGGCTGGTGCACTGTGAAAAAAAACATTTCATGACAAATTAATATCCTCTCTTGCCTGCTGGATGTGTAGGTTTTTGAAAAGAAAAAAATTAACTTATATTTGAAATTCAAAGGAGGAATAAAAATAACGGAAGTTAAAAGCCAGCTGTGGTAATGTAACGTACTAATATTTCTGTAGAAACACAGGAAGCTGCCTTATAACAAGTCAGACCATTGGTCCATCTAGCCCACCACTGTCAAAACTGACTGGCAGCGCTTTCCAGGGTTTCAGGCAGGATTTCTTCCTAGCCCTACCTGGAGATGCTGGGGATTGAACTGGGGACCTTCTGCATGCAAAGCAGGTGCTCTACCACTGAGCTGTGGCCCCTCCCCTAGTACTCACTGGCCATGTTCTATAAGCCATAATTCTGGACAATCCTGCTTGCCACTCAAGAGCTGGGTGCTTCTGCAGTCTATTTGCTCCTGCTTTGCTCCTTCTTCCAGCAGGAATCACTAAACTAACCAGGAATTGACAGCTTAGCATGACATCTGAACAGGGGCTCCGGGCTTGTGGCTCCCAAGCAAGCCAGGAATTGCAAATGAAGAACAAACCCTGGTTTGCAATTCCAGCTTGTATGGGGGCGCAGGATCCCTGGCTTTCTTACTCATGAATGGGAATGAGTAAGAAAGGTGGTGACCCTAAAACTAGTGTTCAGCCGGCAAGGAAGGGACTTGAACAGGGGCTAAACCTGGCTAGTATCAAGTTAATCTGTAAGGAATTCACTTGTCAATTTCACAAACAGGCACATGTACACAGAGGACAACAAGCCTTTGGGATTTTAGCTGGTATGGCAGTCACTGTTCAAACTGACAAGAACATTATATCGTTATTCACTTTAAGCTCCTTAGAAAGCCCCTTCTTCATAGCCTGGCGTTCTCTCTTGTGCACTAGATCGAGCTCCGCAAAAATAAAGGAGAACAGCAGCATGGCTGTCCCTTGGCACTTGAGAGAGAGGAATTTATAGTGGAGAAGCAGCAACAGGAGGGAATATGTAAATCTTTCCCCTCCCACTGCTTTACCTATAACTGGAACCCTGCAGGTAAAATTTGTGTGTGGAACATGAGAGGTGGAAGCAACTTGGGAGGGTGACAGACTGGCGAAGCAGTCAGCAGGGAACAGGTTAAATACCCCACTATCCGTTCTCTGTTCCAATTCCCCACCCCAACACTGCTTTTCTTAAAAAACAGAACAGTCTGCTATACACATTTGCATGTAACATGTAGCAAGGCATGCAATATACTGCTGAGTTATCCCATCTCCACTGAAGCCCTGGGATGTAGCGGCAAGTGTTGCAGGATGTCCATGATGCCAGGATCCTTTTGCACACTGATCCCCTCCCAGTTACCCCATCTTTCAGTCATTCCACAGGAACCACAATCTCTAACTGCTGTTCTAATTATTAGTAGTAGTTGTACAAGCAGAAACAAAAGAGAAACTACCGTATTCATAATTTGAAGCAGCTATGACCCCATTTCTGGATACATTCGGATACTACTTTTTATACTGGATAAAACAATACATCTTTGGACCCTGCTTGAAAAATTAACAATTTAACTATTGTGTTAGGGCCTCACCTTGTACTTATCTCAAACCAATTACTTAGGTGCTATGCCACCCAGAAATTCCATCTACGGCTCCAAGCCCTTGAAAGTTAGTCCTATTCATTTACTTCTGAGCAATATGTTTAGGAGCAGAATGATTAATCAATGGTATCTTTCTTAAGCAAGCTGTGCCTATCTTCCATTGCCAATACACACTTCCACTCACATAGTGGAGCATTCTCAAATGGAGAACTACATTGCCAATACATACTTCTGCTCACACATGGAACATTCCACTCACACAACAAAGCATTCTGCTAGCAGAAGAACACCACCGGATACAATCCATAACATGCTTCTTTTTTCTCCGTCTCCTTATTCCACTGCAGGCAACTGCATAATAGCTTTTCCTGGTATGAAAACATGGATCTATTCCAGGGCTCTCCAACCTAGGGTTCCCAGATGTTGCTGGCCTACAGCTCCCAGCATACCCAGCCAGCATGGCTAATGGCAAGGGATTCTGGGAGCTGTAGTCCAGCAACATCTGGGGACCCAAGGTTGGAGAGCCCTGATCTATTCATTTATGCATTTTATTCTTTTTATTTGTACATCATTGAGCAGAGGAGCAATCTGGAAATATTCTAAGTAAATAAAAAAAAAACATTTCATTAAAATTGCCCAAAAATGTTATCTAAAACCGCTTACAAAATTCCATAGGGAGCTTGCCCAATGTAATAAACTAAATCCATAAATATGTCCAAAAAATTAAAGTCATCATCATCATCATCATCATCATCATCATCATCATCATACACAGTGTTTGTATTCCACTTCATATCTAATTAGATTCCAGAGCGGTGAACAAATATAAAAACAGGTAAAAGAAACAAAAACAATACATTGAAAACAGGGTATCATCAAAATGGTGGTTGTACAGACTAAACTATTTCGTTTAAATTTTAAAAGAATTAACATTTCCATTCCCCTAAAGCAGTGATGGCGAACCTATGGCATGCGTGCCACAGCTGGCACGTGGGGACAGCTCTGCTGGCACACGAGCCATAGGTCACCAGGGGCACAGAGCTCTAACAGAGCTCGAGATCAGGGGGGCGAAGCAGCCGCTCCTGGCCGCCGCGTTTCGCCCGGCATCGCGCAGGCCACCTCCTCTGCCGGGGAAGGGCCGAGAAGGGCGTGTCGCCCGGCCTCCGCAGCCCCTTCCCGATTCGGAGGACGCGCCGGCGGCGGCCTGGGCCCGGGCAGGGAAGCCCCGCCCGGCGCTCCTAAAGCAGTGCCGACCGGGCCAACTCCTGTGCCCAGCCGGCGGAGAAGAGGGGCCTCCGCAGCCCCTTCCTGATCCGGAGGACGCGCCGCCACCGGCCTGGGCCCGGGCAGGGAAGCCCCGCCGCCCCGCCCGGCGCTCCTAAAGCAGCGCCGGCCGGGCCAACTCCTGTGCCTGGCCGGCGGAGAAGAGGGGCCTCCACAGCCCCTTCCCGATCTGGAGGACGCGCCGCCGCTGGCCTGGGCCCGGGCAGGGAAGCCACGCCGCCACGCCCAGCGCTCCTAAAGCAGCGCCAGCCGGGCCAACTCCCGTGCCCAGCTGGCGGAGAAGAGGGGCCTCCGCAGCCCCTTCCCGATCCGGAGGACGCGCCGCCCCCGGTCTGGGCCCGGGCGGGGAAGTCCCGCCGCCCCGCCCGGGCCCAGGCCGGCACTCCTAAAGCAGCACCGGCCGGGCCAACTCCCATGCCCAGCCAGCGGAGAAGAGGGGCCTCTGCAGCCCCTTCCTGATCCGGAGAATGTGAAAAGGCTTGAAAAGTGGCATTTGTAGCCCTTTTCTCTTTCTGCCACCCTCTTTTCTCTCCCTCCCTCTTCCTTCCCAAAGGAGATCTGGGTTCTAGTCCCCAATTGGCCATGAAATTCACTGGGTGACTTTGGGCCACTTTCAGCCTCAGCTACCTCACAGGGTTGTTGTGAGGATAAAATGGAGAGGAGGACTATGTAAGCTGCCTTGGGTTCCTTGCAGGTGCTTCATTTGTCTTTTTTCATAAATTTTGTGTTTTTGTAGACTCCAAGACTTGAACAAACAAAAACATGAGCCCCTTTTGTAAAAAAAAAAATCAACTCAATTTTTTTTAATAGTACTACATTGTACAGGTTGACTTTTACTTTTACTAATCCAACACCTGTAGAAGCAGGGAAAGGACCCAGAGTAAAGCTTGCCCCATACAATTTCAGTCTGGCATATAATCATATTACAAGTTGAGAATCCCTTATTCAAAAATACATGCGCCTAATTATTTAAAAAGTTTATCTAAATTACCTTCAGGCTGCTATGTCATAAGCATGAAGGTAATTTAGATAAGGATAAGGGATTCTCAACTTGTAATAAAATTATATGCCAGACTGAAATTGTATGGGGCAAGCTTTACTCTGATGCTTCTACAGGTGTTGGATTAGTAAAAGTAAAAGTCAACCTGTACAATGTAGTACTATTAAAAAAAATTGAGTTGATGTTTTTTTCAATAAAAAGCTGTTTGTATCATTGAAAGCCCTGTTATTGTGTTTTTCTTTTAAGACAAAAGATGTTAATTAGTTTGGACAACTGTATGAGTTGTTTTTACTAAACTAAAACCCCGGTATTCAGGTTTAATTGCAGTGTTGGCACTTTGAAATAAGTAAGTTGGTTTTGTGTTGTGGTTTGGGCACTCGGGCTCAAAAAGGTTCGCCATCACTGCCCTAAAGCAACAAAAGAAAAGAAAAGCTGCACCACCAATGCATAACTGGGATGTCAAGTGACCAGTAAATACAGATGAAGACTGTGTATCTTAAGGCTGCTTGGCAGATATGTTAATCATTGGCATTTCACTGTCACATGTTCCTTGGGCAGCTGAACACAGACAAGATTGGTCTTACTAGACGCAAGAGGATAGCACCCCCAAGAGCTGAACAAGGGTAACTGCATCTTCTTTCACTTCACTTACTAATGCGGCACACCATTCTGAATGAGGGTGTGTTAATAAGGGTGATGCTGCCTCTAACACCAGTGTGGCAAGAAAGGAACCCTTCTATTTGCAGAGTCACCTGCAACCACATGTCCCCTCTTCTCAGAGAAGGATCTAAGAAGAGCAATGCAAGCATTCTTCTGAAGCCCACCCAACACACACACTGCACTTTCCAGTCCAGACAGGATATTCATGTCTGGATTCCCAATGAAACAAGATGTGATAAGAACCTAAGAAGCTACCTTATACCAAGTTAGAATATTGGACCACCTAGCACAGTACTGTCTACACTGACTGGCGGCAACTCTCCAGGGTTTCGGACAGAATGATCTTTTCAACCCTAACTGGAATTGCCATGGATAGAATCAAGGAAATTTTGCATGCTAAGCATGTGGTCTGCTACTGAACAAGAGTCTTTATTAATATGTTACTCATGTGCATTGCTCCTCTTCCGGCTTGAGCACACTATTTCAACAATTATGACACTCAGGGTAGAATAGAAACTGGTAATATCCCTCCTTTCCCCCCAGATAAATCATGAACACTAACCTCTTTCATCTTGTCAAATTCATTCTGCAGAGCCTGCTTAGCAATCTCTACTTCTATCAGCTGCTGTCTTAGCTTCTCATTTTCATCTTCTGTGGTGGTGCGTTTTTCTTCCACGTTTTCCAACTCATTGTGAAGTCTCACTGAAACGTCCTTTGCAACCTAAATGGAACAGTATTTACAACTTTAAAACCAAAAAAAATCATTATTATGGGAGAGCTAACTATGATCAAGTAACCTTAGAAATCTGATTTCTGACAACAAAAATTGAATTGGTGTTGGTATTCTAAAAATAGAGTAGCATTCTCGTTACTTACATCTTGAATCCAGTTCCATTAAAAGTTGAATACATTGTTCTCCCCATTGATTTTTAAAGAATGGGACCATGATTGTGGCTTAATGTATTCACTCCAACTTACTCCTGATGATTTCCAGACAGTGTGCGTCTGAGCACTGGTGGTGCCCACTGATTACATGACTGAGATAGCACTTATTTATTTTATTTTATTATTTATTTTTATTATATTTATACCCCGCCTTTTTTCCAGTTCTCAGTTTAGGGAGGGGCCATCACTCTGCGGAAGCTTTTCATACAGAAGGTCCCAGGTTCGATCTCCGGTATCTCCAGGTAGGGCTGGAAAAACTCCTGCCTGAAACCCTGGAGAGCCACTGCCAGTCAGTGTCAACAATACTGGGCTAGAAGGACCAATGGTCTGACTCAGTATAAGGCAGCTTCCTATGTTCCATTAGAACACTGAACACAATACAACCAAAACTGGACTTGAACCTACATTTGCTTCTTTTCAGTGGAAAAATCACCTTGGTATTATAACCAGGACTGTATGCTTTAACTAGTTGATCTATCAAGTAACACTTTCAGGCCCAGCGTCAGAGATCAGCACCATTGGGCATTTGCAAATGGCCAAAGTCCTTTGGAGGGCCCACCATCCCATCTTACCACCCCATCTCCCTTTCCCTTACTGTGAGGCAGGCTTGCGCTAGCAGCAGCAGGAAAAGAGCCAGTAGCCAGCAAACACAGCTGCTGGCACTGGTCACTGACATTCCCTCAACAGGTCTCTCTACTAGGGGCCCAGAGGCATTTGGGGGAAATTAAAATGGCGGGTGCCAGGCAGTAACACTTGCTGGCTACCATTTTGCTGCTGCCAGTGTACCCCCACCTCACAGAAAGTGGAGGGGAGGAGCCTCCTCTGGCCAAGAAGGATACATGACCCGAGATGAGTGGAGGAGAGGCAGTGCGGGTGGAGCCACCTCCACCTAGGAAGGTAGCTTTGCTGCCTCTGCCCAGGGAAGGGAAGGGAGGAGAAGGGAGCTGCCACCACCCTGGCAGAGGTCTTGGTGACTTCTGCCACCTGGGACTTCTGCCACTGTTGCCAGACAAGAGGGATCTTCAACCACCAGCCCCATCACATGGATGGCAGGCTTTGCTGCTGCCACTTATGGCTCTGCCAAATCTGGTGCTGGCCCTGAATACTTTAGCAGATTAATTATGGGTACCAATTGGCGAGCACAAATTTTCATTGGTAGGTCTGAATATCCAATATCTAAGTAACTATCAACCATCTTTATGTAGGCTTGGTATAACCATTGTTAAAAGTCAAAATTGTTGCATTATTATGCGAATGGAAATCTGTACAATCTAATTTTATCTCTTATTTGCACCCAAGCAGTTATCTATTAACACCCAGCTAGCAATTCTAACATTTTTTAAAATGTGCTATCATATTTACAACCTGATCAAATGTGTATTTTCTCAAAAGTAATCCCCACTTTCAGTAGTGTTTACCCCCAAATAAGCATGCATAGGGTTGTGGGTTTCATGAAGTTTTTCCCTAGTTCCCTAGTTGGCTTGAAGCAATTTAGAAATCTCTTCCTTACTGGAAAGCAGCAGCAGTGAGTGACTCACTCACTCTTACAGGAAATGTAACTATTTATGAAGCACTGATAATAGGATAAAGATTAGTTAAACGTATGACAGGAATCTTGCTCTTAACACACACAAACATATGATATAGGCATGAAGTATGACAATGCAGATCTGATTTAAAGAAACTGCAACAAAATATATACCGTAGAGAGAGGGAATATCCTTTGATGTTAGGAGGCCTAGATTTTTTCCTCCTAAATTGTGATTAGTTAACCAGATTTCTACTATCCTTCCATTTTAGAGCATTAAACAGAATGTTATCTCCCTTTTAACATCTCTCAATTAGAAGAAAAAATTAGGATGTGGCCCAGAAATATCAGCCACAAGGTTGGGCCTTTTTTCTCTTCTAGATACATTTGCTCATACAAATGGCCACTACAGTGTCTCAGGTAGTTTTACAAAGGGGTCAGTGATACAACTGTCAAATCAATACAATGTAAAGCACCTAGGAACTTGCTCTCCAGTGACTGGGAAGGGTTAAATATTTGAATGAGTATTGACAGTCAACATTTGAGTATTGATAGTCAGGATCTCTAGTTTAGGCTATCAAACAGAGCAAATAGGCCTCAACCCACCTCTGCATTCCACTAAAAGAACAGGGCAAACAGAGCTTTCGAAACCTGACCGTTCTTCCCCTCCCCAGCCTCTCACCCATTTGTCAACTTCTGGCCCTGTGGTACCTTCAGGTCCTGCTCCAAGCTACGCAGAAGTTCTCCATCAATCTCCCCAGTCTGTGCATAGCGAAGCCGCTTGCGCTCTGCTTTTCGAAGACGATACTGAAGGATCCTGCAGTTTTTGCTGGCCCTCTCCAATTCATGCCGCATTTCCTGTAGCTGGCACGCGTCTTCTTCAAAGAAGCTGTCCCTCATCTCATCCATCTCAGTCCTCAGCTCATCTATCTCATTCTGGCATCCATTCAGAGGGAAATGGGCAGAAATCCATCATATAATGTTAGTTCAAATAAACACAGGAAAGGAAAATGGGACTTAAGGTCCTATTTTTAAACAGACATATCAACAACTATCTTATGCCTGCTCACTGAATATCTCTCATGCACTGATATGTATACCAGGAGGTAATCCTAACATCATAGGTGGATGGTAGTTATGCAGTGTGGGCAGCAAAAGAAAGTACATGGTTTCCCAGTTGCTTGTATGTGTTGCATTGCTTGCAGGGAGATGGGCTGTAGAGCAGTGATGGAGCACATGCTTTGCATGCAGAAGGTCCCAGGTTTGATCCCTGGCATCTCCAGGTAGAGCTAGGAAAACTCCTGCCTGAAGCCCTGAAGAGCCGCTGCCAGTCAGTGTGGACAGTACTGGGTTAGACGGACCACTGCTCTGACTCAGTATAAAGCATCTTTTTTATATTCCTACATACAACTTACCAGGTCTACATAGGATATAACAGGTGTGTTCCCTTTCCCATCATCACATAGTCATAGTCAACTGGATGATGGCATGCAACTCCTGAGTACTTTATTACTAACTGTAAAATATAGCTGTAATTTTAAACAGACCTGCAACACAATCCCTTCATTTGCAGAGAAACAAATTGTAGGGGGAAAGCATCGTGATCTGAAAAAAATAATTGTTACGTTGTTCCCCACTGCTAGAATAGGACATGTACAGAAGGCATGAGTAGATGCAGCAAAATAGAATAGCTTTGTAGGGGGGGGGAGAGAGACAGGTCCTTGCATTTCCATAGTATGTCAGTCCTGTACATTCTGTAGTGCCTGAAGGGAATATATATATGTATGAGAAGCATAGCTCAGGGAGTGATCATTGGGTAAGCCATATACGACTACGTACATGCTTTTTCCACCACAGAACCAGTATCCAGGGGAAATCATCATGTCCCAAGAGACCCAACTACTCTGTTTACTCTGACACCTCTTCCATTCATCACATGCACCCCCACATTTGACCAGGAGTATAACAAGAGAATTGAATCAAAGCCTCACCTCTAGAAAATAGAAGGGGATATAATGGGACAAAGAACAGGACAAAGGTTCATGCTTCTTTCCTTTTCTGAAACCAGGAAGTCAGGGCAATGGACATATCAATGAACTGTTTTGCCTCCTGTACATGGGGTTCACCTTCCTCCTCCATAAAAGAAAAATAACTCCAAAGGATATATAAAATATCTCCGTAGGCTAGGCCATACCTCCTGCCTCGCTCTCCTTCTGCTTACCTTGAGGGTCTCATTCTCCTCCTGCAGTTTCTCCACCTCCTCCTGCAGCTGCTGTGGATTCAGGCTCAAGGTGCCTTCAGGGGCTCCACTGTGGCCATTGCTCTCTTCGGTCCCAGGTGGCCCCGTGGGCAGCAGGGTCAAGGAGGAAGAGGAGGCAGGCTGGGACTGTTCAGCCGCAGAGGCACCGCCATTGCCATCACCCTGGTTGTCACCTTTGCTTTGCATCTGAGCTGCCGCCAACCCCTTCCTGAGATGGAACTGGATGAGTTCACTTTGCAAGCATCCTTCTTTCCAGTAGCCGCCACCGCTGCCCACCGCCAGGGCCCGGCCTTTCCCTTGGCCACAAGAAGATGTAGGAGCTGGGGCCGCCTCTCCTCCGCCCTTTTGCAGAGGCCTGCCTGCTTTACCCCGGTTGCAGCTCTTGGGTGGCGGCTGAGAAAGGGCAAAGGCGCCCTCCTTTTCCACGTCCCCTCCTGCCGGGCTCTGCTGCTCGCGGGCTCTGGCCGCGGTAAGCTCGGGGTCTTTGGGAGGCGCCTCTCGCTTGTCACTCGCAGGCCCTGGATTCGGCGTGGGGCACCCTCCTGCCAGGACCAGGGGCGAGGCAGGCTGCGCTTCAGCACCATCCCCGGCCTGGACAGCTCCCAATGGCCCCGCGCTCTTTCCCGGCGCAGCCTGCGGGGACGGCTTGTCTCCTCCCACCCCGCCTCCCTTCGCCCGGCTGGTTTTTTGCCCTGGCGGCGGCTGCTGTTGCGATTGCTGCTGCCGGGCGGAGCTTGCTTTGGAGGCAGCAACTGCAGCCGCCGCTGTGGAGCGGGGAGTGTTAGCAGCTGGGGAGGGCTGGCGGGCGGGGGAATCCTTGGGTCTGCCTGGAGAGGATGCTCGCTGCTGCTGCTGCTGCTGCTTGTTTCGGCTGCTGCTCCCCTCCGGAAGCAGACGAGGAGAGGCGGTAGCAGGAGAGCCCCCGCTAGGTGGCTGGCTCATGGCGGATGCTATCTCCGAGATGTCGGGGAAACGTCCGATCCTGTCAGGGTCATCGCCCGCCTTCCTCCCTTCTGAGCCCCTGAAAGAGGCACAGAGAGAAGCCTTGTCAATGACCCCGCAGCAGCAGCACACGCACCACACAAAGCAAGCCCGTTCGCCACAATGGGAACAATGTGCCTCCAGTAAAGGGGGCGGAGCGCGAAACTGTTCCACGAGGTTTGCTCAAAATCCTAGATGAGAAACCATTGCTCTCTTCTCCAAGGCACAGGCATCACCTGGGCGCTGGCTTTGAAATCCCTGCAGCCAACACATGGTCCGAAGCTGTCGGGGACTTTTCAGAGGGGAGCTTTTCTAATGCTACTTTTCCGAATCCAAAAACTCAGGCCATTTCACCGACAGCAGTTCCTCATATTGCCGGTTCCTCAAACCACTTGCTCCCGAGTATTTCTGCAGGTCAGCCGGGGTGGATCCACCCAAGTTATAAAGTGGAACATCCAGCGAACACCACACACACACACTGTATTTCACACACCCATTACAACATTTTGCACTAGTTCTTCCACAAATCTGCACCCCGTAAGCAGCAATTATAGGATCTACCTACCCAATTACACACACGCTCCAAATGGGAAAGGAAACTTCCAAGTCTGGGTGTGGTTTTTATTTGTTTGTTTTGTTGGGGGGCGGGTTGAATAAGTGGCTGAGACAAGTTTGCCAACCTGTCCAATTCTGAACAACTGAATGTTTTGCATCACAATATTCTTTCATTATATAACGACCCTTAATCCTGATACCCAGCCATAATGCTTAAATGTGGGTAGCTATATTTATTCATATTCCCCCTGTCAAATATAACATCCCCCTGTCAAATATAAATTGTAGGCTACTTGGGGGCAGGGACCTGTCTTTTGCTTAGAAAGCTTCTGTGTTGCTCCATTTACATTGATGGTACTGAATACTAATAATGTCCCATATAACTGTCTGAAGCAACATGATGCAGTTCTACTGCTGACGCCACTTTGGTTCTATAAATGAAGGACTACATGAAAGCCATGGAAAGACACTTTGAGCTCTTCAGAGGAACAGTGAGGTATTGTAATAAATAATACAGAGGACCTCTATATTTTAATGCAAAATCAGGTTTTCCAAGGTGGGAGGAAAAACATATTTTGAGTTCAGAACTAAACCAACAACCCATACTGAAGATCATGTAAAACTAATCAGTTAGCTAGACACCAAAACACTTTAATTTCTCCCCGCTTCCCCACCCCCACATACACACACACATTTTTGTATTTCTAATCTAGGAATTTAAAGGACAGGGAAAAGATGGATCCCCTTAATGCTCAATGCATGCTTGCTTTTTTTTAAAAAAAAGTGCTAAAATTATCTATATTGTTTAGGAGCAACCAGAGGATGGTGAATACTCAGGATGGATTAAATAATCCTGAGAAAAACTGTGTCATTTCATATAAAACCTAAATGCTACAATTTATTTCAGTAAGAACTATTACCAAGGGGAGGAGAAGGCCTGTGGCTTACGCTGGCTCAGCTTGTCTGAGTGTGGAAAGCTAAGCAGGGTCAGGCCTGGTTATTACTTGGATGGGAGACCCCCTCCTCTAGTTTCCTGCATTGAGCAGGGGGTTGGACTCGCTAGCCTTGTAGCTCCTTCCAACTCTATGATCTATGAATAAGACTCACTCAATAGATTGCTTTCATCTACAAAAATTTAAAATCAATGCCACTTGACAGAGCCAAATCACATTAACAAGTTTACTCAGAAGTCCTACTGAATTCAATTGGACTTACTCCTAAGAAAGTTCACATAGAATTGAAGCCTAAATCTACTTCAAATTCCCATTTTGTAGTTAGCTCTCTAAATGCCATTGGTTTAGTTTAGAATACTATATAAAACTACATTTGTGTGTTACAAAGAACCGGTCAAGTCTTTTTCTTTCCATGGATTAAAAGCAAGGATGAGCCATAAGAAGTATTTTGAGGACACTCCCATTCTTGAGTGGGACAAAAGGCATTTTCATACACCACTTAAATCAGGTAGTATTTAAACCATGCTTATAATGCATTAGCTAAATGTACCTTCAGTTCTGATTTCATCCTGCATTAACAGCAAAGGAGACATAGAAAAAATGATGTCAGAAAAATCAAATGCACACTTTTTAGTGTCATGTGGTCTAAGTGATTACCAAACCATGATCAACCATGAGCAGTTTTCTTCCTCCTCCATTTGCAAGGAAATGGTTTCCATAAAGTAGATATTTAAAGGGACCCTTTTCAGTGGAATGTTACAAAGAGAACATAAAGATTATCAAACTTCTCCATGGTAAACTCTCTTGCTCCACAGTAGCTTAGTTATCGAAATCATCCTGCCCAGTGGTAAGAGGGTTTTATCACACATCTGATACACATATGTAGTAAAGTGTGTGGTACAATCGTCTTCTCTACCCACTTTCTTAATCCAGAAAAGCACAACTTGACTACACAATGTTAATCACATTACATACATACATACATACACATAAAGTAATACCTTGGATTGCAAGTAACTTGGTTTGAGAGCATTTTGCAAGACAAGCAAATTTTTAAATATTTATTTAATTTTTTTTTACTTGATATACAAGCGATGTCTTGCAATACAAGTACTGTAGTACGGCTTAAATTAAAAATCTCTGTACAAACTTTTTGGGGGGGATTTCGTTTTGATATAAGAGTGTTTTGGATTACAAGCACGTTTCCGGAACGAATTATGCTCTCAATCCAAGGCATGACTGTATACATATACCGTACATATACATGCACACACATACACAGAGGGAGCTATTGACAAGATAAAGTTGGCAAGGTCAACTATCAGATTCTGGCAGCCTATAGCATGTTATATGCCAAAATATACTAGACTGTGACACTATTTGCTTATGTGCCAATGCTGCAGAGATTGCAGTCATGTCTGTATTTTAGATAAAGCTATTAAAAACAGTAAACATTATAAATATAGTATAGTACATGCAACTACAATATATTAATCAGCAAATTGGGAGGAGAAAATCAAATGAGAAGGCATAGTATTCTACAAACCCAGTTTTCTTAGAAAAAATGAAAGAGTTGAGCTCTAATCTTCTGCACATTTATTAAAAAGTCCCTCTGAATTTAATAATTACCAGGTAAGTGTGTCTGGGACTGCATCCTAAAATGCCAAATGCTTTGCATCTATTACTACTACTACATACATACATACATACATCTCTATTGTTCATAGCTAAAGAGTAGCAAATTTTAGCTTTTATTTGTAATCTTACCTATTTTAAAATGGGAAGTTCAAAATTGTTGTATAGAAATGTCAGATTCTTAAAACAAAAACAAAACTCTGTACTAGAAGAGAGAGCTTGGTATTCACTTACTTTCAGCCTTATTCACCATAATAGCTTTTGCAGCGCTCAACAACCTTGCACCAAGATATAGGGTATCTATAGGCCTTCACATTACCGGCTTTTTCCTCCTGAAGTTGCACTGCAGCTAAACGAGTTGCCAATTCTGCCCAAGACCTGCCAAGGACATCCTATGAACGGTTCCTTCAAGTCTTCAGTTCTACTAGCACAGGCTGATTCCTAGTCTATGAAAACTTCAGAATCTATTTAAACATTACAGCTACATTCAAGATCAAGAATCTCCCCCCCAGCCCCCCCCCCCAACTCTGCAATACAACCAGAACTAGATCTCCTGGGACATCATCACGTGGTATCAGGGAAGGTTGCGTCTCTGCAGATTTCCCTTTTAAAACAGCTGCCAAACCGGAGGAGAGGAAAAGAAACAAAAGAGAAATCCCACGCTTCACCAGAGACCTCTGTTTCTTTGAAAACAATAGCTCCAGCGCCGTTTAGCACCCTTTTCTTTGAAAACAATAGCTCCAGCGCCAGGCGTTACTTACCTCCCACTTTGTCTCCTCTTGGAGGGCTGCTGAAACAACGCGCGCGCCCAGCCGCGCACCCACCCGCCAGGATGCGCGAGGAGGTGCCAAGCGGTGCCAGAGCGTCTCTGGGAAATGCGGCGCTATTCATGAGCTGACCTCATTGGGCCCCGGGAGAGCGGGGGGTGGAGGGGAGCGAGCCGCAAGAGGGAGAGAGAGAGGAAAGAAAAGATTAAAAGACAAGAGCCACGCCCCGGCAGGCCTCAGGGCTCAATGTTGTTAGTTGCACACTGAGTAGAACTGGATTACAGCTCTCATGGTAGAAAGGAGGCCATTTTCCTTTCCAATTCAATCCAGGGAAACAAACGATCGATTCTGATCAAATATTTATTCTTCTTTGAAGTAAAGCCCGTGCGCTTCGAATCCACAGTGATGGGAGGCGTTTTCTGATGTGCAGCAGCAGCATAATGACAACTGGGCTTTCCTTTGTTCTTTGACTTTAGTTGCTGTGTGAATTGCGTTTCAGTCGCCAGGCCCCAAGGAAACGGGTGGGGGGGGGGGAGAGCGGGAGGTGGAGAATCTGAGACAAAGACTAACCATGGTGTTCTGCTGCCAGTGGTTCCGTTTCCCTGTTCCTTACTCACTGGTGAATTGAAAGGTCACCGGCAAAGGCCTAATATATTGCCACTTGTGATTTTGATTGCATGATGATATTTTACATTTATTCCTCTTGTAACTTTAAAACTGCCTATGTGTGTATTAGGATTAGCACAGTGGTTCTCAACCTTTTTTGCCCCATGCACTCTTTTCACCATATGTCAGAATGTCATTCCCCCCTTTCCAAGATTGTCTGACTTAATCTGTGCCATACAATAAGGTGTGATGTCCTGTAGATTATGTACTATCTGTAGAATTGTAATTTGTAGAAAGATCAGTATTCCAACAGTTTGAGTCTGTGGTCCCAATCTCCCCCCCCTCCTGAAACCCTAAAATTCCCCCCCTGGGGGGAATTCCCCCTGGTTGAGAACCCCTGGATTAGCAGATATCTCTTATTTTAAGGGGTATTAAATATGGATTGGGTGCTTCCTATGTCACAAAATCACAGCTCCATAGGCAGTAGTACTGTTCCATTATTTCTACTGTATAAGATTTATGTTCCTTAGTATCAGCGGTACATCTTCCAAACAAAGTAATGTATTATTATGTGGCTTAGCCAATAGCTCAATCACTGCATGAAGTTTTATTTACCTGTTTGTATGGTGTCCTGGATGGGTACTAAAGGCACACATACTGTATGCCTCCAGTCCAGTCCATCCACCTGTAAATAGGTACCTGATGATTTCGCACTCATAAATCTTGCATGTCTGGTGAATCAAATTGGTGGATGTTAAGTGCATGAAGGACTGCCTGAAGGACAATTTAGCTTTGGGTGACCTTTTGCTTCTGCAGTAGATGGTTATGTATGTAAATAACAAGCTGAAGAAAGCAAAGAGAATACCCACTTCTCACAAGGAAACTGACCCTGTTAAAAGCTGCCCCTGGAACCTCCTATTGCTTAGCAAAATGTGGAGCATGAAACAATAATGTGGAATTTTCTGAAGATGTGAGTAGCAAAGAAAAGGCTTGGGACCAGCAGGAGAAAAAGCCATACTGAAGGGATTTGGAAGCTTTTTTCTGTCAAGGACTGCGTTATCTCGGGGGTAACCTGATACAGGGAGGATGCTGGGGTGGGGGGGCGCTAAAGCCAGCAGTGGAGTGCATTGGAATCAAAAGTGTGAGACCACCTCTCTCTCTCCCCCCCCCCTCCCTCTCTCCCTCTTCCTCCCTGCCCAATGAGTTGCTGGGGACAGATGACTCTTGCATGAGATCTGAAATGGTCGCTTGTAGAGGACTTTTGAAATTAGGCCAGGGGCCACAGGTTACATCCAATCAAGCAGTCAAGTGCTTTCTGGATGACAGGCTCCACAACAGCAGATCCTCTGGTAAAAATGTTCCTGGACGGTACCACTATAAACCACAGGTGGAAAGTTGCATGACTGAATGCTTTCCCAAACATCAACATCAATAATTCTTCTTCATCATCATCATCATCATCTTCCTGGACATTGAGACACAGCATACAGTAAAACGGACTCTGAACTGTTCTACTTCAGGCTGTGAATGTTAGTGGGGCTGGGAAGTTTGAAATGCTTGCACCCCTGTGGAAAACACACACACACACACACACGCACCCACACACACAAGAAAAGCTAGCCTTCTCCCTGACTTGCTAGTTCTCTTTGTGTCAGTATCCCCCCCTCCCCCAAGGTGGAAGATAATTTCAGACTTTGAACATTCCTACCCTCATGTGCTTCTAAAGTGGTCCCATTGAGAACCAATTTTACAGCATGGTTTGCTTTTTGTATAATGTCTCTGTTCATCTTAGAAGGAGCCAGTGAAAAGTGAAGTGCACACCCCAGACCTAGACTCTGAAGGCCAAGCGCATTCATTCATTCCATGCAGAGATCCCACTTAAGAACTGACCATATAGCAAACACGATGAACTACTGTAATAAGATACTAATTCGTTTGCACCTAAGAGGATTGGGGCACACATCCAAGTAAATTGTGTTTTGCCTTGCAGATGCATGACACACTGAAACCCTCTTTTATGATTAATCCTTTTCTGAAAATGGTAGTCCAGACAATACCTTGGCTCCTCTTTATTAACAGTGTAATTAATGTTGTGTATGAGGATGGTCCCACTAGTTTATAAGGTCACAACAAACCCTTGGCCATCAGAAGTACAGTTTATCCAACCAGTTCACATGGAGAAGAGAGCTGAATATCTGTCTCATTGTCATTTTGCCCACATTCTAAATATGGCAGCAAATACTGAACTGTTTTGTAGTGAGAAATTATTTGTTACATTGGCCTTGGCAGTGAAATCCTCAAAAGAATTCTGCCTCCTCCAGCAGTGAAAGAGCAACAGAGAGCTAAGAGAAACAATAAAACTGCCATAAATTTTTAATATCGTACAGTCTTAATATGTACTGGACAGGATATTGTTATAGGGGAAAAGAGAGCCAAGGAAAGACGTTATGAACAAGAATCCATCAACAACTAGACCCGGTGGATAATTTTGTTCAAGGTGGATCAATGGACTGTGTGATGACTTGCAAAAGCTAGAAGGAGATAGCAAATGGAAGAGCTGAGCTAAAAATAGAGAGGGTTGGCAAGAGGTTGTGTAGAAGGGAATAACACAATGAGCCCATTAATTGTGCTGCATTGCAGACCACTACTATCACATGTTGATCAAAGAGGAGAGATGGCTTCTGTTTACTTCATGCGTGCAGTAACAATCTCTACACACAAAATGAGGAAGGAAAACCTTTGCGTGTCCATGGATTGTTAGGCCAGGGATGTAGTCAATCAGGTTTCCCCATCAGTAGCTACATGGTGGTAGCAGTTGCAGCATATCCAGGACTGGCCCAAGACATTTTTCTGCCTTAAAGTAGTGTTTGCCTGCCAGCAGAAGGTCAAAAAGGGAGCAAACCTAGCCTGCCTTGGGAGGGAGTTCCATAGCCTGGGAGCAGCCACTGAAAAGGCCCTCCCTTAGGTCACCACCAAATGCACCTCTCAAGGCCGTGGTCACAAAAGAAGGGCCTCTCCAGAAGATCTTAAGAACCAAGCGGGCTCCCATCTTTCAGGTAGCCTGGTCCCAAGCCATACACAATAATAAACATCTTTTTGTATACACATCTGAATTTTCAAATGGCTTTGACAATAATGCACAATTGGGGTGAAGTATGTTTTAGAGATGTAGGGGAGACAGCACTCACAGTACTCTCTGAGATGAGTTTTGTCACTTCAGATTACCTTGGTCATTTATATCATCCTGCCAAATGGTAGGAGGACAGTATCACAGTCAGGTGCAGATGTGTAGCAAGATGTCTACTAATTCCACAGGCATGGGGTTGGATCCAGTTTTTATTCTGCTGGCAGGAGCATCCCTGAGCTGAGTTCCACTTAGAATGCTTAGAATGCTGGCAGAAAGGGAAGGGAGGCAATTTTTGCCGATTTCCCTCTCCCTCTGTGGCTCCCAGTGCAACTTCCCCACTGTTCTGGAGGACACCTGAAACCCTCCTCGGGGGATGTAGTGAAGGAGGGGATCAGCAAAGATCACCTCCTCCCCAGTTCAGCCAGCAGAAAAGCTCCCCTGGATCAAAAGTCTGCTAATGACATGGGAGTCTTTTTCTGGATCCAACCCATGGTCTTATGCCAGTGATTAAATGATGATAAAAACATAAGGCAATGCTAAAATGAAGACAAGAATAATCTGTAGTAAATATCTGATTGAGAAGTTTGCATTTATCTTCCATTGTTCATTAGTAAAATGGATATAATTTGTTTCAACAATTTGTGTGCTCAAACGATAAATTGGCGGCGGAGTGTGAAACCCTGCACAAGCGACTTTGAAGAAAAATGGGATTTCTTACACTTGGGGTTACCCAGTTTTTTAAAGATTTTTTATTGGAAAAAAAATCTACAAGATAACATCTTTGGAGCAAGGCATGCAGTTTCTGCAAGAATTGGGCTTGCAGGGAGAAGATGGAGCAGCTGGACAAGGAATGCCCGGGCCAGTCAGATTTACAGATATACAAGAAACCCTCGGTGCAGTTGGAGGAAAGGACAAATAACTCTTTTCCTTTGTCTCTTATTTTTTTATAAAATCTTTCTCTTTCTCTTTCTCTCTATAATTACTAATTTTTTTCCCTTTTTAATTTTATTTTATTTTATGTAGTTTTTCTTTGTTTGGGTTTTTTTTATTTCCTGCTAGGCTGAAGAAAAGGGTAGACAATGGTTTTTTGTTATTGTTGTTGTTGGTTTTTGTTTTGTTTTTGTTTTGGTAAAAAGAGACCGGAAGGAAGTAAATGATTGGAGTTCGTAGGCGGAAGTCTCAACCTCCCCCCACCTTCAAAGGCTCCAGAAGCTGTGTGCGGGGTGATTATCCCTGGGATAAGAGAGGGGGGAATGGAATTAAATGTGGGGGGTGGGGGTGGGGGGTTGTGGTGATATTTATGTTTATGCACAGGGACCAAAGTTGGTTGAGCAACAATAAAATAAGATGGACCCTAAGTTAAGAGTTTCAACGTTGAATGTCAAAGGTCTGGGATCTATCCTGAAAAGAAGACGGATTGAAGCACTTCTAAATAAAGATAAGGCGGACATAATATTTCTACAAGAAACACATCAATCAAAAGAGGGAGTAAACGAACTTAAACTAAGATGGTCTATGATATACGAGAAAGCATATGGTTCCACCAAGTCAAGAGGTGTGGCAATTATTATTTCTAAAAAATGTGGTTTTATTGTGAGTAAAGTTAAAAAGGATACTAGGGGGAGATATATAATGGTATATGGGGCATTAGGAGGGGAAGAATATATATTAGTTAATGTATATGCCCCAAATGTAAATCAAGCAGAATTTTATCAAGAAGTATTAAAGGAAATGGGTTCAAAACAAAATGAGTTAGTTATTATAGCTGGTGATTTCAACATGGTGATGGACAAAAAGATAGATAGATCTAATCCCACGGGAGAAGAGAGGAAAAATAATATAACGGCATTAAATACAGTAATTAACAAAGAGGGAATGGTAGATGTATGGAGGGGTGTAAAAGGAGATGAAAGAAGTTATACATATTATTCACCTGTTACAAAGATTTTTTCTAGGATTGACTATATATTTGTTTCTAAAAATTTGATTTCAAGAGTAATGAACACGGAAATAGGTATTATAAAAGTGTCGGATCATGCAATACATAATATGGATGTTAAGATAAATAAGGATTATAAAGAAGCTAAAAGATAGAGGCTGAGCGGTAATATCTTTCAGTACAAACATATAAGAGACAAGATAGAGAAGGAATTAAGAGAGATTTGGGAGATTAATGATACAGGAGTTTGTAGCGATGCAGTAGTTTGGGACACAATGAAAGCTGTTATGAGGGGCATTAGTATAAGAGAAGCATGTATATTAAGGAAACAACAGGAGGCATTTAATAAAAAGCTTGAAGAGGAGATAAAGGAGTTAGAAGCTAAATTTTTAAAGGAAAGGGGAAAGCAGATTTATGCAGAACTACAAGCTAAGAGGAAAGAGTTAGAAAATAAGGATATTGAAAGGACACAGAGAAATTTGATTTATATGAAAAGAGCTTACTTTGAAAATAGTAACAAGAATTCTAAAATGTTAGCTAGATCCACACAAAAAAAACGGGGGGGGGAAATATAGTTGGAATAATAAAGGATAAAAAAGGGAAAGGGCATAATTTGATGAAGGAAAAATTTAAAAAATTTCAAGAATTTTATTCAGAATTATATAAAGCAGGAATAGGTGAGGAAGATAGGATTAAAGAATATATTGAAAAACATATGAAAATAAGAATACAAGAAGAAGATAGAGAGACGATGGAGCAACCATTCTCAGATTTGGAGATAGATTTTGCTATAAATAAATTAAAAGAAGGCAAGACCCCAGGAGTAGATGGATTAGGGGTGGAATATTACAAGGTTTTTAAACATATGTTAATACCAAGGTTGAAGTTATTATATAATAATATAATGGAAGGGGGAGAAATTCCCCCCTCATGGAAACAATCTATGATTATAGTAATTCCAAAACCAGGAAAGGATTTAACAGAACCAGATTCATATAGACCCATTTTGTTAATAAATCAAGATGCAAAATTATTTACTGCAATACTAGCGAGACGAATGAATAGGTTTATGAGTAAATATGTAGGGATGGACCAATGTGGATTTATTGCAGGTCGACAAATGGCCGACTTAACTAGAAGAGTATTAAATATAATATATAGTATAAAGAAAAATAATGTTAAAGTGGGTGTATTAGCATTAGATATTTTCAAGGCTTTTGATTGCGTGGAATGGCCTAAAAATGATAATTAAAAATATGGGGTTTGGAGCAAGATTTAAAGGAATAATTAATCAATTATATGCCCATAATATTACAAATGTAGTGGTAAATGATGGTATTACGGAACAAATTTCCTTAGACCGAGGAACTAGACAAGGATGTCCCCTTTCCCCTATTTTGTTTGCATTAGTGATGGAAATACTAGCAAATGTAGTAAGAGAAGATAGAAATATTATAGGGATGGGGGTTGGAGATCAAATTAAAATAAATTTATTTGCAGATGATACTTTATTAACAATTAAAAATCCAATTGAAACAATGGATAGGTTGGAGAACCACTTGAAAGAATTTGGAGAAATAACTGGGCTACAGATGAATTGGGGTAAATCCAAGATTTTACTGTTTAATCATAGTAAAAAAGAGGAGAGTGAAATGTTAAAGAAAAAATATAACATTAAAATTACAAATGTAATTAAATATTTAGGAATAGAAATTACACAAGATATTGATAAAGTAGGAGAACAAAACTTTAGAAAGTTAAAGATAGAGGTTAAAAATAAAATAGAGGAGTATAAAAAAATTGGACTATCTTGGTTTGGCAGAATAGCGTTGGTAAAAATGAAGATATTGCCTAAAATAAACTTTTTGTTTAGGATGTTACCAGTAAAGATTATAGAAAAAGAAATTAAAGATTGGCAATCAATTATTAATGAATATTGTAATGGAAGGAAAAGATCAAGGATTAATAAATATAGTTGGTATAAAGCGCAAAAAATAGGTGGTTTAGGTCTTCCTAATATAAAGTGGTATTATTTAGCCAACCAAGTAAGACATATTTTGGACATTATAGCAGGGAAAGACAAAATGTGGTTGGAACTAGAATCACGAGAATTAGGAAACATGATGGTGAATATATTATTTAAGAAAAATATAAATAATATTATAAAAGGACTAGAAAATCCCTTTTTGAGGAGTATGTTAGAGAGTTGGAATAGCACGAGGAAAATTTTTACACCAGAGGTATCCCCGTTAACTCCGGTAGTGGCCATGGAGGACTTTCCAGAAAATGTAAGACATCTAGAAGCTATATTAAGGAGAAAAAAGGTGATTAAATTAATGGATTAGGCGGAAAAATTGAAGACTAGAGAACATATAATAGAAATAGTAGGAAGAGAGAGAATATCATGGTTAAATTCAATGCAATTGGAACTGTGGTTAAAGAAGTGGAGGACAAGAATGGACAGCGAAAGAGAACTAACCAATTTTGAAAAGATAGTTTTGACTAGAGAAGCTATAGAAGGTAATGTTTCAACAAGAGGCACAACAAAGGCTTTATATACGATGTTACAAAATGAAGAAGAGCATAAAGACTCTCTTAAAGTGTTATGGGATAATGAATTTGATGAGGAAATATCGAAACAAAGTTGGAAAAATATTTGGGATAGACGTATTGTAAGAGTTATGTCAACTAGGATAAAAGAGAACTTTTATAAAGTGGTATGGAGGTGGTATTTAACTCCAGTAAGATTAAATCGGATAGATAAAAATTGCTCCGCATTGTGTTGGAGAGGATGTAATGTAAAAGGTACGTATGCCCACATGTGGTGGAGCTGTAAAAATGTTCTGGAATTTTGGCAGAAAGTATTTGCAGAAATATCAGAAATAATTGGAATGGAATTAGAAGTCTGCCCAAAATTAGCATTGTTAACAATTACAGAAAAGTTAGTTTGTTTAAAAAATACAAAAGAATTGATTGTGAATTTGTTAACAGCAGCAAAATTAATGATAGCTAGGAATTGGAAGGTTCAACATGTGTTTTCAATTAATGAATGGTATACAGAGGTATGGGATATCACGTTAAATGATAAATTAACTTGTAATATTAAGTGTCAAAAAGGACAATTGGAGAAAGACACCTTTGTGAACATTTGGGGCAAATTTTTGGATTATGTGTTGGCAAAGGGGAGGGGGAACAAACCTTGTCAAGATTTGTTATATTTCTGGAATATAGAGTAATATCTTGTATATATACACACACACACACACACAAAAAAATTGGAGTGAGAAATATAACTTGGTCCCAAGAGGTGGGGGGGGGGTGCACAACGTTTATGTTGTATTTTTTGTTGTTGTATTCATTAGTAGTTGTAAGATGTGAAAAATTAAAAAAAATTAATTAAAAAAAAAAGGATATAATTTGTATCCCTTCTATAATAGCTTTAGAGGCTTATCTGAGTAATAACTAATTAGGTATACATACAGTTGCTCGAAATATTACGGTCACGCACACACCCATCCTCAAACTGTACATGCACTATCCAAAAAACAGTTGGCAATTTCCATTGGGTTTTTTGTAAACACTCTGAATATCTTTCATTAGTTCCTCATGATTAGTTCTTTCCCTGAACTTCAACATCTTGAAGAGTTATAGGCCTGCCCTTTCCCTCCTGCTGTGGGACAGCCCCCTCCCCTCAGGGTAATGGAGTGAACAGACCCCTCCAACATTTTCAGCCACTGGTGGCAGACTTCCCTAACCAGGGCATAGTTTTGTAGACAATTCGGTTTGAAGCCAGGGGCCAAGAGACAGACTTTTATGCCTGCCCCCACTGTGGGGCAGCCGCTGCCACCCGACCCGTCCCTGTCAGGGAAAGGGAGTGGATGGATACCTCTTGAGGGGCTACAGTGGTGCACTTGCCTGGGGGTGCCAGTGGGCATGGCTTCACTCAGATGGGGTGGGCTGGACAATTCGTCCAGCTCTGACAGCTGCGTAGGTTTGCTTGAAGACCTAAAAGGCTATTTAGTAGGCCAAGTGGCAGAGTTATATGCCTCCCCCTCCCCCCTGCTGTGGGACAACTCCCCCCTCAGGAGAATGGAGTGGGAAGACCTTTTACAGTTGTATATTTCTACAATGGCCAGGGCAGGAATAGGTGATCTGGTGCCCTCCAGATGTGCTGGACTACAACTCCCATAAGTCCAAGCCTTTGTGAACCAGCCCCATTGAAACGAATGTTCTTGCACAGGTTTGTATCCTTGCTGTGAATTGACAAATTCATGGAGGAAAAAGCTACCAATGGCTACTAATCATGATGATACCTGTATATTACTTACAGTATCAGAGGCAGTGTGCCTCTGTATTCAAGTTGTGTGGGAACATGCTATTGCATTCATGACCTGCTGCGGGCTTCCCATTGACATCTGTTTGGCCACTGTGTGAACCAAATGTTTGGTCTGATCCAGCTTGGTTCTTATTTCCCATTAATTTCAATTATGCTTGCACTGGACAATTATGCTTGCACCCCAGCCCCAAGGGACAACTTACTCATCTCCTCACCCCCACAGTGCAGCAGCAACTGTTGCTTTACAACTGTTAATGTCACTGCTTGAACAAGTTAGGCTTAGAAATGCCTTTACCAGCTTAGCATGCCAGCTGTGCCCTTGCTACAGAGGCCACGGTGATTCCAGTTAGGCTACTGCAATGTGCTTTATGTTGTGTTGTCCTTGAAGTGTTCAGAATCTGCAATTGGTCCAAAATGCAGCAGCCAGACTCTTAACTGACGCTCTTTGCATACAGCATAAGTCCAAGCATATTGCACCAACTTCACTGATTACTATTGCCAATTTGCTTACAGGATCAGTCAAAGGTGCTGATGTTATCCTTGAGATCCCTAAAACCATCCCATCCCTCAAGGGCCTACCTGTGCACTCCAGTCAGCATCTGGTGAGTTCTTCCTTCCTGAAGGCCTTCAAGCAGAGGCTGGGCAGCCATCTGTTGATGCGCTAGCTGTGTGGATCCCCTGCATGGAGCCGGGGTTTCAAGGAGATGGCCTACCAGATCCCCTTCATGATCTGAGGCCCACTCCATGCCCCCCCCCATCTTCAGATACGAGGCAGGTGGGCAGAAAGACAGGGCCTTTTCATCTGCAATATAAGCCTTATTTGGGCTTTACAAATCACATGACTAACATTACATGGAGCAGGAAAGGAGGGCTGCACCTGCTGACCCTGCCCTGCCATCACATCCCTGTTGGCTCCACCTCTGTTGTCCATACATTGGGGGGTAGGTCTGAAGGAGACAGCCTGCTCAATGTCCTCAGCCCCTCCCCTACCCAGTGATTGTGAATCCTAATCACACAGGCAGGGTGCTTCTGAAATTCCCTTCTAAGAAAGGCCTACTCGGCTTAGTCACTGCTCACCTTTTGGCCAGCAATGAACTGAAAACCAGGATTCATAAGCTTCAGGAAAGTTTCTGAATCCTGAAGCTCCTACTGCTCTTACTCTTGTTTTATGTACTGTGCTTTTTATTATAATTATGCATTTTAATATATTTTATGTGATTTTACAGTTTATATTGTTTATGTTATGAGATATATATTCCTTTATGTTTCTTATTTGTAAGCTGCCAAGCTTTCGGGGGCTGAAATTCTGGAGTGTATACTACTACTAATACTAATATAAATTCATCTGCAGCTTTTCAGAACATTTCAGAACAAGACAGGCCTGTGGCTTATGCTGGCTCAGCTTGTCTGAGTGTGGAAAGCTAGGCAGGGTCAAGCCTGGTTGTTACTTGGATGGGAGACCCCTCCTCTAGTTTCCTGCATTGAGCAGGGGGTTGGACTCGATAGCCTTGTAGGCTCCTTCCAACTCTATGATCTATGAAATTTAAATTGTTCATTTTGAACGTTCAGTTTGAAAATACTGAGGGCGTTTTCCCACATCAGGATTAAATCAGCTTTTACTTAAATAGATCAATAATCCAAACCTAAAACCTACATACATCACTGATAATAGCGATCTTTAAAATGAGAGGTTTTAGTTCTAAATGTTTTTCAGAACTTTGGTTCTGCAAAATACTTCAAGATGTGTATTTTGTTCTAATTCCTATAATGTTTATATTGTTATAGTGGATCCTATAATTGTTTGGTCTCATGTTAGGCAAACACACCAAAAAGTGGGACAGCCAGGAGGATTACATTTCTTAAATCAGTTTTTGTTACCCATCCAATATACTGCAACTATATAAGTATTTATCTGGATCAGAAACAGTGTCTGTAAAGAAAATACTAATACAGAGGGTATTTTCGCAAGGCTATTGTAACAAAACACTCACCAGATGTTTGATTCATGTGATGTATATGCTTTAGGAAGTCTATTGTGACCACCATTCAATTTCTACCCTGATATTGCTTTAAGAAAATGAATTGTACAGAAATTCGATAGGATCTGTTACTACAATGAGTGCAATGGCTTGTTTTTTTTCCTCTCTTTGTGTGTCTGTCTGTCACACACACACAATCTGGACAGCTTAGGAAGCAGTTTTTGTGTGAATGAGTCTGGAGTCCTGGTTTCCATGGATACTCCAGTAGCACATCGCTTCATCAAGGAGGCCCATCCTCTGGCTGGATGCTTTGGCTTCATTGTATCCATTTTATTATGGGGGATGGAGAGAATCCAGGAAGAGGGTTTTTTTCTTTGAGTAAAATGAGTACATCATAGAATTACATGCTGGTATTATTTAATTTTATCTTTAACTTATTTTTATTAGAAAAAAAATAAAGAAACACCCCCCACCCCTGGGCACCAGAAGATTAATGATTTCAGATCGTTTAGCTGTATTTCCTGCCCCTTCCCAAACTGTGGTATGTTAATTTAATTTAATTCCCTGTTTTGTTTTTTGCATACACAGGCAGCAAGAAAGAGGCGAGACACAGATACTGGATTGAACAAGGCCCACATTTATTTAACATCAGCATCTGCAAGGGGGTGTCAGTGCAAGATCTAACAAATTCTTCAGGCAACTAGCCTAATGGATATTGGGCAAGCCCACCCTGGCCTCAGGGAGGGTGGACATGATTTCCCCCCCCCCTTCCCCAGTGTCACACCTTCTCAGTGAAAAGAACGGCCTTCCTGTGTCACCCCTGCCCAGGGCTGCACAGCTCCAAGTGAGTGAGCCAAGGCAGCCACCGTATCTTGCCCACAACAGGTCTCAGAGCCCAGAGTGACAAGCCTCGGGAAACACCAATCACTGTAAGTATCTCCAGGTGCATACCTACCTTATCCTTTACCTGTTTTTTCCTGTGCTTATATGCCACAGGGGAGGGACAAGCTTAGTGCTCGGTAGTTGCTTGGCCCCCACATGCTCAGGATAGCTTGATGCAGGCCTCCTTGCATATCTGCTAAAATATATTGTTTCCTGCATGGAAAAGATGAATCCCATCAGCCCTGTATAGTTCAATCCAAGCATGCAATATGTCTGGGTGTTATATTATTCCCCCACCTAGACCTTAGAGTACAATCTACGCTACAACAGTGTGGCGTAGTGGTGAGAGTGTTGGACTGGGACTCGGGAGATCCTGGTTCTAGTCCCCACTTGGCCATGAAATTCACTGGGTGACTTCAGGCCAGTCACTGACTCTCAGCCTAACCTACCTCACAGGGTTGTTGTGAGGATAAAATGGCAAGGAGGAGGAGGATTATGTAAGCCGCCTTGGGTTCCTTGCAGGAAAAAAGGCGGGGTATAAATATAATAAATAAATAAACTCTCTGTTCACTCTTTTCCTTGCTCTGTTTAGACCCCTGAGATCCACTGCATCCCGCCACACTCTGAGGAGTAAGATTGGACCACCAAATTAACACACCTGGCCAACGTTGCTGGATAACTGCAAGGTCTTCATA
This sequence comes from Shinisaurus crocodilurus, assembly GCA_021292165.1. Lineage (NCBI taxonomy): Eukaryota > Metazoa > Chordata > Lepidosauria > Squamata > Shinisauridae > Shinisaurus > Shinisaurus crocodilurus. Next base: position 100,203,064 of record CM037879.1, on the reverse strand, counting down.
TGCTTGCAAAATGAGGGCCTTGCCCTTCAACAAACCAAGGTTGTCCCCCCCCCACAGCTGGGTTACCAGCATCCGAGGCAGGAGACACACCAAATCTGACTGCAACCGGGTAGGCAGGAGGCGTTCCCAAGTCATGCCACGTCTGCCTAGCCATTTGACGGTGGCAAACTGGCTGAGGCCAAGCTGGGTATCCCAGCTAGATCTTGAGGCTCTGCAGTTGGCCCAAAACAGCTGTGTCCACATATGAGAACCCTCACCATCTCTGCACCCCTCCAGCGATCTGAAATATAAACAGCAATTCAGAACATATCAAACTTGTATCACTTATTATTGCTCAAGAGCCTACTGTAGTGGTGAAAGGCCTTGGAATGGCAATGATAAATCAACTATCTCCTACTTAGGGAATCCTAATGATGCAGCCATGGAGGCAGCTGCAATCCTAAAGGAATGTGTGTAAAACCTTGCACCCTCCAAACCCAATCTACCCAAGGCCTTTTTAGTCACCAACTAAAACTGAAACTCACTTAATGGCTGACCACCTTGCTGACAGAAGAGTGGCCCTTGACCTTGCCCCCCAGCCCCTACATAAAATGATAGAATAGTAGAGTTGGAAGGGGCCTATAAGGCCATCGAGTCCAACCCCTTGCTCAATGCAGGAGAACAGATGTGGGCAGCCCAGGCAGTCACCCATCCAAGCACTGACCCGGCTCATACCTGCTTAGCTTCAGCATGTGGCCTGCATTATGTGCTCTTGAACCAACTTCATGGCATATTCCCTCAGAACAGCTACAGGGCAAAGTTCCAAACAGGTAGACATGGACAGCAACACAGCCAGACCTCTCCCTTTCTGGTCTGTTTTAGATTTGGATAATGCAGCCTGGCTGCTGTTGGCAACAGTTAACCATCCCCAGTTTCAAGGGCTCTGCAAGACATATCTGATTGAGACAGCACTGCTAATTCCCCTATCCTAAATGCCCCCCAAAATGCTGTTAAAAGAAGATGCCACATGAAAAGAAGAGCCTCAAAAGGGGAGTTGTACATGTCTTTCCAAATCCCCTTCAGACCCAAGAGGATATTTGCGGATATAGGCTTTGTTAAGTCTGGGATATGGGCTGAGACCGGATCCAACCCTCCAGCATTCTCCTAATTCTAAAATCTGCTGTGACATCTGTGAGGCCCTTAATCTTGGCTAAGATAGCCAAACCCACCAGTTTATTTCTGATGGTGCACACTGAGAGGCCACAATGCTTCAAGGCTATACAATACTCCATCACATGTTCTATGGGGATTGGCCAATCCTGGTCTCAGTTCTTCAAGGCTCTGCACTCGGAAGAGTTCCCTTCCTGCCTTCACGTATGCAGCTCTGATACGCGGCAGAGTGATGTATTGGAACCAGGGCAGGCCTGGTCAGCCTCAATTCTCCAATTTCCCACAATGCCTTCGGCATGACCTCTGGAGGGGCTAGCATGCAGAACCTGTCCATCTGGTTGCACAATAACGCATCAGCGATGCCATTGTTCAAGCCTGGCACATGGTGGGCAAGAAAAATAAATAAATAAATAAAAATAAGAAAAAGGAAATTGAAGCAAAGACAATGCATTGCAAAAGCTTTACCAAACACATAACCCTGGGATTATGCAAAGATAGGGTGTTTATTACCTGAATGGTGGCCTCATTGTTGCACCAAAAATGCACGACTGAATCCACATAGCCACTACTATTGGGAAGAACTTGAGGAATGTAAGTAATGTGCGATTCTTTCCAATGAGCAGGCCAACGTGTAGCACATCACTGATCCCTAAAGATGACCCTGAAGCCGACACACACACACACCCAGCTGCATCTGAGTGTACCTGAAGCTCGGCTTTGACTAAAACATCCATTCTCCAAAAAGAAATCCCATTGAAACGTTCGAGGAAAGAACCCCATACAGCCAAATCATCCCTCATCTTGGAGATGGCCCTAACCCTGTGCTGAGACAACCTAAGGCCCTTCATAGTGTCACAGAGGCGCCTAAGAAAGGCAAGTCCTGGCTCTACCACCCGACAAGCAACGTTAAGGTGACCTACAACTTCTTGTAACATCTTCAGGGTGACTTTATGTGCTTCTCACACCTGCTGTATTTGCATGCATAGAGTGGAAAGCTTGTCCACTAGAAGACAACAACACTGGGCCACAGAATCAATCTCAATGCCCAGAAATGTCAACCATCACAGGGGACCCTGCATCTTCTCAGCAGCTGATGGGACACCCAGCTGCTGAGTCAGCTTGCCAAACTCCACCATCAGATTCTGGCAATGATCAGAATTCTGAGCCCCAGCAAACAAAAAATTGTCCAAATAGTGCACTATGCTATGCAAATTGATCTGCCTGTGCAATGCCCATTCCAAAAAGGAGCTGAAGTGCTCAAAGGCGATGCAGGAGATAGAAAACCCCATGGGAAGGGCATTGTCAATATAGAGTTTTCCTTGAAAGGAAAAGCCCACCAAATCAAAATCAGGATGAACTGTCAAAATGCGAAAGGCAAATTTAATGTCATATTTTCCCATCAGGACTCCCCTTCCCACAACATCGCACCACAAGCACTGCGGAGTCAAATGAGACATAATGCACAGTGCACAGATGGCCTGGGATTGTGTCATTTACTGAATCATCTCTGGGGAAGAACAGGTTATGAATAAAGAATTCCCCTACAAAGGGAATCCTGAAGCACTGTGAAAAGCCTTCCCGTAAGTATGTGGCTTCTGACCTCGCTGGGTACAACTGAAGGAGGAACTTCGGGTTAACTAGTCTGGGATACTTTTGATGGAAGCTGACCCCCTGGCCCCTCTTTTCTCCCACCCTGGTTGTCCCGGCTGAATCCTCTGATCCCTTTGGCCTTGGGGCAGGATGCAAAGGGATGCTGCCCTGCACAAATAGAGCATTCATGCCTAAAACTACAGGGGTTCCAAGCCCAAAAGCCCTTAGAGCTGAATTTCCAACACAACAGGCAGGCTTGAACCCCAACCCACAACACCATGGAAGCTGCGTTGCGCTGGTGGTTTGGCTAACAGATGGCCAGGGATGGGGACTCGGACTCGAGGACTCGACTCGTGAGTCGGACTGAGTCCCCCCTCTGACTCGACTCGGACTCGAGTCCCAATATTTTTAATGGGACTCGAGACTCGACTCGGGACTCGAGACCAAGGACTCTTCAACATCCCTGGGCTGTGCCAGAAGGAGTGGAGAGGAGCGTGATTGCCGGCGAAGAGCACATGGAAGCGAGGTGTGCCGCTGCTTGGCCACTATGGACGGCTACCAGGAGTGCAGCCCCAACAGTGTGTCAAGATTTATTTTGATTGATGTGTTGCGTACTTGGGAGAGGCAGAAGAAGGACCTGAGATTACTCTGTGTGGCTGCTCTGAGTGTGAAGTAGCCTTATTTTGTTGGGAAAAAACCAATTGATTTTAATAGGGACTCGTGGAGTCAGCTTTGGGAGTGACTCGTGACTCGTGACTCGTGAGTCACCATTTTGGACAAAGGACTCAGACTCGAGACTCGGGTCCGAAGACTCGTGACTCGACTCGTGACTCGAGACCAAGGACTCTTCAACATCCCTGCAGATGGCCCCTGTCAGACCATGTCACCCTGAACCAGTCTGGGTGTCATGAATTGTAGCCAGAGGTCTTACTCCTTTCTGTCCCAACTTAGAGAGGGCCGAATGCTGCCCACATTCTAAAAGCCTCTTCATGCACCAGCCAGGCAGACCCTGGAAATTATGTATAGGATTGAGATATACGTAATATCCAGGTATCTAATTAGTACTATACCCTTAAGCTGGAACTTTGTAAAGATAACCCCCATGTATGTCAAAAATGAGAAACCAATTAGCCCAACACCTATCCACCTTTCTCTTGTTAATTTACTCATGGGCCCCCTCTTCCCCTTGGTCATTTTCCTTCTGTTCTGGCTCAAGGGACAGCAAAGAGAACACATCTGTGAACTCCCCCCACCAAATTTTTTCTTTGGCAGCTGGGAATAAATGGTAACCGAGAGGAATAGAAGTCTTTCTGTGGAGTATGACCTCCTCTTTGCTGCCAGCGTGCGTATGGGTCCCCAGTGCTAGGCTGACTTGCTCTTGCTGGGGCTTTAACGCTACCTCCTGCAGGGCCTTGCCACACTGGGACGCTGGCTTCAGCTTCAGATTTCTGTGGGGTGACTTCCTTAATGTGTATGGGCTCTACGCCTCTACCTGCTGGGTATGACTCTCACCCTTTTCTGGCCTCCCAAAACCAATTGGTGGAGAAAATGAACACCCTTGCCCAGTCAACCATGGCATAGGGCACCATGGTCCCATTGGCCCCCAACCCAGCCAAGCAAATTGTTGCTACGCAGAAGCATACTCACCAACTCATTGTTCCCCTTGTGCTGCCACTGGTCGCGGTGTAGACACTGCTGTGGGGTTGGCACAGCAGTTGTTTGGGATGTCTGCACAGGCTTGATAACCACTGGATCAGAGGTCGGTCTGTAGCTGCTCTGCTAGTACTGGCCTTGATGGCATCTAGCCAAGCTGCCATTGTAAGCAAAACATCAGTTTGGGACTTGTTTAGCTTTGCTACTTGTGCTTTGCTGTGTCTACTCACCCTGGCATATCTTGGACCTGCTCTAGCATCCATCCATGCTAGGATAGCACTAATATCAATCTCCAACTCGTCATCTGAAGAAGACTCAGGTGGAAGTGGAGGGCGTTTTGCGGGGGCCTTGGGGGCCTTGCCCTTCCTAACTCCTTCTCCTTTCTTGGATGACATGATCAAAATTGGGCTGGGACCCCTTTATAGACCTCATTCCCCCAGGCCTATTGGACCAATGCAAAACTCCAAAGCAACAGACTCGTTGCACGCATGACAGGGGGAGGCCTCAACACCACCCTAACTTCCTCCTACCTTTCTGCCATGCAACCCAAGGGCAGGAGGCTGGCTAGGCCTGAAGCCTACAAGGCCTCTGTTGGAATGTGGGTCATGGGTGGCCACTAGGCCTCAGCCATGCCTATTCCCCAAATCCCAGAGACCCTGTACCTTTAAGGCCAGGCTCCTGAGCTATTCCTGTTTCCAAGCAACTGTGGCCCACAAGCCACAACTGCAATGGGGCGCAATGCTGGGACTAAGAAGCCCTGGGCACTGCTTGGGATACTGCTTGTCTTTTTTAGGTAGCTCTCAGCAAGCTGTATTCTATTTTATTCTTCATTGTATGTATCTTACATGTCATGATATTGTACTGGTTTTAATTGCAAGCTGCTTCACGTTTGAGAGGAAATGAGGTACAATTTTCAAATCAGTCAGTTAACTAAGTACATTTCCTTGTCTCATACAAAATTATACTGAAGGTCATGCCCATTTAATCATATTCAAATATAACTAGGGTTGTTTACTCCTGGCCTCATCAAAAGTATTAACCATGGAACAACAGGGTTTGAACATATCCTGTGCAAGCCCTATTAAAATGAATGAGAGACAGTGTGGCATAGTGGTTAGAGTGTTGGACTGGGACTCGGGAGATCTGGGTTCTAGTCCCCGTTCAGGCCATGAAACTCACTGGGTGACTTTGGGCCAGTCACTGACTCTCAGCCTAACCTACCTCACACGGTTGTTGTGAGGATAAAATGGAGAGGAGGAGGAGGATTATGTAAGCCGCCTTGGGTTCCTTGCAGGAGGAAAAAAGGCGGGGTATAAATATAAATATAATAAATATATATAAATTATATATTTATTATATATTCGCTCCATAAGACGCACTCCCCCCCCAAAAAAAATAGGGGGAAATGTCTGTGAGTCTTATGGAGCGAATATTGTTTTTAAAAAAAATTATTTTATTTTTTTACTTACCTCTGCGCGCCTCCAACTGGTCCGGGGAAGAGCGGAGGGCTCCTGGGTGGGGCGGGGCAAGCCCCCGCCTCTCAGCTGATTCCCCATGGAACAGCTGATTAATTATTTTTATTTTATTTTATTTTTTACTTACCTCTGCTGGTCTGGGGAAGAGCGGAGGGCTCCTGGGCGGAGCGGGGCAAGCCCCTGCCTCTCAGCTGATTCCCCGCAGAACAGCTGATTTTAAAAAAAAATTTTTTTAACGTACCGTACGGTAAGTGCATCTCATGGAGCGAAAAATATGGTAAAATAAAATAAATAGCTCAAGCTTACATATTATCTATGTGGATGGCCCTTTTATTTTGAAAGGTTTTTATATTACTTCCAGCCACTGGAAACTTATAAAAGCTATAGAAAGCTTTGCTTAAAACTATACACACCTAGGCACGGTTCAAACAATATTTACTCTTCGGGATTGTATCTGGGGAGACACCAGAAGTGGACCTTGAGTTTGGACACTCCTTCAAGCATTCCTCCTCCTCCCATCATGAACAGAATCAAAGAACAAAACTGGAACTTGCCAGTTGCCACATTTCTTTCCCCTTCTAATGTGCTGTTTACTGCAAACAGAGGCAAATAGCCGCCAGGGGGAGCAATTTTCAGCAGGACACCAGCACAGGGCTCTGATCTGGTCATCTAGATCAGGAGCACTGCACCAGTTCAGGCCCCCACAACCTGCTTTTGCATCATAATGGAAGTGGCAGCATTAACCATGGTTTAGTTGTTTTTGATGGGATGGTTCGGACAACACTTTAAACCCCTTGGGACTTTTAATCACGCACTGTGGTTAAAATTCCCCTGCATCCAACAGACAATCAGGCACAGCGTGGGTTGGGTCCTTCCTCCTCCCCCCACTCTCGGTCCTCTGCAGTATCCCAGGGGACACTGCGGGAGCACCGAGATGTCCCCTGAGCCACGGCGAGCCATTTAGCGCTGGCCGTGGCTTGACTTATCCCCAAGTGGATAGTACCTTGGGGAGGGGCAAAACCGGTGGGAAACCCTAGTGCCAGGGGGGCGCGAGGCTTGTGACCTAAACTCTGGAACTCTGGCTGGGAATGATGTCTTGCTCCTTTAAGGGCTCCTTTTGCAGCTGAATGGCAGCATAAAAGTATCAGTATAAGCTTATTAGTATAAATCAGTGAGTTTGTAAATGCCCTGCGTCTGATCAATTATTTTGTAGAATATCCATGTTCGCCTTAAAAACTTCGGTGTATTCATAACAAAATAGAGGACAAAGTCAATGACACAAAAGAAGAAGAAACTTGTAAAGAATCAAAGCTGTATTTAGAGGGAACATACATTAAAACAACAACAACAGAGACTGTGATTCTCCTACTTTATAGAACCACAGCCTGCTCCACTCCAGCAGCTCAAAGAAAATAACTTTAAAATTGGTGCTGTATAGCACCACCCTGTGGTATTAATTAGAAGTCCTTTAAGAAAACCATTTTAGCTGGGATTACTAAAAATCGTACTTTTGCTCCTACTGTCATTGAAAATTCTTCTATCTCATCCAGCAAAATAAAACATAAGTGGATGAGAGAAAACCTGTATGCTGTGACTGAATTAAAACATGATCAGCAACTATAGGGAGAGATATTCAATGGTTATCAGTCCATTTTGTAAAAAAAATCTTCTGGAGTTCTGGACACTTTTAGTTAAATTTTAAATGCCAAGTTTCTTTAATTTGCAGTCATTTACTATTAAAATACATGTTTCATGACACTTCTTTATTTAAATAAATATGTTCAATTATTTAAAAAAGATTTAAAATGCCCTTTTGCTTGATTTTAAAGTGTCCTTTTGAGTTCATTTCCACCCAGTGAAAATTCCTTTTTAAAAGCCCTGGCTGACTAAAAATCTCTCCACTGTCTCTCAGTCTTACTGGCAGGTGATGTATTTGGCATGCTTATCATGCAGAACATATTTCGAAGATAGTGATTATGAAATAAAGTAGTCAGCTCTTTTGCAATAGCTCCCGTGGGGAACAGGTGAAGAGGTGAGAGAATCATTTACACAGGGAGTATGTGTCACCTTCTAACTGGCCCTTACCTGTTAAAAAGCAACTTCCATGCTCTATGATGGCCAGAAGCAGAATGCTCCTGTCCAGCATGAAGTACATTTTCCTGAGAAAATATATTTGCCATCTCACCCTCTTCCTTCTTGTCACTCTAGTGTTGAGCGCGGCGGCACCTGCGGAAGAAGAGGCTCGAGAGCCTGAAGGCGACAATGATGCTTTCCCTCCACTATGGCAACTTGCACCTGGAAACATCGAAGGTTACCCCACACAAGACAACAAAATTGTCATCAATCCCTGGAACTACTTAGAGAGAATGGGAATGTATAAGATCTTGCTCAACTGCACGTATAAATATTTCTCTAGGCTTCGACCCAATGACGTCGACAATATCCTATGGGGGCTGCCCTTGCAACACGGATGGCAATACAAAACAGGTACGTACGTGAACAAATTTCCTTACATTCTAAGCCTTGAAGAATGGGATCCATCGATGTTTGTTATTCTAATTGCAGGGGCCTTGTGGCTTTAAAACAGATACTGGGGCTTTTCACTACATATTACAAGACAAAAATGACATCCCCAAACCCGTATTTGCCATGGAGCACAAATTCTGGCTAGGGGCCATTTGAAAAGATGCTTAAACCTTCCCATGCCTGCTAAATGCCCCTTTTAAATTGATTTCAAGACTGAGGGAAATAAGTCCAGCTAAGGAATAACAGCCTGAGGCTGCAATCCTATACCCTGTTCCCTGGGAGTAAGCCTCAATGAACTCAATGGAACTTATTTCTGAGTAGACATATATAGTTTCCATCAGCAGTTCATTGACTGATTTATTACATTTCTATGCTGCCCAATAGCCAAAGCTCACTGGATGGTCCGCAACAATTCATCAGGCCTCTTCTCTGCAGGTCTTCAGGAAGGCTCTGAAGACCCACCTGTTTTCCCTGGTCTTCCCATTATCTGTGGACTGCAGGTTTTTTGGTGTAAAATGTGTTTTTATAGGGTTTTATAGTATTTTAATGTATATTTATTTGTATACTCCTGTATGGTGTTTTTTAAAATCCTGTACACCACCTTGAGAGGGCTTTACCCTTAAAGGAGGCCTAAAAATAATTTTAAGTAAATAAATAAATAAATAAATTAGGATTGCATTGTTTGTGAGGCATATTTCAGAGAAAAATTGGCAGGCATGGGAAACGTTAAGTACAACCCTCCAACTCACTGATGCTTCACTACAAAGTTCCCTCGTATTTCTTTTGCCTCAGAGAAACATGGGTTTGGCAATATGTAGTTCCTACCCGGAACCTAGAACTCTATTAGGGCTAAAGTTTAAAGCAGGAACCACTTCCCAGATTGTGTGTTAAGTGAGGTAAAGTTGGAAGAGGGGATGATTCCAAGTTACAAATGGGGGGGAGGAACCAAGATGGCGACGGAGCAATGATCTCTGCAACAGCCTCTCCCTAAATAGTGCTATTTTCCCCCTTTGAAACTTGCAAACTCCTACAAACTTCATTGCTGTCTACGTGGGAGTTCTTTCTCAGCCTCTCTGTGTAAATTGTTTTGTCCCCTGAAAAGGGAAACATAGATACAAGGTTGTTACTTCTTGGGAATCTTGGCAAGTCAGAGGTGCTCAGAGCTTGGAGTAAGTTACAAATGGATGCCATTTTATTTCACCTAGTATACAATAGCTTGTACACAATCAAGCATAATAGCTTCTGTTTGTGCTAAAATAGGGATTGTCAAATATTGTAAAGAAGCTCTCAAAGGAAAAAAAAAGTTGATTTCTTTTTCTACATAACTAAGGAATACATTTTGGCAGCCAACACTCAGCATTCCTGACTGACTAGTTAGATTGGCCAATATCAGGATCTGAGAAATTTGCACCTGTTGGTGATTGTGTAGGAAGAGGGGGGGCTGGCTGACCCGCCAGACCTCCACCCTTTCTTACTCAAAGGAAACCTAGCACTTGCCACCATGTGGCCCGGAAGGGGGGGCTGGCTGACCCGCCACCACCCCACCCTTGCTTACTGGCAAAGGAACCAAGACCCTCTGAGATCTCAAGATACCAGACTGGCTGACCCGCCAGACCTCCACCCTTTCCTACTCAAAGGAAACCCAGCACTTGCCACCATGTGGCCCGGAAGGGGGGGGGGCTGGCTGACCTGCCACCACACCACCCTTGCCTACTGGCAAAGGAACCAAGACCTTCTGAGATCTCAAGATACCAGACTGCCAGCCTCAGCTGTCTGCAATCTTACTTGGATCTCTGTTTAGGGACTCGCCTTCCATTTCTGTAACCTGGATTTAGATACTGAACTCACAGAGCACTACAAAACCCATGTGGGGTAAAACCAAACAGGTTTATTCTGGTAGCATCTTACAACAAGATTAGGGAAATGAGAGAAGCACACAAAATAAAGAGACACACTTTAGTACACAGTAAAGCTATAAAACAAGAAAACCTGATTCTTTAAGATCTCTCAGGCACACACACCTGTTACCTGAGGGTGTTCTCTTCAAGGGTTAGATCTAGCACAGCCTTGCTGCCCGGGGGGAACTATTTTATCTACCCGCAGGTCTGAGATAAATAGCCCTCCACAAGACTCGCCTTTCACCAGAGCCTTCAAACCAGCTAATTTTACCAGGAGCTGCCTGGGGTTGGTTCCTGAGGGGGGGGGCCCTAAAGGCTCGGGCCCCTTGCTGGCACGCTGCCATGGCTCCAACCAGGCACGCTACCAAAAAGGACTAAGACCAAGAACAAAGGCTACACGTGGAAAAATAGCTCTTCCCCCTCCCCTTTTCTGTAGCCTTCTTGCTTCAGCCAATCAATTTGAACTTCGCCTGGACAGGCAGGGGGAAGAGAACTGGCCAGGCAGGGGGGAGGGAACTCGTGAGTCATGGCTCGAACCATCTACATGTGAAAAGCCTAGGCCAGCTTCTCTAGGCATCTAAGCGCCACCCATTCCATCCGATGCCCTCGCCTCCTCCCAGCCCCCACCTAGTTCACACATGAGGTGTGTGTGTGTACCCCCAAAGGCTCGTTTCTCCACAGTGATATATGAGCTGCACTTAAACTAGGAACAATATTCTGCTGACAAGTCTAGCTAAACATTACCGTGGAGACACACCTATGGGTCTCCTAACACATTTTTAAAAGAGAAAGCAGCTGCAGGAGGAAGCAGCAAGCATAATAGTGAGGAGTGACAGAGGAGAGGGATGCTGCTTATCTGTTTCTCCTCTAGCTGATTTTCCTGGCAAATACACACCAAAAGTTGATTTTTTTATTATTAGTGACTGCTCCCCCACCTTCTTTTTTTTAAGTTGGAAGGGTGTGTCTCCCATGGAACATTTGTTTTGGCCAAAAAGCCTGAAAAACAACTTCTTCATTGTTGTAGCCTTTTTTTTTTTAAATGCTGACATGACACTAGCCAATGTTGCGGTGCATTTCCCCTAGGTTGACCAGGTGCAAAAGAGGACAGGTCTCCAGCACCTTTAATAGTTGTGTAGACAAGGAAATTTCAGCAGGTGCCATTTGTCATGCCACCCTATAGACATGTCAGGAAATAAATTCAAACCAGGCTGCAATCCTATATAGTTACCAATGGGGCTTATTTCTGAGTAGTTATGTAAAAGATTACACCTCAAGGAATCCTCTTCTGGACCTAACCCATTTAGGGCCGTCTCTGCTCGTATTTCCCCAATATTTCCCTGCTAGTGTCTTGCCTGTGTTCCATGTGATTTCACACATCCTCTAATTTCTCCCCTTTGAGTTTCATTTATCCCTCTTTTTTGCAGAATGTGATGTGTGCATGAGACCTGGCAAATATACATCTCTTGTATATTGAAGAGTGTGCATTAATACTCTTTGAATAACACACACACACAATCCAGATAACTCAATCTTATTATTGTGTAATTATGTGTGATTGTGAACAGGCTATTGTGTACTAGGTGAAATAAAATGGCATCCATTTGTAGCATGGAATCATCTCCTCTCCCAACTTTACCTCACTTGAAAAAAACAATCTGGTAACTTTGGTTCCTGCTTTAAATTTTATCCCTAATAGATTTATAGGCTGGCGGGTTGGGGTGGAAGGAGAAGGACACTTATTGCCAAACCCCTGTTTGCCTGAGGTAAAAGATAGTGGGAAAGAGGATTATATGCAGGAGCTTATTACTGATTTACTCAGCTGCAAGGCTATTCACCTTGTTGTCTGTTTGGCTCTTCAGGATTAAAAGTAATCCAGACTAGTTATATCAAGAAAAAAGGGTTTTTTGTACTAAAAAAACACTGGTAGTCTTGCATGCTGGTTTGGTTAGTTCATACAGGTACTGCTTAGGGTCCATTGAAGTCAGCATGGCTGGAGGAGAGCCAGCCTTACATGCCTTTCCTCAAGGAGGGTTGAGAAAGAGAGAGAGTTCTCACCTCCGAATGTGGAAGTAGGTGTAGTTAGCCAAGCATGCAGGTAGGCCAGTCTCTGGTGCCTATTAACCCATTAACTCCAACTGCCCCGAAAAAGAAAACCTTTAAGCCATCAGGGCTCCTCACTTTGTTAGGCAGTCTGGAATTCCTCTGCCTCCTGCAACTGCAAGCTACTAAAAGGGGCCATGGGCAAAATTGCAGCTCAGCTAAAACTTTTTGCTGAGCTGCAGTTTTGCCAATGGCCTCTTTAAGATAGCTCTGCTTAGGTTCAAATGGCTGCCCACAGAGAGAAAGAGAGCAGGGAAGAGACAGACACGAGGGTGCATGCGTGCGCGCGCGTGCAGGGGGACAGGTGAATCAGGGAATTTATCACATGATTCCTATCTTTCTATTGCCAAAGATTTTATTTCCTAACAGAGCTGACTCTGTGCCTCCAACAGGTGAGGTACAGTGTCAGAAGGAAATGCAAGAAACTTCCTCTTCTCTCTGAAGATCCATGTTTGGGTGTGTGGGTGGGTAAGCTTCACCTGTTGAATTTGTGCCAATCCTGACAATTTTAAAACAAAAAGAAAGAGATTGCCCTGCAAGCACTGATCCCCCCCCCATGAAAAAACACCAAATATCAACAATTAAGGGTTTAAGTAAGGTTAAAAATTTTATAAAAGCCACTTATAAAATATTATAAAATAATATATAATGTAATAATGTAATAATTATAATACATACGATTTTGTGTGTTTCCTCTAATAACCTTTGTACTTGACCATGCCCTTTGGTTGCCTGGCCATACCCTTGGCCATGCCGTCATGTTGCCTGGCCACGCCCTCTTGAACACACCATGTTGCTTACCCATACCTCTTACAAATTCTCGTGTGTCCCTATTTTCATCTGTGAAATGTTGGAGGGTATCTCCTCCCCTAGTGACTCTACGCATGCAATGTTACCCAAATATCTAACAAAAGAGATGTGAGGGGGATACCTGTAGCAAAGAATCAGCAAGTTAGAGGCTTATACTTAATGTACAGACATTGAAGAGCTCCTTCACTCTCCAAAAACTACTTTCTATAAATTTTTATACTGGGGGTGGGGGGACTTGTGGCCCTCCAGATCTTTCAGCCTACAACTCAACCCTCAGCATTAGCTATGCTGGCTAGAGCTTATGGAAGTTGCAGGCCAAAACATCTGGACGACCTAAGGTTGCCCATCCCAGTTTTATAATATAGCAACAGCATGAACATCTCTCACAGCTTTCTGTTTTGGAATAGCCATACTGGCCCTTTGGGGAAATGAGAAATAATCATGTGTGATTTTGGTGTGGAGTATGTGTTAATGGGCAAATCACCTCATGCATTGTAAAAGACCCCCAATGCTCAATGAGTCCCAGATGTCTAAATAGGATGATCTTGCATAACATGGGGTATATTTTCTGGAGGCAATGTTTTTTCAACTTCTCCTTGTTACAGCTCCAGCAGGTCCCATCCAGCACTAGCAGAAACACAAGCTCAAAAGCCTCACAGCAGTGCTATCTTCAGCCTCCAGGTATTTGAGGGCCCTTGGGCAAGGCATCCTCAGCGGACCCCCTCCCTCAGTGAGTCTACCTTCTCACCACCATTGTCACCTGTTGCTGCTCCTCTTTCTCTTTCTCATCATTCCTAGCATTTGCTTTCTTGACAGGCAGAGAGCTGGTGAGAAAGAAGGCTGTGGCATACACTGCTCCTCCTTTTCCTCACCCCCACCGGTGCCTGTGCTAGAGTGAGAGGCAGGTAAACAAGCAGCTTGCAATGGTAAAGAGGAGAAGCAACTCCGGGGAGATGTTGTCATTGGGGCCCTGCTTGGCTGTGGCCCCGGCCCTGCCTCACAGCTTTAATCATGTTATGCCTCTACTGTGGCACATTGCTACTGAAAATTTAAAAGATTACCCTATTACCAGGAACCAAATTTGTCATCAGAGCCTGGAATTAGATGAAGAGAATGGGAATCTATAACATCTGGTTACGTCAATTATTATGACAGTAAAATTGTTTGCTAGGTGTCCCTATTCGGTGTATGCTAATAAGCACAGGAGTTCCTACATGTGAACTTGAAAACTAAGATCCCTTTCACTGGAAACCTCTCTTTCCCTAACTCATGTCACAGGCTGCAATCCTATACCCTCTTATCTGGGAGTAAGCCTCATTGAACTCCAACGGGGCTTACAGCTGAGTAGACATGTATAGTATTTTGGTGTTAGGGTGTAATCCTATGCGTATTTACATGGGAATAAGTCCAACTGAACAGAGTAGGACTTACTTCTGGATAAATATGGATAGGCTTACACTACATGTAAATCATTTGTAATATCATTTCAAAGTATGTGGAACTGTACTGTAATCAGACTTTCAAATGTTTATTTAACCCTAATTCTTATTCCAATGTGTTAAATCCAGTGTTGTGCAAGCAAATGTCTAGTCATGCAATGGAATTTTCCCTTCCTCTCATGCCCCCTGCAGATCCCCCATGCCCCACCAAATCTGGTCTAGAGGGTCCCCAAAAACCCTCTGGAGAAGATTTGGGTCCACTGCATAGGGGGCTGCAGAGGGAATGGAAATCCATTCTACTGATGAATGCTGCACTCAGCGGGAGATCCAATTTGGATTCAACCCTATATAAATAAATGAATGAATGAATGAAGCATTTATGCATCTTATTTGGCTATATGTGCTATTCTAAAAGCATGCAGCTAAGGTCAGTAGGTAGGTCTTGTTTCCTTTCCAAACAGAAGTCAGTCAGATCCCTTTGACTGCAGCCTCCTTATGTCAAAGATGGTTGAAAAGAATTACCGGTATAGCAACCCCCCTCTTAGGAGCACAGCCAAGGGCAATTGATAGGTCTTGTTCTCCTTCCAATCAAAAGTAAGATCAATTAATTATTAAACACATATGTCATTCTATTCAGCAATTGCCAAGATCAAACTCATCATAAACAAACAGCAGTTCTCCTTCTCTTAGCAAAATCCTGTGTCAAGTGTAAAAAATGCTTTGCCATTTATACGAATACAATTGTATGCAATACTCTGCTTGATTTGATTACCTTCCAGGCAGACTAGCAGATCCCTCTAATGGCACAACATGTGGCCATAAGGATGGAGACAATTTGTGCATATCTGTAAAGAGCTGGTGGGCTTGTAAGTATATGTTCATGTTCATGAAATGCTGCTTGGTCTCCAGAGCAATTCGGAATTTGCCATCCAATAAGACTTCCCTAACACCAAGTCACTTCACTGTTACCTGACTTGGTGGAGGAAGCTCTCGTCATAGCACACATTTAATAGTAATTGCATCAAGCATCAAAGTTCTTATTTTTATGTAGTTTTTCCACATTAGTAAGAGTTTAGGTAAGATTTGCTGAGTGCTAGCGTACTAAGAAGGAGTCTTCCTCCTCCACCAAATCCTTAAAGGTTTCAACAGCAGTCCTTCTGTAGGCTGCAGGATCTAGACACAGGGAACACTAGCTTTCACACCGCTGGGGTACCTGGGGAAAAATGGGCAAATGGTGGAGAAACCTGCTGAGTTCACTTGTCAACTGTCTTGGTGGAGGTGCTCCATGGGAAAAAACTAGTGGAGAAACCTACTGGTACTGCTGCCACAAAACCTCTGAGCCATGGCATCTCCATGATCACATATTCTTGCAGCACTGCTGTGTCAGCTCCTAGGTCCTTCTATAAGCTTATCCTGTGTAGCCAGTTCATGGAAAGACCCATGCTAAAATTCTGTGTGTAGATATTCACAGACTGAGCAAACTTGTAGAAGCTCTGTTGCCAGCTGCTGAGTTCTTCTGTGTCTGTGATCCTGCTCTACGGAACATCTTCCAGAATGGCCTGAATATGAGGAAAAGAAGGACATTGGAATGAAGAGAGCGTAGTAGAATGCAGTGTGGAATGGCTCAGCTTGGGGGGGGAAGCATTTAAGGGGGGAAAGTATATAAAAGATTACCAAAGGTTGTCCAGCATGACTTGTCATGAGTGGTGTCATGAGTACTATACAGTAGGTGCTTCTGACAGTTACACAACCAAATTTTACATACACACACCCATGCCACAGGATCCCCATAACAATAGTGGCATAACTGAGGAATTAGAATCTGTGGCGGACCGAACCTGGTCTGTTGCGTGGGTTCAGCACCTTAAGGGTTAACCAGCACCGTGCCCTGTAGGTGGCTGTCAAAACCTTTACTTTCAGCGGCGAGTGAAATTGACAAGGAATCCCCTTAGAAACACAGGGAAGCCACAAGCTAGTCAGTTACAAAAGAGTTTAATGGAGCGGAACTAATAGACTACAGGAATTTCACAGTATGAACAGAACAGTCAATTCAGATCGGAAATGGAAGTATTCAATTTGCTTTCTAGGAGGCTTTGCTCGAATGCAGAATATATTACCTGACACCAGAGACTCTGACTCTAGGTTCTAACGTAGCGGTTTGCTTTGCCGATCGCCGGGCGTCCCGCCCGGGGTTGGAAGTTGCTTGGTCCTAGCCGGAGCTAGCGACCTGACCTGTGCAAGCCTGCACCTTGTTCCCAACAACCACTTTGTTGTTGTTTGTTCCACAACCAGTAGAAAAGCACGTATCTTTTCTACTTTTCCTTGCCCCCTCCCCGCCCTTGATGGTCAGGTGGGCTGGTTCCGCCCCGCAGGGTGGTGGCACCTTTCGGGTGCTGACATCTCCTGGGTACTTTGGGGTACTTTGCAGATCTTTGAGACTGCGCCCCACCACCACCTCTGGAAGGTTATATGCTTCCTTGAGGAAAGTGTAAATGTGTCCCATTGAAGGTATGCAGATGTGGCAGATGTGACTTGTGTGTAACTGGTCTGCCCAGAATTCTGTCTCCTGCGCCCCGGGTGGGGATTATGCAGATGGGGGGGGATGACAGCGGGGGGAAAAAGGGGAAAACATGTCAGGGTTCACTATGTCAGGGGTTCACTATGTCAGGGTTCAGCAGTGTGCTCAGGCTTTCTCTCCACATAATCAAGTCTAATTAACTCTGAATTGCGGTATGAACCCAAAACAATGGCAGTATGAACACCAAACACTCTTCAGTGGAAGTGCAACATGAACACACATGTATTCTGCATAACTGAAGAATGAGGAGTGCATCATTATTTGTACACACACACACAAAATGTTTGTAATTAGTGACCCTAACTAAATTCTAAGAACTTTTCAACATTTTAAAGCTTAGCAGATATTATTCAATTACCCCAACACTAGTTACATTTGTCTCCATCTTTTAGCATGTTGCATGACATTTTATTGCTTTTATTATTTTACTTTCTATTTCCCATACAAGTTGTGTGTGTGTGAATCAGGCCTCATGCCATTGAAATTCTATGGGTGCACTGCAATCACATAGCCACGTATTTGGGAGTAAGACAATTGAACAAATTGGGAATTAGTTCTGTCTAAAGAAGCATAGAATCAGATTGTATGTAAACATCACTTTGATTAAGTGCATTTGAATACTTTTCTGTTTGCCCAACCATTATTTCTGCTAAACCAGTTTTACTACTGTTCACTACTCTAGCTATGAATTACTACCTAGCAATTATTCCCTTCCTGGGGGCACTGGATAGTGGAATCTTTGGAGAACTGCCATATGATATAGAACTATTACCACCAGATGAGCACAGAGCTGATTTCTGTCACAGCACTGCTGAATGCAAAAGCCAGGCACCAAAAGTCATGTCTAGCTGGAGACATTTCTTCAAGGTACTGTTGTTCTTTCTCCTACGTACTAGATGGATATCAAACCAGTATTATTCTATAATTACAAGTGGCTTTTTCTCACCTGAACCACACATTCAAGTAGAGGAATAAAATTTTCACTAACTTTAAAAAAACAGTTATGGTTTCCTTGTTTACATAGTTCAAAACAGACTCTACTCACTTGCTTTACTAGAAGTCTTAGGGCTTTTCCAAATGCTGAAAGAAAATATGTATTTATTTAATTAAAACATTTAAAGATTGACTGACAGGGTCTCCAAAGCTTTGTACATAACAAAAGCATTGAAACAAACTTAAAATGATCAATCAGATTAAGAACAGAGCTATCTTTAAAACAACCCAGAGACTGGAATCAAATCAATCCCATGTTAAAAACTGTTAAAAGCTGAATGGAACAATAACATTTCCACTGTATACTTAAAACTGATTAAGGACAGTGCCAATCTAGTCTCCTAAGGGAGGGAATTCCACAGTTGGGGTGCTGCCACTGAAAAGCCCCTGTCCTGCATTCCCATCAACTTAACCTCTTATCGGTGGGATGTACAACAGGGTCTCTGATCATAAACTACAGGTAGGTTCATTTGTGAGGAGGTGGTATTTCAGATCTGCTCCCACCCAAACTGTCAACCTTGTGCTATTTCTTCCATCATATCCCTGTTTTCTTCAGACCAGTTACATCACAACTTCTTTATATGTTGAGGTCCCCCTCCCCCAGTATATAGCACATCAGTGTGTGCTAAACTTGCGGTACTGTTCTGGGGCCAGGAGGAAGGGCTTAATTGATCCGGTGGGCTGGGCGGGAAGAGGCAAAACAGCAGCAACTCTAAGAAGGAGATGCTTCAGTTGCTTTCCCTCCCTCCCTCCCTCCACGGCTTCTCTCTCTCTCTCTCTCTCTCTCTCTCTCTCTCAAGTCAACTACTTGCTGAAAATGAGCCGAAATGCATGTCTACTCAGAAATAAATCATATTATCTTGAATGGCTGTACTCAAAAGTAAATCACATTGATTTCAATGGCGCTTACTCTTGGGAAAGTCAGCATGGGAGAGGGGCTGCACATTCTTCAGGGGGGATTTATTTTGGGTGGATGGAAATGGGGGTACTGATCCTGCTGGCTTCACCCCATGGAAGGCAGGAGAACAGCAGCAGTACCACAGCCTCCCCCTCATCTCTTCCCATCCCATTCTCCTTCTCCATGATTTTTTATGAGGAGGCAGGAGGAGCTGTCCATTTATTTATTTTTTCCAAATGATCTCCACTCCTTTGCTCCTGCACCTGCATATAGATGAACAAAAACAACAACTTTTTTTAAAGGGCCATTTTCCTGCACACATTCTCTTTCAAACTCCTCCTACTTCTCCTGCAGTTGCATTTGTGTGAGACACAAGATCACATTTTCAGTACGCTGTATTCATTAGCATGTGCCCCAACAGTGGTTAATGCGTTTTGCATAAATACCAGGACAGAGCTCCCTGATTAACAAAAGGGGCTCCATTGTAGATTCACCCCTGTTCTATAAACTACCGTACAGACCAGAAAGCAATCTGGCTGCAGCATTTTGCATCAACTGCAGTTTCAGAACGTTCCTCAAGGACAGCCCCATGTAGAGCACATTCCAGTAACCTAAATGAGAATTGACTAAGTCATGCAGATCTGTCTACTCCAGGAAAGAGCGCAACTGGCACACAAGCTGAATTTTGTACTTAGAGCTACACTTGTTCTCATCCAAATTAATGCAACCAGCAAAATGTCCCCCCTCCTTCATGAACAGATGCTGGGTAGATTTATAGGCAAAGAGAGCGGGGAGAGAACAGCCATCCTGCTTTGTATGTATGTTACACACGCACGCGCACACACACACACACACACACACACACACGTGGGGACAGTCTAAATGATGGTGAAAACTTCATGGCCAACAAGGAACAGACACTAAACTAATCAGAATACTAACTAAGGCTGCAATGCTATATGTACTTACCTGGACTAAGTCCCACTGAAGTCAATGGAGCTTACTTCTGAGTAGACATGTACAGGATTGCATTGTAAAGGAGGTTAGCCAGAATGAAACTCCACGAAAGTAATATGACCACAAGTAAGATATGATCAGGGAGGGCTGGGAGAGAGGGGAGGGATTTATTTTCCAAGTTATTTCCAATTTTTAAAATAATAATGCAGTTCATTCCCAAGACAAGTTTGAGGAGAGCAGAAGTAAGCTCACCCATATCTATACCAAACCTAATCAGTCGAAACAAACATTTCGGACATTCTAACACAAACAGGCATTTTCTCCTTCTAGTATCTCTTATCCACTGAAGAGAATTCTGAAGCGCCTGCACCGCTTTTATTCTCACAAGATGAAGCATTGAACTACATGTGGAAAGCCCATGTCCACTCCATTGCTTTTGCATTTCCAAAGTTTCAAAAACGGTAAGATAAGACTGCCCAAGGTAGGAAAGGCTTTTCGCAGGTACCCTTCCATGAGCATTCATAAATCAGATACAGGTTATGAGGAGCTGACCTCAGCCAATCACACATATCAGCCCTTTCTACAGTACAGTATAATGTGTTGTCAGGGAGCCATGCAGCTTCCAGCCAGGTGCAATGAAAGGTCTCTCTGTGAACCTGTCCTCATTTACATCAAGTCAGAAACCATTGATCCTGTTGCTATCAGAATGAATACTGGGTGAATTGTGGTATGATGACCTTGCTTTTTCCCCCTCCCACATTTCAGACTACTATACCTCAGTGGCACTGAAAGCAGCTTTGGGAAAGACTGGAGTACTACAGTTCACTTCATCGCAGCCACACTTTTTTCCACTGGACCAGAACACTACAAATCACTTCCAGGCTGGATTACCACCTCGAATGCTTGTGGAAGGAGACAAAGCACCTGTCATTGCAGACTTCACACCTGTGCAAAATAAAGTGCTGTTTGTTCTTGGGGCTCTTCGCAGGGCAAATGAGAGAACAGGTAGGAGCACATGCTAGTCCATATTTACTGCATTACATTCATTTACAGATGTAACATTAATACAAGATTGCTCTGTCTCTGATTGCTCTGAGGGATGAGCCAAGTGTCTTTCAACTACCTCCGCACTATACAATACAGCTGTACATGCAAATTGAACAGTGATTCAATTCTCAGTCTTTCCCATTCCCACCCGCTGCCCACCAGGCTTCAGACCAACTGTCCACCTGTTAAAAATCATTTAAAGCCCTTATGCTTGTTAGTTCATTTCAATTTCAATTACATTTTCAACATGCATTTGTTGCTTTCTAAAAAAAAGAAAAAGAAGCCAAGCTCAGGCCCAAAGACTTATGTTACACCAACCACACAGTTGCTAATGTTGAAGTATTTTTCAAGTGTAAATTGCAGGGGTGGGTGGGGGTTTAACCCTTTGCACCCACAGTGGTCCTGCTAAGAAACCAGCTATTTGCATGAAGAACCCTCCCACTGGCACACCACACCAACCTCAAGTAAGCCTTGGCAACAATTGAGTACTTTTTCATGAGAGCAAATATACACCAAATGTGGACTGATGCATAAAGATGCTTTTCAGATATATGGTGGCATGTCATAGTGTGTGCATGCCATATATTTCTGGGCAACTATGAAATGTGCAGTGCCTATATAGCAGACTTTCTGAAAGGTACAGCCAGAGCAAAGCAGGAAGAGGGAATGCAATGGCATGCTGTAGGGACTGCACCTGTACCAGAAAATGGAAGGACTTCTTTCATCAGACAGTGAAGGAGGACATACCTAATTTTCATGTTTGAAGAAATCACGATTCTCATCCTGTGCTTGGCAGTCATGGGATAATTAACTGGCTGCAAATTAAATATCCCACCTGCCTTGGGCCTAAGAGGTCATGCACTCTTCTAATGTCCCATCCATGTATAGGATATGAGACAGGATATGTATCATCACTTGCTGGGCATGGAAAGACAAAGCTTTGTCCATGTGGAATGCTCTGCTGGAACTCACTGATGCACTGTCATAGGCTTGGCACGTGCCCCAGCTAACTCCAAAAGGAACTATTTCGCAAATCCCGCAAAAACAAATTAGAGAGGAACTTGGCAATACTCCCCACTTTGGATGAAGTAAAGAAAGCCATTAATCAAATGAAGAACAACAAAGCTAGTGGACCAGATGGGATTCCTGCTGAAATCTTTAAAGAAGGCCCCCCCGAACTTGTACAACATCTTCATAAACTCATCGAAAAAATCTGGATAAGAGAAGAGATCCCAGAAGACTTCAGGGATGCCATAATTATCACCCTCTTTAAGAAGGGTGATAGAACAGACTGTGGAAACTATCAGGGCATTTCTCTCTTAGCTACCGCAGGTAAAATATTTGCTAGGATTCTCGCAAACCGTCTTCTATCTATTTCAGAAGAGATCCTCCCTGAAACTCAATATGGTTTCCGCCCCTCTAGAGGGACCGTAGACATGATTTTTACTGCACGTCAGCTCCAAGAAAAATGCCGGGAGCAAAATCAACCCCTTTATATGGCATTTATTGATCTGGCTAAGGCCTTTGATACTGTAGACCGAAC
Organism: Shinisaurus crocodilurus; assembly: GCA_021292165.1. Classification (NCBI taxonomy): domain Eukaryota; kingdom Metazoa; phylum Chordata; class Lepidosauria; order Squamata; family Shinisauridae; genus Shinisaurus; species Shinisaurus crocodilurus. Next base: position 100,180,408 of record CM037879.1, on the reverse strand, counting down.
AGCTCTCTGGACTATCCTTATGAAAATTGGATGCCCCAATAAATTTGTGAATATCTTGCGACTTCTCCATGACAACATGATGGCAACGGTTTTGGACAACAACGGCTCTCATGTTGCTCCATTTAAAGTGGGATCAGGTGTTAAACAGGGATGTGTTATCGCCCCAACGTTATTTGCTATTTTCATTGCCATGATTTTACATCTTGTCGAGGGGAAACTTCCCACTGGTGTGGGAATTATATATCGAACAGATGGAAAGCTTTTTAATCTCAGCAGGCTGAAAGCAAAAAGTAAGGTAATTACAACCTCCGTTGTGGAACTTCAGTATGCTGATGATAATGTGGTCTCCACACATTCAGAGGATGATCTCCAAACTATCCTAAATGCTTTTGCAGAAACATACGAAAAACTTGGTGTCTCACTTAACATCAAAAAAACCAAAATGCTTCATCAGCAAGTGCAAGCTAACCCTTTGATGATGCCATCTATCCAGCTTGGCGGGACAATACTGGAAAATGTCAATCATTTTCTCTATCTTGGCAGCTATCTTTCTGTTACAGCTAACATCGACAGTGAAATCCAGCATCGTTTGAGCTCCGCAAGTGCCGCGTTTTCTCGAATGAAACATAGAGTGTTCGAGGATTGGGATATTTGTAAGAAGACCAAAACACTGGTTTATGAAGCCATTGTATTGCCAACTTTATTGTATGCCTGCGAAACATGGACTATCTATAAACGTCATTTCCACCTCCTTGAAAGATTTCATCAACGTTGCCTCCGGAAAATCCTGCGAATTACTTGGTGAGATTGGCGAACAAATGTCAGTGTACTGGAAGAAGCAAAGACTACTAGCGTTGAAAAAATGATCCTTCAATGCCAACTTCAGTGGACCGGTCATGTTGTTCGAATGCCTGACTGCCGTCTCCCAAAGCAGTTACTTTATTCCCAACTCAAGGATGGAAAGCGGAATATCGGTGGTCAATATAAACGGTTTAAAGATGTTCTTAAGGCTAATCTAAAAAAATGCAATATAAACATTGAAAACTGGGAAGCTCTGGCCCATGAATGATCTAAATGGAGGTTGGCCTTTCACAAAGGTTCTATGGACTTTGAAGAAGCCCGAGTGCAAGGTGAAAGGGAGAAACGTGCTAAGCGAAAAGCAAGTCAAATGAATCCTTTACAGGACCATCTTCCATCTGGTAACCTGTGTCCTCACTGTGGGAAGCTGTGTGGATCTAGAATTGGCCTCCACAGTCACTTACGGACCCATCGCTAGAGTCAGTCTACACAATTTTTCTTTAGAATTTCCTCCTTTTAAAATTTCCTTTTTGCGAGTGATCGCCTGATGATGATGATGATGACCAAGCAAGCACCTGTACTGATGAGAAAATAATTCCACCAAGCTGCTCTTGGGTAGCATGGAATGAGGGCAGTCTACCAGTATCTGCAAATGTTCACTATGGGTTGTATCCAGTCCTGGCTGACTGCCAGTGGAATGGAAACCGCTGGTGGAATGGTCCTCCACTCCCCCCAACCTTCACCCACAGTCCCCATGACCCCATCTGCTCCATGGGTACATGGGACGGGGAATTTTCAGTGGTGTCACCTAAACTCAGGAACTCTGGCTGGGAATGATGTTTTGCTCTTGGCAGCTCTATTTTTAATACATGGTATCTAATTTATATGTGACTATGTTTTGTTTCTTTGCTGGCTGATTTTTATTCTTTTAGTTCGCTTGTGTGTGCCTCTTTAAGGGCTCCTTTTGAAGCCGAATGGCAGCATAACAGTGTCAGTATAAATCAGTGAGTTTGTAAATGCCCTGCGTCTGATCAATTATTTTGTAGAATATCCATGTTCGCCTTAAAAACTTCGGTGTATTCATAACAACAAAATAGAGGACAAAGTCAATGCCACAAATGAAGAAGAAGAAACTTGTAAAGAATCAAAGCTGTATTTAGAGGGAACATACATTAAAAAAAAAAAAAAAAACCACAGAGACTGTGATTCTCCTACTTTATAGAACCACAGCCTGCTCCACTCTAGCAGCGCAAAGAAAATAACTTTAAAATTGGTGCTGTATAGCACCACCCTGTGGTATTAATTAGAAGTCCTTTAAGAAAAGCATTTTAGCTGGGATTACTGAAAATCGTACTTTTGCTTCTACTGTCACTGAAAATTCTTCTATCTCATCCGACAAAATAAAACATAAGTGGATGAGAGAAAACCTGTATGCTGTGATTGAATTAAAACAGATGATCAGCAACTATAGGGAGCTGAGAGAGAAATTCAGTGATTATCAGTCCAGGTGGTTATTCTTGGCAGAGATGGCCAACTGGCAGCTCATAGGCCGCATCCTGCCCCACCACGATTCTTTCTGGCTTCTGCTGCTCCTGGCACTGGATTGTAAGTGAAACATGGGATGTATTGTGCTTCTTTGCATAACGTTTGAGCTAGAAACTTTTGAGTTTCTGTCTTTTCACAGCATTATCTGGCAGTGTCCTCAGTTTTTTGAGGTACCACATTTAGCACATATAACAGTCATTCTCCTTCCCAACAAAATCTAGAAATTGTCGTTTGGGAATGGGCTAAGGACCTTCAACGGAGAACCTTACCAAACGACAATTCCAGGATTTCGGGAAGAAACCATGGGCAGTATCCAATGGTGACTGCCCGCAAGCAGCCAGCCCCGCTATTTCCATTGTGCAAGTGGCCCCCGATATTTGCACAATGGAGATTTAGTGCTTCCGGGAGCAACCCAAAATGAGCGAAAACACTCATTTCTGGAATGGGGCAGGTCAATGGAGCTCGCATAAGGGAGTTCTGCCGCCAGGCTCCATTCCAGATACGAGTGTTTCTGCTCGTTTCTGAGATTGCCCCCGGAAACGCTAAATCTCCATTGCGCAATCGATGGGCGCCGCTTGCACAATGGAATTGGCAGGGCTGGCCATTCGCAGAATGGAAGTGGCAGCAGTGGGCCCCGCTTGTGGACAGGCAGCATTAGATACTGCCCTATGACCTAAGTAGGTATAAAATCAATTTAAATTTGTAGCTTAGACTTGCCACGTGATATCTGGGAAAGGGTTATGCATGGACAATATATGGAAACTGATGATTCATAAATAAAACGATTGACCCATAGGGGAAAAGGCAGAGTAGGAAATGTTGACTTAATTTAGACAGGGTAATTAAGTTACCTTGAGGGCTATGAAGCAACATGAGAATCATATAGGTATGTTCCTGGAGACACCCTGGTCTGATTGGCAAAGAGGACACAACGTGATGCAACAGGAAAGAAGAAATAAGTGCATGTTGAGGCTAGAGGTAACAATATTTGCTGGCTGCTATAACAACTGCTCTCTTCTGAAAGAGAAAATGAGAATTAGCTTGAAACTTGTCTCTCACACACAGCCTGGAGTCACAAGTAGACTCGGTGACAAGGAGCACCTTTTATCAGCTTAGCCATAAAAATGTTGGGCAAATAAAAAGGTCTTCACCTGGTGCCTAAAAGAATAGATGGTAGGCACCAGGTGCACCTCTTTGGGGAGCTGATTCCATAGATGGGGTTCCACAACTGAGAAGGCCTTTCCCCTAGTAGCTACCTTCCTAGCTTCTTTTGGAGGGGGCTCTCTGAGAAGGGCCTCCAAAGAAGATCTCAGGGTTCGGGCAAATCATAGAGGACTGGCGTAATAGGTTCTTGTCAGCCAGTCCCCATTAGCAGCCTCACTGCCCTGTTTTGAACCAATTGAAGTCTCCGGGTCATTTTCAAAGGCAGCCCCATGTAGAGCACGTTACAGTAGTCCAAACGAGAGGTTACCAGAGCAAGGATCACTGTTGCTAGGCTCTGCCTGTCCAGAAACAGTTGTAGTTGGTAAATCAGCCTAAGCTGATAAAAGGCGCTCCTTGTCACCATGTCCACTTGTGACTCCAGAGACAGTTCAGAGTCCAGGAGCACCCCCAAACTACAAACCCTGTCCTTTAGGGGGAGTGCAATCCTGGCTAGGACAGGTTGAGTATCATCCCTCTGGACAGATGATCCACCCACAAACAGCACCTCCGTCTTGTCTGGATTGAGCTTCAATTTATTGGCCCTCATCCAGTCCATTACCAGGCCCAGACACTGATTCAAAACAGCCATTGCCTTACCTGAATTTGATGAAAAAGAGAGGTAGAGCTGAGTGTCATCCGCATATTGGTGACACTTCAGCCCAAACCTCCAGATGACCTCTCCCAGCGGTTTCATGTAGATGTTAAAAAGCATGGGGGATAAAATGGAGCCCTGCGATACTCCATGGCATAATTGCCATGGCGCAGAGCAATAATCCCCCACCACCACCTTCTGGAATCGGCTGGCCAAGTAGGAGTGAAACCACTGCAAAGCAGTGCCTCCAACTCCCAAACCCACCAGCCTATTCAGAAGGATACCATGGTCAATGGTATCGAAAGCCGCTGAGAGATCCAGGAGAATCAACAGTGTTGCAATCCCCCTGTGTCTCTCCCAGTAAAGGTCATCCCACAGGATGACCAAGGCAGTTTCTGTTCCAAAACCAGGCCTGAAGCCCGATTGAAATGGGTCTAGATAATCCATTTCCTCCAAGAGAGCTTGGAGCTGCTCGGCCACCACACACTCAAACACCTTGCCCAGGAAAGGGATATTTGCAACAGGTCTACAGTTGTTCAGTTCTTCTGGGTCCAAATTTGGGTTTTTTAAGAGTGGCTTAATCACAGCCTCCTTCAACGCGGCTGGCACCACCCCCTCCTTCAAGAAGCATTCACAGCCTCCTGGACCAAGGTGTAAATCCCTCCCTTGATTTTAATAATCAACCATGATGGGCAAGGGTCAAGCATACAAGTGGCAGGTCGAACTTGCCCAAGTAACGTGTCCACATCCTCAGGCCTCAATAATTGAAACTCATCCAACACAATAGGACCAGACGGTGTTCTGGACGGCTCAGTTAAAGGAACTAGTACATTATGGCAAATCCAAGTGATTTTATCCTCAAAGTGCTGTGCAAACTCATCACAGCAGGTTTCCGAGGGTTCTACTGTATCTTTCTCTGGCCCCGATAGTAAAAGGCCATGAACCACACGGAAAAGTTCAGCTGGACGGCATTGAGAGGACACTATGCTAGTGGAAAAGTACTCCTTCTTTGCCACCCTCACCACCACAGAGTAGGCCCGATAATGGGCTCTAACCCGTGTTCGGTTGGATTCAGCACGAGTTTTCCAATTTCCTCCACCTGCGCTCCTGCCTCATTGCCCTTAACTCTGGTGTATACCAAGGAGCTGGCCGGACTCTGCTCAGAGGGAGAGGGCATATGGGCACGATCGTTTTAACAACCTGGGCCATCTCTGCATTCCACAGAGCAACCTGAACTTTGATAGGAGCAACTGTCATATCAGCAGGAAACTCCCCCAGAGCCCTCTGGAAACCATCTGGATCTATTAGACTCTGGAGGTGGACCATTTTAATAGGCCCCCCACCCTTGCAGAGGGAAAATGGAACTGAAAGTCTAAACCTCAAAAAGGAAGTGATCTGACCATGACAAGAGGGTAGATGTTAAATCCCCCACTTCCAGATCACCATCTTCATGCCCAGTCCAAAAAAACAGGTCTAGTACATGCCCCTTTATATGGGTTGGGCCAACAATATGTTGAGACAGCCCCATGGTTGTCATAGCGGCCATGAAGTCCTGAGCCACCCTGGATAAGGCAGCCCCGGCATGGATATTCAAGTCCCCCAGAACCATCATCCTGGGGGTCAACAACACCAAATCTGAGACCACCTCCATCAACTCAGGCAGTAGCAGCAAGTGGCATCAAAGCCATGGACACACTTAGTCCCTGGTGTGTTATTTTAAGTTTATAGGCAATATCATCTAGTAACCCACATAATTTTAATTACCATCTTTAGCAGATAATACTGTTGATTTATTTTGCAATATTTCTTGAATTAATAGGCCCTTTGGTTTTTAAATATTGTTTGACACATTGAGATTTAATTGAGTTGAAAAGCAGGTTATAAATCCTCAATTAAATAAACAAATGCAAATTATTTTGCAGGAAGAATGTTGTTGCTGTTCTGGAAAACGGCCATGTCTACTGAAAAAGGAAGACAAATGGGTCGCCATCTTATTGAAAGTTTTTTTTGAGACTACTTAGTTTCTGGAAAAGCCCAGCATTTTTTATTATTTTAATTAATTTAATTTTAATTATTTGCCCAATGGTGTATCAACATTTGGATAAAGTTTACCATATTCCATTTGATTCAATATTGTTTTGAAGACTAATATTTTCAGTGAATCCTCCATTTTTAGGCTGCAATTAAGGTTGCAATCCTATGCACACTTACCTGGGGCTTACTGTAAAAACACCATACCACTGTAAAACACTGTACCAAAAATATGGTATTAAATAAAGCTGAAATGGAAACCTGATTTTGCCTGTACAAAGGCATTAATATATATTATATGTATGGTATGAAAGGTAATTTTCCTGCACTTTCCTAGAATCAGTTCTTCAGGAAATTAGTTTCAACTACAACAGTTTTTTTTTTGGGGGGGGGGGTTCCATTTCTCTTATCACCTACATACAAAACATGTTCAAAGGGTTACAACTCAGCCTTTGTGAGCTTGATTGGCTTCATATGGCTCAGTCTATTTATCTATTTGACATTTTTATGCTGTCCACTAACAAGTTCTCTGGGCAGCTTATTACAGGAAGACTAAAAAAAAGGGAGGGAAACCCAATTCTGCTATTCAAACCCTTCAATTGAGAACACAGAACTAAATCCCCAATGTATACATCTGCTGTAATTCCAATTGAACTTAGTCCATTTTTCATGATAGAGGCTAAGGGTTGTTGTAAGTTGGACACTAACAGTGGTCCTTTGCTATCTAGGTTTGGTCCAACCGGACTTCGGCAGCCAAAGAAGACAGAAGCGAGACTTTGGTTCCAAAGCTAGGAGTCAAAGGAAAAAAAGTTCTTACTCCTAGTCACATGAGGACAGTTTTCATTCCAATCACACAGGGGAGGGAAGAGGTAGACCTCCACTCCCCATGCCACATGCTGTGTGTAGTTTCGACCTCAGTCAAGCAATTGATTAAGCCAAGTCACTATCAATACAATTAGATCAAATAATTGTTAATGACACAGTTTAGTGTAATGCAATTTTAGCAAATCGAAGTTATTATCAGAGAGAATTAAAGTTGCAGTGCTATATTCACTTACCGGGGAGTAAGCCCCTATTGAATTCAATGGGACTTAGTTCTGAATAGACGTAAATAGGATTGTGCTGTAGATGTAACAATGTTCATAATTTGAAAAACAAAAAAATGAATGGTTGATGTTACTTTGGGGTGTAACCAACTCAATTAACTTGTTGGCAAGACTCAAATATATTTGTTTTGACTTTAATAGAGGTTTGCTAGGATTGAGAACACTTGTGCAAATGTGCACGTGACTTGGCTGGTGTCACACATAAAAATGCTACATTGTTTAGTACAGTTAGGATCATTAAAAGCAAACGTGATGTGAAACACCACGTGTTTACTGTAGGCATGATAAAAGACTTCATGTGTTTGCTAACAATAGGTGAAAGAAGACTATATGCAATGGTCATGGATGTTCTGAACCAGTGCTTGGAATTTGTAATGGCTGGATGTGTGCAAACAAACTGAAGTTTAATCCAGGCAGTGATGACGTTTGGACCCCCTGTAATATTCTGCCAATGAGGCAGGGTGATGGCATGATAAAAGCCTCCTCTAGGCTAGATGAACCAATGGTAGCTTCCTATGTTCCTGTGTACCTAGTAGAGACCACTTACATTTGTCTGCATCTTTTAGCCAGTTGCAGCCAAGTTTTGTTTTTTTTTTGTGAATTTTGTGAATTTTTTAATTTCATTTCATACAAACACAAAAACACATATATAACAAACAATATACACAATTAAAAAGGACTTCCAATCTTCTCCACAGCTTAAGCAACCACAGTTATTCTTACAACATTTTCTGTTAACAAAACCTCACATTCAGTTACGGCAAACCAAAAGCAAAACAACATTTTAATCCAATTTAAAATCCCATTATTAAGAATATTAAGAATCCCTCTCTAGTATAGTACATTTACTCCTTGTTTCTTTCTATCTATCCATAAACCACTTCACTTTTAATTTTAAAGATATCTTTTTTTTTAAAGAAAAGTTTGAAAGTTAAAAAGTAAGTAACAGCTAACCAAACAACAGAAGCACATAAGTCATCATTCTACTTGTAAAAGACAAAAAAAAGAAAAGAAAAGAAAACCTCCAAAAAACAAAAACAAAGAACAACCTTCCCCTTCAATATGTCAAATCTTCCACACAAGATTAAAAAGACATTTTTAAGTAAATATTTCCAAACAGACCTAATATGCTTATATCTTAATAATAATATTTTCTCTTACATCACCATTTATATTTGAAATCCAGACCAATCATATAAGCAATCCCTTTTCTTAAATGTTTAATGTCCATACAAATCATATAGGCAATCCCTTTATCTGAATAATTCAATAAACAACAACCTTGTATCTTTTCCCAGTCAAAACAAAATCAGATTATTTTTTTTTTAAAAAGCTCATATTTCCCTCTGTCAAATGGATAATCTTGCTCACCGGCTTCATAAATTTTTTCAGGGACATTCAGTCCAGTCCCGAGTTCAGAGCCTCTGTAAATCTCAGCATTTGCCATCTTGGGTTTTAAAAACTGCGTCATAACTTTTCTTGGAGCATTCTCCTTAAACAAATTCAGTCCAATTAAAACTTCAGTGCCTCTGTGAATTTCTGGAAAGTCTCCAACATCCTTAATTACTTCTTTCTCCTCCTGTGTAGTGTCCAATTCTAGTCTTTTTTTTGTTAAGTCTACTTCAAAGTTTATATCCCAACCTTGGATTCTTCTTTCCAGTTTATTTAGAATATTGTTTTCCAACTTTTTCCAGAGCAACATAAATGCTGAAGTCATATTGCCCTTGTACTTCCAAAATTCCACTGCACATAAAAGAATTATAGCCCTCCTTCCAATTAGCACTTCTTATCTTCTTTGCCTCCCAGATATACCCACATTCAACTTACAGTTAATTATAATTCCTACTGTGCTGTAGAAAGATTCCAAATCGGCCAGTCCAGATATAATCCATCATTTTGGAAGCGAACACGTACATCTCTAATGATCGGTACAAGCCGATCTTCTGAATATGGCGCCGTTTCCCCCCCCCCCTCAGGTTACAGCGACAATCTGTCCGTCGAAAGGCAAACAGAAAGCGATTTATAACCCTGCAAGGTATTTTGGGGGTAACATCAAATCTTAGCTTCTTATCAGAAGTCGATTCCCCAGTCAGAATTTCTCTGGCCAGGAATGCTGTATCAGTTGTCCCACAGAGATTCTGTGTGACTTCAAGACTCCATGTTCACCTGGAAGTCCCAGTTGCAGCCAAGTTGGCTCAGAAAGGAATTAAAGACCATCTGAAAGGAGAGGCAAGCTTAAAATGCCCCCGAACATTTCTCCAGCTTGGATTGAAAACTGAGTTGGAGAGCAGTTGCTGGCTTGGCCACTACAGGTTCTTCCCCCACCCCCTGCCCAGCCTATGCAAGCTAAGGGAGAGGCTTTGCCTCATTGGGCGGGTTCACATGACATGACAAGCCATCATTGTACGTTACCATGGTTTACCATCCTGTACCATGATGGCTGCAACAGAAAGTTTATTTATTTATTTATTATATTTATACCCCGCCTTTTTTCCTGCAAGGAACCCAAGGCGGCTTACATAATCCTCCTCCTGCTCTCCATTTTATCCTCACAACAACCCTGTGAGGTAGGTGAGGCTGAGAGTCAGTGACTGGCCCAAAGTCACCCAGTGAGTTTCGTGGCAATCGCCCCTTCTTGTTGCTTGCGTGGTTTTGCTTGGACCCAGTCCTCCCTCCCTCTCATGTCATGTATCCCAGTGGGCTTTGTGAGCTAATTCATATCCCAAGATCCCTTGCAACATCTCCTGCTTATTCCTGATTGGCCCGCAGAGCGCACAGGACGTGTTTTCCCTCTCCCTCCTCCCAATGTAAACCATAACCCTCTCCTTTCCGCCTCCCAGCTGATCGAGTGTCTAATTTGTAATCCAGCAGGAAAAAATGAGGTGTACCTGCTGTCACTCAGCTCCCCCCCTCACATCCCCGCCTGTGATATAGGGAGCTTTCTCCCTGCTTTTTTCATCACTGCTGTGGCAAAGCATCTTCCCCCATCCCCCCTTTAGCCCCCCGCCTAGCACCTCTAGTTCCAGCCACGACTTGTCTTCCTCCTTGCCATCTTCTCCACCCCACCACCCTCTGCACTGCACACTGGCCATTTTTGCGCACCCCCACTCACTCACTCCTTACTTTGGCGGCCGAGCACTATATCCCACACCCATCCACCCACACATCCAAATAATTATTTTCATGACCCTTCCCTCCCCAAAACCTCTCCTCATTCTTTCTCTAACAGTGTAGTCTTGAGTTTATTCCTGTAGCCCACACCCAAGCACACAGACAACCCCCTCCCCTGCTTTCCACCACATCAATAAAATAAAAAATAAATAAATAAATAAAAAATCAGCTACAGAAAAGAAAAATCCTTTTTGCATTCCCTTCACTGTAATGAGACACACCTGTTATTTTTTATCAAGCTAACTTTATTGTGAAAGTACAGAAAAGATGTATGCTGTGTGTCAAAATCTATGCAGATGGAGCTCTGTGGCTCCATCTGGTGGCCGCTTTCCAGACAGCAGCCCAGCCTACTCTGCTATCCTTGCAGAATTCTGCCCCAAAACTCCAGCTGCTCTCAGGCCTGTTAATGCGCACCAGCTCGGGACAGTGGGAGACTCTATATAAGGGCTTCCTCTGCTCTCAACTCTTTGGCACAGCAATACCAGCCTCTGTGTTGTCTGCAGCCAGTTCCTGTTGCCAGCAACCAACCTTGAGCCTGCTGCCTGGCCTGGTATTTGACCCGTGTTGTGTCTGCTCTTGACCAGTGCTTCTGCCTCTGGCCCTTCTCTGCCTGGTACATGTCTGAACTCTGTTGCTCTCTGGATTGCCTCTGGCCCTTGCTTGAACTCTGTTTGCTCTCTGGATTTGCCTCCTGCCTTTGGCCCGTGCTTGAATCCTGCCTCTGGCCCCTATCTCACTTGATACGTGCTTTGACCTCAGCCTGTCTTCTGGATTCTGCTCACCCCTGACCTGCTCCTGCCTCCATCATCCCCTGGCCCTGGTGTTCCACTCAGGACCCTTGCCACCCACACAACCCAGAGCTGACACTGTGGCTTGTATTGATTTCATTATTAGAGAAACAAAATTATCCTAAATCAATTGTGTGGAGGAAGAGGGGGGGCTGGCTGACCCGCCAGACCTCCACCCTTTCCTACTCCAAAGGAAACCCAGCACTTGCCACCATGTGGCCCGGAAGGGGGGGCTGGCTGACCCGCCACCACCCCACCCTTGCTTACTGGCAAAGGAACCAAGACCCTCTGAGATCTCAAGATACCAGACTGCCAGCCTCAGCTGTCTGCAATCCTACTTGGATCTCTGTTTAGGGACTCGCCTTCATATTTCTGTAACCTGGATTTAGATACTGAACTCACAGAGCACTACAAAACCCATGTGGGGTAAAACCAAACAAGGTTTATTTCTGGTAGCAATTTACAACAAGATTAGGGAAATAAGAGAAGCACACAATATAGAGAGACACTTTGGTACACAGTAAAGCTATAAAACAATAAAGACCTGATGCCTTAAAATCTCTCAGACACACACCTGTTACCTGAGGGTGTTCGCTTCAAGGGTTAGGTCCACCACAGCCTTGCCGCCCGGGAGAATTACCACACCTACCCGAAGAGACTGGAGATGGGTAAACTCTTACAAGGCTTGCCTTTCACCAGAGCCTTCAAACCAGCTAATTTTACCAGGGGCTGCCTGGGGTCGATTCCTGAGAGCCCCCCCCCTAAAGGCTCGGGCCCCTCGCTGGCCTGCCATGGCTCCAACCGCCAGGCAGGTACCCAAAAGACTAAGACTAAGAACAAAGGCTACACGTGGGGAAATAGCTCTTCCCCCTCCCCTTTTCTGTAACCTTCTTGCTTCAGCCAATCAATTTGAACTTCACCTGGCCAGGCAGGGGGAGGGAAACTGGCCAGGCAGGGGAAAGGGAACTGTGAGTCATGGCTTGAACTATCTGCATATGAATGCTTTCAGCCTGGCTCCTCCAGACCTCTGGGCGCCAGGCCCCATCCTATGTTTTATGTACCTTTCGCTTCTTCCCAGCCCCCTTGACTGGCCTCACTTGGTTACACATGAGGAGGCGTGTGTGTGTGTGTGTGTGTGTGTGTGTGTGTTTGTTCCTGCATGCATGCATGCAGGAACCCTATAAACTCTTTTCTCTACACGCTAACTATGCACACCCCACCCCAGCCGGTTCACACATGAGGTGTGTGTGTGTACCCCCAAAGGCTCGTTTCTCCACAAATTGGAAAAGTAAAATGCGAGTGTCCTGGCATTACTGCTCCACAGCTGTGCCCCCAATATGGTCTCTTATTATTAAAGATGGACTCCCCCCCCCCAAGTAAATGGATTACTGTCCTGTTAAACTGAGAAGCAGGACTGCATTAATACATGCATTTCTCAATGCATACATACATGTACATGCATCTCTCAGTGTGTCCTATGTAGCTGTGCAAGTGTTTTGTGCTGTGAGCTATGCGCCTCACATGATAATCCACAATGGGCAATCAGAGAAACCGCAATCCCCACCACATAACCTGATATCACATCAAGCCAAGGTTGAAATATCTCTTGATGGTGATCCACTTTAGATTCACACTGTGGGAATAGAGTTTGAGCCTCTATGCAGTGTACCTGTGTGGGTAATTCTCCCAAATCCACTGAGAAATTGCTGCGTGGATAGCACGTGCCTCAGTGTGGACTGCCGTTTCTGCAGGTGGGTTGGGAGGATGGGGGGGGGGGCTGATTTGGGTGATGATCCACCAGCACGGCATCCTCTTCTGCCCCAGGCCCAGGAAGTTCAGGATTTTCCTTGAGGAGAACATCTCCCCTCATCTCGCAAATGTTGTGAAGGATGCAACATGCACCCATCACATCAGCAACGATGTCTTCCTCCACATCAAGTAGTGTGTAAAGGGACCTTCAAACACCCAAAAGCACGTTCCATGGGCAGCCTTGCATAGCTGTGGTAATAGTTGAAGTTCTTCTGCTGGGCTGTTCTTGGAGTACGGTACGGGACCATCAGCCATGACTGTAGTGTGAATGCCTGGTCCCCAGGAATGAGTGGCGTTATTGTCTTGCCATGTACAAGGACGGGAGGGGTGCCTTTGAAGAAGTCTCCTTTGTTTAGCTTGTCAGCCAAAGGAGAATTCCAGAAGATGGTTGTGTCATGGGATCTCCCACTTACACCAGCATAAATGTCCAGAAATCATAGGTAGAGTTGGAAGGGGTCTATAAGGCCATCGAGTCCAACCCCCTACTCAATGCAGGAATCCAGGCCTATGGCTCACGCTGGCTCAGCTTGTCTGAGTGTGGAAAGCTAAGCAGGGTCAGCCCTGGTTATTACTTGGATGGGAGACCCCTCCTCTAGTTTCCTGCATTGAGCAGGGGGTTGGACTCGATAGCCTTGTAAGCTCCTTCCAACTCTATGACCTATGAAATCTAAGTCAAAGCATCCCTGACAGATGGCTGCCTAGCTGCACCTTGAATGAATGCCTCCAATGTGGGAGAGCCCATGACCTCCCAAGATAATTGGTTCCATTGTCGTATTGTTCTAACAGTCAGGAAATGTTTTCCTAATGTCCCGGCAGAATCTGGCTTCCTATAACTTGAGCCCATTATTCCGTGTCCTGCAATCTGGCATGATCGAGAAAAGATCCTGGCCCAGTGGCTCACTGCATAGGACACAAAGCTGGGAAGCAGCAGATGGGAATTGAAGACCCGCCAGGAAAAAAGGGGGAACATGACCTCACATCTTGCATGCCTGGCCCAAAAAATAATGATGTTGGGGGGAGAAAGAAAGGGAGCTCCAAGGATTCAACCCACACTGCAAACAGAGCAGTTCCCGAACCATTCAGCCAGAGTAGCAGACAGCAATCAGACATCATGGGGTATTTGTCTTCCCTCGCCTGGAGCCCCAATCATAGGCAAAGCACTATGGCTACAGGAGGGGTGTTGTTCTGATGGAAAGGCTTATTTTTACATGCTGGAAATCCCTGGTTTGAATCCAGGGTACAACCCCATGCTGGAAAAGGGGGTACACACCTGAGCCAAATCGGAAGGAACCCTGCATGGACCAATAGTTTGGCTCTGTTATATCTAGTTCCAACCTTCATCTATTAATTAAAACCAAATTTTGAAATGCAGCCAGATGTTTTGGCATTTGTCTTCCCTCCCCCTTTTCAGGCAAACAATTTGTTCATGAGGTCTAAGAAGTTCTTATTCCACCGATACGGGTGACACCAAGCTGCCCTCCCAGCGTCTGTCATTTTAGAACTACAAGCATCCTTGGCCAAGATAGCATCCATTGCTCCACAGAGGCCACTCCCCACCTTTCCTGCAAATTTCATAGCCACAAACAGGAAGCCTTTTGATGTATTCAGTCTGTCAGAGATAGCCAGAGCAACCTCCTTTTTAATTAACACATTTCTAGCCCCTTTCCAAGATCCCAAAGGTGAGACAAGTATGTTCCTAGCTACAGTGCAGGGCATGTTTATCTGGGATACTTATCCCCTAGCAAAGTATCATAAAAATTGACTAAAGATCCTTGTATTCTTTTGTCAGCTCCCTGGATCATCTGAGGTTGATGTGGATTGAATCTACCCTGGTGGATCTTCCATTGTGTGAATATTTTCCTCCAATAGTTTTAGCATCAGATAGCAAACTTCTTAACATTTGTTTTATTTCGAAATAACCTTTCTGCTTTTCCTTTGTCTCATATTGCATCATAACAACAACAACAGTTTTCTTTAATCTAGACCTGAGGTTTTCAAATGAGTTTTTGACAGACCCAAGAGTGACTTCTCTTCCTACTAACTTAGACAGCTTGACATGTTTCTGATTTGAAGCAAACCAGAAGTAAAGAAGTAGACAGCAACAGTCTGAGGCTCGAACAACAGAGAACTGGGAGCTCGGCTGGCAGTCCCCCCATTACATCCCAGGTGCCTTACATCTTGGGAAGTGTGTTTGCCCTGGGCTTAGACTGATTAAGAGGGAGTGGGGGCGGCTGAAAAAAAGAGGGCAACACATTGGTGGCAGTCTGGCCTACAGGAGTGGCGCTGGAATGGGTGTTGCTCATATTACATTTCAAAAGCTAAAGAGAAATGTCCAGGTATTAGGAGAAAATCTCCCATTAGTTCATTTAGGAAACATCAACTGATCATCCTAGCAAGCCTTCAGTTTAAGAATGGATAGTCTCCTAGAATACCCCCATCTATCTATCTATCTATCTATCTATCTATCTATCGTCTAATTCTTACAACAATCCTGTGATATTGACTGGTGTGGGGCCAACCACCCTCTACTTCTGCCATGCAGATGCTCCAGCCAGGCTCCAAAACCAGATCTTACCCTGGTTGAAGGAAAAAAACCTCCTGGGATGTGTGTTTACAAGGGAAATCAGCAGATATAGCAGGGGTTAGGGAGCCCTTATACCCAACCGCGGATTCTCTCCTGCAAATCCCTGCACTTGCATTGAAGTTACAAACATGAACTAGGGGAAGTGCACTGATGCTAAGTAACATGTCACTCCACCCTCAATGGAACTAGTAAACATGAATAAAATTGGGCTCTGAATGATATAACTCCATGAGAATTTAGTGTTGATTATTTTCTCAACTTTTTATTATTTATTGATACAAAAATGTACACCCCACTTCCCCCTCCAGACAGGAGTTGGAACAAGTGGCTTACACATATAAAAACAGACATAAAACAACAATAATCCACCATTTAAACAGAAGCACCAAACTAAAAGCAACGTCAAAAAACACACACAAAAAAGTTTTGTGGGCAATGTAAATGCAAGGTGTGGGGGGCCTGAACCAATTGGGACTACAGAGGGGGGCAAAGGATTAAAGTCCCCCTAGGCCCCCATACAAGGGTCCCAGTCCATAACATGTAGTTTGACCCTGGGAGGTCACATTGCATAACTAAAGGAATAGGCATTGCACATAGAATCCACTAGATTCCCTCTGCAAAATAGAATCCCTCTGCAAACTCTGGAGCACTGGTGGCATTCTAGCTTCAGAATGAGATTCAGTATATGTATGAGATAACATTGCCAGCAGTTGCTGCCATGGGGCAGGAAAACCTGAACAATTTTTGAACCACTGCTCAGAACTTCAGCAAACCAATGAAGGATTGCTTTCCTCAAGAAACCTGAATAAAGTCCACCAGCAGTTTCATAAGCAATAGCATTTTGAGGCTTATAATGGCAGAACCTCGTTTTTGCAGCTTGCTTAACTAAAATGAGCACTATACCCCTTTAATCTGGGCAGTCTCCATATTTTCCTAGAGGTTTGTATCCTCTGTTTCATTTATTCATTAACTAATTAATTATAGGTATTTTTATACCGCCCTTCAATCACATTAGCAGGTTATGCTGTGACACCTTGCTGATTTCAGTGGAACTTGCAGATATTAAGGCACTCATAACATTTTGCTTTCATTATGTCAGTGCTTTATTTGGCCCTTATGAACACGCTGAGAAAGGCAACAAGAAGCAGATTGTCTTTTGGTTTGGTTTGTCCATTTCCTCTGAAAATATACATACTATTTGATGATATATACAGTGATAACTTTAAGATGCATTAGGACACTGAACACTGACGTGCTGTTCTGTCCTTTAATGTCCCAGGATAAGGTCCAATTATTCAGTGTCATTTTATGGATAAACTTCTAATGTACTGTCATTATGTAGTAATTTTCAAAGGAAATAAGTTAATGAGGTCTAAGAAAATGTGGGAGTTTTTACCTTAATTACCTGGTTCATAGATCAGAGTAATTATATTTCAACAGATTTCCATGTATAATCTAAAAGTAATTACTGCAGCTGCCAGCTGTTAAAATATTAAGCTAATTGTATTTGAGAAAAGTTTAAAAACAAGTTTTTGACCTTTTCTGTGTTTAATTTAGATTATATCCCACAGAGTCTCTGAGAAAAAAACAACAGCTGACAAAACAAATACCCAAACAAATCAATAAAGGACACAGGTGGCTTTTTCCTTCAAGAAAATAAATAGAAATGGAAATAGAATTTGTGATATTTTTTTTAAAGACACTAGGTATGTTGTCTAGTTGACTGCATGCGTTTGTGATGTTTTCTACCATATTCAACATTTCCTTTCCACTTTTGGAACAAAATGAATGAATAGGGAGGTTGTGGGCTCTCCCACTCTGGAGGCATTCAAGGTGCAGCTGGACAGACATCTGTCAGAGATGCTTTGACCTAGATTCCTGCATTGAGCAGGGGGTTGGACTCGATGGCCTTGTAGGCCCCTTCCAACTCTACTTTTCTATGATTCTATGATTAATGAAATAATGATAAATATTTTACTTGTCAAAATCATGGGTTTCGTTAATTTTCTGTTAAAAACTCTCTTCCTCAGCCCCACACAGGACAACACAGTCTGGGGTCAATTATGAATACAAGACCGGAGTTAAGGACCTTTGCATCAGGCGCTTTTAAACTGTTCCCTGAATTTAGCTTGCTGCAGTATTTGGGGATTTATCTTATTTTTGAAATTTAGGCTGCAATCCTACACCCATTTACCTGGGAGCAAGCCCCATTGAACTCAGTGAGACTTGCTTCTGAGTAGACATGTATAGGATTGCACTGTTAACAGGTTTTAGCTATTTGTTCTAGACAAGGCTCACTTTCATTTTAGAATGTACTTTCCCTTGAAGTACATTTAATAATAGATCATTTCTTGAGCCCTTTGCTCTTGGAAAGGAATAACAGTGGATCTGGAAACTCTTTAACCCTCAGACACTTATGCAAATAATATTCTACACTGTAAAAGAGGAAATAGCAGAGATTCCCAGGGTACATTTGTTACGGAATAGAAGAGGCTCAGGAAGAAATAAAGGAGGCTTTTACTAGCACAGATTGTCTAGAAAAGGAGGATGTCCTTCCTCTGCTTTAAAATACATGGGGGGGGGAGGTGATCTATGAACTAGCATAAATATTTTAGCCTTGATCCTGCTGTGTCATAGAAGCTTGCTGCTACACACATGGGGTTGGATCCAGGCTAACAGAGCAATTCAAACTCACTGAGGTGTCCTTCAATGGAGCAGAAGGTGTTGTTCCACAAGCAGAATGACATGCTCTCCACCACAGAGCCCCCCCAGTGGAAAGCTCTGTGGGCATAAAGTTCATTGTTCCTGCCAGCAGTAGGGCTTAAAATGGAGCATTCCACGGGCATCCAAAGCCATCTTGTTCCCCTGACATACCCACAGATCGGGCATCCAAACTATGCCAGCAACTTAGGATTTTTCTTTTAGTTGCACCAGTTAGTTCGATGGGACAAGTTAGTCATCATGACTTGACTTAAGTGGCATTAAGAGCCAAGTGCAACTAACTTAGGCTGGAATCCAACATCACGTGAACAGAGGTTCGCTTACACAACAGGACTTTGTCCCACTCTCCTCACCCCTGCAGCCCCCATATCCCCCCAAAATCTGATCCAGAGGGTCCTTCAACCCTCCAGAGCAGATTTTGAGGGCCCACAAGGAGCTGCAGAACAGAAGGGGGATCACTCCTTCCTGGTTCCACTGACAGGAAGGGGAGATTCTGTCAGCCATTTCGTTAGCAGAACATCTTCATTGGATCCCACCCTTAGCCTGGATCCAGCCCAGGGTTGCTACAAAGTCCCATTCATCGACTGCCCCAGTCATTTCATGGGAGATTTTCCTGATCATATATGCCAGATATATTATGCCCATATATTATATGGTGAGATTGGAAACAGCAGGGCTTGAATCAAACCCCCTTTTTCATCTTACTGCCCTCACAGATTATTGGTGCTATCAACACTGATCTGACCAGGGCTACATGCATGCAGACCTGGCCACTGGATGAGACCTTGTAGTGTCACGAAATAAACATGGAACAGCTGTTTGAACATCGTGTATCCAATTAAGGAGACATATCTGGAAGCCTCCCCTGTTATGGACACATCCCTAACTGGATTGAGGCATCTTACTCATTTGCAATGGCCAATATTTTATATCTTTGAAAATGAATTAGCACAGGGGTGAACAGAAGGTAGATCTCCAGATGTTTTGGACTTTGATTCCCAGAAACTCCTGCCAGCATGGCCAATGGTCAGAAATGCTGGGAGTTGAAGTCCAAAACATCTGGAGATCTACTTTCCCTGAATTCACATATGCAAAGAATTCATGTCTGGAGTTCCTTTTTTCTTTTTCTTTTCTTCATTAGGAAAAGTCGAGTGACCTGTTTTTTCTTTTTATTTTCTCCCTCCCCCCCCCCCCCGTTTTCCTGTGCATTGAATACGGGCATGACAGGAGAAAATGCAGTTGGTGAAGCATTTTTCATCACCACAGCTGCAGTCTGAGAAAAATGACACCTGCCGATTTCTGCTTATCACATCACTCTCCAAAGCACAGGAGTATGAATTATTTCTATGCTTAATGATTGGGAGCACTGGAGGGCAAGGCCAGTACCTTGAAAAGTGGTGGATAAGAGGAAACTTTCAGCACAGTGGCTAATCAGTGTTGGAGCAGTGCGATGCTACACATGCCTACGCTGAAGTATGCCCAATTGAGTTAAATGGGGCTTACTCCTAGGTAGGTACAGTATGTATAGGATTGCAGGTTAGAGACTTGCAGCCACCGCTGTGCCCTATATGTGAGTAAGCTGCACGTCCTACTTACCTTACCAAACTATCTCAGCAGTCATGACACTGGTGCCTGTCTGTGTGGAGCAGGGCTCTCCGACCTTGGGTCCCCAGATGTTGCTGGACGACAGCTCCCAGAATCCCTTGCCATTAGCCATGCCGGCTGGGTATGCTGGGAGCTGTAGGCCAGCAACATCTGGGGACCCAAAGTTGGAGAGCCCTGGCTGTGGAGCAATGATTATTATGTGGGTTTAGTCATCTCTGCTTTTTTTTACTATTCCGTTTAATAAAATTAATTAGTATCTCTGAATATCAGCCTGAATGTTTTGAATGCATGGCGATGCCCCTTTCGCCATCACTGGAGTATCTTTTCCTGCTGTATGTAGTTGAGTTGCCATCTTCATAATAAATGATGTGGACAGTAGTACAACTTTGGGGGGGGGTACAAAACTGTATCATTTCATTTTCAGAGGGTTCTGAAAAATAAAGGGAGCAAAAGAGACTGGTTAGTTTTCAAAATGATCACAATGCTTCTGTGGGTGTTTGAATTCCACCTCCTGTGCTCTTTTGCCATGACTGTTACTTTTGTTTTCTATTTAGCTTAAACTAGACAAAGAGAAATGTTCTCCCCTGACTTAACAGGCCATTCAATGCTTCTACTAAAACATAGGATTGCATGGTATAGAAATGTAATAAAGAAATAAATTAAATTGATTTCACCATCTCTCCAAAGACTTCTGAAGCACCTGAATCCTGATACAATTCCGCCCCCGCCCCCAATATGCACATATACAAGCATTCAAGACACATATCATTGTAATTGGGGGCTATTTTCTAAATCAGCACAAAATTATGAATCCACTGAATAGGTCTTTTTAGGTTTGTTTCATTTACTAAGAGTTCATTTTGTTTTTGCCAAACCAGAAAACAATTCTGGTCATTTCTTATCATATCACTTTTAGCAGTGAATTCCTGGCTATGAGGGTGCTGATCTCCCTCCTACTCCCGCCAACAGTTAAAAATATAACAAGTGAACAATATGCTTAGAAAATATCAGTGCTGCAAGGAAACAATAGTTAATGACTTGCATGATGTCATTTAAACTGATCGGCCATTAAATTTTGGGCTTTAATTGCTGGAAATCTCCATAGCCTATAAAAATTGCTGCCAGAGGATCAATGCATCTGGATCCTCACTGCAAGCTGATCTCTCTCTCTCTCTCTCTCTCTCTCTCTCTCTCTCGCACGCATACACATGCACAACATATATAAGACCTGCCATGCCCAGGATTTCGCAAGACATTTTCATATCCTGTCAAAGGTTTTCATTTCCATTTAAAATAATTGCCTTTTTGTTTGAAGCATTTTACTCAGAGCCATGCTTTGCATGCTAGATAAAGAGAAGCTGGAAGATTTTGAAGGTCAGAAGCAGCCCAACTGACTGGTGAAAACAAAACATGAACTAGGACATATTTTGTGTATCAGATGATCTCAGGGAAATGGGTGGCTGTCTCACCCGCTGAAGATGATAATTTATGGAATGGTTTTGTAATCAGGCTCTGATAGCCATCTCTTGAGAGGCAGCAAAGGTCTTTGCCTTTCATGTGTTGCTAAAGTCTTCAGACAACAAGGCTAATAAAGTGCAGCTTGCTCTCTGTTGACAGGGAGTTTTAAAGGCCAGGTGGATAAAGGTTTGAAGGGCCTCATGCTTGAACAGCAAATGTCATAATTAGAAGGAGAGCCTGCGGGCAAATGTAGTAACTTCAAGGGTGCATTCTGCTTTGCTACTGTTAGGGAAAGAAGCATGAGGAATTAAAAAAGAAGCCATACATTTTTACAGCAGACTGCTTGTCCGGACTTCGCCTATAGAGAACTGCTACCCACAGGACCACTTGTACTAGTAGACTAGGGATGGAGAACTTCTAGCCCTCCAGATGTTGTTGGACTACAACTCCCATTGTCACTGACCATTAGTCATGCTGGTTGGGGCTAATGGGAGTTGGAGTGTCACAGGCTCCCTATGCCTGTAGTGGACAAATGATATGGCAGATTTTGAGGTACCATCGAAGGGCAGCAAATACTCAGTGTCATTGATCTTCTCAGATGGCCTCATTAGAAAGAATTTATAGCCCTTTTTTAAAGGTGTTGCTTGAACAATTGGAGGTATGGCAGGTTCTCTTCACATTCTTGTTCATGTGGAGAGACTCATGTGTACAGGTGTACACACAGCTCTTTCAGACCTATAATGAACTTGTAGAGGTCTGGTACACATGATCTCACTCCTTTCCCCTTTATTAACTAATGTCTAGACAAGTCTTCACTTGCAGTGTATTGATTAAGGGATTTTGTAATGGTGATGAAGAGATATAGCAGAGATTGCCTGAGCTGCTAGAGACAAGCAAGGAGGGGCAAGCAGAAGAATATCTGGTTGAGCTGAACTGCCTTGATCATAATAATTTATTGCTGCTGTTGGCTAAGCTGCTCATACCATAGAGAGTGGCACGGCAAGCAGAAGGGCCACTTAGTAACAGACAGGTAGAAACATGGGCCTAGGCAAGGGCAAGGGCCTTGTAGAGGACAGCAAGCTAAGGAAAGCAGTGGGGCTTAGGAAATGAGTGTTAGAATTTGACAGAGGAGAGCGAGTAGCCCAGAGCTATGCTGGCTGGGGCATGCTGGGAGTTGTAGGCCAAAAACATCTGGGGACCCAAGGTTAGAGAACAGTGGCCCAGAGCACTGAGAGGAAGGCCAAAGGCAGGAACTGAAAAGGAGAAGGAAAACTGATGAAGATGGGAGACTTATACATGAGCGGGAGCTGTGGAAATGCATGGTGACTAGAAATAAGGTTTCTAGTCAATATGTTAACACTGTAGCCCACTTCAAACATACAGTAATACCTTGGATTGCAAGTAACTTGGTCTGAGAGCGATTTGCAAGACAAGCAAAAACTTTTAAAATATTTTGACTTGATAAACGAGCAAGGTCTTGCAAGACAAGTAGTCGTAGGGATGTAACCGCTCACTTCGAGCGGGCGTAGCGGGCCGAAATCAGCCCCGCTCACGCCCGCCAGAGACTCGCTTTG
Organism: Shinisaurus crocodilurus; assembly: GCA_021292165.1. Taxonomy (NCBI): domain Eukaryota; kingdom Metazoa; phylum Chordata; class Lepidosauria; order Squamata; family Shinisauridae; genus Shinisaurus; species Shinisaurus crocodilurus. Next base: position 100,157,423 of record CM037879.1, on the reverse strand, counting down.
ATATAAGAGTGTTTTGGATTACAAGCACGTTTCCGGAACGAATTATGCTCTCAATCCAAGGCATGACTGTAGCACTAAAACACATTTTACCATTACAAGGATGAGCCTTGTGTTCCCGTCTTCCCTCTACTCTAGCATAGCCGCAAAGAAGACATCAGAAGCTTCCAGTTTCATATTACCGGTAGATTAACTGCAGTTTAGCATGGCATTTGAGCAATAGATCCTGTTTAATCTCAACTATAGTGAGTGGGAACAAGCCACAGCTTTGTAAACCAGAGTTTGGAGTTGGTTCATTTCCATTTATCATAGTAAAGATTAACCACAGTTTGGCCAGGTTCAGATGACTGCAGTTAATGTAAAGCAGAAGCAAAAGCTTTTGATCTCCTCCTTTGGCCATGCTGGAGAAATAGGGGGGGGGAGTGCATGAGCCCGAGGCTTGCTGTGGCTCCTCCTTGTCATGCTAAGCTATGGTACATCCAAACTAGCCCAGTGCCTACTGCTGGCTGTTCCAGAAAAGAGCTACACAGATACATGAAGACTGACCAGTGGTTGTTTACCAGGCTGTCGGGACAAACATTTTCAGCATCTTCTTGTGTCCTTATTCAGCTTTAACCTATTAAACTCCTTGGTGTAAGCAATGACACTGCCAAGTAGTCCAGCAGTTCCCTACCTGCCAATTACTATTCAACAAGGCTAATACCAGAGCGCTGGAGGGGAACCTATCCTCTGCAAGCCTGTCCCCTCCAGGGCTGCTCAAGTCAAGCATACTAATGGCTTGCCATTAACCAATGGCAAATAGCAAGCAAGGTTTTATGAGAACTGCTACATTGTCCCACCTAAGTTTTCAGCACCTCAGCTCAACCCTGATCATGTGTATAGTGCCTTCCTCTAGCTATTGAATAATCCCAACTAGCTCTGCACATCTGGAATTAAGGAGAATGTGAATTCCAGGCATGCTTGAGTAATGGCAGTACCTTAATTTTTTATATATTTAAAAAGCACCAAAATGGTAATGCAGATACAAGGGGACAGGATTTGGTAATAGAACAGCAAAGGGGGAGGCAAAGGAGATTGAGAGCAGAAGCTTAACTAATGATAATATGATAGAGAAAAACTATTTAAGAAAAGGCATGCTAAATGTATTATTTATTTATTTATTTACTTATTTATTTATTATATTTATACCCTGCCTTTTTTCCTGCAAGGAACCCAAGGCGGCTTACATAATCCTCCTCCTCCTCTCCATTTTATCCTCACAACAACCCTGTGAGGTAGGTTAGGCTGAGAGGCAGCGACTGGCCCAAAGTCACCCAGTGAGTTTCATGGCCGAGTGGGGACTAGAAGCCAGATGTTCTGAGTCCCAGTCCAACACTCTCACCACTACGCCACACTGGCTCTCTATTAAAGAGAAAGAAAGAGCAGAACATAGGAAGGAAGGCCAACAAGGATGTGGTTGCTGTACTGTAATCTAGGTGAGCGGTCGGCACCATAACACAATCTTATGCCGCTTATTGTTTGATTCTGGAAACTCCTGTGTTAGGTGAGTGTCATGCTAATTTTGTGATTGTATAAACCTTGTGCCAGGCTGATGATTTAATATGCTCGGAGATTAATAGTACAGGCTTTGCTCTTTTAATAAAAACCAGTTATTAAAAAAATGTATGTCAGCCTAGCTCTATGTTGTCTGGATTTTTTAAAAAAAATATGGCAGTGAAATCATTAAATTTTCAGACTGAAAGGACTAGAGATCTGAAAACAGCTGCACATTATCGCTGGTTTAGCTAATCATAAGGCACTCACTTTTTTCTCCTCCTCTTCCTTAGCAGGTTGCTTTATTATTAAATGCACTCTCCTGGATCTTTTTCTGTAACACTTTGTATAATATTTTCATCTTTATCATCAAAGTCATGTCCAGCTTTTGGTTTCTTTTCTTCCTTATACTTCACCAGCAGACTCTTTGATGAATCTAAAAACAAAGTAGGAGACACAATGGGAGTCGGTGGTCCACAGTACATGAAGAGTCCCATCATCACTGGCTTCAGGGTTATCTTTGTAGGCCACCATCCAGGGAAACACACAGCTAGCTCCGTGCACTCAGCAGCAGGAATGTTGACTACTTGTTTTTCAAGAAGCAGCTCCCTACGCTGCCCAGCAAGCCCCTTTTGAAACTTAGGAAGCTTTCAAAAGTACCACTGGGCACACCCACCACTGAATGTGACATTTTCTGTGGCTATTCATTTTGCCTCTGTTTGACAGAGCTTAAAGAATTGCATGGCACAGAAAGCCAATGCTACGTGACAGCACACATTGTGCAGCTGACAGACCCACAAGGGTCAAGTGAAAAAGTGTATTTTATATTATAATTTTGCAATTGTGGCCAGACACTCCAGAGCAAAACATGTTGTATTAATTCACAGCCAGGCACTCGGGCTTTGGCCTCGTGCCTCTGAGCAACATGATTGTGAATTACTACCCCCACATTTCCATCCTTCTTGTGAAGGAAATATGACTTGACTGCTTATTTGTTTATGAATAAACAGCTCAGCAGATATTCTCTACAAAGCTGTGGAGACTTAAGAAGTATGCTTATGGCCAGCAGTGTTTTTATTCACCAGCAGCTCAATCATCAACAATCCAGCTGAAGCCAACATACATGCATGCAGAGATCAACATTGTCACGCTGAAGTCAAGAGGATGGACATTTGGTTCCAAAATCCTATGTTGGGACTCCTGCAGGGTGCTGTATGTTCAGCCAGGGTGAGCCCCTGGTGGGGGTGGCACAGACCTCCTACTGTTTTGTAGGTCATGCAGTCCCAGTGTTACTCAAGGAGATCGTTCATACAGTGTGTCAGGGCCTGTGAGGTCAGGTCTGCAAATAGTCCATTGGAAGGGCCAGAGGCAAGTACTTAGTCCAGGTCAGGCTGAGGAAAGGTTCAGAGGCCAGTGAGACCAGAGGCAGGTGTATAGTCAGGTCAAGCAGGCCAGAGTCCAGGTCAAACAGCAATCAGAGCAGCCAGAGGAAGGTTCATGAAGGCGCGTGAGACGTGAGTGACAGCAGAGCCCCGCGTGTGCTGGATGGGAGATTTAAAATCCTGTCTGTGCATAGAGGCCCATTATTCCACACACAGATCTTCCAGATCTCACCCCCCTCTGCGCAGCGTGCAGTGTGTCGGTTTGAAGCTGCCAGCCAGCTTGCCTGTAATCCGACTCCAGCTTCTAGCTTCCCCGGTTTGCAGACTAATCCAAGTAGCAAGTAGCAAGTAGCAAGGAAACACTCTGTAACACCACAGGTCTATTTCTACCTGTTTATTCACTTAGCAAGTAAAGTTCTACAGAGTATACATTTCCTAGTTACAGTCCATGTGCAGGAGTACAATGCATAGCAAGCATTAATTCCAGTGGAGTAGGTTGAGCTTCACTCCACTTCAGCAAAGACGTTACATTGTTGCAAAGTCCAGCAAGCAATAGCCAGAAGAGAGAAAGAATAGAGAAAGCAGTCCTGCTCTTCTCTAAAATGGCTTCAGACAGAAAAACAAGTTAGCACGTCATCAGAACATACAAACCATGTGACTAGCTCATAATGATCCAAGGGTCTAGCTTTCCCATGAGAAAGAACACGGGAAAGTAGAAAGACACAACACACTTGTTTACCGCCATTCTGTTCTTCTCCATGTGTAAACACTGTGCTACAGCTGGTCAATGTGATTCATATCACAACAGTTCACTGTTAAGGTCAGGCAGATGGTTGGGTTCCAAAAGGCAGCAGTCCCAAGGTGGGGGGGGGGATGAGGTAATGCATGGAAAGGCACAGGAATCTATAGGGGTACTAGTTTAGAGAGATGTTGCTCAAACAAGAAACAAAGCCTGAAGCAACAGTTATAGAAGGCCAGCCAGTCCCCTATTGGCTCCCCAGTTGACCTGGTCTGGTTGGGCTGATGAGCTGTAGTCCCACTCTCTGGCCATTATCTGGGTACTGCTGCAGCACAGCAAAGGTCAGGCCAATAGCTTCCTCTGCCCAAAAGCTGCCTTGGAGTAAAGGAGAGTAAAGATAAGGCAGCAAATAAGGTAGCAGGGCTCTGTGCCTGAGTCCATGATCTGAGACCCCTGGTGGCTTGCACAATGACCCAGCATATAGTCTGTACATGTGGCAGGATGTTGGAATCAGCCTTGGGCTGTAACACTATTCATCACTGTGCACAGATCTTTATTGTGACCCAGAGTCTGCACACATAAATGCTAACACGAGCAGGCCCTGCTCAACTCATCCATCCATCCATTCCTTTTTCTTTTTCTTTTCTTTTCTTTTCTTTCTTTCTTTTTTGCAGTAGATGCATTGCATGAGTGGGGCGTGTTCACTTATATTTATGCACATCATCTCAAGTTGACTTAAAAGAGAGTGGTGCAAGGACACATGAGGCTCGCTATGGTGCCTCACTGCATGTACATCCCACATGTTGAGGGGATGAGTGAACCACCCCTTAGAATCAGTCACATCTAGTTAAAGAGCAGAAAACTGAACTGAATTTCATACTATCCACGTAACAAGTTGGTGTCTATGCCACCTGTATCTGCAAAGTCCAGTGGTGCCTTCCTTCCCTAACTCTTCTCCCTCTTTCTTCCCTCTCTCTCATTAAAACCAATCCCACTGATATTACTTTCAGAATCATATACAATTATTTTTAACAAATGCTATTTTTCCTTTGAAAACGAACTCACGTGGGAATCTATGGCAGAACAGACAAGGGGTGCATAGAAAGCATCCACATAGCTAGCTTCACCTTGAAACCTTGACATTTCTCAACCATGAAGATGATAGTGCATAGGTGGGAAAGATTTGATGCATCCGAGGGTGGTTCAAGCATTACGGAAAGTTGTGACCGAAGCCGTAACATTGATAAATGTGACTTTCACTTTAGTTCCTGATATTGTTTCCTCGGCGGACCTGCTGGCATCTTTAGTGGTGAGTTGAATCAGCTCAGTGGCTGAACTCATTTAGTCTGCAACTCATACAGTCTGAAAACTCATGCAGTTTGCAAACCCAATGAACGGGTTTTGGATATTTTGGAGGCTATGTGTCTCATGAACATACATAGCCTGGTTTCATGAAACTGAGACAGGTCTAAAGCTTACTCTTGACAAAGGGAAATTATTTGAGCTATGTCCACTAACACTAGCTAACAGTTTCCCTAAAAATGCAGAAAACAAGTGATGGAGCAGATAGTAGGCCAAACAGAATGGTAAAACTAAATGCAAAGACTGAACAATACACACATTTCTAAAAAATAAAAGGGGCACGGTCATTTTTTAAATTACTAGCAAATGTATTGGTGGGAGAGTGTGAGGTATAAGCTAGGAATGCCCAGGTTCAGATTTCATCTCAATCATGAACTCACTAGGTAGGCTTAGGCAAGCTACTCTTCTCTCAGCCTCGGCTTTCTGTTTTGCAATTTGTAGATAATATGACAGGTCTACTTTACAGGGCTATTGTAATGAGCACTTTTATTATTACCCAGGCTGAGAGCAGTGGTATTTTTATATATAAAAAAAAAAAAACAGACCCACAAATTAAAAATAATAAAAGTGTCTCTGTTGTGGATAACACTGAATCCTAATCACCTGCTCCCATCAGTGGTTCATGCCTTGGTCTCCTCTCGCCTAGACTACTGTAATGCGCTCTACGTGGGGTTACCCTTGAAGACGGTTCGGAAGCTGCAGCTGGTACAGAACGCGGCGGCTCGCCTGGTTAAAGGCAGCCGCCAGCGGGATCACATCACGCCAGTGCTGAAGGATTTGCACTGGCTACCAGTTGCTTGCCGAGCCGAATTCAAGGTGTTGGTTTTGACCTTTAAAACCCTATACGGCTCTGGTCCAGTTTATCTCAAGGAGCGTCTCCAGCAACACCAAGTGCTCAACAAGATCTGCCACGGATGGCCTTCTCCTTGTCCCTTCAGCCAGAGCAGCTAGACTGGTGGGGACGAGGAAGAGGGCCTTTTCTGTGGCAGCCCCCATACTGTGGAACTCTCTCCCGAGTGACCTCCGCCATGCCCCCTCTCTGATGAGCTTCCGTCGCTCATTAAAAACCTGGTTGTTCAGGCGGGAATATGGGGTGGGTTAAGATTTTAAAATTTTTATATTGTTTTAATGTATTTTATTGCATTTATGTATTTTATTCTGTGTACATCGCCCAGGGTGGCCGGTTGCCGGCCAGATGGGTGATAAATAAATATTAATAATAAATAAATAAATAAATAAATATTCATGTTGCAGTGTGACAGTGACTTATAATTGAAGGCTGCTGAGTGCTTGGATGTATTTGCCTTGTGGCAGACACATGTGTGGGAATAAAATAAAGGACTGTCTTTTCCATGTTATTATTAACTGATTTTGAACAGGAAGCATTTCTCAGAACTTGGGTTAAAATGTGTCAGATATGTTGCAAAGCTCAGCTGACCTTTAGTCACCCTACCTTCTGCTAATGTAGCTGCCCCAGCCGGGTCCTCCTTGTTCTCCTGCTGCTCCAAATCACTGTGACAACTATACTGCAATCCCGAAACAGCAGCAGCTTGATTTGGGAGCTGTTTCTTCGTGGCATCTACATAAAGATTCTGAAATTACATTAGATTGATTTATGCATGAATTGTTAATCAAAATATGATGCTTCTTAACAATGGAATGAGAAAGAACAATGGCTATATTTTAGGCCAATTATTGTGAGTTTGACAGAGGAATCTTCTGTTTGTCAGAGGAAATTATAAAACACATTTTTAAAAAACCCTCACATATTACCTTTGAGACATAGATAGATATAGATATAGATATAGATATAGATATAGATACATAGCTATGTTACTAAAGTATGACCAAAAGGTCAAGGAAGTCCTTATATGTTGGGTGTATGTTATATATGGATATATATGCACAAGTGTGTATTACATATATGTAAAATATAACATCTCTCCCCTCTCTCTATATATACATCTACACAATGATGCATATGCACACACACACACACACACACACACAGTGAGAACCAGATAGCACAGAAGCCACAATATTCCTAACTGGACAAAATGTGGTGCTGCTAATCAACCAGAATGTTACTGGTATGACCAATTACCGGTAAGTTGATTTTTGCCCAGTAACCAGTATCATGGTCCTGAAAGCCAATAAATACAAGAGCTCATGACCTGTCAACACTCACCCACAAAGGTTCCATCAGGCTCCATTATTGACCCACCAGGTTTTACCCCTGGTTTTACCCCAGCCCATGTCAGCTTTGCCCTCCTTAGCTCCACTCAAAGGTCAGTATTTTTAAAAATCAGAATGTACACCATTACATGACACTGGGCCAAAAGTAGCATCATGGCTCTGGGGAGCTTGCACTAAATGCTTCCTGGCTTGTACAAGAGCACCAGTCATGGTTCCATCAAACATCTTCACTCCCAGAGATGCTATACTATTGCCCTTTTCTGAGGTTTGGGAGAACAGTAGAGCAGGTGATAAGAGCCCCTGTATAGCGTACTCTCAGCCACCATGATAAGGGTAGGGGTTCTCATCTGGGGATTTTTTTAAAGCTCCAAGTCCACTATGCAACCAGAATACAAGGTCATAGGCTACAGGGATTGGATTCTTGTAGGCCTTAGAGAGTGCCACAACTACAGATTCTTGCAAGTTACATACTGGCTAACACTAAAAAAAATTGTTAACATTTCTGTTCTTGGAAAATGGAATTTTAATAAAACCAATAGAACTATGTATTTTAATGTACAATGTATAGTGTTTGGAAGTACCATTTGTAGCCATTTGCCCCCATTCATCCCGGTGCCTTATGCATACAGAAGCAGGCTTCCACCCAGGAATACTTCGCTGGATTGGGATTTTCTCAAACAGGTGTCACACATGTGATTCCACAACCAGATCTAACATCTGACTATGCCACTGTAGACCCCTCAGATACTCCATGTTCCCAATAAAGAGGTGGGAACAGGGAGCTGGATTTAGCCCCTCTCCGTGCACGCCATGCATCTGACTGTTGCAATTTATCTGACTGGGCTATACATGCATTGCTCCAGCAACTACACACATGCATAGTTAGGGCTAAAGTCTTCTTGACTGCACGTGATTTAAAAAAAAGGTCAGTTATAATAATTTAACAGCAGTTATAGTGCACTTATATACAATCTGGTCTTCTGGGTGGGGAGACCCCTCATACTGTTGCTGTATTGTTCCCTAGTCGCTTAAGGTGCAATCCTATGCATGTTTAGACAGAGAAAAGGCCTACAACTCCCAGCATGCCCCAGCCAGCCATGGCTGGCTGGGGCATGCTGGGAGTTGTAGGCCTTTTCTCTGTCTAAACATGCATAGGATTGCATCCTTAGAGTAATACAATGCACCCACATGTTTCTCACCCAAACAACATATGCACCCTTGTGTACCATTTGGGAATCACTGCTCTATATCACTGAGAACAAGAGTTAAACCTTCAAAATAATTCTTCTCATCTTCTACTTTAGAATCCCCCCCCTTTAAAAAAAAAAACACAAACTAAACTAAACTACTTTTCCTCCTTAGTAATCAACACAGCATGATACACATTCCTTATTTTGAATTGTCCTCAAATAACTTACAAATAAAACTTTATTTTAATTAAGATACCAACTGGGAAATTTCCCAACTCTGAAAAAATGTGTATAAAGACTGTGAAAATGTTATCAATCAAGCCAATCCTTTTATTCTTTTATAGTCTCTTTCACAGAATTTCCCAAAGGCATTTCCCAAATAAAATAACATCTAAAGAGCTTCAATATTTAAGAGTAAGCCATGTTTCAAAAATTAAATTTTAATCAACTTAAATTGAAATCAGATTCCTCCTAGCATATCTAAGAGCATGGCAATAAGCATTTTAATAGATTATAATATATATTTAAAATATTAAAAAAAAAAAAAGGCCACAGTCCTAAGAGTTTGGGGTGCTGAAGCCCATTAAATTAATAGACTTAAACATGCCCAACTTGTAACACAAGAGTACAGTTCTGAGTTCTTTATTCAGATTCCTATGAAAAAGCCATGGGGGATTTTTTAAAAAAATATTTAACAATAATTATGAATCAGTAACGGCACCATGCGATGTGGCTGCCCGTAATCCTCCGAACTTGGGCATCCAATCAAAACGCAGGAGGAGTGCAGAGGCAAGGATTGCCTCCATGTTTCCCCTGCCCTGCAAAAGACAGAGATGGCTGATTCCGGCCGTCTATGCCTTTTGCCCCTGCTCATGAGGAGGAGGAGTTGTTGAGGCCCCGCCAGGATATGTCATATCTTGGTGGAGGCTCACTCTTCCCCTCCCCGCCCCCTGGAATGCCCCCCCAGCACCTTCTCTGAAGTCACACTTGCAACCTTGGAGCAGCAGCCAGTATGGAAAGAACTGCACCAGCTGTGAGGGCGGGGGGAAGGTACTGCACGGTCAAAGTCCCAGCTGCGATCTCGGAGGGCTTTTCCGAGGTCGGAGCTGGGACTCCAACCTATCCTAAGGCTGGCCAGACAGTGTCTACCGGCCATAGGATTGCTCCTTTACATTATCAAAATTCTAAGCAATATACAATACATAAGACAATCACAATAAAATACCAGACAAAAAGTTTAAAAGAGACAACAATCCTAACAGAGCAATGTATTACTTGGTAACACGGGCATTTGTTTCGCTGACAGATTCATGAGATCCAAACTTATATGGTTCTTTTGGGTAATCAAACCATGCCTTTTCAATCCATTCGGTATCTTCTTCCTGAGATATGGGTGCACCCAAATGTGTTCACCGATTTCATATCAGTTGAGGAAGCAGATCTGCTTATTTTACCCAAAGAACGTGAACACAGAGTTGCTTCTCCATTGAAATAAATTAGTCAGTCTTTGCATGCACATCAAAACCACTATACCTGTAGAAACCAAAGCCCCACAGATGCAGGAGCTTCCCATTTTCTTTTCTGAAGGAAAATACCAAATGCATGCACAGCAGTGCCATGTTATATACACAGCCAGAAAGCCAGTGTGGTGTAGTGGTGAGAGTGTTGGACTGGGACTCAGGAGATCCGGGTTCTAGTCCCCGCTCGGTCATGAAACTCACTGGGTGACTTTGGGCCAGTCACTGACTCTCAGCCTAACCTACCTCACAGGGTTGTTGTGAGGATAAAATGGAGAGGAGGATGATGATTATGTAAGACGCCTTGGGTTCCTTGCAGGAAAAAAGGCGGGGTATAAATATAATAAATAAATAAATACACAGAGCATTTTCTCCTTCACAAAATAGAAAAAGTCATTCCTTCTTGTCCAGAGGTACATACAAGAAGTCCTAAGTATTCAGACATGTGAATAATATCTACAATATTTTCTGAAATTAAAATCCTCCTCAGCCTCTAGGAGGGTACTGCCAAGAAAAGGCCTGAATGTCAAGATTTGAGGTCCTTTATCCTACAAGCCTTCAGTGGAATAAAGAATTTCAAGATGAAATCAAGGTAAAGAATTGTGCCCAAACAGTTAAATTTCAACAGTTAGATCTTTTCTTTTTTAAACCCCTCTAATATCACTAATTTGGCAAGAGACAAAGCACAACATTCTAAAGATAAAGTTGCCTTTGACAATATAGTACATCTGGAACAGAGGTGATAAATAAATGAGACAGAACATTTTCTGGAAGCTGCAGCAAGGATCAGTAGAAGTTGCATCTTTCTGTAGAAGTCTGAGATAGATGGATGGATGGATGGATGGATAGATAGATAGATAGATAGATAGATAGATAGGAGAATGGAGCAGAGACTACAATACGTTTGCTATGACTGGAAGACTTAACACAAAATAATTTTTTTGGCTATGCCAGCAACCTGTTCTTTCTGCATTGTCACTCAAATGTACACATTTGGAATATATCTGTTCTTTTTTAGTGATATCCATGCTTCTCACTGCTTTTTTATCCAAGATTCTCACTGAATCTTAAACCATTAGCTTTTGCTTGTAAATATTTCTGGAATTTAAGTATACATCTCCCACATTTTGCTCATGAGAAAAAACATTGCTTACTCCCACACAGCAAAACTGTAATACATGTAGAAATGCATACTTTAAAAAATAAATCTAAAATCCATACAGAGATCCCACTTTCTCTTATTTATACTTGGGCATCCACTATGATTTCCTGCTTCAGTCATTCATTCTCCTTAAGGGTATCCCTTGGGTGCAGATAGTAACATTATATCAGTAACATTAAACCAAGCCAGCAAGCTCCTGGATTTGTCCCATAATGGTAGCAATAAAATAGAAGCTCTTTCGAAAGAAATCATGCTATAAATTATTGAAGAATTCATATTACTCAGGCCCCAGAGCCAACACAATTCTTCACAGAATTAATAGTTGTAGTTGCACATATTAAGTTCTACCAATACCCTGGGAGATCCTGCATATAAAGATGGACAGCCTAATTGCTTACATTATATTGCTGAGTGCAGAGACAATATGCTGCTTTGGATGTAACACTAAACCATAGTTTAGCATTATGAGACTGAGTTTAGCCTTCCTTCAGGCTCACACATTTTCCCCCTTCCCTTTTAGCCTCCAGCACAGCCAAAATGTTTGGAAATATTCACGTCTGGTTTTGATTAGCTGCAATTTGCTGTGTTTTCTGAACCAAGACAAACAATAGTTACAGTGCAATCCAATGAGGTTGCCCATAACCCTTCGAACTTGAGGGTTCTATTGAGGGTGGGAGGAGCACAGTGGATAGGCTTGCCACCGTGTTCTCCTCATCCTCGAAAACACTTAGACTGCCGACTTTGGCCATCTAAATGTTTTACACCTCCTCCCAAGGAGGAGCGGCTGAGGCACTGCCTGGATTCTGCGGAACCTGGTGGTGCCTCGCTCCTCCCCTCCCCACCTCTGGGAGTGCCCCCACCATGGGGGAACTGAAGATGGTCTTCCGTCTTCAGTTTCCTGCTGGTGCAGAAAGAACCATGCCAGCTACTGGGGGGGGGGGCAGGTGCTCCACGGGCGAACTCCCCACTGTGACCTCGGAAGGGATTTCCGAGGTCGCAGCAGCAACTATGCCTTATCCTATGGCCTTTAGACAAGGTCAGAGGGCCATAGGATTGCACCCTTAATCTTAACTATGGTTACTGGAAACAAGTCAACTTCAAACCACAGTTTACAAAATTTGCTTGTTTCCACTAACCATAGTTAAGATAAACCACAGTTTGTTCAGGATTAGACAACATGCTAAACTGTGATTAATCTAAAAACAGAAGCAGAAGCTTCGGATCTTGTTCTTGCAGCCATTTCGGAGGAGTAGTGCGGGAATATGCAATCTGGGGACTGCTAGGTTTGTTCTTGCAGGACTAAACAATGGTTTAGCATTGTGTCAAAAAAATAGCCAGTGTGTAATGCCTATTGAAAGGGCTATAGGGATAATGCAAGGAACTTGAAGTTCAAGAAAGTGTTACTACAACAAAGAATCTCAGTAGAAACACACTGACACTCATAAATGTTACTGTGGTTGATGGATCAGGCAGTAAATTACTATATATTCTTCACAAAATCTAGTTGTAACCATTAAAAATAACAAGGGGACACATATTGATTAGCTTCTAATTAAAAATGTACAAGATTCTGGAATGCTAAAAGCATGTATTAGTGAGTATTGTGATTTATAGCACATAGTGAAAATAGGTGGATAGGCAGGTTTAAGGGATTTGGGGGTGGATTTTTTTGTTCTAACAGCAGCTATGTCACATACTATATGGGAATGAATATGCCACAATTTTCTTGCCATACACACACACACACAGACACCTTGCAAGAAAAGTAGTGTTGGTGCCCCGACAAGTCGAGACAGAACACTTTGATGAAGTTGCACATTCCCAGACAGAATGTTACATTGTTACATAGTTGCGGACTACTCTAGTGAGGAGAATTGCCTATTTATTGGAGTAATCAGTGCTGGACATTGCTCTACAACCTTTGGAGTACATCCATTATAGTTACCCATGCTGCAAGATACAGACCATAAATCTTTAACTGCAGTCTTTAAAGAGATTCTGGAAAGCTCCCTCTGATGCCTTCAGAAACTCTGGATAAAAAACTAAAAAGATCTTGGCATTAGCTTTTAACAGTTATCAACCTGTCCCTTATACAGTGCCTTGCAGAAGTATTCACACACACCCCCTTTGACTTTTCCACATTTTATTGTGTTACAACCTGGAATTGAAATGGATTTAATTGGCATTCTTACCACTTGATGCACACAAGATACTCAACACTGAAGGTGCAAAATATTTTTTATTGTGCAAAAGTTAAGTAAACAAAACCAAACCGGCACATGTTGGTTGCACAAATATTCAGCCCTTTTGCTGTGACATGCCTAAATAAACCCTGGTGCAACCCACTGCCTCCAGAAATCACATACTGTAGTTGAATGGAGTCCACCGAGAGTATATCTAAACAAACAGCATCATGGAGAACAAGGAGCCATCAAAACAACTCCAGGATAAAGTTGTGCAGAAGCACCAATCAGGGTTGAGTTATTTAAAAAAATCCCAAAACTATGAACTCCCCCTGGAGCACCATTAAATCAATTATTATTAAATGGAAAGAATATGGCTCAACTGTGGTTCTGCCTAGAGAAGGCCGTTCACCAAAATTCTATGACCGGGTAAGGAGGGCATTAGTCAGGGAAGCAACCAAGAGGCCAATGGCAACTCTGAAGGAGCTGGAGAGATCCACAGCTGAGATGGGAGAAAACATCCATGGGACAACTATTACCCAGATGCTCCACAAAGCTGGGCTTGATGGAAGAGTGTCGAGAAGAAAGCCATTGCTGAAATAAACCCATATGAATGAAAGCCCATTTGGAGTTTGCAAAAAGGCATGTGGGAGACACAGCAAACATGTGAAAAAAGGTTCTCTGGTCTGATAAGACCAAAATTTGGGCCTTGCCACAAAATGCTATGTGTGGCACAAAGCCAACAGTGCTCATTGCCCTGAGAAACACCATCCCCACACTGAAGCATGGTGATGGCAGCATCGTGTTGTGGGGATGCTTGTCCTCAGCAGGGACTGGGAAACTGGTCAGGATGGAGGGCAAGATGGATGGAGCCAAATACAGGGCAATTCTAGAGGAAAACCTGTTTCAGTCTGCAAGGGACCTGGGACTGGGGCAGAGGTTCACCTTCCAGCAGGACAGTGCCCTTAAACACACAGTCAACGTAACACTGGAGTGGTTTAAAAACAAGAACCTGAAAGTCTGAGAATGGCCCAGTACAAAGCCCAGACCTCAATCCAATTGAGAATCTGTGGACAAGACTTGAAAGTTGCTGTTCACCAACGGTCCCCATCCAACCTGACAGAGCTGGAGCAATTTTGCCAGGAAGAATGGGCAAACATTGCAGGATCTAGATGTGCAAAGCTGATAGAGACTTACCGAAGAAGACTTGCAGCTGTAATTGCTGCCAAAGGTGCTTCTACCAAGTATTGACTCAGGGGTGGGTGGGTGAATACTTATGCAACCAACAAGTGCCAGTTTGTTTTTGTTTACTTAACTTTTGTGTTTATTTGTGCCACAATAAACACATTTTGCACCAGTGTTGAGTATCTTGTGTAACAATGCTAATTGAATCCATTTCAGTTCCAGGTTGTAACACAACAAAATGTGGAAAAGTAATTCTGCAAGGCACTGTATATTTAGGTACCATATATAGGAACATAGGATGTTGCCTTATACCAAGTCAGAACATTAGTCCACGTAGCTGAGAATTGTCCACATTGGGTTTCAAACAGGGGTCTTTCCCAGCCTTACCTGGAAATGCCAGGGATTGAACATGAGACTTTCTGCATACAAAGCATGTACTCTACTCCTTTCCAAGAACCTTTTCTGTAAGATTAAGCTTCAATTTGTATGCAAACTTATAAAGCAATCATTCACTTCTAGTAGTGCTGCTACCACTGTCTTAGGGTACAAGTCTATACTGAAGGTCCACCAACTGAGGATCTATAGGATTCAGCAGAAGCCCTGCTGTGTCTTTGGAACACCAGATATGCTGCTGCCTCATCAACAGATATGCTGGCAGAACACCTCCAATATGCTGGGGAAACACACCAGTGGTGCAGTCATTCCACCAGTAAAGATACATAATGTGGCACAATGTCAGTATAGTATTGCTCTGTCTATTATTATTATTATTATTATTATTATTATTATTATTATTATTATTTGTATCCCGCCTTTCTCCCAACACTGGGACCCAAGGCGGCTCACAGCCTTTACAACTCATACAATTAAAACAAAAATAGAAAAATACAAAAGTTAAAAATAGAATTAAACTATCAATAATATTAAAAGATATATATATATATATATATATATATATATATATTATATATATATATATATATATATATATAGCATTAAAAACAGTACAATATACATAACAGAGTAAAACAGCATTCCATCACATCACAGGCTAGTCCCAAATGTCTTCCGAAACAGGAAGGTCTTTGCCTACCTCCAGAAGCTTACCAGGGAGGGCGCCACTCTAGCCTCCCTGGGGAGGGAATTCCAGAGCGCTGGGGCAGCCACCAAGAAGGCCCTCTCCCGTGTTCCCACCAGGTGTGCCTGTGATGGTGGTGGAACCGAGAGAAGGACCTCCCTTAAGGATCTCAAAGTGCAGGCAGGCTCGTAGGGGAGAATGCAGTCTTTCAGAAAACCTGGACCCGAGCCGTATAGAGCTTTATAGGTCAGAACCAGCACTTTGAATTGTGCCCGGAAACAGACTGGAAGCCAGTGAAGCTGTTGTAACAGAGGAGTTGTATGCTCCCTGTAACCAGCCCCAGTCAGCAGTCTGGCAACAGCTCTTTGAACCAGCTGAAGTTTCCAAACACTCTTCAGAGGCAGCCCCATGTAGAGCGTGTTACAGTAATCCAAACGGGATGTAAGTAAGGCATGTGTCACTGTGGCCAAATCAGACATCTCCAGGAACAGGCGCAGCTGGCGCACTAGGTTTAACTGTGCAAATGCACTCCTGGCCACCGCCGAAACCTGGGCATCCAGGTTCAGGGCTGAATCCAGAAGTACACCCAAGCTGCAAACCTGTGTCTTCAGGGGGAGTGTAACCCCATCTAACACAAGCTGAATCCCTATTCCCTGGTCTGCCTTCTGACTGACCAGGAGCACCTCTGTCTTGTCTGGATTAAGCTTCAATTTGTTTGCCCTCATCCAGTCCATTACCACCGACAGACACTGGTTTAGCACAGCAACAGCTTCCTTGGAATTAGATGGAAAGGAGAAATAGAGTTGGGAGCAGGACCGGTGCAAGGCAGTTTGGTGCCCTAGGCAAGATCAGATATTTAGCGCCCCCCTTCCCACTTGAGAGCACTGTATTTTTTTTTCAAGGCGTTTCTGGCGCCCCCTTTAGCCCTGCGCCCTAGGCAGCTGCCTAGTTGGCCTAATGGTAGCACCGGCCCTGGTTGGGAGTCATCAGCATACTGGTGACACCGAACCCCAAAACTCTGAACAACCTCTCCCAACGGCTTCATGTATATATTAAATAGCATGGGGGACAAGACGGAACCCTGAGGAACTCTACAGACCAACAGCCAGGGAGTCGAACAGGAGTACCCCAGCACCACCTTCTGGGCCGACCCCTCCAGGAAGGAGTGGAGCCACTGTAAAACAGTGCCTCCAAGACACATCCCAGCGAGGCGGCACAGAAGGATACCATGGTCGATGGTATTGAAAGCTGCTGAGAGGTCCAGCAGAACCAACAGGGACACACTCCCCCTGCCTAGTTCCCGGCATAGGTCATCTACCAAGGCGACCAAAGCTGTTTCTGTCCCATAACCAGGCCTGAAGCCAGACTTAAATGGATCTAGATAATCTGTCTCATCCAGGAATCCCTGGAGTTGGCCTCAATAGTCAGCCACACATTTGACAGATGGAACGTACAGACTTCCCAAGTCTGAGTCCAAGTCAGACACACATCGGACCATTCAGATATTACAAGATACATGTGTCCAACATTTTGTTTCTCCAGTCTACTAGCATCCTTTAAAATGAATGTAATCATGATGTAGGAAGAGTTACACATATGCTTCCTGGATCATCAAGATGCGAGATTTTAATAAACTAAGATTTTGCCCCAAAAATCTCTTTGCTATGAATTGGATGCCTGCATGGCCATTCATAGCTGATGTTCACATGCACCTTTCAATACATGCCTTTTAAAATATAATATTAAGCAGTTGGGAACCTGTGAGATTTCATAGGGAAGGAAACTATTAATATCATGACAGCAAGTCAAGGCTGATTTGTTCCACTTTAGAAAAGATAATTATATTTTGATTGTTACTCATTTTATGCCACAGTGGCCTTCCTGCTTAAACTGTCAACAAACCCAGCTATATTGCACACTGGAGTAAGATCCTGCAAGGGCATTACATAACTACAGTTATAGGCACTGACAGGGTCCATTGTTTTTGTGACCAGAAATATTAAACTCACTTCCCCTATGTGCAGATTCCAACCTAGGACATCAAGCCTTCATTTTCTAGTCCATTGGGCAGTGTGAAAATGGAATTATAGGTAACTAAAAGTCTTCAAAATGGCCAGTGACAATAAAAGGAATCTTCATGCAGCCTTATTAACATAAAGGACAGCAGTAGTACTTCAGATTTTTTATTTTCCTGAAGAACCTGGAAGGTACAATAAAAAATGTACATGAATATTTTCAGTGTCGAGTGCCTATTAGTCATGCCTAAAGAGAAGGTTCAGCAAGAGTCCAAGGTGATAATCTCAGAGAAAGCAACCAAGTTATGACAACAAACCACAGACACATTAGTTTAAAAACTAAATGATGTGTTGTGTTGTAAACTTGCTACCTTTTCATACGTGAAGACTTTAGCAAGCACAGTTGGGACATGGTGGAGGGAAAGAAGGAATATTTTGACTATGTTTGTTATGATGCATATATGACATTCAATGTAGCATGTTTTTATTTATTTATTTATTTTATTTATTTATTACATTTCTATACCACCTTTCTGCTAAGGCACCCAAAGAGGTTTACAATGTTTAAATACGTACACAAACAAAGAAACGTGTCCCCCCCCCCAAAAAAAAAACCAAATATACACCAGTTCTCTCAGGCCAACTGAAGGTTTCTTCTGGAGCTGCTGGTACAATCTCCGTGGCCTGGGCTTTTCTTCTGCTTTCCCTCTGTAGCCCCAGGGAAGGTGGGGGAGGGGCTGCCCCAACCAGGAGCTGATGGCATTTGCTCCCCTGCCTGGGCTTTTCTTCTGCCTTCCCTCAGGGCACACAGGTCTTAAACAGCCCCAGGGAAGGCGGGGGGGGGGGGCTGCCCCAACAGTCCTCTCAGGCCCGGTGACCTGACGGTCATTTTAGGAGCTGATGGCAGTTGCTCCCCGGCCTTGTTTATTCGATGACTGTAAAATTTTGAAGAAGACGCATGAACACAAACTACTAAAACAGTCAGATTCTACAACAAATATTTCTTTGAAATTATTAGACCCGATTATGAATTACATAACAACTTGTTTAGGCCTTTGCTTCAGCTAAGACCCTCAGATGTGCTTCTGTACATGCACTTCCTTGACACTTTAAATGCAGGGGCCATTTCTATGTGTGTGAAAAAGATATGCATGCAGAGGGGCCTGGTTGTTACTTGGATGGGAGACCCCTCCTCTAGTTTCCTGAATTGAGCAGGGGGTTGGACTCGATGGCCTTGTAGGCCCCTTCCAACTCTGTGATCTATGAAATCTTGAAGTTAATAGGGAAGCCTGACTAGGCAGGAGAAATCCACATACATACAGGAGCCCCCTTATCCACAAGAAATCACTAAATCATAGTAGAGATGTTCACTAGGAAAATTTGAGGGTTTAAAAAAAAAAATAGATAAGCTAATATATATTATATTATTCTTTAGTGGGATTCTACTGTAATTTTTCTGAAGAAAAAATTAGTTTACTACATCTGCACAAATCAGTTAGAACTCTAGGTCCCCTGTTTACATAATCATTTAAGCACAATGAATTACCGTACACCCTTCTCCATGGAGTTTAACCATGTTGTTTCTCCAGATATGAAAATGGGACCTCCATCTTGCATTTTTATATAAGTAGTCTCATATTTGTTTACTAGTACACATGACTTTTGTTACATAAGAAGGACTCTAGTTGCATATTCTCTGTACCAATACATTGATTAGGAATCAGATGGCAGGACAGACTTTCGTGTGTGTGTGTGTGTGCGCGCGCGTGCGTGCGTATGCATGCGCACACATCAGGACAAAAATATACTTCCATGGCCATTCCAGGATAACATCCAGATTCTCATATGCACTAAGGGTCTGTTGCTTCCAAAATACAATAGGGGGGAATAGCACATTACCTGGCAATCTGATAAAATATTCCATTTGGAGTTCTCCATCAAAAATTATCTATCATTTAACTCAGATGAATTACTTTTTACACATAAAGTTAAATAAATAGCGTTGAGGATAAACCCTACTTTATTATTTCTTTGTCAAGAAGAGACCCATCTTCACTGCAATGTAAAGGAGACCACTAGATGTCTCTCTTTCCTGTTTTATGCAATACATTTGAAAATTAACACTGCTAAGATATTCCATTTTAAACTCCTTATTTCAAGGGTCCATAATTCAGAGTAAAAATTCACTGCAGGCAAAGACTTGTCATAAAAAGATCCAATCTAAGAGAAGTATTTATTTTCTTCTCCTCCTCCTCCCTGGAACACCTGAAAATATGTGACTCTGCATAGCAGCAGTACTAAATTGTTAACTAGATTCAAGTTTGTCTCTGGGCATTAGTAGATGAAATAGCAGATAAATAATATGAGGGGGGAAACATAATAAACCCTAATCCTATTTGAGGAGAAAGTATTAAAAAAAGAAGGAAAAGAGAAGGAATCACAACTTTAGAAAAGGAATTACGGTATCACATTTAACTTCCAGAACAGTTTTGAATGCATGTCTCTCGATCTCTCTCTTTCTGCAGGGCCAGTCTAAGACATTTTGCTGCCTGATGTGAAGGACGAGATGGCACTCCCTTCCCCATTCTATGTACGCCAATCAAACTAGCAGCCGAATCTTATTTTAACACTCGGCACAACATCTTCCACCGCATTGGACAGCATCAGGCTAGCTTAGGGAACACAAAGCAGGCTGTATGGCACACACACACACACACAACTCTGTCTTCCAACACCCCACTGCCATCTTCCTCCCCCAGCATCGGTTGCCTGAAGCAGCTGCCTCACTCTGCCTAATGGCAGGGCTGGCTCTTCTGCATTGCAAGGAGCAATAGAAAGAAGGAATGGGAAGTACTTGTAAGGATATCCGAATTGGCTCTTATTCACAGAATTTGGCTTGGGAAACCAGGTACCTGAAGGATCAGCTCCTCCCACATCCATCTTCCTGTATATGAAGGTCATCCCCAAGGGTCATGATCTGGAAAACCCACCCTCTGAGGTTAGGTGGTTGGCAAGTAGGAAGAGGGCCTTTTCTATTAGGAAGCCCTGCCTTTGGAACACTCTTCCTAGGGAGGATTGACTGGCACCTGTTCATATCTTTTTGGAGCCAAGCAAAGACCTTTTTATTTTTCCTTTAAAAAAAAGAAAGAAAAAAGAGTAAGTTTTATTCTGCAGCTGAAATTTTTACTCTTCCTTTGTTTTTATTGTTTATTTTGTGATTTTATTGTTTTTAACTATTTTACATGATTTGTTAGCTGCCCTTGAAGTAGTGATACTGAAGAAAAGGATATACTGTAATTAGAGGCGGGGGGGGGGGGGAGAAAGAAAGAGAGAATTATCTGACTTTCATGCCAGATTGAAGTCTATCTCAAGGGCTGAATCCCACGACCATGCTCACTATTTGATAGCTGCAATGTCTGCTGGTGATTCTGCATATGTGATATACTATCATATGTCAAGCACCACAGACAGAACTTTCATATCTTCTGATGTCATCTCAAACACAATACTTTTTGGTAGAATCAGTTCCCATCAATTCTTGAGAAATCTAGTTCAAACATGTGTGAGCCACCCCTACGTGACTGTCAAGGTACAGATAAGGGTGCTTTCAGATGGAGAGCTCCTGGTGAAACCCTGCTAAAGCTGCTTCCATGTCAACACCAGCAGTAGAGGCAAAATACCTCAGTCAGCCCAGCCAGCAGAAGAAGAAACTCTGTATAAGGAGGAAGAAGGTCTGTGGCCTGGGATTTACTGACTGAGAGACCTGGCCCTAATCTTACAGGCGTGTATTGAGACCCCAAATAAGGAACTAAATAGAATCTCCTTGACAGAAGCTGTTTAGTGATGTAGTGAGCGGGGGGAATACTTTGTTATAAAAGTGTAGTGCAGCCACATAATCAGCTGTACTAAGAAGCATGGTTCAACTCAGCCATGTGGTCAGCTGACTTTTAGAAACTCCAGTACGCAGATTATGAGGGGCATTGGGGTTGCAGGACTAGATGAAAAGGAGGAATTAATCTGTAGAAATGTCTCCAGACAGGGAGTTCCAGTCTTGGCTGCTGAGCTTGGGCAATAATTGGGTTTCTAAAGGCAATTTCCTGAGTAAATATCACATGGGGATATGGACTTGGTGGTTTGATTTTTTTAATGTTAGCTTCTTATACTTTGCTCATGTCCCTACTGATCATATGCAAAACCTACAGGATTCTGGGGCGAATTATAGGCTGGATTGGGAGGCTAGTGGAAATGGGGACATTATACTAACTCTGACCAGAGGGGGTAGGTATTAGGTGAAGAAACAATAAAGAGAAAAGAAAAATCAGTGAGTATCCCATTGTTCCCTCAGCCCAGGTGATGTCAAGGTTGGAATGGTATCAAAGGTGTTTCACTTTGAAGTTGGTGCTGCTTAATGTAAGTTTGGTGCTCAACAAATTACTGGTACTTATATTGTTTATTTATAAGTCTTTTTATGCTGCTCCTCAGCCAAAAAGAGCAGCTTACATATAATCAATTAAACAAGACAGTCCCTGCCTACAGGCTTACAATATTAGTTAACTTGCTAGCAAGCAGAACCCTTACTGTAGCCAACCCTCAACTTATTGTCCAATAAAATCCCCGTAACTAAGAATTTGGTCTTGGTCTTGAGGTCACCCAACCTTTTGACATTAAGCAAGTTTAACACCATGAAAACCAAGAAGCTATGAAAGCTTGTAACATACATGTAGCAAGTAATTCTAACATTTAATATTTAGCACTACCCTGGCAATAGGTGTTCTCCATGGAGAGGCACAGGGCACTGATCCATTACCCTATAGCGTGAAAGGATGCTTGATCAGCCATTAAATGAAAAAAAGTTATAATAATTATCTAAAAGTCTGTTATAGCATAGCAATACAGCAAACAATGATTTTGGTCATGCTTTAACCTCCATGTAAACTATACAGGCATGGTTCCTTGATTTCATGATAATCAGGAGTGTTTAACCTTGCAAATTTATTCCCTTTCATTTTAAGTACTTCAGATTTTTATAGCATGTTATGTCTTCAGAACATCAGACTATTGACATTGACTAATGAATCTTCTCAAAATCCCAGAGAAAGATGTGGATACAGATCATCGTCTCATTTTACAGGTGGGTGAACAGCAACCCAGACAATTCTGCTTGTGTCAAGAAATGGGAGTCCTTGGATTCAAATACAGAGTGGGATTCAGATACAGAGCTTACCAGATCTCAGTCTTTTTGTTCATTTCCCAGTTACATCTAACTGTATCATCCCAGTAGGTAATGAATATCTACATTTTTTGGCTGGGTGCTGTCTTATGGGGAAGGGCCTTAGCTCAGTGGTAGACCATATGTTTTGATGCAGAAGGTCCCAGGTTCAATCTCTGGCATCTCCAAGTAGGGCTGGGAAAGAGTCCTGTCTGAAACGCTGAAAAGCCTTGCCAGTCAGTGTAGACAATACTAACAACAGTCTGACTTGCAGCTTTCTGTGTTCTTATTTTAGGTCTTACATTCTGCAAACAACTAACTATAATTTACCAAGATCCATATAGAAAGCTGGGAAAGCCCCTGGTTCTTCAGAACTGTTCTTGTTGGAAATGGTCCTCAACAGGACTTGATCTGGGACCTTTTATGCACATTGTGCATTCTTTAGTTGTTTATTATTTATGCACCACCTTTCCATCAGAGGCCACCAACCCAGCTAACACAGTACAAAATAGAAAAACATTCCTCATCCCTGAAGCTCCCTCCCCCTGAATGCCCTCCAAATCTGCTCCTGAGGTTCCCTCTGGAGAAGATTTGGAGTACATGTGGGGACTGCAGGGAAGAGGAAAGAACATAGAAGTCCTGTTCCACAAGTGGGATGCCTCCACTGGCAGAATTACGGTTTTGCATCTAACTGCAGTTCTCCATTCTTATACAAGGACCTCACCCTGTTGAAAAAGCCCATCCGCTTGCCAAAGAGGCCTTCCACTAGTAGAAGCGCACCTCTGAATCCAACCAATTAACTGTATAAAAATGGCCACAAGCATATTTTAAAAGAGCTAAAAGGAAACATACATCAAATAAAATTAAACCAGGCTCCTTTAGAAGTCATGTCTTAGCTGTTAATTGAAAGGTGATCAGCAAAGTAGCTGTACAGGTCTCCCTGGAGAGAGCATTCCACAGAGAGTCAAAAAGGCTGTGTTGCACATTCCCACCAGCAACAAGACAATGAACAGGTGTCATTTGTTGAAGGCATGTCTGACCAAGCTCATTTGTAGGTACACTGGTGTTAAACTATCCTGGACCCAGACTATGTAGAGCCTTATATCCAGGGCTGCCAAAAAAAGCCATGGAGATCATTGGTGCTATCGCAGGTATGAAACTTGTCAGAATTGTTTACTTATGATGATTTCTGGTAACACACTAAGGGTGCAATCCTATGCATGTTTAGACAGAAAAACAGTGTGAGAGCCAGTGTGGCGTAGTGGTGAGAGTGTTGGACTGGGACTCGGGAGATCCGGGTTCTAGTCCCTGCTTGGCCATGAAACTCACTGGGTGACTTTGGGCCAGTCACTGACTCTCAGCCTAACCTACCTCACAGGGTTGTTGTGAGATTAAAATGGAGAGGAGGAGGAGGATTATGTAAGCCGCCTTGGGTTCCTTGCAGGAAGAAAGGTGGGGTATAAATATAATAAATAAATAAAATAAAATAAAATAAAAATAAAATGTCCTACAATTCCCAGCATGACCCAGTCAGCATGGCTGGCTGGAGGGATTCTGTGAGTTGTAGGACTTTTTTCTGTCTAAACATGCATAGGATCGTGTCCTAAAACCAGTGCTTTTTTTCTGGAGAAAAAGGTACCGGAACTCTTGGATTACATTTCCTCGGGAGTAGATGGCGATTAAATTGTAATGCAATTAATAGAAGAAAAGGTGCTGGAACTCAATTCCGGTGAGTTCCACCAGAAAAAAAGCCCTGCTTAAAACATAAAAGAGGAGCAGCCATATATTCAAAGAAACAATCGCCTCCGATACAGTAAATGCATCCCCATTGCTTCCCTGGAATATTGTTCTAAAGTACTGTATTTATATCCTGGGCTAGGATCTGCATTCTGATAAAAAAAAATGATAGAGCAAGGAAGAATAAAACAGTATCATTTTATTACTTGTGCAAGGAGGTGTTAGGGATAAAGCATAATGGTTTCAGATAAATATCTTTTGCTGTTCTTTTTCTAAATTTAACAGAAAAATACTAGATCCAAGATTTCTTATCTGGATAACTTTAGTTTGTGGGCTCAGAAAAATAAATAAACCAAGCTGGGTTTTGGTGGGGGGGGTTTGTTTAAATCTGATTGTTCAGAATACTACAAAAATAAGGCCAAAAAATTTTTTATAAAACGTATCAACACAATTCCTTTGGAAGTGCTGGTGATTACGTATTTTACCAACTTTACATTTGCCTCACATCAAAAAGGTAGTTTTAAATCATTCATTTAACCCTTTTCAATGTTTACCTTATTTTGCCCAATTTTAATGTGATCTTAAAGGAGGAGAAAACAGAAAAAGGAAGAAGTACTTATAGCAGGAAAATATATTGTCCATTATTCCCTTTAGGCACAAACACAATACATTTCTCATTTAAAATTAAGAGTGATATTTGCAACATATTTGCAAGAATATGATTCTGAATGTGCTACAATCAGACAACTTAGTTTCATTCTCAAAAAAAACCCCATTCTAGCTCTCTGCTAAACATGGAACTTTTCGGGGCTGATTTGATGTTATCTGAAAATTCTAATTTCTTGTTCCCAGGAAACTGCTCTGCATTTCACAGACCAGTTGAGTAGCACCCCTGTGGTTATCAAAGGGATTTTAAACATCACATGATCAAAGGGAAGTAGCTTTGATTAGCAAGAGGTTAGTTAATTCAACACTTCATTGGCCCAATCCAAAAAAGTGTGTACACTCAGATGCACACACAGAAGTCCTGCATATCAGGGCCGGATTAAGAGCATTATGGGCCTGGTGCTGAGGATTTTGGTGGGCCTTTTTATGGAAATAAATAAAATGAAGACGCAATTTTATATTAAAACAAATTAAATATTTTAATTACCATTAAAGTGCCAAAACAGAAACATATTGAAAATATTTCTTTTTTTGTAAACAATAAGCTTGTTAACTCAATAAAACCGTTATAAATAGAACATTCACAACAACCATTTTTAAATAAACATAAACCATATAAACAATTTAAATATAAGTGTATGATGTTTGGCTCATAAAAATTTGTTCCTTAAAGTATTATTATTATTATTATTATTATTATTATTATTATAGCATCATAATCAATACAGCCTGCGTTATGATTATGGTGCAGAGAGTAACTCTTGAAATAAATAGCAACCACTAGTTTTAAACACACAAACAGGTTATTCACTGAACTCTAACCTGCATTTAAACTAAATGAATCAAGCTGGTAGATTAAAATAAAATTACACATTAACTTTTCTTGCTTTTTTACTTGCAAATTCCTCAATTGTAGAATCAAGATTAAGCTCGTTCAGCAAACCATTTTCAATGCACAACAGAGAGACCGCATTTAAACGCTCCTGACCCATGGAAGACCTTAGTTCATTTTTCACACATTTTAATGCTGAAAATGAACGCTCACCACTGCAGTTGCTGACCATTAAACACAAATACATGCGGAGGGTCACAAATGTATTTGGAAATGCACCGACTAGAGATTGTGCAATCATAAACTTGTACATTTGTGTTTCTTGACTCCCATGAATGTCTTGATTTGCAGTGGAAGATTGGTACATTTTGAAAATAGATGAAAACTGTACCATTTCGTCTGCAAACAGGGGTTCAAGATCTTCAGGATATTTTGACACTAGTGTAGTGGCTCTGGAACGTAGACTATCAGCTGCTAGAGTGCATATTTCTGATAGAAATCCAAATCTTTCTTGAATTATATTGTATGCTGCTTGCCTGTGCCTCAGTGATTCTGTCAATTGGTCAATTATAGGATAAAAGGTATGCACTTTAAACCTCTCAGAGGGTGTCATATCAGCATTAGCATCTTCTGCATCACCATAGTCCCACCTCCTATTTCTTTTCACTTTCCTTCCACGTTGTAGCTGGTACTCCTCGCAGCCGGAAATATTTTTACCCTGCTGTTCAAATTCAGAGAATCTAGAACGGAGAGACTGCACAAAATCCTTTAGAGAGTTCAGCATGTCTGTTGCTGTATGCAGATCTAATTTTGCATCTTGGAGACACTGACTGGTTCTGTGAAACCTTGGTAAAATGACAGACCATACTTCAACAATCATTATTCCAGTTTCCAATTGATCCATGACATTATTTAGGCCCTTTGCTTGTAAACAGACCTCTCCCTTTGTGGATTCATCATTCATAATATTTGAAAGGACATCTCTGATAGTACTATAGCCTTTTTGTAAGGCATTCACAGCATCATGGTGAGCAGACCAACGTGTATCAGATAACCTTTTTAATGTCGGTATACCACATAGTTTGAAACTATCTGTTAACAGATTCCATCGATGAGTTGAAGCAGAAAAAAAACAATACAACTGCTGCACAAAATTAAAGAACGAAACTGCAACTGGACAGCTGTTTACGGCATTTTGTCCAACAAGATTAAGTGAATGTGCACAACAAGGAATGTATTCAGCAAGTGGGTTTTCCCCCCAAATTAAGGCCTGCATACCATTATATTTGCCACTCATATTAGATCCATTATCATAAGACTGACCCCTGCAGTCTTTGATGGAAATTCCATTTTCATCCATGAACTGCAAAATAATGTTTGCTAGCTCCATACCAGTGTGTCCGTGCATTGGAATGAATTTCGTAAAACGCTCCACTGGACCACTAGGTAGTACATAGCGAAATATAATTGTTAGTTGATCACAATGTGCTATGTCAGGGGTGGAGTCAACAGAAATTGAATAATATTTGGCTTCTTTTATCTCGTTTATGATTTGCTGCAGCACTTGCTGACCAATCAGTTCAATAAACTCATCACATATCGTTGATGATAAGTACCTCCACGTTTTTTAACCTCTAGGGCAGTCTTCCCCAACTGGGGCCCTTCCAAATGTTTGGGGCCCCAGCTCCCATCTTCCCCAGCCACTGGCCATGCTGCCTGAGGCAAATGAGAACTGTAGTCCAAAATATCCAAGAGGGATATTTGGTGAACTCTGTTCTCTGGGGTTTTTCAAAATAAAACTTAAAATGCCACACAATTCCCCATGAAAGCGCACGTGCACACACACACACACACACACACACACACACAGTATTAGCCAAGCAGGTGACATTTTGCAGGCGGCAGGAGGATCAACACCCCCAAAAGGCAGACACCCACAAACACACAGCCCTTACGTTCCGTTTGGCTCACAAAAGAGAGAAAGCCCTTTTACAGAAAAAAAGGAGAAGGAGAAGGAGAACTTGCAGATCAAAAGAGTCAAACTTTTGAACCTTACCTGTGCAGAGGAGGGCCATCAGGACCAGCAGCAGGTAAAGACCATCCCAGAGGTTTGTCCCATAGCAAGCAGAAGTCATGGTGGAGATTTTGGAGGCGGGTGGGCAGAGAGGGGTCGCTTGACGGAGCAAAAACTCAAAAACTCCTGCAGCTCATCAGTAAGGGTCTTCCCAATTTCCCCCAAATTATTTATTAAAAAAAAAAAAAAAAGCAGCCACAACAAAAAGCCAGGAAGCTTTGCTTGACCAAGAATAATTGTGTTGTTCTTGTTGCTTTGTTTCATTTTTGTTTTTTTGTTAAACTAGCATTTGAACAATTGAGCTGCGAATCAGAAAGATCTTTTGCTCGAGGCTGGAGAGAGAGGTCCCTTCTAAATCTGAATATTACAGACCCTAGCAAGCCCCCCATGTGCTAGAAGTTCTCACAAAGAAATGTAGTAACAGTGATTGAAATGCAAAGCTACTGAAATGCTAATTTGAGAACAACAGTTCTTGCTAGGTCTTGCCTCAAGCCTGTAATGCAGATGTGCTTAGAACACCTTTCTAATCTTGAAAAAATCATTAATTATGCTGAATGATAACGATCAGAGCTAACTCCGAAGGGGGGGGAAATCGCCGCGTGTCCCTATAATTGTGGGCCTATTTTCTGTTAAGGGCCTGGAGCTGCCGCTCCAACAGCCCCTAGCTTAATCCGGCCCTGCTGCATATGAATAAAGTTCATTTCCATGGAAGGAGAGAACAAATCCATGCATGCCAGTCAGTCAGGCGATCACTTGTGACAAAGTAAGATTGTCTTCCAGGATAAAAAAATTACAAAAAGAAAATTTTAAAAGGAGGAATTCTAAAGAAAAATATTGTGTAGACCCTAGCGATAGGTCCGTAAGTGACTGTGGAGGCCAATTCTAGATCCAGTTGCTCTTGCCAGAGGTCTGAACCGATTGTTGCAGAACGTTTCTGAAATTAGGCCAAGGGCTGTATGAAATTAGGGCGTGCTCTGCATGCAGTCCTAGCGCTGCAGATTGCCTACTCATGCACTAGATGGCAAGGAGGTTTCCAGCCTCCTCACAAATAGCAAGATCAAAAATGGAGAAGTATTATTTACTGGGCTACTGGAAAATTCTCTTTGAGTTGAAATGACCAGTGTTTAAATTGATTGCAAGTTACAGTATAAAGATCAAAATATCAACACAATTTAGGGAGGGGGTGACAATTTGCATTGCCAGTGTAGATTATTCTTAATATATATCATAAAAGTGTTTTTTTTTTTACCCCACTGAATTCCTAAATGTCAGTGGGGATTCTGCTTGCTTTCACTGAATAAAATGTGCAGTATCTTTATGGAAATCTTACAAAAATAAGTGTTTGAGAGTGGGCCACGTAAGAGAGAAAAATATCCAGTTACCGTACTTAAAAAAACCAAACACCATACATTTGAAAGCTGAAAGCTGAGAGTTACAATTATTGTTGCTCTTCATGAGACGGATCTGATCTTACTTTTCCTGTGCCTTTTTTATAACAATCATTTCAATCATAGGGGCAATTTGTCTCATGGTAGTTACTAAGGAAAGAACACCATCATCCCCCTCTCTGTCTCTCTCTGTCTCCACACACACACACACACACACACACACACATTGTAACTAAATACCTTTATTGTTAGTTCAGATGTAACAGCTTTGCACATTGTGGAAACACTGAAATAGAAAGTAAGAGCGAGTCGTACTTCTTTCTTATAGTAATGTGTAAGTGGAGGAATTAAACATCTCTCCTGAGGGAAGATTTGCAAACTGTGACTCAAATCAGGTGCAGATGCATTTCTTCCTTTATATATAATACCCAGAAGTGTGAGAAGTATGATTTTTCAGTGGTTATATACATACGTAATATCCAAAGTCATGTACCGACTGTGGCTCGTGCTGGCTCAGCTTGTCTGAGCATGGAAAGCTAAGCAGGGTCAGGCCTGGTTGCAGGGCCGGCGCTACCGCTAGGCAAACTAGGCGGTTGCCTAGGGCGCGCGGCTGAAGAGGGCGCAGAAACGCTGCGCTCCTCTTCGCTGCCGCTGCGCCGCCCCCGCCAGGCCTCCGCCTCCGCTGCGCCGCCCCCGCCAAGCCTCCGCCTCTCCGCCCGCCGCCACCGCGCCTCCCCGCCCGCCGCCGCCGCCGCGCCTCCCCCCGCCCGCCCGCTCGCTCGCCGCTGCGCCTCCCCCCGCCCTCCCGCTCGCTGCCGCTGCGCCTCCCGCCGCCATCGCCACCCCCCCAACCCCCCCGTCACCTACCTTCTCCGCGTCGCATCGCTTCCGGAGCCCCGCCCGCGTTGTTTTGGCGGGAGGAACCAGGGCAACAGGGCTTAAACAGCCCTGTTGCCATGGTTTCCCCGGCAAAAAACAGCGCGGGGGTCACGTCGCGTTGCGTCACTTCAGGAGGAGGAGGAGGAGGTGGCAGCAGCAGCAGCCGCAACCGCAGCCGCAGCCGACACTGCCAGGGCGGGGGGGAAGGTAGGTTGGTGGTGGCAGCTCAGGGTGTTTTTTTTTGCAGAGCAGGGCTGCTTTGGAGGGGGGGGGCGCTAAATATTATTTCGCCTGGGGCGCCAAACTGCCTGGTTGTTACTTGGATGGGAGACCCCTCCTCTAGTTTCCTGCATTGAGCAGGGGGTTGGACTCGGTGGCCTTGTAGGCCCCTTCCAACAATATGATCTATGAAATCTATGAGCTTCTGTTCTGATATGACTTATCTGATACCTTATTTATAAAATGAAAAAAAAGCAATGGGAAAAGAATGAAATGTGATTCCAATCTATATCCTTCTATGCTATAGATTACAGAGCCCCCACTGCTGCTTTTTGTAAAAGAAAAAGACTTCATTGTGTCTACTTTGGATGCTTCCACATGGATGATTCATAGATTTCATAGGTTCATAAAGTTGGAAGGAGCCTACAAGGCTATCGAGTCCAACCCCCTGCTCAATGCAGGAAACTAGAGGAGGGGTCTCCCATCCAAGTAACAACCAGGCTTGACCCTGCCTAGCTTTCCACACTCAGACAAGCTGAGCCAGCATAAGCCATGACTCCTAGCGATCCCAATTTGAAGGCATTGTGCAGCTATTCCATCTTTTTCTCCTTAATGGATTTTCTGTGGTGAGAAAAAAGGATGGAAGAAGCAGTGGGGAAACATGGAGGGCTATGAGTGGAAGACAATGATATCTAGACCCCAGCCCATAAAATTCCATGAATGAGGCAGGGTGATGGCACAATCAAAACTTCATCTGGAAGAACCCTTTGACTCTTAGGGTCAATGCAGATGTACTGTAAACACGTAGCATGCAACTTGGTATTCAGATTTGCTTTAGTTAATTAGAGACTGGGGGTGGAAGGGTGGCATTCTTTATTAGAAACACTGCATGTGGGTAGGGAATGCTTATGTTTTCATTCCCCAGCATAATTGGAGTCTAAATTGCCACCCTTCCCACATGGCTAGAACACAAAGGGAAAAACTTCCCATTGGCACCAATGGGACTTTTCCTCTCTCTACTCTGTTATCTGCTGGCGGTGGTGGGGTGGGGGTGGATTTAGACTCCTCGAATCATGCTGTGGAGTAAATACATAAGCCTCCCCCATCCACTTGCAGCATTTCTGAAGGAAACACCAACACCACCTGTGCACCTGCAATTAACTAAAGCAAAGCTGGATATGTAGCCGCATGCTACTTATTTAAAGAATGTCTGCTTTGGCCCTTACTTGTGACTAAATTTAGCTGGATTGGAACCAGCTTTTTTGATGCGTATGTGTGCATGTGCGTGTCACACATCCTACCTAAGCAAAATGCATGATTTCACATGTGAAGGTGAAATAGCCTTACTTTTATTCTTAGCCAAAGCCAAATGCACAGTCCTACTGAAGTATATCACTAACGGTATATGATCAGTAGCACCTGATTATGCCCAGATTCAAATCATGTCATGTCATGATACAGCAAATAAGTACATTCTTCATGCAGCATCTTTACACAGAAGCCTGTGAACAAAGAAACTGGAACTAATCAGACCAGGTACTTCTACTAATGCCTATATAATAATACATACTGTGTTAGTAATCATTTTTATTTTTTAGTATCTGAATGTCCTCCTGCCTAATTCTTTCCATGCCTTGCTAAGCAACATATTAATTCCAGCTGGCCCATTAAAATCATTAAGTGAAAATTATTGTTACTTTTTAGAATGGGAGCTATAAACACACACATATCCCTCATCACATAATAAGCCAAGAAAAACTCAGACTTAGTTGATTTCATTTTATGTGGCCCGTTAATAACACACAGCTTCATCAAGAGCATTAGATTATAAGATTACTCCAGTACTATGTTCCCTTCTCTAGAGTTATAAAGGTGCAAAGGCAGGGGAACATGTTCTGCATGTACAAAATGTGGCTATAAAATGAGCCCCTAGAAAACATTATTCAAAAATGCCCCAAGATTCAAAGTAAAGCTTGCATCTTAATCACAACAAGTCACGGAGGCTACCGGTACCTACGTAGGTACTGTTGCTTCAAACCTTTCAAATCCGGGATCAACTTTTAGCTTTAACCTGCAACATGGGACTCACTTTCTCTCTTTATTTTCTTTCTTTTTCACACACTTTCTTCCTTGACAGTGGTCCCAAATGATTGTGGTGCCACTGGTGGTGCTAACTGCCATGGCTTATGCCTTGAGCCACTTGGGCATCCCACCAATCACCTCAAGGCCACTGCCAGCAGGGACTCATATTTTGGAGATGACCTGGAGGCTGGAGCACACTTGACAAAAGGCTATTACTGATGTTTCCTGGAGTAACTTGAGTCAAGCTGACCTTGACTGACAGAGCCTGAGTGCAATGTGCAGCCTTCCCCAAACTGGTGTCCTTTAGATGTGTTGGACTACATCTCCTATCATCCCCAGCCAGCATGCACTCCACCAGACTGTGGTACTGGATCAATAAAATAAGAAATGGGTCCTCAAACCACAGCAAAGCAAACTATTTATTATATATTTTCTTGTGCCTGTCTACTTAACTAACTATTTTAAAATCATGAATCTCCTCTTATCTTTACTGTCAGTGACATTTGGCATTCTGGATTCTTTCCCAGCCTGCAATATTCCCTTCCAAACTTCCCTGCATTTATTTTCTATTACTGTAAATTTATTTTTTCCCCACCCCGCTAGAAAGGAAATTAACTTCAGACATCACAATCAAAAATCTTTACTAAAGAAACTCTATACGTATACAAAGTTCGAGAAGAATTCTGTCCAAAGCAGGTTATATGGAAAGAATGGAAAAATTGCAGCAGAATTCACTGGTACTAACAACATATACATCTTATCAATGTAATTCTTGAAAAGCCTTCATCATTCTCCTGTGAATATAGATGTGATAAATATGTTAATGGAAGATTTTGATGGTTCAGTTTGTAAAAACCACAAAGCCAGATAGAAATTACTGTTTGCTTTTCTAAATTAAAAAAATATAAAAGCATGAATAGGGAAGTAGAAAAAAGAGAGCTGCAGATAGTGAGACACACGTGGCACTTCGACTCTCTGAGAAGACTGGTGAGAGAAGATTTCTGGATGATGATGGTGGTATGACAGGGACACCTTGCTTGTGTCCTGTACGGTCCCCTCCCACAATCATCTCTGTTCACAAGGTATTTGTAGTGCTTTAAAAGCATGCAGAACCAGCAGGGGCAGTGCTAGGTACCGAAAAGATCCAGGGCTCAGGCCCACAGGGCAAACAAAACAAAGCATAAATTTGCATATGCTAATTTACGTATGCTCTAAAGTGTGTGTGTGTGTGTGTCTTTAAAGGACCCTGTCTCCTAAAGACACCCCTATTTGTAAAAAGGATATATGGACGGAGGAGAGGAAGGCACTTGATTTCAGGAAAAAAAAAACCTCAGGCAGAAAGTTTCAGGGGGGGGAAGCAGGAGATGAAGCGCATGTGGGCAAAAAGCTCCAGGGGGATCAGATGCAACAGAGATCATCAGGGCCCCTGTCATCATCAGGCGATCACTCGCGACCGAGTAAGATTGTCTTCCAGGATAAAAAAATTACAAAAAGAAAATTTTAAAAGGAGGAATTCTAAAGAAAAATATTGTGTAGACTACGAAATCAGAGTTGGAGGGAAGAGGCGGCTGACGGCGGGGGGGCATGGGCCGCCTCCGCCCCCCGCCGCTCCTGCTCGCCCTCACTCCGTGGGGGGAGCTTAGCAGTGCGGGCGCAGCTTACTTACCGCTCCCGCCGCTGTGTCACATCACTTCCGGCGCGGCGGAAGTGACGCGACGGGACCCTGCTCCGGCGCATCCATCCTGGAACCCGCCCGCGCTGTTTTTCAAAACTGAGCGCAGGCGGAGTCCAGGATGGATGCGCCGGAGCAGCGGCGGCGGACTCGGGCAGTGGCGGTGGCCAGGTAGGACGGCGGCAGGGATGAAGGCGGGAAGCGGTCGGTTGGTCAGTGGGTGGGAAGGCGGGAAGTGGGGGGTTACGGTGGGTGAGTGCGTGGGCGGGAAGCGGCGGGTTATGGCGGGCGGGCGGGAAGCGGTGGGGTGGGTGGGCGGGAAGGCGGGAAGCGGGGGGTTATGGTGGGTGGGTGGGTGGGTGGGGTCGGTAGGCAGGAAGGCGGGAAGCGGCAGGTTACGGCGGGCGGGCGGGAAGCGGCGGGTTATGGTGGGTGGGTGCATGGGTGGGAAGTGGGAAGCGGCGGGTTACGGTGGGTGGGCGGGGCGGGAAGCAGCGGGTTACGGTGGGTGCGTGGGCGGGCGGGAAGCGGCGGGTTACGGTGGGCGGGCGGGAAGCGGCGGGTTACGGTGGGCGGGCGGGCGGGAAGCGGCGGGTTACGGTGGGTGGGTGGGTGCGTGGGCGGGAAGCGGCGGGTTATGGCGGGCGGGCGGGAAGCGGCGGGTTACGGTGGGTGGGCAGGAAGGCGGGAAGCGGCAGGTTACGGTGGGTGGGTGGGCGGGAAGCGGCAGGTTACGGTGGGTGGGTGGGCGGGAAGGCGGGAAGCGGCAGGTTACGGCGGGCGGGCGGGAAGCGGCGGGTTATGGTGGGTGGGTGGGCGGGCGGGTGGGAAGCGGCGGGTTACGGTGGGTGGGTGGGCGGGAAGCAGCGGGGGGGCTTTACCTCATCCGCCTCGCCGCCCGCTGGTCCCGTCGCGTCTATCCTGGACCCCGCCCGCGCTGTTTTTCAAAACTGAGCGTGGGCGGAGTCCAGGATGGACGCGACGGAGCGGCGGCGGCGGCCTCGAGCGGAGGCTGTGGCGGAGGCACCAGCAGCAGCAGCAGCGCGCAGGGGACCAGGTAGGATGGCGCCGGCGGGTGGGGTTATGGCAGCGGCGGGGGTTTACGGGGGCAGGGGGGACCTGCGGTGGCAGCAGGGGCAGCGGGGCGTCTTGCAGCGGGGGGCGGGGGTCCTGTGGTGGCGGCAGCGGGGTGGTCCTGCGGCGGGGGTCCTGCACCAGCAGCGGCGGCAGGGGCAGCATGAAGGAGGCGGCACAGGGGAGTCCCAGTGAGTCCGGCCCCCCAACAGGCTGAGGGACAATGAACTGGCCCCCCGTGTAAAAAGTTTGAGGACCCCTGGTGTAGACCCTAGCGATGGGTCCGTAAGTGACTGTGGAGGCCAATTCTAGATCCACACAGCTTTCCACAGTGAGGACATAGGTTACCAGATGGAAGATGGTCCTGTAAAGGATTCGTTTGACGTGCTTTTCGCTTAGCACATTTCTCCCTTTCGCCTTGCACTCAGGCTTCTTCAAAGTCCATAGAACCTTTGTGAGAGGCCAACCTCCATTTAGATCGTTCATGGGCCAGAGCTTCCCAGTTTTCGATGCTTATATTGCATTTTTTTAGATTAGCCTTAAGAACATCTTTAAACCTCTTATACTGACCACCGATATTCCGCTTTCCATCCTTGAGTTGGGAATAAAGTACGGTAACTGCTTTGGGAGACGGCAGTCAGGCATTCGAACAACATGACCGGTCCACTGAAGTTGGCGTTGAAGGATCATTTTTTCAATGCTAGTAGTCTTTGCTTCTTTCAGTACACTGACATTTGTTTGCCTATCTTCCCAAGTAATTCGCAGGATTTTCTGGAGGCAACATTGATGAAATCTTTCAAGGAGTTGGAGGTGCATGCATGCACTGGAGCGTTCATGCTATAAGCAATGTGTGGTTAGTTGATTAGAGAAATTCGAAGTCCCTAAGGAATCCTATGCATGTTTAGACAAAAAAGGCCTACAACAACTCCCAGCATTCCCCAGCCAGCATTGCACCTTAAATGAGTCTCCTGCTCATAGAAGAGCCTATCTTCCCAAGTAATTCGCAGGATTTTCCGGAGGCAACGTTGATGAAATCTTTCAAGGAGGTGGAAGTGACGTTTATAGATAGTCCATGTTTCGCAGGCATACAATAAAGTTGGTAATACAATGACTTCATAAACCAGTGTTTTGGTCTTCTTACAAATATCCCGATCCTCGAACACTATGTTTCATTCGAGAAAACGCGGCACTTGCAGAGCTCAAACGATGCTGGATTTCACTGTCAATGTTAGCTGTAACAGAAAGATAGCTGCCAAGATAGAGAAAATGATCAACATTTTCCGGTATTGCCCCGCCAAGCTGGATAGATGGCATCACCTAAGGGTTAACTTACACTTGCTGATGAAGCACTTTGGTTTTTTTGATGTTAGGTTGTAATAGCAACCCGAACGGAATCTTACTTTTGTCTAAATGTGCAGAGCATAATCTCACTATTACAAACACGCTCTTTCGACAAAATAATAAGTTTAAAACATCATGGCAGCACCCACGGTCAAAACACTGGCATCTTCTGGATTATGTAATTGTCCGTGTTAGAGATCGCCACGATGTACTTCTTACTAGGGCCATGGTGAGTGCCGACGACTGCTGGACAGACCACCGACTAATCCGGTCCACTATGGTTATCAACATTGCTCCCCAACGTAGGCTTCAAGGAAGGAAAACAAGGCTTAAAATGAACATCCACGCCCTTCAAGATCCTATTACGCAAACTCGTCTTCAATCATCTCTTAAGGAACATCTACCTACGGAACCTCCTGATAACATTGAGGACCATTGGTCTAAGCTGAAAACCTCCATTACTACAGCCTGTGAAGAAACTATTGGATATGAAACTAAGAAACATCAGGATTGGTTTGATGAAAATGATAATGAGATTAAATATATTGTGGAGGAAGGGGGGGCTGGCTGACCCACCACAACCCACCCTTTCCTACCCAAAGGACCCAAGACCCCCAGAGATCTCAAGGTACCAGACTGCCAGCCTCAGCTGTCTGCAATCCTACTTGAATCTCTGTTCAGGGACTTGCCTTTTTTACTGTAACCTGGATTTAGTTGCTGAAACCACAGAGCAATCCACAAACACCATGTGGGGTAAAAAACCAAAAGAAGGTTTATTCAAGTAGCATTTTACACAAGAATAGGGAAATGAGGGAAGGACACAAAAATGAGAGAGACGCTTTAGTACAAAGTAATAGAGCTGCAAAATAACAAAACCTACTGATTCCTTATATCTCCCAGGCACACAACTAGTTACCTGGGGGTCAGTTCTCTTCAGGGTTGGGTCCAGCACAGCCTTGTTGCCCGGGGAGACTACACACCTACCCGAAGGTCCGAGATGGGTAGCCCTCCACAAGGCTTGCCTTGCCAAAGCCCTCATTCAGCTAATTTCACCAGGAGCTACCTGAGGTCAGATCCTGAGGCCGCCCGAAGGCTTGGACTTCTGCGTGGCTTGCTGCCATTGCTCCACAGCCAGCAACCATGCTACGAACAAAGACAAAGAAACAAAACTCACACTTTGGAATATAGCTCTTTCCCCCCTCCCCTCCTCCTTTCTGCAGCTCC
This sequence comes from Shinisaurus crocodilurus, assembly GCA_021292165.1. Taxonomy (NCBI): domain Eukaryota; kingdom Metazoa; phylum Chordata; class Lepidosauria; order Squamata; family Shinisauridae; genus Shinisaurus; species Shinisaurus crocodilurus. The sequence continues at coordinate 100,119,487 of CM037879.1, read as the reverse complement.
GACGCTTCCAGCCAATCAGGATGCACTTCACCTGGCCAGGCAGGGGAGGGGGACTCATGACTCATGGCATTTGCATTTGAAAGCCGGGTCACTGTAGACTTTGGGACGCCGGCAGGGGCTATCAAGAGGAACCATACACACCCCGCCCCCCCAGCCTTTAGCTGGTTCACACATGAGGGTGTGTGTGTGTGTGTGTGTGTGTGTGTGCATGTGCATGTGCATGTGCATGTAGGAACCCCCAAACGCTATTTTTTTCACATATATAATTGACCAAAAAAGGAAAGCCTTCCAAATATGGCAAAATGATATTAACTGCGCTGCCAAGAAAAAAATCTACGCCAGTGCAAAGGCTGAGGTCCAAAGAAGAACAAGAGAACTTAAGAACGCTTGGTGGAAAAAGAAAGCTGAAGAAATTCAACAACTTGCAGAATCTCATGATGCACAGGGCTTTTTTAAGGCCACAAGGGCCATTTATGGACCAAAAACCTATGGTACAAACCCTTTACAATCAAAAGATGGCACCAAACTCTTAAAAGACAAAGAGTCTATTGCACTGCGTTGGAAAGAGCATTATTATGATCTTTTAAATCGTAAATCTAAGGTGGATAATGAGATTTTTTCGCAAATCCCGCAAAAACAAATTAGAGAGGAACTTGCAATACTCCCCACTTTGGATGAAGTTATAAAAGCCATTAATCAAATGAAGAATAACAAACCTAGTGAACCAGATGGGATTCCTGCTGAAATCTTTAAAGAAGGGCCCCCCGAACTTGTACAACATCTTCATAAACTCATCGAAAAAATCTGGATAAGAGAAGAGATCCCAGAAGACTTCAGGGATGTCATAATTATCACCCTCTTTAAGAAGGGTGATAGAACAGACTGTGGAAACTATCGGGGCATTTCTCTCTTAGCTACCGCAGGTAAAATATTTGCTAGGATTCTCGCAAACCATCTTCTATCTATCTATCTCAGAAGAGATCCTCCCTGAAACTCAATATGGTTTCCGCCCCCTCTAGAGGGACAGTAGGGCCCCTGTACCTTTATTTCATCAAGTGTCCCTAAACAGAAGGGTGATGGGGCAAATGGCCTCCCAGAGATTCAGGGCTCCAAATGAAAGATTCAGGGCTCCAGCCCTAGTGGGCCACCGCCTCTGAAAACCAGTCTGACCAGAGATGGCAGTGGGGCAAAAGGAATGTCTTCCATCTCAAGCCTTTTCAGACATGATATATAAACTGCACCACCCCTGCACCCCCTACAGCCGTGCTCATCTTTGTTCAACCTCTTGTCACTTCTCTTCACAGGTTCTGGGCAGTGCTATCCCCATTTTCCAGAGGTCATAAAGCCCCTCTATCTGCAACAAAATGGCTTTTCTTCCCAATCAGCTTGTTGCAAACAGCTTTTACTTGTCGTTTGGCACTAGATCAGGGGTGCAGAACCTCAGGCCTGTGGGCAAATCTGGCCCTCTGGGGTCCTCAATCTGGCCCTCTGAGGTTTCTCACATGGCCACACCCCCTGTCCCCAGACCACCAATTGTCCCAGCTTTTGTGCAGTTTTTTTCTCATTCTAAAATATTTAAATGCTTCTCCTGAGGCAGTGACGGCGAACCTATGGCACACGTGCCACAGCTGGCATGCAGGGACCTCTCTGTGGGCATGCGAGAGGAGCGAGATCAGGCAGGGGTCCCGGGTGCCTCCTGCCACAAAGATTCCCCTAAGGGGCGGGAGAGCAAGCAGGGCGAGGCGGGGAGGGCAGCTGCTGCTTTAAATGCTCGGTCGGCTCCTCTTCGCCTCGCACGCTTGCTCTGCGTCCTCCTCTCTGTGCCCTTCTCCTCCTCCTCTAGCCTTGCCTGCCTGCCTGTGAAGGGGTGGCTGGACTGCCACTTTAAATGCTCGTCCCGCACTCCCGCGCCCTCTCCTCCTCCAGCCTTGCCTGCCTGCCTGCCTGCGAAGGAGTGGCTGGGCTGCCGCTTTAAATGCTCAGTCCCGCGGTCGCATTCGCTCCTCCTCCTCCAGCGTTGCCTGCCTGCGAAGGTGTGGTTGGGCTGCCGCTTTAAATGCTTGGTCCCGCGCCCTCCTCCAGCGTTGCCTGCCTGCCTGTGAAGGAGTAGCTGGGCTGCCGCTTTAAATGCTCGGTCCCGCGCTCGGTCCCGCGCTCGGTCCTCCTCCTCCTCCTCCTCCTCCAGCATTGCCTGCCTGCCTGCGCAGGGGTGGCTGGGCTGCCTCTTTAAATGCTCGGTCCCCCACGCTCACACGCATCTTCCTCCTCCTCCAGCGTTGCCTGCCTGCCTATGAAGGAGTGGCTGGGCTGCCTCTTTAAATGCTCAGTCCCCCGCACTCGCGCACAGTGCACCCTCCTCCTCCTCCTCCTCCTCCTCCTCCGCCAGCGTTGCCTGCCTGCCTGCCTACGAAGGAGTGGCTGGGCTTCCTCTTTAAATGCTCGGTCCCCCGCACTCGCACACTCGCGCGCCCTCCTCCTCCTCCTCCTCCTCCTCCTCCTCCTCCTCCTCCTCCTCCTCCTCCTCCTCCAGCGTTGCCTGCCTGCGCAGAGGTGGCTGGGCTGCCTCTTTAAATGCTCGGTCCCCGTCCCCCCCCCCCGTGCTCGTGCGCCCTCCTCCTCCTCCTCCAACCTTGCCTGCCTGCCTGATCTCCAAAGCAATCAGCAGGACAGCAGGTAGGATTCATCTCATGATCAATTGTTGGAACTGATGAAATTATTTATGTATTTATCTATCATTGATTTATCTATCAATTTACTAGTATATAGGAAATTTATCTATGGGCTTTATGAACATTATTTATACATTTATTTATACATTAATTATAAACCACTCATCATTTTTAGCATAAATAAGAACTATAAACCTTCTACAGCCTGAAAAATTGGACAAATGTAAGGAAAGGGTCTACATGGGTTTTTTTTTTTATCAAACAAATCATTTTTATCATCAGGATTATCCTCTCCTTTATCATTATTTTTATCATTATGAATATTATATTTATTGTTTATTATATTAATTATTTATTTTATCATATATTTATTTTCTTTATGGAATCATGAATTGATACATTATGTCCTTCATCAGCTGCCACGTGATCAATTGATACTCATATTCTTAAAATTAAAATGAAAGCTGAGCTTTAAATTAATTTTAATTTCATTACAAACTATATAGCATCTGTTCCATCGACTGATTGCAGTAATTCATGTATTTATGCACTATTCCTAATATCCTGAATTTGATACAGTGGATCCCACTAATAATTTAATCAATTTATTTATTTATCAATCCCAGCCTCATACACATTAATTGTGCAAAAGCATGCCCAATGCAAACTTTTACCTAATGCAGTGTTTGCAGTCCAAGACATAAAGGTTGTTTAAAATGTGTTAAGCACGTTTAGTTTTCTTGTTTATCTTGCTCATCCTAGTACAGGTTGACTTTTATTTATTTATTTATTTATTTATTTATTTATTATATTTATACCCCGCCTTTTTTCCTGCAAAGAACCCAAGGCGGCTTACATAATCCTCCTCCTCCTCCTCCTCCTCATCTTATCCTCACAACAACCCTGTGAGGTAGGTTAGGCTGAGAGGCAGTGACTAGCCCAAAGTCACCCAGTGAGTTTAATGGCCGAGCGAGGACTAGAACCCGGATCTCCTGAGTCCCAGTCCAGCACTCTCACCACTACGCCACACTGACTTTTACTTTTACTAATCCGACACCTGTAGAAGCAGGGAAAGGACCTGGAGTAAAGCTTGCCCCATACAATTTCAGTCTGGCATATAATCATATTACAAGTTGAGAATCCCTTATCCAAAAATACATGCGCCTAATTATTTAAAAAGTTTGTATAAATTACCTTCAGGCTATGTGTACAATGTAGTACTATTAAAAAAAATTGAGTTGATGTTTTTTTCAATAAAAAAACTGTTTGTATCATTGAAAGCTCTGTTATTGTGTTTTTCTTTTAAGACAAAAGATGTTAATTAGTTCGGACAATTGTATGACTTGTTTTTACTAAACTAAAACCTCGGTATTCAGGTTTAACTGCAGTGTTGGCACTTTGAAATAAATAAGTTGGTTTTGTGTTGCAGTTTGGGCACTCTGGCTCAAAAAAGGTTCGCCATCACTGTCCTAAGGCATAGTTACTGGCATTAAAAACTTTAAGCTAAAATATCCTTGTATTTTTGATATTTTGGCGCCACCCTTTTGCTTTTGGCCTGCCCCGTTTTGCCTTCAGTTCCTCCCACCACTGGAATGTGGCCCCCAAGAGTTTCTCCAAAATGGAATTGGGATCTCATGACGTTCAACACTCCTGCACTATATGGTGATTAAAAATTGTGGAACTGCATTCTGTGTCACAATCCTTCATTATTTAAAAAATGCCATTCCATAAAAAGTGTGGTCCATGTATTTACCTCTTTGGCCAATCACCATGTCACAATCCAGCAGAGATGATTTTGTGGCACAACAAATAAATCATAAAGGTCTGTCAGAAGAAACAACATTCCCATCTTCCCCTTTTGCTCTTTGCAATTATACTCACTTGTACTAATTCAATCATTTTCCTGTTGAATGCACAATTCTTTTCCAGTACCAGGACACATATATTCCTCTCTGTTTTAATACCTCCCTTGTGCATTTCTGACAGGAAGAGTCTTTTATCTGAAAGGTGGACTGCCGTGGAGTCTTTTTATACCTAGTTTTAAAGGAACATCCAAACTACAATTCATACATCTGTACAATCCCCCTGCTGTTTCAAGGAAGACCTTCTGACTTTTATGCCAGGAAGTATTTTACTGCTTGGGATTTGCCGATAAACTAGAAGATAATTTTCAGGCCATTTTGAAGTCATATACAGTTTCCTGATATGTACAGTCTGAAAACAGCTGCCGCAGAGCTATCCAACCTACACAATTAATAGGCATCTTTTAGCAGCAGCTCCTGAAGATCAACAATAATATTCTTACACACTCCCCACTTCCCCATGCAGTGAAAAGTTCTAGGGACATCACTACTTGGGTTTTGGTTTTCTTTGGAGGAGACAGCACTAAAGAGAGAGGGTATTTTTCTAATATCTGTTTATTTACAAAGTTACAGGTAGAGCACAGGTGGAAGCAAACAGTATGCACTTTCCTACCAGGCAGCAGTTCTAGTCCCCCACATGATATTCCCAGAAAGAGATACTTGAATGCATGTGCGCGCATACACGTGCACACACACTATGCCTTCAGCTCAGTTCTCTCTCTCTCTCTCTGCTTTGTGTCCCTCTGTCTGTTTTCCAAAACACTGCTATCTCTTCCATCAGTTCCCACCCCTTAGCAAGTTCTCAGAGGGGTAGCCGTGTTAGTCTGTTGCAGCAAAAACAACAAAGAATGGTGTGGAACCTTAAACTAACACATATATTATGGCATAAACTTTTGTGAACTAGAGTCCACTGCATGGGATGCTCGGCAAGGTGCCACAAGACTCTTTGTTGTTTTTCCATGTTCTTCTAATAGCCTCTCCCATTCAGAACACTCAAGAGAGATCTCCAGCTATTTCTTAACTATTAGTTCCCATTGAGAAACATCTACCAGCTATTTGGGGCCATTAACCAGCGATCTGCCTGACAAAAGGAATGGCAGGAATAGCTGGCCTGCAGCCATAGCAATATTAACAATGGATAGCTATCACAAACAAGGAAACCATCTGGTATAAGAAACATTCTCTGAACAGCTAGTCCATTTTCTGTTGTGTGGAGACAATACATTTCCTAATTTTAGCTGCCTCTCTATAGCCCTATCCTAGGAAGATACTTTCCACCTGGCCCCTTTACTCACATAAATACTGTTTCCAGGGCAATATTTTGATTTATTTCCATGGGGGAGTCTGTAGAGCGTGGTCCCCACCTTTTTTTCATGGTAAGGCAAAGAACCGTCAAATGCATAAATTGCATGGGTAAAGAAAAAACATGAAAAAAATACAATTCTTTTTGTATTTCTATTGTTGTACTTGCTCACCTGCCCTTCCTCTCTCTGGATGTTGGTGGAAATAGGGCCCAACAGGGAGCAGGTGAGTGAGCGGATTTATCATTTGACTAGCCAGCTTTGTATCAGAAAGGAGAATACACTTTATTTATTTATTTTACTTTATTTATACCCCGCCTTTCTTCCTGCAAGGAACCCAAGGCGGCTTACATAATCCTCCTCTCCATGTTATCCTCACAACAATCCTGTGAGGTAGGTTAGGCTGAGAGTCAGTGACTGGCCCAAAGTCATCCAGTGAGTTTCATGGCTGAGCGGGGACTAGAACCCGGATCTCCTGAGTCCCAGTCCAACACTCTCACCACTATGCCACACTGGCTCTCTGTTCTGCTGGAGACAGCTAAAAATAGTTCTGCAACAGCCACAGAAGCAAGTGAAATGAAATTCATTCACAGTCTCTCTCTCTCTCTCCCTTTTGCTCCCCTCCCCCTTTACCTTCTTTTTGTGTGTATGTGCAAAATTTATCTCTCTTTCCTCCCCCCCCACACCCCATTTCCTCTCCTGCAAGCTCCTCTTCCCCCCCCCTCTCCAATTTCTACTTTCGCGTGCATGCAAAATTCTGGTTTATTTTTTGCTTCTGATATTATTATTAAATAAAAAATTATTATTTTTTTGTTCCCCCAGCTCCCTTCCTCCCCCCCCACTCCTTTTATCATTCTCCCTGGCTAGTGGGGGGGGGCTCCTCAGCTTGGGGAGAGTTCTCTGGTTACCCCCCCTCTCTTTCTCCCTCCCTCCCTCCCCCCACCCACCTCCTCCAGCGCTGCCGCGGCCGCCACCATCCCTCCCTAACCACCCCCCTCTTCTCCCTTATCGCCCCATGTGCTGTATGAGAAAGCAGCTTAGAAACAGCATAAGGCACGGGCAAGCAGCGGCAGCAGCAGCAGCAGCAGCAGGAGAAGAACGGCGAAAAGAAGGAGAGATGAAGCCGCAGCGGGGAAAGAAAAGGAGGAGGGGGAGAGAGAGAGAGAGAGAGAGAGAGAGAAGGGGGAAAGAAAGACAGAAAGAGAAAGCAAGCCTGGGGACAACAAAAACATTAGAAGAGACCGGCACACGGAGAGAGAAAGAAGCGAAGCAGAGGGGGAAAAACCAGGGAGGCTTCTGATTTGGTGTGGTTTCTGCACCCCATTTAGCCTCCCCTCACCCCTGGACGCTCCCAGCCCAACAACAGCTCAATCCACCCAGCCTCCTCCAACTCGTTCTTGCAGAGCAGAGATCTGCAGCAGCAGCAGCAGGAGAAGAACGGCGAAAAGAAGGAGAGATGAAGCCGCAGCGGGGAAAGAAAAGGAGGAGGGGGAGAGAGAGGGAGAGAGAGAGAGAGAGAGAGAGAGAGAGAGAGAGAAGGGGGAAAGAAAGACAGAAAGAGAAAGCAAGCCTGGGGACAACAAAAACATTAGAAGAGACCGGCACACGGAGAGAGAAAGAAGCGAAGCAGAGGGGGAAAAACCAGGGAGGCTTCTGATTTGGTGTGGTTTCTGCACCCCATTTAGCCTCCCCTCACCCCTGGACGCTCCCAGCCCAACAACAGCTCAATCCACCCAGCCTCCTCCAACTCGTTCTTGCAGAGCAGAGATCTGCAGCAGCAGCAGCAGGAGAAGAACGGCGAAAAGAAGGAGAGATGAAGCCGCAGCGGGGATAGAAAAGGAGGAGGGGGAGAGAGAGGGAGAGAGAGAGAGAGAGAGAGAGAGAGAGAGAAGGGGGAAAGAAAGACAGAAAGAGAAAGCAAGCCTGGGGACAACAAAAACATTAGAAGAGACCGGCACACGGAGAGAGAAAGAAGCGAAGCAGAGGGGGAAAAACCAGGGAGGCTTCTGATTTGGTGTGGTTTCTGCACCCCATTTAGCCTCCCCTCACCCCTGGACGCTCCCAGCCCAACAACAGCTCAATCCACCCAGCCTCCTCCAACTCGTTCTTGCAGAGCAGAGATCTGCAGCAGCAGCAGCAGGAGAAGAACGGCGAAAAGAAGGAGAGATGAAGCCGCAGCGGGGAAAGAAAAGGAGGAGGGGGAGAGAGAGGGAGAGAGAGAGAGAGAGAGAGAGAGAAGGGGGAAAGAAAGACAGAAAGAGAAAGCAAGCCTGGGGACAACAAAAACATTAGAAGAGACCGGCACACGGAGAGAGAAAGAAGCGAAGCAGAGGGGGAAAAACCAGGGAGGCTTCTGATTTGGTGTGGTTTCTGCACCCCATTTAGCCTCCCCTCACCCCTGGACGCTCCCAGCCCAACAACAGCTCAATCCACCCAGCCTCCTCCAACTCGTTCTTGCAGAGCAGAGATCTGCAGCAGCAGCAGCAGGAGAAGAACGGCGAAAAGAAGGAGAGATGAAGCCGCAGCGGGGAAAGAAAAGGAGGAGGGGGAGAGAGAGGGAGAGAGAGAGAGAGAGAGAGAGAGAGAGAAGGGGGAAAGAAAGACAGAAAGAGAAAGCAAGCCTGGGGACAACAAAAACATTAGAAGAGACCGGCACACGGAGAGAGAAAGAAGCGAAGCAGAGGGGGAAAAACCAGGAGGCTTCTGATTTGGTGTGGTTTCTGCACCCCATTTAGCCTCCCCTCACCCCTGGACGCTCCCAGCCCAACAACAGCTCAATCCACCCAGCCTCCTCCAACTCGTTCTTGCAGAGCAGAGATCTGCAGCAGCAGCAGCAGCAGCAGCAGCAGCGTGTTGCAGGCAACTGTCTGCAGGCAGCGGCTCCTTCTCAAGACTCGCATGCCTGTTACCCACAAAGCACCACGTGTGGGTGTGCGCGCGCGCTCTCTCCTGTAGCAAAATACCAACCCCTCCCTCCCCTCCCTCCTTCCAGTATAGTAGTTCCAGCCAACAGCGAAGGGGCACAGGAACGCTACTCGCTTCCACCCTGGCTGGCGACCCCCCAGGAAACACGTCGCGACCCCCTTGGGGGTCGCGACCCCCAGGTTGGAGAACGTTGCTGTAGAGGAAAGCTGCTCTTCCCAGTGTAGCACTTTTAGTGCAAAATTGGAGGTAAGGGGGGGAAATGGAAGACTGTTAAAATAAGCACAGTACAGTGTGGGAAAAACTGAGCACATCTCATATCCAGTCAAGTGAACAGTGATAATGTCCATGTTATCTTCTCCATCTACCATGCAAACTGGTTTTACAGAGCTAATGTCCATTTGCTGATGTGACTAATATAAAATTATATATGTAATAAAGCAATTCTATCATTGTGGATAACTTAGGGCTGATCTACATGTAATGTTCTGCATATAGAGGCTGCTAAATACGCTTCTACATGGCAAGGGATGCACATTCATGGCTAGAGCATCTAGAAGAATAGCTTACCACTGTTATCACACACGGAGTTTCCATACTACCTGTACACATTCCTGGCAGTGGCTGGTCATGGTATGGCAATGCTCATGGCAGAAATCCTAGGTACATGATGCAGCACCCTTGCTGAAGCTAAGCAGGACTGGGTCTAGTAACTCTCTGGATGGGATCCCAGGATGGGATGCTGGATACTAGGAACCCTATGCACACTGCCTTGAGTTCCATGGAAGAAAGGCAAGATGTTAAAATTAATGAATAAATACCTATGTGGCAAGCTGCTTTAAAAGTCTGAACATGACAGCCACAGGCATAGGTCACTACATGGAGGGTGAGATGTTTACAGTGACTTGAAATGGTCCAAGATGTTTTGGAGTTGGAAACAAGAAGCTCTAATGGTGTGTCCCATTCTATGGTCCATTGAGACTCACAGGGGAAGCTGGGAGCGAGATCAAGGCAGGAAGGCAGATCAAGACAGGAAGAAAGTAGGACCTTGGATAGCTCCAAGAGTGTCCTTCTGGCTGAAACTCTTTCCTACTGTCTCTAGGACAATAGGATAGAAGAACTTTTCCTCAGCAGTTAGCTAAAGTCAATTGAAGCCTTACCTAGGCAGGGAAGACTTGTACTGTGGTCAGCTCCACCCCTCCTGGAGGAGCTGACTGGATTGTTAAAGGGCCCTCACCTGATTTTATAGCCTGAGACTTCTGCAAGATTGTGGAGATGGAGGTTTTCCTGAGCACTCATCTTCTGAGCCAGAGGATGATGGCAAGGCTGTGTCCTCTGACCAGGAGGGCCCTGAATAAGGCACTGACTGTCCTACCACTGAGGATGTAGCCTGTGTGTCTTGCCAAGGGGCAAAAGGGAGGGGGCTTCTGAGATTTATATAAGTATAAAACTACATAGTTTCACCTGGCACCTTAATTTCATAGAATTTCATAGATCATAGAGTTGGAAGGAGCCTACAAGGCTATCGAGTCCAACCCCCTGCTCAATGCAGGAAACTAGAGGAGGGGTCTCCCATCCAAGTAATAACCAGGCCTGACCCTGCTTAGCTTTCCACACTCAGACAAGCTGAGCCAGCGTAAGCCTAGAAAGGGGGAGATGATTAATCATCTTGGAAAGGAGGCCAAGGTCCAGTATGCACTAGATGTGTCCAAGGCCAACCATTAAGCCTTGCGCCTGGTAATTGTTCCAAGGATGAAGCTCCTGACCTCCCTAAAGCTCCCATGCCAGGTGCTAATCTAAACAGTCCCTGACACAGTGATTTAAACAGATGAACACTGAAGTGAAAGACAAGATAACAGAACTTTACATTAGCAGAAAGAAATTAAGAGGAAGGAATTTCAGGCTTGGTCTGCAACTGAACACGAATGGGGCTAGCACAAAGTGGAGGGACTGTGGCACACCACTAAACTCCTCGGGATACAATAATCTTCCGCGATGCCACTACACTGTGCCTTGTCCTCATCAGAATCCTCTGCTCCATGTTGGAAGGCCCATGGGCTTGAGGTCATATAACATGGTCCTCCCATGGTGGTAAAAAGATAATGATAAATAAAATATAGGACAGTTTGCTGTTCTTTAATGGTATTCTGCCACCTGAAGTGGACTGCCCACAAGGGCACTGGTTAGGAAGCCACAGTTACACAGAGTAGCCCACAGAAACATGGTATTTATGTAAATATAGCTTAACAAATGCGTACGGGAGAATTGGTGGAAATATTTCTGAAGTTCACCACAGTTCCCTTCTCAAATATAATGCTGCAGAGAAAGGATGAATTGTAGTTACAAGGATGCTGGGCATAAGAGAATTGCCAGTATAAAATCAAAGAGATCCATGTTTCCTGCAGGGAATTAATAACAGATGTAAAAAGAGCTGATAATCAAATGAATGCAACTGAAACAGGCTTAAATGAACATTTAGATAATGTTAACTGATGCAGCAATGAGTCTCAAGACATTTGACAAACTGGAGGTAATTTGAATTGCAAAATTAAAAGGATGCCCGGAAGGGATACAAAAGAGTACTATTTAAAAATATTTAAAGAAAATACTTAGAAGAGTGCTCTTGAGGAAGAAGTAGTAAATGTCTGTATAGCACTTAGGCATGATGCTGACAATATCTATAGCTAGCTGTGGAATTTTGCTTCAGGGGTGTGATTGTCCAGCTACTCCAGTGTCAGGACAATAAAGATTTAATGAGGATTACAAAAGAACAGGCAGATAATATTTTAAAGATCAGCCTTTACTTGTGGTTAAAAAGGAAGAAGAAAGAATAGAATACTAAAGACTCAAGATAAAGAGACAGAGATAACTCTATGAAGGTCATACATCCAGGCTTATCAAACAGCATCCTTTTCATCTTAATCCAGACACAGGTATAACAATTGTTTTATTATATATTTTAGGATTAATTTTATTGTCTTATTTATAAACTGCCCTGGAAACATTTTTTTAATTAAAGGGCAGTGTATAAACTCTTAAAATGCATACATACATACATACATACATCTTTGTTCCACTGTGGAATTATTATCATAGCAGCCTGGGGAAATGGAGATGAGAGAGGTCCAGATGGCCCTCTTGCATGTGTGCATTCACAGTGAGGGGCAAATGAAGGAGCAATGGGGTATGTACTTGTAGCCTCTCTCATGGGAGATCCCCCCCTCACTCAAGAGTGTAGTTTACATAGCTAATTGGCTTGAGATAATGGTGCTTCTAAATGGAGGGTTCCTAGACAGTGTTCAAAAAACACAGTATTCTGTCTTTTCTTCTTTAACAGTTTTATTGCTGTTGTGGAAAATAAAATGATAGGGGGAAAACACCATAGCATTACAAGTTGAAGACAAGGAAGTCTGGGGCTGGGCCCTCTGTAAAATTCCAAGAATGAGGCAAAGTGATTGCATGACAAAAGCCTCATCTGGAAGATACCCACCACTTAATTTCATTCTAATTATTTGGGGCTTCTGTGGGAATTGTATTGCATTTTATTATTAGTTCTTCTTTTTGTACTTTTGTAATGTTTTATTTTTGTATTTGGTATGTATATATATATATATATATATATATTACTGTTTTTAGATCATACACCACTTTGGTTTCCTTTGATAAAGAGAAAAAGGGTATAATAAATGATTAAAATACAATACAAGAAATTCTCTGAAAGTGAAAAGAATTGCTCCTGGACTTAATCAAGAATTGCTCCTGGAGAAATGAAGGCTCCACTCTAGGGGCAAATGGGATTCCCCTCCCCTTGCCCCAAGAAAGAAGAAAAATGCGTTTAAAGCTTTAATTACATTAAAATAATCAGTAAAGTATTTATGTGTGAGCTACGCTAAATCACTGATGGATTAATCCTGGTTTTCTTTGGGTTGTCCAGACCCACCGCTCCTCTCTCATGTCTGAGTGTCTCGTTTCATGGGGGCTTTTCACTCAGGCCTCTCTGATCATGGCATGGCAAGGGGGTGGGAGCTGCAGACTGGAGACTCGCATGAGGAGGCTCCCTGGCTCCAGTCCTTTCAGTACAGGGAGAGCTGAATTGCTATTTTCACTACTGGGCCCCTCTTCGCAGGGAATTCGCAAAGCTTTCAGCTGAGGCTGCCAGCTGCTGTAAGGTAATTTCCAGCCAGTCACATAAATCCAGTGAGCCTTCAGTAGGGCCCCTCAGATACCATTTTCCTCCAACTGGCTGACTTTTCTCTATTAGGTCAGGGCCATATAGGAACCAATTGCCATATTAGGAAGAAAAGGCACACCTCCAAGAGCAGATTCTCCCTCCCTTTGCAAGTGGCCTGGTTCCTCTAAGACAGCGGTCCCCAACCTTTTGGGGACCAGGGACCGGGTCCCGTGGAATAAATTTTTCCATGGACCGGGGGGGTCGCCCACCACTCACCTGCTGTGCGGTCCGGGCGGCAGCGCCGGAGAACCAGGGAGTGACGCAACAGGAGACCCATCGTGTCACTTCTGGCTTTACGAAAATGCTCATCAGAGAGGCAAGCAGAGGGACGAGCGGTGGGGGGTGCTTGCCGGAGCTTGTGAGCACCCCAAGAGCCAGGACGGGGTGCTTGTTGCGTGGCGCAGCGGCGCAGCGGCACAGCCGCTGGGCGCAGTGCGCACCACCTGCCGGGATGCGCCGCAAGCACCCTATCTGGCTCTCGGGGTGCTCGCGAGCTCCGGCGAGCACCCCCCCGCTCATCCCTCTGCTCGCCTCCCCGACGAGCATTTTTGTAAAACTGGGCAGCGTGGCGGCCAGGAAGCGTGGCAGGTTGGGCAGCGCGCAGCCCAGTTCTTAATAGGCCACGGACCGGTACCAGTCCACGGCCCAGGGGTTGGGGACCCCTGCTCTAAGAGGCCCAGGTGGTGTAAAAAGGTAGCCTGTCCTAGCAGGCTTTTATATTCAAATTTGTACCCCCTTGCCCCCTCCCACCCTTCAAGGAATTATGTTCAAATTTGTGTCCCTTCCCTCCAAGGAGCTCCAAGTGGCAGCCATGTCAATCCCTCAACCCCTTTTATCCTTGTAAAAACCTTGTGGTTAAGGTGTGAGATAGCGAGTAGCCTAAGGTCACCCAAGGATCTAGCTAAGTGGCTATGTAGGACTCTGAAGTGTTTAATATTAATTCATTCTTGATAGGGTGTGTTTTTTAAAGCATGAATGTTCTTAAAAGTATACTTTTGTGTAGTTCTGCTAGGGTTGCCACCCCACCAGGATTGGCCTGGAGTCTCCAGGAATCAGCATTAATCTCCAGGATATGGTTGAAAGCAATCCTGAAGATTTTAGCAGTTTGGTATTGTAAAGTATTTTGGGCAGGAGAAGGAAATCTCCAGGCATAATTTCAGGCAGAGTTGGCAACTCTATTCTGCACTAGGGTCCTGGGAGGGTTGTGCTCTGTATTGTCTTTGTATTGTTGCCTCACACAGCCCCCAATATGGAGATAGTTTACTGTACTGTCTGGTACTGAAAGGCTTTGAGCATGAGTAGAGTGCACAGTAGAAATGTGTCTGTATGTTATATTTGTTTCACAGGAGAGACTTCATCTTTAGGAAATATGGAAATTGGTATTCAGTTTGGAGAATAAAATAGTATTTATATCATTATAAATTAGTATTATATAATACCAACTTATGATTATATATAATAATATAAGTACTATATATAATTATAAATTAGTATTTATAATGTATTTATATAATAAGTATTATATAAGTAATTCACTGCTACAATTTCATTCACCATGATAAAAGTAGTTTAACATAGGTTACTTGGGGAAATGGAGTAAAGTGATGTCAGGTTGGCTAGATATTAAGTGCATGCAGACACTGTAGCTTTGATTCTTTTATGTAAGGGGATAGCCCCTCCTTCATCTTTTTTGGGATTTAACAATCCCAAAGTTATGTTCTAGACTGGCTTTGAGGTGCCTAACTGTATATACAAAAAATGTAAATAAACAAGCGATAAGTATTGGATCTAGTGCAGGGCTCTCCAACCTTGAGTCCCCAGATGTTTCTGGCCTACAGCTCCCAGCATACCCAGCCAGCTGGGTATGCTGGGAACTGTAGGCCAGAAACATCTGGGGACCCAAGGTTGGAGAGCCCTGATCTTGTGTGATAATGGGGCAAGTATGTCATTTGTAGGTTAATACTTTTGAAAAATACTTTACAGGGGGAAGTGCCAGTGATGGGCTTTTGTTTGGCATACAATGTTTATTCCAGTGTTTCTCAATCTGTGGGTTGGAGGACCCACCAGTGGATCTTAGCTGACCTTCGGGTGGGTCTCAGTGCTGCAGACTGCCCAGCGCCTCTTTGCTTGACTGCCCTGTGCCATGGCCACACCATGGCCACACTGCATAGGCAGGTGTGGCATTGGGAGTTGGCTAGACAGCAAGGCTAATATTTTTTATAATAATAATAATAATTTTTTTTTAAAAAAAAATGGGAATAAAGAGGAATGAGATAAGAGAGAGAAGCTGATATAGGAAGAAGTGAATGTAAAAGCAGCAGGAGGGGGGATGAAAAAAAATGGCTATTTGGGATAGGGTACAAGTTAAGTGTGAAAAGAGAACAGAAGAAATTACAGGAAATGGGTAAGAAGACTTTGACAGGCATGTGGGGAGGGGATAAAAACAATAGAAAATGAACAGTTTTCTCTACTTAGAGCAGTGGTTCCTAACCTTTTTGGGTTGGTGGGCACATTCAGAATTTTGATAACATCATGGGTACTCTCATAAAATGGCTGTCATTGGGGGCATGGCCAGTCAAGAAACAGTCATTTCCCAGAAGGCAAACTGGTGAGCCTAACAGAAAAGTAACTAGCCTAAGAACCTAAGTGCTAAACAGAGATGGTGGCTCTGAGCTCCAAATGAAAAAAACAACACACGACCCACTCTTTTGAACTCAAATAAAGATTTTGAACCCAAATGAAGGACAGCACTTTGCTTTGCAACATGGCAATCTCCCAGTTTTTTTTTTTAAAAAAACAATTTAAAATAATCTTAAGAAATAAAATAAAAAACCAGGAAAAGCAGGTAGCCTGGTGGGTGCCAAGGTAAGTGCCCATGAACACACCCAGACTTTGAGCATCTGGATCAGAAATTCTTCCTGAAATGAGGAGGCTGAGTAATAATACCTCCAGAGCCAATGTCTGTATTTAACTTGAGGAAAGCTGAACTATGGAACTCCCTGCTACAAGGAAATAGCTGTGGCAAAGAATGTAGCAATGTTCAAGGAAGGATTAGATATCAGTATAAAATATCAGTAATTGCCAGCTGATTGTGCCAAATCCCACCTCCATCTTTCACCAGTTTTTAATGGCTTTGGCCCTACAACATCATTTTGTGACTGGTGGGCCTCAATCATTTTTAACTCTCTCAAGTGGGCCTGGGGTAGAAACTTAGAGAACCCCTGGTTTATCCAAAAGTGTGCATACACACAAAAAAACAGTACATGTGTTGTATATGTGCACTACTACAACTGTTGTAACCTGCACGCTTTGCACAAGCAAAAGAAAGAAATTGGCCCCATCAACTCCAAACCTCATCAGCCACCACTGTCCTGGCCTGCCTCACAGGTAGGCAGGGAAGATGTCAGGATCAACTGGCAGATTTCTAAATGTTTTTTAAGTAGATTAGTAAGGCAAATGCTGGCTCCAGGTTTTGGAGGGCCCTTGGGCAAGACACCCTCAATGGGCCCAGTGAGCCTACCTTTGCATTACCATTGTCACCAGCTGCTATTGCTCCTCATGTTCTGTCTCATCATTGCTACCACTTGCTTGCTTAAGAGGCAGAGAGCCACTGAGCAAGCAGGCAATGGCATGTACTGCTCCTCCTTCTTACCACCGTTGTCGTCTGGACTAGAGTGAGAGAGGCAGATAAAATGGCAGGTTGCAATGGTGAAGAGGAGGAGCAAGTCCAGGAACTCTTGTCTGTGGGCCCCTGCTGGGGTGTGGGCCCTCTGCAGGTGCCTCACCATGCCTACCCTTGATGCCAGCCCTGAGCAAGGGTTTCTGACTTGCAATTGTTTAACAAAAGCAACTACAAAAAAAGCACTCCCCCACACACCTCCCAATTAGGCTACTGAAACTAAGAAAGCCTAGAGGAAACCCAGAAGTGGATTTCAGTGTGAAAGAACGGTGAGCTCACTTCTGGGAGTAAAAACAAATTCATGCGCTGAGCATGTGCTCAGAAGTATCCCACTCCTGAATTCTAAGTGGATATTAACTGCCCCCCACCCTGAGTCACTGTTTTACTCTTGGTTCTGGTTGGTGGACATTGGGGTTCTAGTAAAAAAAAGAAAAGGAAAAAAAGAAATTTCCACAAACCTAATGCCTGCCCACCACAGTTCTACTAACCTACCCTAGTAGTCTCCACAGGTATAGAACCCTGCTGTCCAGGATGCTATTAAAGGAGTCCTTTGACCACTGCCAAATCTCCAGACAGGGAGGGACTAGATGGAGTTGGAAGATGCTGACTAGCACAAGGGCTTTAGTGGTATGAGATGTCTTTCTTTTTTTCTTTTTCTTACTGCCCTTCTTCCAAGAACTCATGACAGACTACATAGTTTGGTCCTTCACCACCCTTTAAGGTTGCAGCAACCCTGTGGGTATGTTAGGCTGAGAGATAGTGACTAGCCCAAGGTCATTCAGTGAGTTATGCGGCTGACCTGGAATTTTAGCCCTGGTGTTTTGTATGTAGCCAGCCTAAAAGCAACTCACAGGAGCCAAACAGCCATGATAAGTACGGTATCATCTTTACTGAACGGGCAGTCAAAACAGGAAACAGGAAGTAAAACTGCAAAAGTAGGGGAAAAGTTAAAGCAACAGTAAGTACGTCACAACTGGCTCTCATATTTACCCAGAGCCCAATGTTATATATTATTATTTATTATAGAGGAATTCTGCCTGCAGGAATCAGGTCTATAGCCGAACATCTAGAATCATACAATCATAGGTAGAGTTGGAAGGGGCCTACAAGGCCATCGAGTCCAACCCCCTGCTCAATGCAGGAATCCAGGTCAAAGCATCCCTGACAGATGGCCGGCCAGCTTCACCTTGAATGCCTCCAGAGTGGGAGAGCTCACCACCTCCCTAGGTAATTGGTTCCATTGTCTTATTGTTCTAACAGTCAGGAAATTTTTCCTGATGTTCAGGTGGAATCTGGGTTCCTGTAACTTGAACCCATTATTCCGTGTCCTGCAAACTGGGATGACCGAGAAAAGATCCTGGCCCTCCTCTGTGTGACAACCCTTCAAGTACTGGAAGAGTGCAATCATATCTCCCCTCAGTCTCCTCTTCTGAAGGCTAAACATGCCCAGTTCTTTCAGTCTCTCCTCATAGGACCTTGTTTCCAGCCCCTTTATCATCTGTTGCCCTCCTCTGAACCTTCTAGAGGTTGAAGAACCTGGGATTCTTATGCTTGAGTGCTGGCAGCAGAAAGGGTCTGTAGAGATCAGACTCTTTCTCCTTCAGCCTCTCAACCTGAGCAACAACGGCTCCTTTGTATATTCTGACCCAGACATATTAGAAGTATTTGTTCTGCTCCTTGAAAGCCTGATCTCCCCTGTTCACATGTACAGTGAATGCTCAGAGAGGAAGTCATGATTACCCACTGGTCCCATCCTGAGAGCACACATATTCAATAGAGTCTGTAAACAAACCTTATGTACATACAAAGACTTTGTACACACAATGCATAGAGCCTCTTCACAAGATTTAATGGATGTGTATAGGTCAAAGGAAGGGCCAGTGAGCGCAATATGGCAACTCTGACCCAGGCGAGTAGAGCAGAGCTGTGTAGTTCTGCTTCATTTGCCCCCAAAACCATTTTAAACTTCCTTACTAAGGTGTTTGTTTGTTTTTTGTCAGTGTTGCCTAATGCAGAATGTGAAGGACTGCCAACCGGTCCTTTTCTCAAGACCAGAGATCAAAGGTGCAAAACTGCCAGCCTTAGCTCTGCCGTCTTGACCTGATTCTCTCAGGGCCTTGCCCTTGGTCTATACACTGGATTTAGCACTGAACCACAGAGGAACCACACACATCGTGTGGGGTAAAACCAGGAAAGTTTATTTAAGGTAAACAGATTACAGTAAAAGGTGGGGAATGAGGGAAGAAGGAGAAAGGTGGGGAGACACTTTGGTACATACAAGTAGAGCTATAAAACAACAAAACTAGTTCTTTTACTATATAACTACCCAGGCACTCTCTTTACCTGGCGGTTGGTCCTCTTATTTATTTATTTATTTAATTAATTAATTCTTATATTTATTAATCGCCCATCTGGCCGGTCACCCGGCCACCCTGGGCGATGTACAATTAAAATACAATAAAACAATACAATAAAATATAATAATTAAAACAATATAAAAAATTATTTTAAAAACCTACCCCACCCCATATTCCCGCCTGAACAGCCATGTTTTAATGCATGGCGGAAGCTCATCACGGAGGAGGCATGACGAAGGTCACTAGGGAGGGAGTTCCATAATGTGGGGGCCGCCACAGAGAAGGCCCTCTTCCTAGTCCCCACCAGCCTGGCTGCTCTGGCTGATGGGATAAGGAGAAGGCCGTCTGTGGCAGACCTTGTTGAGCGGCCTACTTGATGTTGCTGGAGGCCCTCCTTGAGATAAGGGCTTGCCTCAACAAAAAAGCCCTACTCCCGCGAAAGCATGCAGACAACAACAACCTAAACCAGAAGCCACAGCAACAGTATAGATTCTTCCCCCCACCCCTCCTTTCAGTAGCCCAGGTGTCTTTAGCCAATTAAGATTGAACTTCATCTGGGCCAGGCAGGGGAGGGGTGGCTCTTTGCCGCATCTGCATGCAAATAGCTGTGGCACCAGCCATCAAAGACATGGGAGACTCTGCTCTGCGGCGTCAGGAGCCATCAGAGAAACTATGAACATTTTGCATTTCCCAGCCCCCAGCTGGGATTATACTTGTTTACACGTGTGGAGGTGTGCGTGTGTGTGTGTGTGTGTGTGGTGCAGGAAACTCTGACGGAATGGGGCAGTTCTGGTAGCCTCACGATGTGCATGCATAGCATCTGTTCACAAGCTCTATTAGATGTGCACAAGTCAGGGGAAAGGCCACCAGACACAATTCTATCTCCCCACATGTTTACTGAACATGCCATGTTGTGTGAAGAGGAAGAGGAACCAGGATTGACCCAAGACATTTTGCTGCCTGATGCAGAGCAACGAATGGCGCCCTCCTGCCCCCCCCCTCAGATCAAGGTGTACCGTACCCCTGAATATGCACAGAATTGGCTTTAAAGGAACATTTTATTTCAGAGGAATAGATAGATAATTCATGCTACTATGCTGCGTACCTGCTTTTCTGAAAGGGCCAAAGAGATGTAAGGTACAGTATATCCTGTGGGTTTATGCATGCTTTGCCCCACTCTTTTTGCTGCTTTTATCCATGAGGAATTATTTGTGCCACCTGATCCTATCCCTGTTTGGGGTGGGGGCTCAGGAGGAACATTACTGCTACCACCAACCCCAGCATCTGATACCTGAGGCAACTGCCTCACTTTACCTAATAGCAGGGCCAGCCCTGATAGGAACATCTGTTTTTGTAGGTCCAGCAGGTGGAAAGAGACCAAAGAGTAAGACAAAAGCCAGTGTACAGTAAATACAGAAGATGGCTGACTTAACTGGAGGAAGGAGATCAAATATTTTACTTTTCTGGCACTGGCAGTTGATTCAGAAGTATCTCCCATTTAAAGTCACCTGCTCTCACTGAAAAGGTTTCCTGTGACAGGAAGTTTATTTCTTCCGCAAAAATGTGGTGAGGGGAAGAGAAAGAATGCTGTTAGGTTGGGAAAGATGTTCAAACTCATTAAGAATAAAACCCAGAACTCTGTGACAAAAGAAAATGTCAAGGTGTTAAGTTATTGACAAATAACGTGCAAGTGGTTTTCTATGGTTGAGTCACAAGTAAGAAAGCTTATTCATCATGGATTTGACATCCTGCCTGTTAATTTATTACAAAAACGTCCCTGTCGATCCAAGCACTCATTATAATTGGATCTGACTTCAGAGGTAGGTGTTTCATTGACTGCTCAGACACAGAAATGCTGGTTTTAAAAAAGAAATGTCAGCCTGAAGAGAATGTCTATAATGTATGCCTGTGAATGTACATATTGAACGGCCATCTATCTTTTGAGCTCTTGTCCTAAATCTGATTAATTGTTTGCATGACACAGATTAAAACTGTAAATGTTGCATGATTCATAACAAAATAATAAGAACCATAAAAATTTAAAAATAATGTTTCTAGCTTGCTTGATTTGCAAAGAGATTTGACTGCATTACATGACAAGGATTTTCCAGGCATACTGTTCAGATGTCCCTGATATAAGGCTGTTTAAAAAATAAAAATAAAAAGATTTGTATTACTTATCACTCTATGAAAGTTCTCAACAAGTGTCCCAAAATATGCCTGCATTTTACTGTAACAGACTAATATAGCTGCCCCTTTGGATATTGTTACTCTCAATGCAGTCCGTTAGAGGATCCAATACTGGTACAAACAGTATCACTAGAAACTAAGGATTAAACTTGACATGATGTGAGACTGGAGAACCATGACTGGCTCTCTGATGCTTTTTTCTTTACTTCAAAGCAGCTGTTGAGCTTGGGGGCTGCTAATTTGACACAAGGATGCAGAGTTGCGAGGGTGTGCCAGCCAAGTGATCCTTCGTGTGCTGCTCCCTGCTCCATTAGGCCACATGGTCACAGAGAGCCAGTGAGCAAGTAGGCAGTGGCATCTGCTGCTCCTCCTTCTCACCACCACCATTGTCCGGCCCAGAGTGAGAGGCATGTGAACAAGCAGGTTGCCATGGTGATGAGGAGCATTACCTCCAGGAGACTCTTGTAAGTGGGCCCCTACTGGGTGTGGACCCTCGGCAGGTGCCCAACCATGCCTATCATTGATGTCAGCCTTGTTCACACAAACAATTAGCTAACTACTTAACTCCATCCCCCCTGAGCGGGCCCCTAACAGGCTAAATGAAAGAGCAACGCTCCTTCCTCCTTCAGTCCTTCATGGGTGAGCTCCCCTGGCTCAAGGCCGATGGCTAGCCTCTATTTTAGCCATAACCGCATGCAATCCTCAGCATTATGTGCTGAGAAGTGTCTGCCCACTGGCTCTCTGCCTGTCAAGCATTCAAGTGACAGGAATGATGAGAAAGAAGAGAAGGAGCCAAAACAGCTGGTGCCAATGGCGCTGAGAACTGAGGGAGGGGGGCCATTGAGGGCTGGAGCTGGCACTGTGTATCAATAGGCAGATTCCCTCCTTGCAAATTTAATAAAAGTTTCTACCCATTGTAATCCCCAAAATTGACTCTCACTTCTTTATTTCTGGTCTGGGTGCCAAAGCTGTAAGTATATTATGGCAACTAAATGAGCCATTCGATCCAGTGCATCCTCAATCTCGCTCACAGACCCTCCACAAGATGGTCTTATGCCCGTAAATGGGCTGGTTTCTCTTCTGTCACACATACTGAAGGTTTTGACCCTGTTTGGTGCTCCTTCCAGCAAGTTCTTTAGTTCCTGTTGTCACTGTTTGACAAAGGTTTGGAACTCTCTTCTCTCCACATCTACCTTGCTGCTGTTTCTGCTTCTCATCTTCCAGTTGAGGGCTTCTCAGTTTTCTTGCATCCATTCCAAAGATGAAGCAATTCCTCTGGGGGGTCTGGAACTTAGCTCTTCCAATCTGACAGATGGTACCAGCTTGGAGCCTTTCCACCTTTCTGCAGGCACTGTCTTCCAAGTCTTTCAAACTGCTTGGAACTGTAGATCTTTGCCTCTTGACTTGGAAGGTGGCATTCCTAGTGGCCATTACATCGGCACAGCATTCTGGTGAGCTATGCGCCTCCGTACCTCACCTTTCAGAGAGATAAGGTGACTCTCCGTCCCAACATCAGCTTCATTCCTAAGGTAGTGTTGGAGTTTCATATGAACCAGAGCCTTGTTCCTCCTGCTTTCTTTCCTTCTCTGTCTACTCAGCTTGAGTCAACCGTTCATGCCCTGGATGTTTGTCGACTGTTGGCCTTTTACAAGTCAGGTACTGAGTAGTTCAGACAATTCTTCCATTTGTTCGACTGTTCTGCAGCAAGCACAAAGATCTCCCTGTCACAACACAATGCCTTGCTTTGTGGGTCGTAAAACAATCCAGCTGGCATGTCCAAGCTCACTCTATTCATGTGGTAGTGACGTCAGTCATGTTTGACAGGGGAGTTGCCATCCCTGATTTGTGCAGGGCTGCAACCTGGTTGAGACCATCCACATTCATTCAGCACTACCAGTTGGATGTTTGGGATAGGGCTGACTGCTCCTTTAGTCATGCAGTCCTTTCCTCTGTTTTGCAGCAGGACACCAACCTTCCTCCAGTAAGTTAGCTTGCCCATGTGTGTGATGCACAGAGACCATGAAGAAGAAAGACAGGTTGCTTACCTGTAACTGTAGTTCTTCGAGTGGTCATCTGTGCATTCACACAACCCACCCATCCATCCCCTCTTCGGTGTCATACTCGAGTTCGATGTGGGTACTGAAGATCCATCTCAGTTCCGAGGCTGCAATGTCGGTCTCACAGAACTGAGGGAATAAACATGAACCCACTGATTCATGTGTACTGGGACGTGGGAGAATGGTCCCACCAAAATTCCTCAGCTATAGAAATTTGGGACCCCGTGCAGGTGCAGAGCCCAAGTGTGTGAATGTACAGATAGCCACTTGAAGAACTAGTTACAGGTAAGCAACCTGTCTTTTTCCTTGACTGGATTTTCCAATGTGTGAGAACTATTTGAGTCTTAGGCCGGATCTACATTACACGGTATATCAGCAAGTTAGCAGAACAGTACTGCTATATTCACGTACCGCAGTCACTCCTCGCAGGGCACACTCTCATTAAATGTACTGCAGTCATCCCAGTTTGCCACCCCACCCCTAACTCTGTAGCGGTAGAAAGCAGGGCTTTTTTCTTCTTCTTTTTTTTTGCTTCATCATCTCTGCCCAGGTGTGAACAAGTACAGGAGCAATATTTTTAAAAAGAAAGGGAAAAACTCTTCCAGCCCCTCACAAAAAAGGAGAAGGAGGGTGCAGCTGCTGCTGCTGCCGCCACCCTCCCACAGAGTCGGGGTGAAGCCGGCAGGATCAGCGTGCCCCTCCCCTCCACCCAAATGCAATTTCCCAAAGCAGTGTTCTGAGTTTCCCCGAGCACAACGCTCCTGTTAAATCAGTGTGATTCAATTGGGAGTAAGGCCGTCGGAGAGAATGTGATTTACTTCTCAGTAGACATGCCTTTTGGCTAATTTACAGCTCCTTGTTCTTTAGGCAAGGGGTTGAGCAGGGCTGTTAAAAAAGGGGGGGAAGCCTCCCGCCCCTGTCCCCTCTCAAACTCCATGGTGGTTATACTGGGGGTACTGCCTTTCACATGCAGGGGAAACAGCCATTTGACAGGAAGGGGTTCCCCCCCCCCCCCGGTCCGCTGTCTATGTGAATGTGTGCACATGTGCAGGAGCAAAATTGTTTTTTTTAAAGCACCCAAACGCAATTTCCTGAAGCAGCCTGCTCGGAGGTGCAGAGGTGCACAGGAACTTTTACAAGCAAACAAACAACATTAACAAGCTTCTGAGGAAGAAGTTGAACCGCTGCACAACAACAAATAGCGGATACCGTACCTCTCTTCCCCACCAGTTTGGGAGACACATGTAACGCCACATTTCCCCCATCCCTCGAAAACAATTGGCTAATTCCAGTGACAACACTTTCATGGCCACACCTCAGACGGGCAACGACAGCACGAGTTCAGCACACACTAGCCGTGTACTGCGACAGTGAACCGCAATAACTTTAAAAGCCATGGTAAAAGTAGTCCAGGAAATTACAGAAGAAACAAAGAATAATTGCGCAGGAATAGCGCGAACAGCACTGAAAAGCGTGCCGCACAAGTCACAGCAGCGATACAGTACTGCCCTGCAATAAACCTTAGGTGTGGATCTGGCCTTAGAAAGATAACCTGCCTGCCTGCCTGCCTGCCTGCCTAAAAAAGCAAACAAAATAAAACCCAGAACAAAACAACAACAGTAGAAAATTGAAATAAAACACTGGTAAATTGAGAGCTTTGAACCCATGTTTCTGCTATCCACTTTCAATGTCCTATTGTGCAGACAACTGCACAATACTGTTACACATTTTACTACCATTATCAGACAATGACAGCTTTAGTAATTTCCCCAGTAGCTTCAACGGGGGCACTTGGTGTGAACAAACAAAACTCTGTGTGCTCCAGCTAGTGCAGTTGTACTTTGTCACATTGTTTGCATGTAAAAATCATGGAGTAATTATTAAATGATAGCTTTCTGTCAGTGCCTTAATGGTTGGCATTGTCACCGACTAGCACTACATTTTGTTCAACCTTATTTCGCATACCAGCTGTGATTTTTTGCAGTTTCTATAGGCTCATTTAAAGTTAAATTCATCTCTGTGAAGACAGTTGCCATAAGGCACAGGCACCACTTAATTCCCACTTAGGTTCTCAAAATAACTCATAGGGGAATCTGTTCTCTCTTCTGTGTGCAAGTTAAACTCTCGCTTTGGCTAAATAGATGTTGGATGTGTGCTTTAAAGTAAGAATAATGTGCCCATCACTGCACAGAACTGAGACACCTCTATATAAATCCATTGACAATCCAATCTCTTTTAAGATTAAAGATGGGGGGGGGGGGAGAGAGAGAGAGAGAGAGAGAGAGAGAGAGAGAGAGAGAGAGAGAGAGAGAGAATCTGCCTCTGCTGAATTCTATGCAGCTCTCACAATTCAGGGGGATGATGGACTGGTACTTTTGTCTTGAAGCAATCACATCTGTTAAGAGAAACTTCCCTTACAGCTATCGGTTTGGTATTGTAGTTTCTTTTATAAGGTAGAAAGGTAATGATGAGAGGATACAAGGGTTTTTGTTGGTGGTGGTGAGGGGCGATAAATGTGGAAGTATGACTATACAGGATGATGATTTTATCTCTTTTCTGTTTGTGTTCGCTTAAAGCCAGAAAACATTTTTAAAATAAATTCAGTGTCATCCTGTTGCTGGCTTTAGTTGCAAACAGGGTGGTGATGACTTGATCCCATTTAGCTGCTATGGTGCAAGCACACAGCAGCCATTGGCAGCCTAATCCTTCATGAATGTGTCTAATCCCCTTTTAAGGCCATCCAGACCCAAAGAAGTAGGGCAATAGTTGTGTGACTTCTGCCACATTTGCTTCCAAAGAACTTACAACTTACTAAGTGTTTTGCCAATGCTGCTTTATGCAGACACTGGAGGAATAGGGCAGCAGATGACTACTAGATGTGGAATAAAGTGCTACAACCAAACCTGTCATCTCAAGACTTTCCTGCTCCTAACTTTGCACAGTTGTTGGCCATGATGTACCGCAGAGGGATTTCCTTAGACCAGAACTGCAGAACCTCTTTCAGCCCAAGGGCCAAATTCCATCTTGGAGAAGCTCTTGGGGGCCACATTCCAGTGGGGTGTGTGTGTGAAGGCAAACAGGGGGGAATGGGACAAAAATCCTAGCATATTTTAGGTTAAAGCTCTTACTGCCAGTAACAAAGCCTTAGGAGAGGCATTTCAACCTTTTAGATTGGGGAGAGGGGAACTGCCCAAATTCTGGGAACCACCAAATGATCAATGGTTGGGGAAAGAGGGCAAGGCCAGGGAAAGGGGGTGTGGCCATCTGGGAGGGTCCAGAGGGCCAGACTGAAGGGCTGCATTTGACCCCGAGGCCTGAGGTTCTGCACCCCTGCCTTAGACCTTTGAAGTCAATCTACTGTGGGTCTGAAATAAGGATACCAGGCCAAAAGGCATCTAAGGACATACAGAAGCTAGCAGAGGGAAGGAGGGAGAGACACTTGCAGAAAGGTTAGGGAACCACGTGAGATGGCAGCGCAAGCTGTAGGAATTGTAGCACAGAACTTTGGCATAGGTTTTGACTGCATACAACAATGTGGTGTTTGGGGGGTTAACTTGGAGCCCCAATTCAATTGGATATGTCAGTACACACTTGTGGGTGGTGGTACAACACCTAGGGCTGGTTTGTATGATCCAGGCGGCAAGCAGGGGAGGCACCACGGGGTCCGGCGGGGCGCCGCAGATAACCTGTGCCCCACGCATGTGGGTGGACCCCGGTGGAGCTGGCAGTCCCCGCACTGCAGTGCGGGCCTCCTGGCGCTAGGGGGCGGGGGCTCAGGATGCCCAGAGGGGCCGTTTGCCCCTACAGGCCGGAGCGGCCGCAGCTCCAGCTGCTCTGAGCTGCCACCTCTGTGTGGCCCCCACGGGACAGCCGCCTGCTGTTCGCACGGCAGGGTGGCCATGCGCGGTAGGGGCTTACCCCTCTACCGCCCATTGCGTGCTTCATGCGCGTGGCCATCCTGCAGGGGCGCCCCCAGCCTGCATTCGCACAACACGTGAACGTGTCGTATGAACCGGCCCCTAGGGTTTTTGGCATAAAACTAGCACAAAACATTAGTTTAGGTTTTTAAGGGATATAAGATTTCAGGATTCGTAGTTAACAGAGCTTTATAAACAAGGTCAGGAGAAACCAATGGGCTGCTGTTCTGAGTATGTGTATGTGGAATCCACACTGCAACCTGGAAATACAATATTGCCCCATTTTCCTCCACCCAAGTGACCTCAAGTGTCTCATCACAAGTAGCTTTGATGCACAGACCGGGGGGCTCCTAATTAAGAGTTCCAGCTGATCCCAAAAAGGCTGAGTGAGCTCCTAGCACCTAGACAAAGAGTTTTGACCTTGTACTCTCAATGAGAAGCTACTGGCCCATCCTGTACTCTGCTACCTGCCACTGCACAGACAAGCATAGGGCTAGGGCTGCTGTTCTGCAGTGGAAAATTTTGAAGAGCGTGCTCTCATCATGACAGTCTCCATAGTCACGCCCATCCAAGGAAAGTCCACAAATGCAGGCAGCTGTCTTGATCCATATGAGCAAACCATTTCTAGCAATTTTTATCTCAACTAGGAGCAGGTCCTTTGTAAAGCTAATGGGTCTTAATTGCCCATTCAAGACCAAGTCACCCTGATATTTGGCATTACAACTGGGATAGCTGACAACTATATATTGTTGCTGGGAAAATCTATCCCCCCACCCCGGGCTATTGAGAAGATTTTGAGAAAATGGGGCTAAACCCGGAGGGAACAGGGAAGTCAGAGGGGTTGGCAGATGACATCAGCGTCCCCACTAATCAAAAGATGCTGGCACTTCTACTACACTGTTGTTTTAGGAATTTTCTTCCCAGGCATAGAACATAAGATCAAACAACCAAACAGTAGTGTATCTCATTTTCTCTTAATTGTAATGTGGAAGGTTGCACATTGATACTGAAGCACTGATGGGGGCGGGGGGGGGGGCGGGAAGCACTGTGTTTTTTGTGTTAGAGAGAGGCTGTAAACAAACTTTAATATTAAGGAAATTTGTGTACAGCTTTTGAAAACAAGCACCCCCTTAGAATATTCAGATTCTAAAGTAAATAGATAATTAAGAAGGGGATTTTTGGAGCACTCATTCTCAGCACTGGTAAACAAGTTGACTTCCAAAATAATGTCACTGTGGTGAACTCTTTTGTTATGTCAAATCAAACTTTAATTGCTTCATTTACACACAGGGAAAACATTGCACTGCTACTACGGCTTTGATTCATCTTTGTTGAAAGATTGCATGCTAATCATACCAGAAGGTCAATATACATTTCACTTGAATGTAAAAGATTAATGTTTTTGTGGAGGAAGGGGGGGCTGGCTGACCCACCACACCCCCACCCTTTCCTACCCAAAAGGAACCAAGACCCCCAGAGATCTCAAGATACCAGATTGCCAGCCTCAGCTGTCTGCAATCCTACTTGAATCTCTGTTCAGGGACTTGCCTTTCTGACTGTAACCTGGATTTAGTTACTGAACCAAGCAGAGCGACTACAAAACCCATGTGGGGTAAAACCAAGAAAGGTTTATTCTGGTAGCACTTTACAACAAAAGGTGGGAAATGAGAGAAGCACAAAACAGAGAGACACTTTGGTACAAAGTAAAGCTGCAAAATAACAAAACCTGATTCCTTAATATCTCCCAGGCACACAACTCTGTTACCTGGGGGTCAGTTCTCTTCCAGGGTTAGATCCAGCACAGCCTTGCTGCCAGGGAGGACTACTTCACTTACCCGAAGGTCCGAGATGGGTAGCCCTCCACAAGGCCTGTCTTTACCAGAGCCCTCATTCAGCTAATTTCACCAGGAGCAACCTGAGGTCGTATCCTGAGGCCCCCCGAAGGCTTGGACCTCTGCCTGGCTTGCTGCCATTGCTCCACAGCCAGCAACCATGCTACGAACAAAGACAAAACGCACACGTTGGGAAATATACCTTCCCCCCCTCCCCTCCTTTCTGTAGCTTTGCTGCTTCTTAGCCAATCAGGATGAACTTCACCTGGCCAGGCAGGGAGGGGAACTCATGACTCATGGAATTTGCATCTGAAAAGCCGTAGACCCAGGCACCATGTCTCATCCAATACTTTATGCACATTTCGCCTCCTCCCAGCCCCCAACCGGCCTTACTTGTTTTTCACATGAGGAGGTGTGTGTGTGTGTGTGTGTGTGTGCATGTAGGAACCCCCAAAGGCTCCTTCCTTCACAGTTTTTATTATGGGTTTGCATTCTACCCAATTATAAGGAAACTACCCCATTCACATTCTGGCAATTAACACTGCTAATTCTGCATGCTCCACTACCTATCATATATGGCACAGAGGAATTAGATATATTTTATTCCTCTTATTGTAAAGTTTTGTACCTGATCTACACATTCATAAGAATTATGTGATACA
Source organism: Shinisaurus crocodilurus (assembly GCA_021292165.1). Taxonomy (NCBI): domain Eukaryota; kingdom Metazoa; phylum Chordata; class Lepidosauria; order Squamata; family Shinisauridae; genus Shinisaurus; species Shinisaurus crocodilurus. The sequence continues at coordinate 100,089,808 of CM037879.1, read as the reverse complement.
GGTCTCCTTGGACTGTACCATTTCATAATGGTGTGTGTGTGTGTGTGTGTGTGTGAGAGAGAGAGAGAGAGAGAGAGACAGACAGACAGACAGACAGACAGACAGACTCTGTGCACCTAGAAAACTAGTATATCAAGGACAAGAGTTATAGCCTAACCTTCTCTTCATTTCGTCTGAAGAGTAGATTTTGCCTTAGGTATTAGCCAAATAGCCATGGAAATAAAAAATAATTATACAAATAAAACAAACACTCCAAAATTATTAGTCCTCATTTTATGTAAAAATGAATGGTTGGTTACAGATGATCATTGTGTGTATGTAACCACATGCAAAATCACTTCTCTGCAACATCCAACTGTGTAATGGGACTATTTTTATCAAACACCAGCACCTTAGTGAAGTTTTCCTGACCACATGAGTGGACACTACAGACTTCTTGCTACATTTTTACATGCACGCTTTGGTAAGCAGCCATGGAGTAAAAGGTCTTTTATAGGTACCCAATGACAATTATTGCACATGATCTTATATTTAGCATTCCACACAGTTCCAGTGAATTAATTTTGGATATTATCCAAAAGTACTAAAAAGAGTGTTCACAAATGACTGTGAAGTTTTGATTCATGTCTCCTCCCATGACAGTTAGAGGCATATCCAACTTAAGTTTCATCACTTAACCTACACAACACTATGCAGATTTGTAAGGCTTTATAAACCAAAAGAACAAATTTCTTGCTAATACAATTGTATTTGAATTTCTTTTTCACTTCTGTATCCAATTACTAACTTTTTAATTAATTGTCTATATCTATAGATTTAATTTTCTTCTATTTTCATAGCAGGGATGTTGAAGAGTCCTTGGTCTCGAGTCACAAGTTGAGTCACGAGTCTTTGGACCCGAGTCTCGAGTCTGAGTCTGAGTCCTTGGTCCAAAATGGTGACTCCCGAGTCCCAAGTTCCGAGTCATTCCCAAAACTGACTCCACGAGTCCCTATTAAAATCAATGGGATTTTTCTCCAACGAAATAAGGCTACTTCGGATGTGTGGCTTAAATAAATTCTAGGCACAAGTGTGCCTTTTTATTTCAAAACTCTGCCACTGATTTTGACAAGAACAGACCAGGCAGCCAAACCCAAAATAACCAGGCAGGCAGAGGAGGCAGGGAACCCCAAAGCAGGCAGGCAGAGGCAGCCAAACCCAAAATGTCTGAAAGGTTGCATTTTAGGAAAATAATTTTAAAAAACAAATTTCTTGCTAATACAATTGTATTTGAATTTCTTTTTCACTTCTGTATCCAATTACTAACTTTTTAATTAATTGTCTATATCTATAGATTTAATTTTCTTCTATTTTCATAGCAGGGATGTTGAAGAGTCCTTGGTCTCGAGTCACAAGTCGAGTCACGAGTCTTTGGACCCGAGTCTCGAGTCTGAGTCTGAGTCCTTGGTCCAAAATGGTGACTCCCGAGTCCCAAGTTCCGAGTCATTCCCAAAACTGACTCCACGAGTCCCTATTAAAATCAATGGGATTTTTCTCCAACGAAATAAGGCTACTTCGGATGTGTGGCTTAAATAAATTCTAGGCACAAGTGTGCCTTTTTATTTCAAAACTCTGCCACTGATTTTGACAAGAACAGACCAGGCAGCCAAACCCAAAATAACCAGGCAGGCAGAGGAGGCAGGGAACCCCAAAGCAGGCAGGCAGAGGCAGCCAAACCCAAAATGTCTGAAAGGTTGCATTTTAGGAAAATGATTTTAAAAAATAAAATCTTCGCTGGCGATTGCACTTCTCTCCACTCCTTCTGGCACAGCCCAGGGATGTTGAAGAGTCCTTGGTCTCGAGTCCCGAGTCGAGTCTCGAATCCCATTAAAAATATTGGGAGTCAAGTCCGAGTCGAGTCAGAGGGGCGACTCAGTCCGACTCACGAGTCGAGTCCTCGAGTCCGAGTCCCCATCCCTGTTTCATAGTATCCTCAGAACATGATTTTTTAATATTATGCTCTTGTTGGAAATGTATTAGTGAGTTAACACCAATTCTAAAGCATTTACTTTAACGATTACAGAACATTTTTAAAAATCCAAAACCAGAACTGAAATTGTAAAGAACACTTACACTTTAAAAGATGTTTATAAACTGGTTTGGATTGCCAATTATAGTACCACTAGGCATATGTCATATTATTTATCAATGTAAATCTGAAACTCTAGATTATCCGGTGTGAATATGCACTTATTCACTTACCCTTTCCTTATCACATTGTATAACATGGTAAAATGTTTTCTTGCTAAATTTGGTTATATAGCTTTAATAACCTTATCACCACAAATGTTTTGTGTTCATATTTCGTAGATGATAGAGTTGGAAGAAGTCTACAAGGCTATCGAGTCCAACCCCCTGCTCAATGCAGGAAACTAGCACAGGCCTGTGGCTTATGCTGGCTCAGCTTGTCTGAGTGTGGAAAGCTAAGCAGGGTCAGGCCTGGTTATTACTTGGATGGGAGACCCCTCCTCTCGTTTCCTGCATTGAGCAGGGGGTTGGACTCGATAGCCTTGTAGGCTCCTTCCAACTCTATGATCTATGAAATCCAAGTAATAACCAGGCTCTTGACCCTGTTTAGCTTTCCACGCTCAGACAAGCTGAGCCAGCATAAGCCACAGGCCTGCATGTCAATTACTTAAGCTAGCCCAGTGGTAGTTTTGCATACTGAGGATGCCAATGTGAGTCCCAGGCGTTTCCAGTTAAAGTAATTTTCGGCAGCAGGGCTACGAAAGACCTCTGCTTAAGACCTTGGACAGTCATTGTAAGTTTGATAAGACTCACCTTCCCCAACCTGGCACCCTCCAAATGTTTTGGACCACAACTCCCAGAATTCTTGAACATTGGTCATGTGCTAGGGCTGATGGGAATTGAAGTCCAAAACATCTGGAGGGCACCAGGTTGGGGAAGGCTGAAGTAGGTAATAGAGGGCTAGATGCACCTCATAACAATACAAATAACAAATAATGAAATGGGACATTGGGCTCCTGTTTTGCTATCAATATTTGTCTATGGATGTATCAAAGACACAATAAAAACAGGCTCACAATGATTATACAAGTTAAACATAATAAAGAACAGACTGACAGTACACAACATCTTCCGAACACTTCACAGTAATCAAAATGACCAGTCAGTTGCAAATTACCCAAAGAGAATTATATTTGCAGCAGCATTGAGACCCTTAGAGGTTATTTACCCTATGGGGAAGTTATTTTAGAAACAGCGCCCTTCAAATAGATATACAAATAAGCCATTTGTAATCAATGGTATTTGGAGAGGAAATATTTTGATAATTCCCTTTTTTGCGTACCTGACAGGTCAGTTTGATTACTGTGAAGATTGTTCTGAAGAAGTTATATATGAAATAGGCAGATACCAGGAAGCCTGTCACTCTGTTCTTCATTGTGTATAAATTGTGTATCAAAGACATAACGTTCTTCCTACCTTCCAAGGTTTTGATGTACCACAAGCACTTTGAGCTGGTAGGGTGAGAACAGATGTCTTGGGTTCTTCTGCCCTGTAGGTTTTAGGAGGTCTGGGTGGTGGGTTAGTGGCTTGATTTTCATATTTCCTCATCATGTAATACTCCTCCTCTGTTATCTCATGCACAATAGACTGTATTGGGAAATGCACAATATCTTCCACATGTTTTCTCAGCAACTGGAAAGACATATTTAAACGATGCACAGGAGCTTCCCAGATTTCTGTGGGGTTGTTGATGCTGCTGATTAACAAGTAAGAATCTATGATTTCTTCTTCAAGCTGCAGACATGATATATCAACCAAAATGTCCTCCTGGATGGAAAGATCCCTTACAGAGACTTTGACATTGAATGGAAGGTGGAAATCTTTGCACAGCTCTGAAAGCTCATACTGCTTCTTGTCATGGACAAGTTCAACAAAGCCCCCTTCCATGCACATTGGAAGGAGTACACTCTTGTGTGTTTTATTTAGCAACATAATCTGTTCACAAGCCAAAGCATTCTCCGCTTTCTGCCTTCCCAGATCTATACCTTCACTTGTCTGGCACTGTGGAATGAGAAACTGGTCTCCAACGGAAACAGAACACAGCTCCTCGTGAGGAGACTCAAAAGCTTTGGTAGCTATAACATGAAGCTTCTCCTTCATACTCTTTGCTATTTCTAGGTCATAAGCAGTTGGAAATTCCCGAGGTCTTCTTTTGAACTTCCCTTTGTAACTGGTAGGAATTAAAAAGTGTCTTTTGTAGGAATTGGTCTTGATCTCAGATGCTAAGATTCTTATTGCCTGACACTTCTTGTAAATTACTATTTCTCTACCGGGACACAATAAATTATATGAGAGCTTGTTTTCAGTGGAGCCTTCAATTACTGCAACAACGATAGGAAATTCATTGCACGTCCTTTCCAGTATATCTTCCATCGATAATGGCTGAAGGAAACTGTTAACATTGTAACAGTCAGTTACATCTTTGACTTCAACATCTAAATCAGAAAGGAAGTGAACGATATCTTTTTGAACTGAAAAGAGGGAAAATACAAAATTCAAGTCAATTGATAACCATGTCAAAAGACAATACTAACAGACAAAAAGCCTATTATTTAAAAATACAAATATTTTCTACTACAGTTCTGTGTAGCTGTTATACTGAGAGCTTCTGAAACAACTATCCACTGCACAATCCCTTCAACTGTTTAAGTGCAAGATTTAAAAACAACAACATGTATTTGTAGTTTGTCCAGTGCTCTCAAGAGAGATAATAAGAATATTATGTGTGCTTTAAAAATAATACACATACAGGCAGTCCCCGAGTTAAGAACGTCCAACTTACAGACAACCCATACTTAAGAACGGACTTCTGGGTTCCCTGGCACTATGTTGTTTACGTAGAGTACATAGCGTAGTATACTACGCAATTTGCGTAATTTACGCAATTTGTGCAAATGCCAATTTTAATATATAGAATGCTATGCTGTTCCAACTTACATACACATTCGACTTAAAGACATTCTTAAGAACAGAACTCATTCATAACCTGGGGACTGCCTGTACATTATTTCAGTAACAACACTGACCTACCTAATAACACCGTTATTAGCTCCATATTGCAGATAGCGGTACCTGAGAAATAGTAGCTTACACTTAGTAAAGAGTGTTTATTAAAGGAGTGTATATCAGCCTTCCCCAGTCTAGTGCCCTCCAGTTGTTTTGGACTACAACATAATTCATGACTACAACATAATTCATGATCACTGACCATGCTGGCTGTGGCTGATAGGAATCCAAAGCATCTGCAGGCACCAGGTTAGGGAAGGCTGCTGTATACATTCCATACACATCAATAGGTCTATACCAGTGTATTCATGAGTCCACTCGATGCAAGATTGTTGAGATGGACAAGACTAAATAGTTGTAGCAAACCCACATTTTCTATAAGCTATGCAAGGAATTATGCATTTGAGTCAATGTTGAAGAAGAAGATATGCATATTGGTCCTGTGCATATCAGCTAAAAATTTATTGGTCCCTTTTAACAGTAACTATTTTATTTATAATAGAATGTGTGCCTACTGCTATGGCTGTCTCATACTTATAGTGCATCACAGGAAATGTGGGAATCCATTTTTCACAGTTCACAAACCAAATAGCTCATCGTATGACAGTAAGTTGCTTCTAAACAGAACATTGCTGAAGTTGTTTAGAAAATATTCACTGCCGTTTATATGCTGCACGGTGAAGCACATGGATATGATTGGAAATTGAAAAGCTAGTGAAGTGCACATTAGGACACGAAGCTGTAAATCATCATTCTTTATTTTATCTGACAAATTGCTGGAACTTGAATGTGAAGCCAAGGTCTTTCTGGGGGGGTGGGGGCGGCAGAGACATAGCCAGAACCACATATTTCTGTGATATATATGAGTGTATCTTTTAAAAGCCCACTTTCTTCCCCTCCTGAATCTTTCTGAGTGTGTGCATGTGTCTCCTGTTCGACTCTCTCAATCACTATGTTCATAAACACATGAGAACAGCCATGCTGGATCAGACCAAGGGTCTATCTAGACCTGTTCACACAGTGGCCAACTAGCTGCCTCTGAGAAATCCACAAGCGGGATATGAGTGCAATAGCATTCTCCCGCTTGTGTTCCTCAGCAACTGGTAGCATACCACCTCTGATACTGGAGGTAGCATATCACCATCGTGACTAGTTGCCATGTTCGAACCAGCACATCAGTACGGCTCCGGTCCAGTTTATCTCAAGGAGAACCTCCAGCAACATCAAGTAGGCCGCTCAACAAGATCTGCCACGGACGGCCTTCTCCCCGTCCCATCAGCCAGAGAAACCAGGCTGGTGGGGTCTAGGAGGAGGGCCTTTTCTGTGGCAGCCCCCAATTTATGGAACTCTCTCCCCAGTGACCTCCACCATGCCCCTCCCTTGGTTATCTTCCGCCGTGCATTAAAAATGTGGCTTTTCAGGCGGGAATATGGGGTGGGTTAGGATTTCTAAGGTTTTGTACTGTTTGTTTTTTTAAATTGTGCTTTACACTGTTTTTTCTTGTATTTTATTGCACTGTACATCGCTCAGAGTGGCTGGCCAGATGGGCGATTCAAAAATATAATAAATAAATAAATAAATAAATCAAGAAGAATATCATACACAATACCAAAATGGCAACCACAGGCTTAATTTTCCCTTTCTACCCACAATGTCTAGGCTAAGTTACCCATGTGCTGAAGTCATACTGTTGTGCATTCTCTTTCTCTTTGTCTGTCTGTCTGTCTGTCTCTCTTTCTCTCTCTCACACACAAACAGACTCACACACACACATTGAAGCCAATGATGTGGGGAGGGGAAAAAAAGAAAATGCCTCATGGTGTGATGTTCATGTTGTCCTTCATGTTATGGAGAGGGTGGGGGTGGGGTGGAATGAAATGTGTGATTAATGTAACCTGTACTTGCAGCCTAAAAGGAAATAGTGAGGTATACAGAAGCAATCCAAATCAACAATCTATATATATAAAAGTTCTGACTGAGTGACTGACTGACTGACTGACTGATTGATTGATTGATTGATTGACTGACTCATCAACGCCCAGCTCAAACCGTTTAATCCAGGAACGTGAAATTTTGAAGGGACATTGCTTTTATGACGTAGACACCCACTAAGGAAGGATTTTTGGAAATTCCATCCCTAAGGGGGTGAAAAAAGGGGGCAAAATTGCCCCACTCATATATCTCCTATGGGCAAAACAACAGGGGAGCAGTTATGCAAGTCGGCCTCACCTCATAATTGCTGCAGGAGCCAATAGGAGCAGTTACGCAAATAGCCCATACGACACTTAGAACGTTCGTATGAATTCCTGCAGGGGTTAATAGGGCTGGGTATGCAAATCTCCCCTAGGCCATTTAGAATGTTCTCTGAGGGGGTGAAAAGGGAGGAAAACTTTTTACATGACTGAATGACTGCTGTGGGGGGGGGGGAGTCGTCGCATAGGTTCCATCACGTTTTGATGGATCTACCCCAAACTTGGCATGGTCACTCTTCATCACCTGTAGACTCTCAAGATTAATCCGATTTTTCTTTAAGATCAGATATTTCTGTCAGAAAAATTTTCTGCTGCCAGCACCCAGCCTAAACATTACACTTTCAGTCAGAGAATGACTGTTGTGTGCGGGGTGTCCCAAATCCTGTGTGTCCGTGTGTCTGTGTGTATGGGTGTTTGTGTGCATCGAATAGGCTCCTACACGGTTGGATGGATCCGCCCCAAACCTGGCACGTATACTCTCCATCACCCAAGGACAAAGACTGGCAGGTTCAAATCTCCAAAAAAGCCATCACTGCGCCTGTACGGCCCAAAATAGATGATAGCCAATGGCATCACTTGGAATGGTCGCAGGGGCCATTCAGGAGCGGTTATGCAAATCACTCCAACAACATTTAGAATGTTCGTATGAACTGCCGCCACAGGGGCCCAATCAGGAGCGGATATGCACATCTCTCCTACGTCAAAACAGAATGTTCATATGCACTGCAGCCAGGGCCCGGCCGGGGGGGGGGAGCTGGAATTTCATTGTTGGGTAGTCCCGGGGGGGGGAAGCTGGGATTACATTGTTGGATAATCCCGAGGGGGAGGGGGAACAGGGATTTCATTGCTGTGTAGTCCGGGGGGGGCAAGCTGGGATTTCATTGTTGCGTAGTCCTGGGGCAGGGAGAGCAGGGATTTCACTGTTGTGTAGTCCGGGGGGGAGCAGCGATTATTGTGTGGTCCCTGGGGGGGAGCAAAGATTTCATTGTGAAGTCCCAGGGGGGGAGCAGGGATTTCATTGTTGCGTAGTCCCGGACGACGACGACAGGGAATTCATTGTTGCATAGTCCTGGGGGGGGGGGAGCAGGGATTTCATTGTGCAGTCCCGGGGGGTGGACAAAGATTTGATTGTGTAGTCTCGGGGGGGGGAGGAAAGCAGGGATTTCATTGTACAATCCTGGAGGGGGGAGCAGGGAATTCATTGTTGTGTAGTCCTGGGGGGGGGGAGCAAGGAATTCATTGTTGTGTGGACCCAAGGGAGCTGGGATTTCACTGTTGTGTAGTCCCGCGAAGGGGAGCAGGGATTTCATTGTTGTGTAGTCCCGGGGGGGGGAGCTGGGATTTCACTGTTGTGTAGTCCCGGGTGTGTGTGCAGGGATTTCATTGTTGTGCAGTCCCGGGGCGGGGGGAGCAGGGGTTTCACTGTGTAGTCCCAGGGGAACAGGGATTTCATTGTGCAGTCCCGGGGGAAAGGGAACAGGGATTTCATTGTGCAGTCCCGGGGGAAAGGGAACAGGGATTTCATTGTGTAGTCCTGGGGGGGGAGCAGGGATTTCATTGTGTAGTCCCGGGGGGGGAGCAGGTAGTCCGGGGGGGAGCTGGGATTTCATTGTGCAGTCCCAGGGGAACTGGTAGTCCCGAGGGAGCTGAGATTTCATTGTGTAATCCCGGGGGTGCTGAGATTCCTGGGCGAGCTGGGATTCCATCATGTTTCTTTTAAAAACAATTGTACCAAATCCTAAAATCCACGCAAGCGAAGCCACGGGCAACAGCTAGTTGTTTATAAAGCTGACTATTTGATTACATGAAGTATCTTTCAGCTATGAATACAGAGACCTTGTTCGCACATCAACAACCTACAGTCAACAAACTATGGGTTGTTGAAAATGCAGTTCCTGTGCATCCACCTGCTCCTGCTGCGATCATGATGTCCAAAGCCAGAATTCTGGGTTGTTGGAGGACAAACAGCCCAGAGTTTGAACTCATGGACAAGGTATCCCTGCGTCGTTTACCGTAGTGGAAGCAGGCATGCTCTCACTGCATTTTCAAAACCCATGGTTTGCTAACCATGGGTTGTTGATGAAGTGCAAACTGGGTCAGAAGGAAGTTTCATATACATTTTCATCAAATAATCAAGGGCTCTTTCTTTTCTTTGTTCTGTACCTTTATCTACAACTTCACAGCCACCTCCTAGGTTTCCACATAGAAGCAAATCTCATATTTTTAAGAATTAAGAGCCTAGCAATTCCCGCCTCACCTCCCCCCCCTCCCACCATGCTCACAGTTAAATATATAAGAATAGAAAAGGGCAAGGGAAGGTGAAAAAAAGATTTGAAGAGAGAACAAAAAAGCTCTAAGAGAACTAGCACTAGAGAGAATGAGAGAGACCCCTTTCTTGAAGGCATGAGAATGTCACTTAAAAGATCCCCAGAAGTCCTTGGTATATGTATAAAAAAAACAATCCTATCCCTGTCTACTTCAGACATTATATTATATGGATTTATAAAAATAGACTTGCTTTTATTATGTCTCACAAAGGATTTGGCCCCATTTAGTTATGGAAGAGCAAGGGGAAATGTTCACTTCACAGCTTCAACTTAGAACATAATATTTAACAAGGAATCATAACAAACTACATGATAGTAATTTCTTTAAATTGTCTTAAGCCTACTAGGAGGAAGGCTAAACTAGAATGCTTCTCCCTGACATCTAGTTTTTTATGTGTCAGGATTTATTTATGAATTTGTTGCATGGAGGAGCATCCAACCACTTGAACCTCACCTACAGTCTGAAGTGATGAAGTCCAGCAACTGGTCTGCCACCTCACCTGCTGACCTGATCCTAAATTAGTGTTGCTTCAAGCTGGGGAGGGAGGGTGCAGATAAGTTAAAAGAGATTCAAAATAGATAAGAGACTCAAATAATATTTCCCCCCTTATCTAGATTAACACAACTCAGGCTATTGGTTCATCTGGTCCATGTGTTGTCCACATGAGCTGGCAGCAGCTCTCCAAAGTAGATTCACCAATGGCCTTGCTGGTTGGGGATGATGGAAGTTGTACTCCAACCCATCTGGAGGGCCCCAGATCAGGGGAGACTGATCCAGAATCTCATGAAGAGTTCTGTGCTATATGATCCTTTTAACTGCAGGTGCAGTAGAGTGATGAGAGTGTTGGACTGGGACTCGGGAGATCCGGGTTCTAGTCCCCCGCTCGGCCATGAAACTCACTGGGTGACTTTGGGCCAGTCACTGACTCTCAGCCTAACCTACCTCACAGGGTTGTTGTGAGGATAAAATGGAGAGAAGGAGGAGGATTATGTAAGCCGCCTTGGGTTCCTTGAAGGAAAAAAGGTGGGGTATAAATATTATAAATAAATAAATAATAAAATAAATAATCTTGGAATTCGGACATGTAATATCAACAACATACATGCAAAGCACTCCCTCTACCACTAACCAATAGTCCCTACCCTGTTGTTGCAGCTGTGCAGACTCAAGCAGTGAATTATACCTCCAGAATGACTACAGTACTTTAACCTGTACTCCTCTGTTTTCTAATTTGAGGCTGGTTTGGGATCTCAACAGTACACACAGTACACACACACACACACACACACACACTGGAATTCTAATGTAATATCAGAACCTCACCCCATCTATGGAATCAGCTCCCCAAAGAAGCCTCTATTCTTTCAGGCGCCAGGTGAAGACCTTTTTATGTGCACAACATTTTAATGGCTGATTTTATTCATTTTATTATCGCCACTGTACCTCTGGATTGAATTTATTTTGGCTGCTTGGTTTTATCTTGTTATATTTTAACAAATCTGTATTTTTATGTTATTATTGTTGATGCTTTTATTTTAGGGTGATTGCTTTTATTTGTTGCTTTGTTTTGTAAACCGTCCAGGGAGTCTTTTGGCTGATGGGCAGTGAATAAATATATTAAATAAACAAACAAACAAATATGAACAACTATGAACATAGAGCCAGTGTGGCGTAGTGGTGAGAGTGTTGGACTGGGACTTAGGAGATCTGGGTTCTAGTCCCCGCTCGGTCATGAAGCTCCCTGGGTGACTTTGGGCCAGAGTCACTGACTCTCAGCCTAACCTACCTCACAGGGTTGTTGTGAGGATAAAATGGAGAAGAGGAGGAGGATTATGTACACTGCCTAAGGTTTCTTGCAGGAAAAAAGGTGGGGTATAAAATAAATAAATAAATAAATACAATAGATTTTAGTGTAAAATATATGAAATCAATTTTGTATGGGATTGAAAAGTAAAAATGCTAGTGTTAAGACATTTTCTTCTCAGCTCTATAACTGGCAGCTTCACCTGTATGGGCACAGATTAAGTCACTTGTAGTTCAAACATTTGAAGCAGGTGTGTGAATCTGTATAATTTTTGAGTACCTTGCTAATTCAGCACTGATATTTGACACTGATATGCATTAACTTACATTTCATCACTGCTTGTACTTCATATATTGGTGTTAGAACAACACAGCCACCAAAATCCACAGGACGCAAACTGCAGGTATTAGTAAATGTCACACTCCGACTTCTGCTCTTTGGGATTTTCCATTCAGCAACCTCTTTCAGGGTATAAGACTGGTCATCTTCCCATTCATAGAAGTCACCTTCTTGTGAAAGTGGCAAAACAAAGGCATACATCTTGTCATCCCTCATTACTTCACAATTGACAGTCAATATCCCATTGCTCTCTTCCACAGAGCTGAATATGATCTTCTCGCCCTGTTTGATGGTCAGGTGTTCTACTTTTACATCCTTAGAGCAATAGAAGCAAGGATGTTGCAGTGGTGTCGGTCCAATCAAATTTCCCCCCACAATTTCTTCAACATTAGCATACGGTGTTTTATCAGCCACTATCCTGCAAAGACCTTCAAATGAAAATTTTCAGTTAAGAAAGAGCTCTTGAAATTATGCGAGCATCAAAAGGTATACAATGTTTACTTTTGTGTTTATAATTTATTTTACTCCATTGGTACCCAAAATGAACCTACTGGCTTGGGTCTGATGATACTTGTAAAGCAAAACCATCAGGTAGATAACTTAAAACCAAATTCAAATTGCTAACAAAAATCTTTCTTGTAGATATCATATAACAGCTATATGAATTCAGGAAGTCTATATATATAAACCTAGGAAAATAAATTTACCATTTAAAAAATTATAATCACCTTTGTACAATGAGGTTGCACAAAACCATCTATATTATTTCTCATTTTATTTGTATAGAAGTATGCGTGTCATATGCGTATGTATGTCTGTGTGTAGATATATATTATTCATGCTGAAATAAAATGCTGTTCGTAGTTTGCTCATTTTCATGTGTTAAATTAATTAGTATTAATTATTTAAATATTACCTACCAATTATTTAAACCACTGCACCAGAAGGGGTTGGACTATATGACTGTTGAGGTCCCTCCCAACTCTATGATTCTATGAAAATTGTGGCAATATATGTATGTGTATGTATATCCATATGTATATATTAGAGCTCTTGCATCCCTCCTTCAGAGTAGTTTAAAAAAAACACCACACCTCTTTAAGTCAGGGGTGGGGAACCTTTTTTCTGTCAAAGGCTGCATTCTCTCAGGGGTAATCTCTTGGGGGCCACATGCTAACGGTGGGAGGAGTCAAAACCAAAAGCGGGGTGAGCCACCTTTTCTCTCTCTCTCTCTCTCTCTCTCTCTCTCTCCCCCCCCCTCTCCCTCTCTCTCTTCCTGCCTACCCAGTGGGATGCCAGGAGACAGAAAGGTTGCTCTTGTTAGAATGTCTGAACTTATTGCCTGCAGAGGACTTTTGAAATTAGGCTGAGGGCGGCAGGTGGCCTATTAGGGTGGTCACTTACGCATAGCCAAATAAGAGGGAATGCATCACTAAGAAAGAGCACAGGAGAGGATACAGTTTTGGATAAAATTGTGACATGCTAATTTATATGTATAGCTGGAAATTTAGAAATGATTACTATAATCTAAATAATTTCTAGATGGGTAGTTGTTTTTGCTGCAGCAAAAACAACAGAGAGTCCTGTGGCACCTAAAAGACTAACAAATTTAGTCTTAGATGAAAAGGATCTGATGAAGTGCACAGTACCCACAAAAGCTTATGGCAGAACAAATGTTTTAGTCTTTAAGGTGCCACAAGACATTATCATTTTAAATAGAAATACGATACATCTCACTATGAGGTGGGGTGGGAAGTGTGGCAGGTGATTCTGTGTGCCTGCTCAGTCTGCTGTCCAGGTGCTAACTGATGACCGTGGTGCACTAAGGCTAGACCTTGGGGCTAAAGCCCAGGGCCCACAGCCCCTTCATAGGATCATAGAGTTGGAAGGGGCCTACAAGGCCATCGAGTCCAACCCCCTGCTCAATGCAGGAAACTAGAGGAGGGGTCTCCCATCCAAGTAATAACCAGGCCTGACCCCGCTTAGCTTTCCACGCTCAGACAAGCTGAGCCAGCATGAGCCTTCAAATAGAGGACTGTCTTCTGTAAAGTAGGACATACGGCCATCCTATTGCCCAACCCTGCTTTAGGTGATTGTCCAATCACAAAAGTCAATAAAGGGAAGTAAAAATGTATTCCTGGTCAAGTTGACTGCATCTTTAATATTAAGCTGTTGCCACAGAACATCCTGGAGAGGTGTATGGAGGGCGCATGATAGGTTCCAAGGATCACCCACTGGATATAGAGGACTGTGCTGGAGATACTTTTGGGAATCCATGTGTATGCAAGCAAAACAATACTGATTAAGGGCACAATCTTATACCCCATATATTCTGGCAGGGGGCTTCAGGATAAGGCACAAGCCCCACTATGCTGACAGAACCCCAGATGCAACTCACCATGGGAGACAAGCCAGGCAGTGATTGGTAGGGTCTGGCAGTGTTGCCAATGACACTGAAGGTGTGGCTTTTGCCATTGACCCATGTGGTCTTTTTGGAGGCTGTGTGTGTTTTCCCTCTCCTGTCCTGAGCTGGGTGGCTATACAAACCGGTATGAGTTGCACTGGTGCTGCGGCAGCCTCCCTTTCCCTCAGAACAACTGGTACATAGAACAGTTTGTCCTGTATGTGTGAGAGTATGGAATGTCATGTAACAAGATCCTCTTCAGGTGTTCACTGAAGAGGGGTTAACTGCAAACATGGAGAATGCTGGGACACACACTTCACCACCACCCCAGCCCTTCCACTCCTAACCTCCCTGAATTAATGGGAAAGGTCTGCAAGAACAGTGTAAGTGTGTTTTGCTGAATGTCAGCACAGCCCCACAAAACTGGGATTTATCTGAACACCCCTCCCGCCTCCATATGACATTGTAATATCCTCAGGGAGGTGTGTGTGTGTGTGTGTTGCAAATATTTGAACTTTGCGAGGCACTAACTACCCCAGTTTTTTTAATACTGGGAAATCTTGATTCAGTTCTTCTTTTATGTAAAAAAATATATACATGCAACTTCGTTAGGGTTGTCACCTCTCAACTAGCCCTGTGCTGTTATATCTTTAAATCTTGGGTATCTGGAAATAATTCTTTCCCCTGCTAGGCTGCTGTACTGGTTAGAAGGTTCCTCCATTAAAGGCAGACTAGAACTTATTTTAGATAGATACATAGATCGAGTTCCTTTTCTCCCTTGTCCCCCACCATTGTTTGATGGTGCTTTGGGGCAGTCCTGAGCACTGGGGAAAAGGAGGCACTGTGATGAGAGGTGGTGGTGGGTGGTAGGCGTTGGGTGACTGCAGCAACGATGAGCCAGAAGAGGGTTGCCACAGTTTCTGCCAAGATTGGAAGGAGTGAACAAGTCTTGGAATTCACTAACATAGCTTTCTGGAGTCAGCCCTAACATTCATATTAATCATCTCTTAACAGGCAATGTTGTAATTTGCATAACCAAATCTAACCCATAAGTGTAGAAACAAAGGAGAAGACTATGGCTATGATGGATAGCCACAATACTAGACCCATTAAGTCTGTGTTTAGGCACTAGAGGCATCTGGTTAGCGAGCTTTAATTGCAGTTTTGAAATATTACAAGATACAGGAGCTTCTGCAACAGCAATACCTAAAGGGCATTTTTATTTCTATGTTCATCATACCCATTGGAATCATTTTGTTAGAACTATACAGATAAGAAAAATTAAGTACATATGTACATTTGGTAGGGTTATTTTTTATTAGAGGAAGATTCAGCAAAAAGTTTAGAGAACTGAGCAGCAAGATTTAATTTAGCTGTGCAATTAAGCTATAAATTATAACTCAACAGTGTCATAATATCCCCTTTCAAGCATTTATGGCTGGAATGACATGTTATGGAAAATGTCTGCCACTGAAAGCACCACTTTTGTGTCTCCTCCTCCTCTCCTTGTAATGTGTAATGCTGCAATATGCACGATGTGATGTCATCACCCTTTGAGTTTCCTCACGCCTGGCCTGTTCCACTTCATCAGTTGCTACTTGTGGGGGGAGGGACACTTGACGTGTGATGATGTCATGCATTTTATAGCATTTATGCATCATGGGGAACGGACGGGAAGCAGATGTGGAGTGGAGCTGCTGTTTTCAGCAGCAGCTGTGTGTCTTGTGCAACATGTAGTTCCGGCCATATTTGTGAGTGTAGTGGGGTGTAGTTGTGTTTGGTTTATTGGTTCTGAATTTGTTTTCATGTTGCTTGTTCTGTGTTTTGTGACCTATTAATTATGTTAGTGTACAACATGTTGGGCATCATGTATGGGACATTTTTTAAAAATGTGGAAAAACTCCCTTACTGATGAGGCCCCCTCAGAGCCAATTTAGTGTCTTTGCAATCCTTGACAGAGCTAAATATTTCCCAGTTTCAGCCTTGGCTTAGGGAGGGCTAACTCATCGCAGAGGTCAAAGATTGCACTATGCCCCTCCCTTCTAGCTTCCCCAGTCCCCAAGAAACAAGGCTGCTTGTCTTTCTCTTTATCTCTCCTCACAACAAAGACTTCCAGCTCTTCACTGCCTCCCTTCTCTCTCTCTCCCCCTGTAAAGGATTGAGGCCTACACAGGCTTAAGTTTGTTGAAGCCTGAAGGCCCAAACACTTCCCTAAATTAGTTGAAGCCTGAAGGCCCAAACATTTCAAGATGGGAGGGGGAGTTTGTGAGTTTTAGTTCACCCAATAGAAGTTAAGAATTAGTTCTCCTGTTCAAGGTCACATGGTTATGACCTTCCAATCCTGGGAAGGCTATATATGTGTGGGGTGTGGTCAGCTAGGAAGAGAGAGAGACTGACTGCAGAGGAGAGAGGTAGTCTGAAGTTAAGCTAGAGAACCTTGTATTATTTGTTTGTTTAATTTTATCATACTGTGGTAAAATATAATTTCAGTATATGATTTCTACGGTATAAAATCACATAACTTGCAACAAATATTTCCTATGCTTTTACTTGTATTAAATCCTATGCTACTTTGTCTGTAGAAAGTTCTATCTCACATAATGCTGATACAAAGGGCCTCTAAGGGGCCTCTTGATTTCTTGTGAACTGTTGAAGTAAACCAGTTTCTAACAGTTAATTGGTATTGAGATAAGGAGAAGTTACTTCAAAGATGCCTTTCACTCCCTAAAAACTCCTCAGTATACACAGGTCAATTAACTGTTATTTACTGCTTGAAAGAGAGACCAGGTATTGTAAAAACATCATTATGTCACAGTAGAAAGAAAGAATGAGCTCACCTTGTAGAATTTGTTAACACGCATGCGCGAAAGTAAGGCGCTTGTAAAAAGAGTATAAGAATGCTTGTATTTCTAATGGTGGATTTGTCTCACTCTGCTTTGGAGTGGAACCATACAGCGCTGTATTTGAATAAAGGAATTCTTTTTACCCGCTCTGGTTGATTTATTGGGCCATAAGTCAGCTGGAAAACGAACCAAGGAAGTGGCTTAACTTCCTTACCACAATTTGGCGACTCGGCCGGGACCTCCAGCCCAGAGTTTTGGACATTCTTCCTCCATGACAAATTACCCAGCCAGCAATTGGTGAGTTCACCTCAAGGGTTTTTTTTGTAAGGGAGGAGATTGGTCCGGGATTCTGCTAAGGACGGTCTAAAAAGGGTAAACTGAATTCCGGTCTGGTAAGGCGCCTAGGAGGTGGACTGACAGAGTTCAGTCACTAGGGGGAACCAGGAACTTCTGTGTGAATCCAAGCAGTGGGCAGGGTGACAGGAGTAAGGTTCCCAAACTGGAGAACAACAGGTTTTTCAAGAGGGACGCCTCTTGTCAAACAGTTCTCCTAGGATATGGGCAAAATTGAACTGAAATACCTCCTTTTCATTTTTCTCTGGGTTTTGGTTATTGCATTGTGTTATTAATATTGTGTTATTATTATTGCATTATGTTAGTAATATTGAAAGGTATAGGATTTAGGAAAAAGGGAAACCTTCAAAGAGGGGTGGCATACATGTGCATGTGAAAATGTCAATGTGCGTGTGTCATTAGAACCATGAACTGTTCGGTTTCCCGAACAGGCAGGGAAAGTAAGCATGTGTGTGTGTGCGCGCGCATTATTAGATTTATGAGCTGTTACTAATACAGACAGATCCACATCTCTCTCTCTCCTCCATTTATTAGAATTTATGAGCTGATGGAATAAGGGCTGGTCCTAGGCCACAAGCTGAATACCGCCCTTCCACCAGACAGGGTCTCCCTCCCCCCTTTCCAAATCTCCCTGCTGAAGAATGTATATAAGTCACTGGGACTAAATCAGGTCAAGACGCCCTGATCTCTGTTTGCGAGGGGTAAAACCCAATGACCGGCAGAGCTTCAAAAGCAAGTGGGCCTGATTGAACCCCCTCCCATGATCCAGTGACGTGTGAGTGTTGTGTGTTTGTGTGTGGACTGAACAAAAAGCACTACACACACACCAGAGTGAGGAGATCATAAAGAAAGCATTCTGTGCCACAATACATCATGGGTGGGAATCAAAGTGTTCCAAAAGGGGCACCTTTAGCAATAGTGCTCCAAGAATTTGCCTCTTTACCTAGAAGTAAGACTTTGTCAAAAACACGGTTGCAAACTCTTTGTACTGAGGAATGGCCATGCATAGGGGGAAGTACTTGGCCCAAGAATGGGTCCTGGGAAAAACAGATCCTAAGGGACCTTCGGGTAGCCCTAGAGGACAAATTCCCAGGACAATTGGATTATTGGTATGCTTGGACAGAGGTAGGATATCGGAAGGGCTACCTCAAGCCTTCCGAGGTAGAACCTACCGCACCTCCTGCAAATAAACCCCCACCCTACCTTACTCGTCAAGTTGGTCTGTATCCACTCTTGACCAACACGACACCAGTGTATATTCCTCCAGTGGCAGCAGTTGCACCGCAACTAGGAGGGGAGGGGCAGGTGATACAGGCTGGGCAGGAGGCAGTCCCTGGCCGCACAGAACTCAGGCAGACGTATCAATACGTCCCTCTGAGTACACAAGAAATCCTCCTGTGGCAATCCTCAACCCCAGGATTGACAGAGGACCCAGACCGTTTTGTACAGTGTATAAAAACCATTTTTCGCTCACATAAGCCTGATTGGTCAGACACTTTGGCCATTTTAGAAGCACTCCTTCAGCCAGAACAGTACCACCGACTAAAAGCCCTTGTAAATGATGCTTTAGGAACGCAGGCAATTGGGAACATCATAGCCTTCCCAAATGCTGATCCAGGCTGGGATATAACTGATGCTGCTGGACAGGCCTTGTTTGAAAGGTTTAGGGACATGTTGGTAACTTGTTTAGAAAAAATGGGACGAAAAACTGTGAACTGGGCAAGGGTTAAGGAATGTTTGCAGTTGTCAGCAGAATCTCCAGCACAATTTCTGTACCGATTAAAACAACAAATCCGCTTGTTCGGAGGAATAGACCCTGAAGCCCCAGCCAATGAGCCTCTGGTGGTTTCTCTGTTTGTTGAGCATTCCCAAAAGGATATAAGGGAATATTTTAAAAAGCATTCCCCTGGATGGCAGGGCAAAAATTTAAACGAGATCCTGACCACTGCAAACCACGTTTTTCACACAAGGGAGGAGCTGGAGAAAAAAGAAAGGAAGAAAGAGACAGAGGCACAAGCCAAAATGTTGGGGGCTGCTATAGCACAAGGTCTTGGTTCAAGTCGAGGAAGGGGGCAGGGCAGAGGCCGTGGGAGAGGAAGAGGGAAAGGCTGGGCAGGAACAGACACGAGAGAAAAGATAGGACGGAATCAATGTGGGTACTGCCGACAGGAAGGCCACTAGAAAAGAGATTGTCCGGTACGCCCCCAAGGTCTGCCAACAGGAGGCGCTGTAGAAGCAGTAATGAGAAGTGGGAACAGTGAACAGGAAGACTGACTAACTGAAGGAAAATTTTGTGATGCAAAGAGAGAGGGAATGAGTATTTGGAAGTTAAAAAGTGATGCACCATTTTTAACAATGCAAATTGGAGAACAAAGGTTTTCATGCTTAGTAGACACAGGTGCTACAAAATCCATGCTTGTAGATTCAGCTAAGAAATTGCCCAAATCAAGGCAAGGGGAACGTATTATGGGGATTGAGGGAAACCCTGAATGGCAACCCCTCAGCAAAGATGTACAGGTCCAATTGGGTCCCCTAACCACCAAACACCAATTTGTACTAATGGAAAATGGTCCTGTTAATTTGTTGGGTCGTGACTTGTTGTGTAAACTAAGGGCTACAATAAAATGTAGTCCCAATGAAATCTGGGTCTCAATGCCATCTAGTAGTCTCATGGCATTTGTTGGGTCTCTTGGGGATGAAGATAAACAGGGCCTTCCGCCTGTATTGGCTTCGGTACCAGCAGAATATTGGGCAGAAGGCTCAGAAGAAGTCGGACTCTTAAGGTCTGCTTCTCCGGTTCAAATAGAAGTAAGACAGGATATGTTGCCCCCTCGGGTAAAGCAATATCCCATCCCTCGAGAAGCAATAAGTGCTATAGACTCTTTGATTGAAAAACTGAAAAAGCAAAAGGTTTTAGTTGAATGTATGTCTCCTTGTAATACCCCAATCATGCCAGTAAAGAAAAAGACTGCTCCAGGGGAGGCTCCAGCATATCGGCTGGTGCAAGACCTCCGACGAATTAATGAGTATGTTGTGGCCCGTCATTCTGTCGTGCCAAATCCAACCCTCATTATATCTCAAATTCCTGCCTCCTCACGGGTATATACAGTCATAGACTTGAGTTCAGCTTTTTTTAGCATCCCTCTGCATCAAGATTCCCAGTATTTGTTTGCCTTCACCTGGGGGGGGCAAGGCCAAGGGTCAGGTCAGCTCTGCTGGACCCGACTCCCCCAAGGGTTTGTTCAGAGCCCAAGTATATTTTCCGGAATTTTGCACAAGGACTTGCAAGACGTCCATCTCCCACGTAAATCAATCCTTGTGACTTATGTGGACGATTTGCTGTTAGCTTCTAAGGACTTTGAACAATGTCAGGAAGATTCCCTGGCGCTGGTTCATGCGCTGGGTGAAAAAGGACATAAAATAGCGAAGAGAAAATTGCAATGGTGTAAACCCATAGTGGAATACTTAGGTCATGTTTTGGACAAAGGGGAACGTAAAATCTCTCCAAAGCGAATTGATGCTCTCAGGCAGGCAGCAGCTCCGTCTACAAAATCACAAGTAAGGGCATTGCTTGGAATGCTAGGCTACTGTAGGAGCTGGATTCCTGGGTTTGCAGAAATTGTGAAGCCATGGGTAGAGAAGACAAAAGCCAATAGCCCTGATTTAATTGAATGGATATCAGAAGATCAAAAGGCTTGGACTGAAATTCAAAGATTATTGAGCTCAGCACCAGCGCTGGGTTTGCCAGACTATGAAAAGCCCTTTGTTTTGTACGTGCATGAGAGGAAGGGTGTGGCTTCAGGTGTGTTAACTCAGTCTTTAGGACCTTATCAGCGCCCTGTTGGCTACTATTCGGGACAATTGGATTATGTGGCTAAGGGAATGGCAAGTTGTTTAAGGTCAGTTGCTGCAACAGCCCTTTTACTGGAAAAAACACAGGATCTAGTTCTTGGACATTCTTTAACAGTTTATGCCCCACACTCAGTGGTGGCTTTGTTACTGCAGAAGAATACCCAACATTTTTCAAATGCTCGATACACCAAGTATGAGTCCACCTTGCTAACAAATCCAGCTATAATTATCAAACGTTGCACAACATTAAATCCTGCTACGTTACTGCCAGATCCAACAGAAAAGGGGGTGGACGAGAGGGGGCATGATTGTTTACAAGTAGTAAAGGAAGTACAGCTACCAAGGAATGATCTAAAAGACACTCCCTTAACCCATTCAGATTTTGTGTGGTTTGTGGATGGGTCATCCAGAATTGTGCAAGGGACAAGAGAGACAGGCTATGCAGTGACAGATCAATGGAAAGTAATTGAGGCAAGAAAACTCCCAGGAAATAAGAGTGCACAGGCAGCTGAGCTGGTAGCTCTAGCTCAGGCATGCAAATTAGCTGTTGGAAAGATGCTGTCAGTTTACACTGACTCCAAATATGCCTTTGGTGTTTGTCATGCAACCGGAGCTTTGTGGAAAGAGAGAGGGTTCCTTACTGCCTCAGGACAGAAAGTGGCAAATGGGCCGGAGATTTTAATGCTTTTAAACAATATACATGCCCCGAGGAAGTTGGCAATCGTGCATTGCAAAGCACACACAAATAAAAAAGATCCTGTAAGCATAGGGAATGATCTGGCAGACAGAGCAGCAAAAGCGGCAGGGGGAGCCCCCCCTTTAGCTATGCTGCAAGCAGCAGGAAATAGCGCCTCTCTGCCAGACGCCGTATCAAATTGGCAGCAAAACGCTCCTGCTGAGGAGAAAAGGCTCTGGGAACAAGTAGGTGCAAGAAAAATACAAGGACTTTGGACTTTACCAGATGGGAGGCTAGTTCTACCGCGTGTTGGCCTTCGGATTGTAGCCTTAGAGGAACATCAAAAGGAACACCAAGGGATAAGCGGGCTGGCGGCAGCAATAAACAGAGTGTGGTTTGCTCCTGGAGTACATCAAGTGTCAAAAGCCATTACTGCCGCTTGTCCTGTTTGTGCGAAGTTAAATGCTAAGGCAGCTGCTCCTGGGCCAGAAGGGGGGAGACCCTGGGTTCAACTCCCTTTTGAAGCCCTACAGATTGACTTTGCTCACATGCCAAAATGCCAAGGATTTCAAAATTTGCTTGTTTTAGTGGATCAACTATCTGGATAGGTGGAAGCTTTTCCTTGTCGAAAGGCCACTGCAATGGAAGTGGGGAAACATTTGCTCAGAGACATTGTGCCAAGATTTGGGATCCCCTCCCATTTGGAATCCGACAGGGCCCCCCACTTTATTGGAACTATTATACAATATGTGGCAAAGACCATGGGCATAGAGTGGAAGCTACATGTTCCATACCATCCTCAGTCATCAGGCCAAGTGGAGAGAATGAATGGAATACTGAAGCAAAAGATTGTTAAACTGTGTAAGAACGCAGGACTCACCTGGATCCAGGCCCTTCCTTTAGCTCTCCTGGCAGTCCGAACAAGTCCCAACCGCAGGTTCAAGCTGTCACCTTATGAACTCCTTTTTGGGAGGCCTCCCCCAGTTGGGCGAGGCGCAGTTGTTCCACATGTTTCACTCCTAGAAGGTGATGAAGCCCTTCGGGCTTACATTATAGAACTCCAACATCAGTTTAACAGGTTGAGACGTCATGTTGGAAACTCACAGACTTTGCCTTTAGATGTTTTCGCCCACAGGTTCAGAGCTGGAGATTGGGTCTACGTGCGGAAGTGGACAGCAAAACCCCTTGAAGGACTTTGGGAAGGGCCATATCTCGTCCTACTCGTGAGCCAGACAGCCTTGAAAATCGAGGGGAAAATACCGTGGATCCACTACACCCATTGTGCCAGAGCTGCGCCTCCGGAATCTAGCCCCCCCAATCTGGAGGAAGGGGGGCCAGAAGTAGACGCTCGCAGAGGACAACGAGGGAGTACAGCCAGGGTTACCCAAAAAGTAACCCCAGAAGCAGATGACATCACCAGGAGCACAGCCAGGGTTACTGACCAGGAAAAGGTAACCCCAGAAGCAGACGATAGCAGGCAACTTCCAGGGAGCTCCGCCCAAACCTCTGAGATTCCAGGAGTGGACAATTCCAACCAACAGACTGGGTGGACTGTGTCTCACTTGGACGGCCTCAAGCTTAAACTGTCACGAGGAAAATGATTTTTCCAGTTGCCCTAATATTCTCCCTTTGGATTTACACCTTTGCAGGAGGAGGACACCCCTACCTAGGGGTAGTGCGGAGTATTGCAACCAATTTCAACTTGTCGAACTGCTGGGTGTGCCAACACCTAACTCCTCAAGCAAGGGCTGAAATTTGGGCCCACCCAGTGGATACAAAGACTTGGTTAAAGTTAAACACCACCACATGGGAACCAGATCGTCTCTGGGACAAGGATCCCAGAACCCATGGTTGGGAGGGGGTAAAACTTCCAGCCTCTAAGCCAGGGTCCCCATGGTACACAATCACTCGACTGGTGGGAAATTTTTCAATCTGCTTTGAAAGGATAAATGGCACAGGCCCAATTCTGGGGTAGGTCCCTCTTCAGCACTGTAACTTAACCATACAGACTGACTGGAACAGTCAAACTATCCAGCCTTACAATGGGAAAACTGAACTCCACATCACTTCCACTGATCAGTCCCCCAACCTCCTAGGTTATAGGTTCCCTGGAACAGATGGAGGGTATAATGGGACAAATTTTGAAGTAAAGAAAACCTGGACTAACTTCACAGTGGGAGGAGAAGTTTTCTGGATAGGTAAGAAACAAGGTCTCCTAACAAAAAACTTGTCTTTAAGTCACTCTCTACCTTGTAGTGAGTGCAGGTGTAATGAGCCTCCATTGCTATGGCAACTGACCAAGCAATGGTATTGTTCTCAGGCCGTACCACACCGACCTTTTAAGACCAGTTTTGATGCTATACACCAAGTTCAGTGGTCACAAAGATTTGATGGTCATGATTCAAGATGTCTAGGCACCTGGTTTTCCGTTGCCACTGACAAAGTGGCCGATTGGGATGGAAACCAATGGTGGCTGGAAGACAGCAACTTGAATTTGGCACTAACTGGAGGGGGGACATATTTTTTGTGTGGGAATAAAGCATACAAAGGCTTGCCTCCTTCATGGGTTGGGCGATGTGGGCTAGTGTATTTAGCACCAGACATTGACACTCGGCCAAGCATAAATGCGTCTGAAGTACTGAATCTGGGCTCTTTCATCCATCGCATCATACCTACACACACAAAGCGTAGTGCCAACCCTCTAAGTTACTCCTTTGGGCCAGTAGGTGATTTCTTTCACTCTACCTTCCGATATTTGCTCCCTTGGTTTGGTACATATGAAATGGAAGCAGCTATCCGGAACATCTCAGCAGAACTGGAGATGGCTTTTAATGCCACAAATAAAGCCCTCCAGGATTTACAGCAGGAAATAGATGAGGTGGATGCAGTAACACTACAAAATCGTCGTGCCTTAGACCTATTGACAGGTGCCTTGGGAGGAACATGTGCCATGTTGGGTGAGACATGTTGTTTTTATGTAAATCAATCAGGACAGGTAGCACGAGAAGTGCAAAAGGTGAAGGAAGCTGTGCAAGTTTTCCATTCAGTCAACCACCCAGAACGTGTAAACCTCCAGAGTTTGTTAGCCTCTTGGCTAGGAAATCTGTCCTGGTTATGGAAAGGTCTGTTAGTTTTAGGATTATGTGTACTCTGTATTATTTTTCTTTGTTGTTGTATTCAATGTATTCCAGGGCTTCTCCAAATGATTCGTCCTGTACGACCACAAATGTATATGCAAATACCTCTAGAAGAAGCTTCAGTTCGTATTGCTCTAGAGAAGCTAGTTAATTAGAAATGATCCTCAGTGTGTATTTATCCACTAGGATCAAAGAGGTGAATGTGGTAAAATATAATTTCAGTATATGATTTCTACGGTATATAATCACATAACTTGCAACAAATATTTCCTATGCTTTTACTTGTATTAAATCCTATGCTACTTTGTCTGTAGAAAGTTCTATCTCACATAATGCTGATACAAAGGGCCTCTAAGGGGCCTCTTGATTTCTTGTGAACTGTTGAAGTAAACCAGTTTCTAACAGTTAATTGGTATTGAGATAAGGAGAAGTTACTTCAAAGATGCCTTTCACTCCCTAAAAACTCCTCAGTATACACAGGTCAATTAACTGTTATTTACTGCTTGAAAGAAAGACCAGGTATTGTAAAAACATCATTATGTCACAGTAGAAAGAAAGAATGAGCTCACCTTGTAGAATTTGTTAACACGCATGCGCGAAAGTAAGGCGCTTGTAAAAAGAGTATAAGAATGCTTGTATTTCTAATGGTGGATTTGTCTCACTCTGCTTTGGAGTGGAACCATACAGCGCTGTATTTGAATAAAGGAATTCTTTTTACCCGCTCTGGTTGATTTATTGGGCCATAAGTCAGCTGGAAAACGAACCAAGGAAGTGGCTTAACTTCCTTACCACAATACTTGCTTTTGAATATAACTGCTCTATTAAGTAAATACCCTAATATAACAAGTAAAGTGTTGTTGAGTACCCTGAGTTGTGGGAGTGACTTATTCACCATGTCTAAAGCCTATTCCCATGCTACTGGAAACAGGCAAAGGATTTGATCTCCTGGAACGGGAGAGGCTTTGAGAAGAGGCAGAGATCTTCCAAAGGCAGGTCAAGGGGTCCCTGCAGTAGCGGAACCTTGACAGATGGTGGCAGTGGAGCGATCCTGAACAGTGAGGTTAAGCACTCCAAACAGTAATTGGGTTTTTTACTAATAGAGCTGGTAAAAGCAGTGTATGTTTTAACTTCAGGCCTGCGGAATAGGGGCCCAGTGAGGCAAGTAAAATGAGCCAATATCTCTCCATCAACAAAACTGGCCTGATTGAGCAGTGTAAAAAGGACAATTTGCAAATGGGAGGAGAAAACAGCAGAAGAACTGAAAGTTATGCTGATCTCCCAGGCGGCAATAGAAGGAGCTGCACCCTCTAGCCCTAGTGTAGCAGGACCCCAAACAAAAGAATGGGAGCTCCGTGAACAGGAACTGCGGCTAGTGGCAAAGCAGAAGGAAGAAGAGACCAGGTTAGAGTGGGAACGGCTTCGACTGCAACAGGAGCAACTTAAGGCCCAGGAAGAACAACGCAGACACGAGGAAAAGGTGCGGCAGGAGCAACGCAGACATGAGGAAACGCTGCACCAGGAGAAACTTCAAGCCCAAGAGGCACAACGCAGACACGAGGAAAAGGTGCGGCAGGAGCAACGCAGTCATGAGGAAAAGCTGCACCAGGAGAAACTTCAAGCCCAAGAGGAACAACGCAAACACGAGGAAAGGATGATGCAATTGAAAGAGGAGCAGCCTGTCAGAGTTACCCCGAAGGACTTCACAGCATACTCCCCAGGAGAAGACCCACAAGTGTTCTTGACCACTTTTGAAAGGGCAGCACAGAAGTGGGGACTGCAGGAGGGTGACTACATGAAGTTTGTGCCTAATTTAATCAAAGGGGAGCTGGCAGAGATTTATAATAGCATGCCAGAGGGGGAGGCTGTTTCCTATGCTCAATTCAAAGAAACTGTGTTTAAAAGGTTCAGGTTGGGTCCTGAGCACTTTAGGAAAAAGTTCAGAGGGTTAACACCTCAACCTGGTAAATCTATGGTAGAGTTTGTAACAAAAATAAAAAACCTGCTACTAAAATGGGTGGATGAAGCAAAAGCTGACAACAGGGAAAAGGTGCTAGAGCTTATGGCTCTGGATCAGTTTTATTTTCGGTTGCCCAGAGAAATAAAACTGAAGGTTAAGGATAAAGATCCAGAAACTGTAAACCAAGCTGCAGAAATGGCTGACAAACTGATTGAAAACCGGGAAGGGTTAGGCCCCAGGATTGAGTCTGAGAAGAAGGGGGGGGGAATGGGAAGCCCCAAGTAAAAAGGAGTTAAAAAAACCTCCTTTTGATCCTTCTCACCCCAGAGACAGTGCCTGCTATTCGTGTGGTCAGACAGGCCACATCAGGAATAGCTGTCCCAAGTTACAAGCAATAACACCAGCTAACCTAGGTAGTCCTAAACCCGAACAAACCAAGCCACCAGGGGTAGCAAGCATAAAAAAACCTTATAATTGTGGATTTGTGATCACCAACAGGGAAGAGGTTAATAATCAGTTTAAAGAACCTGTTTATGTAAAGGGTAAGACCATCATGGCGATGTTGGATTCTGGAGCTGATGTTTCTCTGATCCGGGCAGATTTGGTGACACCTGAAGATTTGGTACCAGGAATGTCTATTGAGATCCAGGGAGTGAATGGTCCCTCCTTTGAAGTCCCAGTAGCAAGGTTATCCATAGAATGGAGGGGATGGAGGGGTCTGTATGAAGTTGGGGTGATGGAACCTCCAACCCAATTTGCCCCTTTCATTGTGGGAAAGGATATAATGGGCCCAGAAACTCAAATATGTGTGGTAACCCGCAAGCAAAAGGAAAGGGAGGAAACTTCAAGGGAGGACCAGGCAAAATCTAATGTAAAAGAAAAGGTACTAGAGGTACAACCCACAGTGATTCCGGAAGGTCCAAAACCAACCCCAGACCCTCCCCAAACCGAAACAACAGAACAAGCCTCCATGCAACCTGTTGACCTGAAAGCCAGTGAAACAACCGAGGCAGGTGGTTCTGTAGAGGAGAAGGCGCTAGAGACCCCTTTTCCTGATTTAAGAGGAGTAGAGGAATTCAAGCAGGAAGTCCTCAGTGATCCTAGTTTGGAGCCTCTGAAAAGAGTTGCTCTCCCTCAAGAGAGGCCCTTCTCTGAGGAAAGAAGGGAGCAGATTATTTGGGAGAAAGGATTGCTGTATAGGCTGTGGTTACCAAAAACCCAAGAGTTAACCTGGAAACCACTAAAGCAACTGGTAGTACCTAACCAATTCTGACTAAGGTTGCTAGAACTAGCCCATGATGTGCCATGCGCAGGGCACTTGGGGAAAAACAAGACTAAACAAAGGCTCATGGCAAACTTCTTTTGGCCTGGAATTGCTAAGCAAGTAGCAGAGTACTGCAGGTCTTGTGAAACCTGTCAGCGTGTGGGGAAGGCAGGGCATCACAGTAAAGCCCCTTTACAGCCTCTGCCTATTATAGGAGAAGCTTTCTTCAGGGTGGGCATGGATATTGTAGGGCCTTTCACTAAACCCACCCGCAAGGGAAAAAAGTACATCCTCACAGCAGACATCTGTCAGAGATGCTTTGACCTGGATTCCTGCATTGAGCAGGGGGTTGGACTCGATGGCCTTGTAGGCCCCTTCCAACTCTACTTTTCTATGATTCTATGATTTTGCCACAAGATACCCGGAAGCTGTAGCACTAGCCTCTATAGATGCTCCATCTGTAGCTGAGGCTTTGCTAACTATATTTTTCAGGACTGGATTTCCCTCTGAAATCTTAACAGATTGTGGGTCAAATTTCCTCTCCGAGATAATGGAGTGTCTGTGGAAGTGTTGCGGGGTAAAACACTTGAAAACCACTCCTTATCACCCCCAATGCAATGGAATGGTGGAAAGATTTAACGCCACACTCAAAGGAATGATTAGGGCTTATGTAAACACACACCCAAATGACTGGGATGACAAACTGCAACACCTACTCTTTGCCTACAGGGAAGTTCCACAGGAATCAACGGGATTCTCACCTTTTGAGCTGTTGTATGGCAGAAGAGTGAGAGGCCCTCTTGATCTCCTGAGGGAAAACTGGGAAGGTAAACTCGTAGAAAACAAAACCTCTGTGGTGGATTATGTGTTAAAACTTAGACAAACCCTAGATACACTCTGTAAACTAGTTCAAGCCAATGTAACCAAAGCCCAAGAGGTGCAAAAGTTCTGGTATGATCAAAAGGCACGCTCTAGAGTATTTGAGGTAGGGGATCAGGTAATGATATTTCTTCCCCTGCGCAAAGACAAGCTTAAGGCTGCTTGGGAAGGCCCCTACACAGTCAGAGAGAAAATGGATGATTTAACCTATGTGGTGGTTAAAGAAAAATCTGAAAAAAGACCCAGGGTAGTACATGTAAATATGATGAAACCACACTATGAGAGGAGTGGAGTAGTTTTACAGGTGCAGAAGGTCCCAGAAGTATACTTAGGCACAGGGTTGGAAATGGTCATATCACACCATTATGGGACAAGGTTGAAGCTATCAGAACCTGGGACATACCTACAACCAAGAAACAGGTCAGGTCATTCTTGGGATTTGCTGGGTATTACAGGAGATTTGTTCCCCATTTTGGTGAAATTGCTGGACCTTTGACTGATTTAACCAAGAAATGTAAACCTGACAAAATTGTGTGGACTGATGAGTGTCAAAGAGCTTTTGATAGACTAAAAGACATTTTAAGCTCAAGGCCTGTGTTAAGAGCACCTGACTTTGAAAAAACCTTTATTGTGGCTACAGATGCCTCTGAGACTGGCATAGGTGCAGTATTGTTACAAGACTATGACTCTGTTAAACATCCGGTAGCCTACCTGAGTAGGAAGCTCTTACCCAGGGAGAGAAACCTGTCTACAATCCAAAAGGAATGTCTGGCAGTGGTGTGGGCTCTGGACAAGCTCAAGCCTTATGTTTTTGGGCAAGAATTTACTTTATGGACTGATCATCATGCCTTACAATGGATACAAACAATGCAAAATACCAACTCCAAGCTTCAGAGATGGTCTTGGAAATTGCAGGAATTTCAAATGAACATTGAACATGTGCCTGGGAAGGAGAATGTGATAGCCGATGCTTTGTCTAGGAAATAAACAAAAAACAGTTGCCTTTTTGTGTAGGTTAACGTTTCACAATTCTCTTCTGTAAAAGGGAAATTGTTCCACTTGAGGAGAAGGGGGGGAAGATGTGAAGGATTGAGGCCTACACTTTGTTGAAGCCTGAAGGTCCAAACACTTCCCTAAATTAGTTGAAGCCTGAAGGCCCAAACATTTCAAGATGGGAGGGGGAGTTTGTGAGTTTTAGTTCACCCAATAGAAGTTAAGAATTAGTTCTCCTGTTCAAGGTCACATGGTTATGACCTTCCAATCCTGGGAAGGCTATATATGTGTGGGGTGTGGTCAGCTAGGAAGAGAGAGACACTGACTGCAGAGGAGAGAGGTAGTCTGAAGTTAAGCTAGAGAACCTTGTATTATTTGTTTGTTTAATTTTATCATACTTGCTTTTGAATATAACTGCTCTATTAAGTAAATACCCTAATATAACAAGTAAAGTGTTGTTGAGTACCCTGAGTTGTGGGAGTGACTTATTCACCATGTCTAAAGCCTATTCCCATGCTACTGGAAACAGGCAAAGGATTTGATCTCCTGGAACGGGAGAGGCTTTGAGAAGAGGCAGAGATCTTCCAAAGGCATGTCAAGGGGTCCCTGCAGTAGCGGAACCTTGACACCCCCACCCTGTTTATATAGCTGCTGCACGTAGACCTGCTGCTCATCCCTGGCTTCAGATAGACACCCATTTCTAGAAAGCCGTTATGTTCAGGTGGAGCAACACTGAGATCAAGCCTAACAGGGTCTCCACTAGAGATGTGAAGGCCTGGGAAAAACTGTGGAAAAAACCATTCCACACACCCCGATTCATACACACACACACACACACATTTTCCAAAGATACCTTGGAAAAATGGAACAAAATGGGTTTTTGTATTTTTTCCAGTTTTCCCCTCCAGGCCTTCACATCTCTAGACTCCACCCCTGCACAATCCTTCACAAATTAAAGAGGTGAGGGAGCATGGGGACTTGTGAGAGGGCATTCCCAGTGGTGTCCCCCCCACCCCATTTGTGGAACTCACTCCCAGGGGTGGTGCAGTTAGCTGCCACTGTGACTATTTTGATTAATTGATTGATTTGTTACATTTATCCCACCTTTTCTTCCTCCCCATTTTATCCTGACAACAACCCTGTGAGGTAGGTTAGGCTGAGAGTCAATGACTGGCCCAAAGTCCAGTGAGCTTCATGTCTGATTGGGGACTTGAATTCGGTTCTGCCCAGTCCAACACTCTAACCACTACACCATGCTGGCTCACTTTAAATGTAAGTTAAAGAACTTTTTATTACACTGGCATTTGGTTCCTGATTAGTTGGTTTTGGTGTTTACAGGTCAGATTATTGTTGTTGTATTTTAATTGTTTTAGTGTGAAAGTATGATTGTATTGTTTTATTGGTATGTGGCTTATTAATATTGTAAGCTTCTCTGTGCTCCTTTTGGAGGAAAGGTGGGGGTATAATAATTTTGAATAAATAAATAGCACACATTTCCCCATTTATAAAGGTTAATACTGGATGACATTAAAGTAAATACAACTACCAGGGGCACAAGCATTAGTCCATTTAATTGGTAGGCTAATCAACTACAACTTTAGTTGATTAGTCGGTGGGGACCAATTTTAATCGGTGAGAGGTTCAAACTGAGGACATGCTTGTTTATTTTTCATTACGGGGCACATGTATTTGTATATGTCATTGAATATTATATGAATATTATGCTATAGAGTTCTTCCAAGAGAGAAGTCTACGCATTTGCTCCATCTCTTAGGTAAGGTTGAGTGCAGAGTACCACTGAAGTGCCTTCATGATAACCTAATGTACATTGCGAATGAGACACATTGCAAATAACTTAGAATTACCGGTATCTAATGTTGTTTTTCTTTGCTCATCTGATTTCTTTATCTAAGCAGAAATATTCATACTGTACCTGAAATATGTAGAGATAGCTCAACTGTAGTGGGGCACAGGCTAGCGTCTTTATTTTCATGGTTATTTGCAAGGATTTTTGTTACTTTTAATCCAACAACTTTAATCACATCTCCTGTTGACAAACAGCATTCATGGCCAAGCGTTTCATAAACTGAACCTGAAGGAGAACACATGGATAAACAAAGATTTATTTATTTATTTTTACAAATTCTTAGTGGCTGTTGAAAAGTACTCTTTTATAAAGTTTGCTCCCTCATTAACTTTGAGGAACCCATTACATATATAAAGTTATAGTATATCATATATATCCCAAAGTCTTGATTCCTACTAGTCTGCTTTAGATCTAAATATCAAGGTAAGTCAGATCAGAAACAACATTTTGAGACATTTAGTCTACCCTCTTAGTTTTGAAAGTGTTTGGTAGGTGTGGTCTTTAAGGCGGGATGGACAGTTTCCAGAAGAAACACACACTTCTCTGTTATCGCTTCTTCAATCCACGTCCACCCTCTGTGTGTTTAATCCAGAAACAATCTAGCCACATAATCTGTTCCCAGTCCATTGTATGCAGTTTTGTGAAGCATTTCCTTCTTTCCCCTATGATGATTGATAATGCAGAGACCAAAGTGCTGGTAATTCATTTTTTTCTATAGGGTTTCCTGCATTCTTGATTTTGAGACCCCACTTATATGGGATCCCCTTGATTTTACTTCTCCCATCTCTAATTACTGGGTAAAAATGAAGACAACCCAAGGAAGAGTTTGTAGCTACTCAAAAGCTTATTACCAGTATTGTGAAGGACTGCCAACCGGTCCTTTACTCAAAATGAGAGATCAAAGGCGCCAAACTGCCAGCCTTAGCTCTGCCATCTTGACACTGATTCTCTCAGGGCTTTACCCTTAGTCTATACACTGGATTTAGCACTGAACCACAGAGGAACCACACACACTGTGTGGGGTAAAACCAGGAAAGTTTATTTAAGGTAAACCGATTACAATAAAAGGTGGGGAATGAGGGAAAGGGGAAAAGGTGGGGAGACCCTTTGGTATACACAAGTAGAGCTACAAAACAACAAAACTGGTCCCTTACTATATAAACACCCAGGCACTTACTCTTTGCCTGGGGGGTTGGTCTTCTTAGGGCCTGTCTCAGCAAAAGCCCTACTCCACCCTCCTTCGCGTCCAGACAACAGCAACACCCAAAAGCCACGGCTGGCAGTATCAATTTTTCCCTGCCCCTCCTTTCGGTAGCCTGGCTGCCCTTGGCCAATCAGGATGAACTCCATCTGGGCTAGGCAGGGGAGGGGCGGTCCCTAGGTGTCAGAGGGGTGAACTCCTGATCATGACTAGAGTGCTTGGGGAACATTTGCATGCAAATACATGGGAGACTCTGAGGCGGCACAAGGCCATCAAAGGAAAATATGTATATTTGCAGAAGATTCCCAGGCCCAGAGTCGTCAGAGGAACTAGGTACATTTGCATGAGGTTCCCAGCCTCCAGCTGGGATTACACTTGTTTACACGTGTGTGGTGGTGAAGGGTCTGCTTTTCTTCACAAGTATCTTAAATGAAGTTGCCCTGGCCACTCACATGGGTGGCAAATCTGAACCTTTTGTGACGAAGGACTGTGCCTGGCTGCATGCACAGCTCATGGAAGAAAATCAGAAACTGGCCACTGCCATTTCTGGCTATACACACACCTGCATATATTTTGCCTTAAGAACTATTGGCCCCATTGTTGGTGTGTGAAGCAAAACTAGCTTGCTGTGTTGTTTCTGTTCTGATTATGTTGCAGTGGTTTTTTTTACTGCTTATCTGGAATGTTCCCAGACAGGATAAACCAGGACATGGCTGTCTGTGTTTATGAAGCTATTCTTACCTGCAGCCTTGCTAGGCGTGAGAATACTAGGTGTGAGACAGAATAGTCATGTGATGTAAATAGGCTAATGACGTGTAGTGGCCAGGCTTCTTCGGCCATATTTATTTATTTATTTATTATATTTATACCCCGCCTTTTTTCCTGCAAGGAACCCAAGGTGGCTTACATAGTCCTCCTCCTCTCCATGTTATCCTCACAACAACTCTGTGAGGTAGGTTAGGCTGAGAGTCAGTGACTGGCCCAAAGTCACCCAGTGAGTTTTGCTGAGCTGGGTGTACCTTTAAGGCTTTGTACTCTGCACATGGACTCTGTATATGGAATGTAAAGTAGATGTGACCTGTAGTGATACGTTGTTATAAATTAATAAAACAGTTAGAATAGAACTGTTTTTGACTACAGTGTGTTTCCCGAGTCCTGAAATGAAATGCAACTGGGAAGGTTGAAGCTAACTGCTGCGTAAGGGAAAACTCTGCTGCTGTGTGTGGAAGGCCAGGGATTAATTTAGCTGGCTAGCACACAGACCAACATTTCACTGCAACCCCAACACCAGAAGAAAGACAGAAACAGCCACACACATAACCTGGTATGACAGCAGCACAATAATCTCCAAAGGAGAATTCGTCTCTTTACTAGGATTCAGGTTGCTGCTTGAAAGACGAACACAGAGATTGATCCATCTCTGCTGCTTAGAGCAAGGTGGCAACTGTGGGAAGGGTGGGTGGGTGATTACCCCCTCAGCTGTTATTTGCAGCATTGGTTTTATCTTTTCTTGTGATGTGGGTTATAAGCATTCTTCATCATCAAAGAACAAGTTGTCTTCTCTCTCAGAAGCTATATCCTGTTGTTTGGTTTCTGTTGCTTTAGACGCTCAACATTCACACCCTGAACGATCTAATGCTTCTCATTGTATTTTCCAGGACCTGATTAGTCATACTCCATTCAACACAGAAATCATGATTCTTGTCCTTGTTGTTTTGACTTTTGATGAAAACATTTTGGAACTATGTTCCAAAATGTGAGTGATAGCTGAGATGATAGCTCAGGTGATGGCTGAAATTAAGTAGTAATAGCAATAATTCTATAGTCATTGTCTTGTCCATTCATCATTTATTGCATCTAAATAAGTTACCACTCCTCAGAAAGTACAGGATGGGCTCAGGATTAAAATGTTGATAAAAATTATTAACAAATGGTTACATTTTCTGCTGGACTTTTGATCGGAGCCTAAAAACAAAACAACCCCCCTCTGCCCACTGAATGTGTATTGTATCAGTTTTAATTGCAATGGTAGAGTTGGATTCCCTACTATGCATGGTAGTAGTTGGCATTGAATTGTACAGAGCCCCAGAAGAGAGGGGCAGGGAAAGAGGGACCAGGGGTAATTGGGCAAAATAGACTGCTGTTGTAGTCAAGGCTTAATTGATAAAGAAGAGGAAGAATTACAGCCCATTTTCAAGGATCCAGCTACCAACTGCATGGTTTTGCTTGCTGTGTCTTGAGAACAGAGCTTTGCTGTGGAGGGAAGAGCTGAGTTAAGAGCTGATGTGTAGAAAGAGAGTAAGGGGGGGGGGGGGAGAGAGAGCTGCAGTGGAGAGTGAAGAGGCCAAGCCTCAACCATGAGATTCTAGGAGTAGGCAACCTTGTGCCCTCCAGATATTTTGGCCTACAATTACCACAATCCTTGACCATTGGCCATGGACTTATGGGAATTGCCCCCTGATGTTTTGGACTACATCAGGTTGCCTACCCCTATTTCTTCTACCATTCTAGAATATGAATGAACTGTAATTTCAGTACAGTCAGGGTCCCTTTTGAATAAAAATATTAATTTGATATTGGACCACCAAGACCTCCCACCTTAAAACCTTCCAGGGTCCCCAAAACTGTAAAAAGCTGTGTTGAGGATAGTGTGCTAAGTTTAACACAGAACTTCTCAAAGTTCATTATAGCAAGCCTCCCTAAATTAAAAAGAAAGCAAAACACGTTGGTCCACCTCTACTGTGAAGTGAGAAGAGGAGGAAGAAACCAAACTCCTAGAATCTTGGACTATGAACCAAGTAAGAAAAGTCTATGAAAAATAAGGAGTTTACAAAATTATGTCACTAGAAGCAAATAATAAACACAAACAGTCTAGGTATGACTAGAAAACTGTTTAGCAGCCACTCTTATATTTGAATGAAGTTTAGAGGGCCAAACATCTTTCCTCCAAGTGGATGCTGGGAAACACAGCCACTGCTGTCTCCAGTTATTCACTTTCCTTATGCTCCCTGAAACATAAAGAGAGAGATCAGAATACAGTCATGCCTTGGATTGAGAGAATAATGCGTTCCGGAAACGTGCTTGTAATCTAAAACACTCTTATATCAACATGAAATCCCCCCAAAAAAATTTGTACAGAGATTTTTAATTTAAGCCATACTGCAGTACTTGTATTGCAAGACGTCGCTTGTATATCAAGTCAAAAAAATTAAATAAATATTTAAAAAATGGCTTTTCTTGCAAAACGCTCTCAAACAAAGTTACTTGCAATCCAAGGTATTACTGTCAGTGCTTTTTTTCTGGAGAAAAGGGTACCGGAACTCTTGGATTACATTTCCTCGGGAGTAGATGGCGATTAAATTGTAATGCAATTAATAGAAGAAAAGGTGCTGGAACTCAGTTCCGGTGAGTTCCACCAGAAAAAAAGCCCTGATTACTGTACACCAGAGACAGGATGGAGCAGGCTCACCTCACCGGAGCCTGCCCTCTCTTGCTTGGAAGTGTTGCAAAAATGCTCTGAGTCCTTTCTCCAAAGAACTCAATTGCTCAGAGAAAGGGAAGCAGCACACACCAGCAGTGAGTTTTTCAAAGTTTTATTTCTGCGCAAAAAGGACCAGCTGGGGCGCGTGCCCAAATCAAAGCTGGACAAGGATCAGTGGGGCATACAAGCCTTCTTATACATTTTTACAGCCATGGGTGTTTCTACTTTCAGCGAATCAAATACAACCATTAAACCGTGCCAACCAGTTAAATTCCGTTCCTCCTTTATGACGACAACCAATCAGATGTGTTTCTCTGAACATGGCAAGTTTTAATCTCTAATTAGATAGATGGCCACCTGGCCATCTCTTTGGCTAAAGACGTGGTTTCTCATTACCTCTTAGGTCACCTAAGATATCAGGCCTTGCTACTTTGAGTGGTACATCTTATCACTCAAAGGGACTCTTCTCTCGCCTGTATTCTGGGATTTGGCACCCAGGAATAGGCTTTTGGGACTAGATAACAACTAAAGCGAAAACATGGCGGCTAAACATACAATTCAGCAAAGAATACAATACAATCAGAACAGACCTTCAAGGTTCTCTGTCTGGAACAACAACGCAGATAAACAAAGCAGGTGCAGTGGCACATGGTATGCGGGCAGAATCTAGGTCAACTAATGGGGTGCAAAACAGTTCATGAGGCTTTTGGACCTCTTGTCTTAACAAATGCCTATTGACAGCAAAGTGGTCTTTCAGGGATCTTTGGCCTGTGTGAGGACTGTTCCCTAATGTCACTCTTGCTGGCCAGGGGATGCTGGGTCTTGCAGGACCTTTCTCTCTGTCTAAACATGCAGGGACTGGGTCTTCTGTGCAGCTTTCTAACTCAGACTTCTGTCATGCCAGGTTACTCTGGTCTTTTGGCATTTCAGACATGAAACTGAGAATCTTTCTGCTGTGAGGCATGTGGCCTTTGTGTGTAATGCAGGTGCCTTGTTGCTTAAGCTTCTGTGTTACCTATGTGAATGGCCAATGCCTCTCACACCTGGGGTCTTAGGTGTTTTGGCCTGGCTGGGTCATTATTAGAATGGATCTTAAGAGTCCATTCTGTGGCTTTCTCTTAATTTTGCCTGGAGACTGCTCTTCTGTATCTTGTCTCTTGCTCACAACTTACATGAAATAGAGAAGCATTGTTCTTAGACCTTGGCATGAGGAACAACTGATAAAACAAAAGTAACTTATGCTGGAACATGTCTGGGCCTGTTGCCAGCTGGTTGGTATCTGGCCAGAGTGTGTGTGCGTCTGGCCTGTTTTTAAAATGGGGTTTGTGTTTTCTTCTGATGCAAGCTGTGTACACGTGGAAGCTAGGCAGGAGCTTTCTGTACATGCTTTGGGTCTATTTTTCTCTAACAGATGGCAAGGGAGAAAAACTGGAATGTCTTTTGCTCACACACTCAAGTTTCTGTCACTCTTTCTGAGTTGGAAAGAAGAGAGGTGATTGGTGGGGAGGAGGCCACATGGCCTCAGGGGCTGCTTGTATATGAATGAACTCTGCTAAAGTATGAGAGAAAATAACATCTTTCTGCAAGTGAAGGGATTTGCAAACTGTTTCTTCCAACCAAACACAAACAGTAGTTTGAGGGTAGTGTTACTTGCCTGAGGGAAGCTAATTTGGGGGCTTCTCTACAGAGGCTTTTAACCCACCACTTTACTGAGGCTTCTGCTTCCAGATTCTTTGTGGGATTAAGATTGGTTCCTTTACAAGTGTCGGGGGGGGGGGTGTTCTCTTTCTCCGCCTTTCTATATGTTTCATTACACAATCACAAGGTGGCGCTGCGGTACAGTGGAATTGCAAAAATACATAAGCTTCTCATTCTGGTTCATTCTAACTTTTCCAGATAATACTAAACTTTCCATGCTCTACAAAAAGCTGTGGAAATGCTTGGAAAGCACGGGAAAGGCCCTGGAGGATGACGACGCACAATAAATGTGTCGCATAGAGAAGCCCTGGGTAGTGCTACTTCCTGAAACTGAATGTAACTCTATGACTTACCTGCATTTTTCAGCTGGGAAGAATGTTCCTCCTCTGTCCCCATTAACTCTTTCTTCCTATTACAGAAGTTGTCCCGCGTCCCCCCCGATTTACTGATGTATAAGAAGGTAGGCTATATCCGCATCTGGGCTGAGAGGATGTACATTAAGTTATCCCTAACTTAGC
This sequence comes from Shinisaurus crocodilurus, assembly GCA_021292165.1. Taxonomy (NCBI): domain Eukaryota; kingdom Metazoa; phylum Chordata; class Lepidosauria; order Squamata; family Shinisauridae; genus Shinisaurus; species Shinisaurus crocodilurus. The sequence continues at coordinate 100,050,888 of CM037879.1, read as the reverse complement.
AAGTCTTTCAAGTACAGTTGAAGAATATGAGTCCTCCGTGTTACGAACCTCAATGGTAACACGAGGTGTGTAGTGGAAAAAGCCGGAAGACCATTGTGATCTCGAGGAGACAGTGGTGTATGACCATTGTTGTACCTGTGTCTGGGTCTGTTGTATGAACATATCTGCTCTTTGTGTCTTTGGTAGGCCTAAATTCACTAACCAGTGAGTTCATGATGTTTAGAGAAGATCATAGAATCATAGAATTGTTATGAGAAGATCATAGAATCATAGAATCATAGAAAAGTAGAGTTGGAAGGGGCCTACAAGGCCATCGAGTCCAACCCCCTGCTCAATGCAGGAATCTAGGTCAAAGCATCTCTGACAGATGTCTGTCCAGCTGCACCTTGAATGCCTCCAGAGTGGGAGATCCCACAACCTCCCTAGGTAGTTGATTCCATTGTCTTATTGCTCTGACAGTCAGGAAATTTTTCCTGATGTTTAGGTGGAATCTAGGTTCCTGTAACTTGAGCCCATTATTCCGTGTCCTGCAAACTGGGATGACCGAGAAGAGATCTTTGCCCTCCTCTGTGTGACATCCCTTCAAATACTGGAAGAGTGCGATCATATCTCCCCTCAGTCTCCTCTTCTGAAGGCTAAACATGCCCAGTTCTTTCAGTCTCTCCTCATAGGGCCTTGTTTCCAGTCCCTTTATCATCCTTGTTGCCCTCCTCTGAACCCTCTCCAGTTTGTCTATGTCCTTCTTAAAGTGAGGTGCCCAGAACTGGACGCAGTACTCAAGATGAGGCCTAACCAGTGCCGAGTAAAGGGGAATTATCACTTCCCGCGATTTGGAAGCTATACTTCTATTAATACAGCCCAAAATTGCATTTCTTTGCAGCCACATCGCATTGCTGGCTCATATTCAGTTTGTGATCTACCACAATTCCAAGATCCTTCTCACTTGTAGTATTGTTGAGCCAAGTGTCCCCCATTCTGTAACTCTGCATTTGGTTTCCTTTCCCTAGGTGCAGCACTTGGCATTTATCCCTATTAAATTTCATTCTGTTGTTTTCGGCCCAGCGCTCCAGCCTATCGAGGTCACTTTGGATTTTGTTTCTGTCTTCCAGAGTATTAGCTGTTCCACCCAACTTTGTGTCATCTGCAAATTTGATAAGCATTCCCTGTACCTCCTCATCCAAGTCATTAATAAAAATGTTGAAGAGCACCGGGCCCAGGACCGAGCCCTGTGGTACCCCGCTCGTTACCTCTCCCCAGTTTGAGAAGGAACCATTGATTCCTTCAATTGATTCCTCTTTGAGTCCGATTCTGTAGCCAATTGTGGATCCACCTGATAGTTGTTCCATCTAGCCCACTCTTAGCTAGCTTACTAATCAGGATATCATGAGGCACTTTGTCGAAAGCTTTGCTGAAGTCCAGATATATAATGTCCACAGCATTCCCACAGTCCACAAGGGAGGTTACCCGATCAAAAAATGAGATCAGATTAGTCTGACAGGATTTGTTCTTGACAAATCCATGCTGGCTTCTAGTAATCACTGCATTGTTTTCAAGGTGCTTGCAGACTGACTTCTTTATAATCTGCTCAAAATCTGTCAAAATCTGCTCAAATCTGTCCTTGGACAGATTTATACTTGTTAAGGATGTTAGTTGATGATTAGAAACACTTCAGTTATCCGTAGACCAGACTCCCATGGCACATGATGGGGAGCAACCTGATTACTTAGGAAAGTGGGGGCTTATCAACCAGAAGGGTCGAGAGGACCTGGGAACTGAGTGACTCCAGATGGTTTCATGGTCTACTTGAAAGGATTGCTTATTGTTAGATAGTCTGGGAAACTGGTATGGAAGTGCCTATCGAGACAAAACACCTTAATCTTGCCCCGTTTACTGGGACCAGGTGTAATTATCATAAACAGAGAAAACTTATATAAGATTAGGGAATCCTTAGGAGGGGTGAACCTCAACACAGACCTAGCTGCGCAGAAGGTGCTATGTGCCAGCCAAGGAGTCCGTCTGTTGTCATTTCTTTGAGGGGTTCCCGGCAACAGAAGGGACGTAAGGATTATCCTCTGCACTTGTCTTAGCTTCCGTGATCTTTTTTCTGTAGTTTGCTAATAAAGTTTTTCAACTTTCTTCCATAAGTGTGCTCATTGTCTCTAGATCCTAAAAAGAACTGCTGCCTTTGGCAGAACATGCTGCTCAAGTAATTCTTACCAGGGTTTCCCCCACTACCACCAAAGGATCTTGATGTGGCATTGGTTGTTTTGCAAAATGGTAAGGTTAGTGCCTTCCCTTTAACTCATGTAAAATAAATATTCTGCTCTGACTCTCCCATTTGGTACTTCGAATTGAATTTCCTGATATTGCAGTTGTTGCTGACAGTACTGCTATTAAGCTCTTTTATGGTAATTTACACATTTTGTACAAAGTGCTAACTATTCCAATTTGCTGCTCATATTGAACTCTTCACTGCATACTTTTTTTTTAAAGAGCCTGTCTCAGCTGTTTGAACATTTTTAAATGTGACTTCCCATACCATGCTATTTGCACGCTTCAGGTGTCACATGGAGCCAGTGCTTTCCCATTTCAGCCTTTCCTTTGTAGTCAAATGTTAAGTCTGTATTAGCTGCACACCTTTGACAATAGTGAGGTAGCCTAACAATTAAGTCATTGTTTTCTGGGGTTGGTATTTCTTGAAAGTTGATCTCTTCATTTCAATTATTTGTACACTACCTAGTCTTAAATGTTTGTCCTGGTATGGTATCTGCCACATGGGCAGAATATCAATACTGACTGCATCGGAGGAAGAGGTGATTCAGTAAGGCCCACTACTAGGGTGGCCACGTGAATCACCAAATAAGAGGACAAAAGAGGACACCTATTTGCAAATTTAGAAATAATTATTGTAATGTAAGTAGAAATACAATTTCATGGTAAGGAAGACTGTGACCAGGTTACCTGTGTGCCTGCTTGCTCAGTCTGCTGTTGATGGGAAACTTCTGGGATCTCCCTTTTGGTTCTTTATCTTTAAACCAGATTTGAACTGGTCAGCCCTTCAAATAGAGGATGGTCCTTTAGCAGCCCTTCAAATAGAGGACACATGGCCACCCTACATTGGCCTGACTGAGATCAACTGTCCTCTGGCTCCTCCCTCCCCTACCAAGATGGCCTCCATCAGTGATTCCACCTGGCTGCATCAGAGGAAGAGGTGAAGCAGCAAGTCCCTTTCCACTGGTTTGGCTGGGACCAACTGCCAGTTGGTACCTTCACTCTCAGAATTATTTCCATTAACAGCCATTCCACATGGCCTCAATGTCAGTGAGGTCCCTTTTGTTGCCTTGGGTAGGGCAGGACAAACCGCCATTTGGCTCCTCTTCTCACAGAACTATCTCCATCATGATCTATGGGATATATTATACAGAAGTAGTTAATGTTGGTAAAGCTAGTAAGATTTGTATTTTAGGAGGGGCAGCTAATCTATTTTTCACCGTTTTATGCTTAACGTGACTTCATGGAATGTCAAAGGGCTGCGGAATCCAAAAAAGCAGAACACAGCAGTGCTTTCTAGGTTAAAAAGGCATAATGCTGATGTGGCTTTTCTACAAGAAACTCATTTGATGGCTGCAGATGCCCATTTATTGAGGAAAAATTGGGTTGGAGAGGTATATGTAACTGATACTTCTGCTAGGTTTAAGGGGGTAGCAATCCTAATTCATAAGCATTTTTTGTTTTTTAGTCCAACAGGTTATTAGTGATCCTGAAGGTTGTTTTTTTATTTTGGTGGGGAAATATAATGACAAAGTAATTGATATGATTAATGTATATGGGCCTAATAATGATTCTCCGGTTATGTTTCATGAGTGTTTCAGTAAATTGGTTAATGTTACATATGATTAATTGATTAATGAAGTTTTAAACCCGCTGTTTTATAGAAATACACCTGCCCCTAAGAAGCAAACGATGGTGAGACTTACACTTCAAGCATATATGGCTGAATATGGTTTGATTGATGTATGGAGAGCTTTGCATCCTCTTGAAAGGGACTACACATTTATTTCATCTGTTCATCATAATTGTTTTCTATTAGATTTTTTTGTTTGTTTGTTTCTACATTGTTGTTACGTTATATAAATGTCTGTAAAATTGAAATGTTGGTAGTTTCCGATCATGCCCCAGTTTGTTTGGAGTTGCAATTTTCAGATTCACTTCAGCCCCCTGCTCTTTAGAGTTTAAATGTTTCCCTTCTTAATGTTGAGATGTTTAAAAAAAACAGATTTTGGCAGAATTAACTGAATACTTTGAAATTAATGAGGGTACAGTTGATTCTTGTGCTATTGAGTGGGAGGCCAGTAAAGCTTTTATACAGGGCCAAATTATTGCTTATGCTTCATACAAAAACAAAATTTAAAAAGTGCAGCGAGTAGTTTTGAGTGAGATCTCAGAAGACTTCAGGGACTTCAGGGATGCCATAATTATCACCCTCTTTAAGAAGGGTGATAGAACAGACTGTGGAAACTATCAGGGCATTTCTCTCTTAGCTACCGCAGGTAAAATATTTGCTTGGATTCTTGCAAACCGTCTTCTATCTATTTCAGAAGAGATCCTCCCTGAATCTCAATATGGTTTCCGCCCCTCTAGAGGGACAGTAGACATGATTTTTACTGCACGTCAGCTCCAAGAAAAATGCCGGGAGCAAAATCAACCCCTTTATATGGCATTTATTGATTTGGCTAAGGCCTTTGATACTGTAGACCGAACGGCTCTCTGGACTATCCTTATGAAAATTGGCTGACCCAATAAATTTGTGAATATCTTGCGACTTCTCCATGACAACACGACGGCAACGGTTTTGGACAACAACGGCTCTCATGGTGCTCCATTTAAAGTGGGATCAGGTGTTAAACAGGGATGTGTTATCGCCCCAACATTATTTGCTATTTTCATCGCCATGATTTTACATCTTGTCGAGGGGAAACTTCCCACTGGTGTGGGAATTATATATCGAACAGATGGAAAGCTTTTTAATCTCAGTAGGCTGAAAGCAAAAAGTAAGGTAATTACAACCTCTGTTGTGGAACTTCAGTATGCTGATGATAATGTGGTCTCCACACATTCAGAGGATGATCTCCAAACTATCCTAAATGCTTTTGCAGAAGCATACGAAAAACTTGGCCTCTCACTTAACATCAAAAAAACCAAAGTGCTTCATCAGCAAGTGCAAGCTAATCCTTTGGTGATGCCATCTATCCAGCTTGGCGGGGCAATACTGGAAAATGTCGATCATTTTCTCTATCTTGGCAGCTATAGCGGACAAGACCCCTTACTCCAAAGCCCACACCCTCAGTGTGTACTTCGCTCTCTCCAAGTGCCCCCTTGTATGGGTCACTTCGGACTTGAAGCTGTCTTCTTAAACTGTGTTAGCCGATAATGTGTCTTAGGTCTTATATGTAGCTGTTCACCCACGTTTGTTTGTCTTTATTAAGAACAGTTTGTTTTATTTGATTACTTGAAGCAGGGTGTCCCTCCGTTAATTCACTTCTTACTTTCCTGTCACCAGTCAGACTCTGGAGAATTAGAACTTTGAATAAAAAGATTGATTTATTGTTCTAACAAAGTCTCAAAACTGATATTCAACTCAGGCACAGATAACTTGGATTTTCAACAGTTAATTCAAACTTGTTCTTTGCTTAGATTCAGCTTAAAGGCAGGCAGATGTTATACAGTGCTCTTTGTATCAATTTGGCTTGGTTACTTGAAAGTTACAGTATCAGACCAGAGAACTTAACTGTTCCTCACACTAGTCCAGAGCTTCACCTTCTTCCTCAGACAGAAGGTCCTTCACTCCCTAAGTGGAGACTCCTGTGAATTGTTCTCTACTAACACCTTCACGTTTGCTTTCTCACAACTTAGTTACTAGATTTCCTGTCTGAACTCTTCTCTTCAGTACCACCTTTCCCTACCTACGCTATTAACCTTCCACTCCCTCTCTCACTCCAACCCACTCTCTTCCCCAACTGACAACCAACAACAACCCTTAACTGTCAACTCCCTGGGGTTCTATGCTCTCCTTCAACCAATCAGAGCCTCTGGAATGTTCAGGTTGGCCCCTCCCTGGGCTTCTGCCTGTCACTCCGCCACAGCAGCTATCTTTCTGTTACAGCTAACATTGACACTGAAATCCAGCATCATTTGAGCTCCGCAAGTGCCACATTTTCTCGAATGAAACACAGACCAAACACTGGTTTATTACCAACTTTATTGTATGCCTGCGAAACATGGACTATCTATAAACGTCACTTCCATCTCCTTGAAAGATTTCATCAACGTTGCCTCCGGAAAATCCTGCTAATTACTTGGGAAGATAGGCGAACAAATGTCAGTGTACTGGAAGAAGCAAAGACTACTAGCATTGAAAAAATGATCCTTCAACGCCAACTTCAGTGGACCGGTCATGTTGTTCGAATGTCTGACTGCCGTCTCCCAAAGCAGTTACTTTATTTCCAACTCAAGGATGGAAAGCAGAATATCGGTGGTCAGTATAAAAGGTTTAAAGATGTTCTTAAGACTAATCTAAAAAAATGTAATATAAACATCGAAAACTGGGAAGCTCTGGCCCATGAACGATCTAAATGGAGGTTGGCCTTTCACAAAGGTTCCATGGACTTTGAAGAAGCCTGAGTGCAAGGTGAAAGGGAGAAACGTGCTAAGCGAAAAGCACGTCAAATGAATCCTTTACAGGACCATCTTCCATCTGGTAACCTGTGTCCTCACTGTGGGAAGCTGTATGGATCTAGAATTGGACTCCACAGTCACTTACGGACCCATCGCTAGAGTCTACACATTTTTTTAGAATTTCCTCCTTTTATAATTTTCTTTTTGTAATTTTATCCTGGAAGACAATCTTACTCGGTCACGACTCCGAGTGATCACCTACTACTATTGCTGACAAAGGGTCAGATCAAGTGACTTCACAATAACTTCACTCATCTCCAGTAACACAAGACAGTTTCTCTCACTTTTAATGTTAGGGTCCCTGTGGTGCATGTTAGAATCAGAGGCACCTTGCTGAAATAGATTATGGTATGCATCCCTATGCATTGCATAGTGTAGGTATAGACATAGAGAGAGAGAAAAGGAGAGCTTGCTCATTGTTGTCATGCAAATTTCCTGCATTTTTCTGTAGAAAGGAAGCATAACATCCATCAAAGACATGACTTGTAATTAAGCAGAAGGACTGATTCTTCCTTTCAAGTGAAGAAAGATGTTGCACACTCATTTTAGAGGAAACTGGAATAATGCAGCCTATTTACTAGGATCAAACAATGCCCCTGAAGGCTGGAATTAAAGAACTAGATGCCTTTGAAACCACCTTTTTGAGATTGCCACTTTGTTCAATAAGAACTACGTTTATATCCCTTTATATGCTCTTCTCTGATTTTACAAATCCATATTAGCGGGCACTGTGATCACATCAAAGCAATCAAACAATTGGTTCAATAGCTTTTCCCTCTGATTCTTTTAAAATGTTAAATAGATGTGTGTGTGTGTGTGTGTGTGTGGCAGCGGGGGAGGGGGGGAGGAATCTTGCTAAGATTTCTTTTTATGTGATTTTCCTGACATTAAGTGTGCAAATAACCATACATTTTAGATAGTTTTCATACATGAGAGAAAACAATGCTTCCTATCTCTGGATTATGAGAGAATGTTTGAGGTCAATAAGTTATCATTAATAACATAAAACTGTGGATGTTAAAGTATAATCATTTAATATTCTGTTTAGTTTGTGGTAAGCTACTTTTGCAACACAGATCTTTCTAATGAACCTATGAATTATTACATTAAAAAAAGCAATCTAACAATGTATTCCTCTACATGTTTACTCACAAGTCCCATTGTGTTACTTGCTTCCAGGTAAGTGTATATAGGATTGCAGCATAAGTAATTCAGTTTTAAAGATATATAGAAACTAGAGTTGGCAACAAGTTTATGGCAACAATCCAACATAAAGTTGGATGTGCTTAAACTCATTAAACTCAAGACATAAATTTAGAAATGCTTATTAAGTCATGACTAACTCTGTGCTGGACTGTAGTGAGGACCTTTTGTTGTATATATTTAGGCCCCTTAGGAGGAAGCTGGATGTTCTCACACAGTTTTCTCCTTCTGGGTATACCACTTAAAGGAAAAAGTGCTTTGAAGGCTGTTGAAGTTGTTTGTCCGTCTTGTTTTCTCTCCTCAGAAGCCTTTCAACTGTGCTCTTACTTCCCAGAAAGGGGACCCATCTTCAGCCGCTTAATAAAGCTTTTCATAGATCATAGAGTTGGAAGGAGCCTACATGGCTATCGAATCCAACCCCCTGCTCAATGCAGGAAACTAGAGGAGGGGTCTCCCATCCAAGTAATAACCAGGCCTGACCCTGCTTAGCTTTCCACGCTCAGACAAGCTGAGCCAGCGTAAGCCACAGGCCTGTATACTACTTTCATACTACAGTGATTACGGGTATATCACATATAAGTTGCAGTGCTTCCAGCATCTACAGTTTTCTCTCACCTATGCACTCTGGATGGCTAATTTGGGGGGTCCTTCTCCAAATCCCTAGTACCGAGTGTGCAGTATCAGTGGAGCTTAAATTGTTCTCCACATTCCTGTCCCCCATCAGCCTCAAGAAGGTGACCTCTTTAAAGAAAAATGAAAAGTGAAACCCAAGAACCCTTGTCACCTACACAAAAGTGCCTTAGGGCTTCATGAACCTAAGCTGTAGGATATTCTCTTCACAATCCCCATTTCTGGTTTTTTTGCAGCATGATCCTTGCTGTTCCTCCAGTCCTGGTGATAATCCTCATACCACCCTTCCTCACCCCACCTAAATGTGACTCCCACAGTTCCATGGGATATCTGATTGACTTGACCTGGTACACAAGTCAGGTCAGCCATAGGTGTTAATCACCCAACATACCAATAAGTGCAATTCTATGCATTTTTACTCAGAATAGAGCCTGAGTGTATTCAGTGGAGCTTACTTCTTGGTAAATGTGTTTAAGACTGCAGCCTACTTAAGGCCAGTTCTCCCGGACCAGATGCATGACTATACCCAGATGGAGTATGGAAACAGAGGAAACTGCCTTTGTGAAGGTTGGTATTGTACACTCTGAACATATCCAGAACCACTTTGATTCAGGACACCCACATTTTCCAAATGCCCACGTAATTTTCTAATAGTCATTAGAAAAGCAACAGACACAGATTTATCTTTCCACATGCAAAAGTAAAACTTTAAATGTCAAGAGCTTTAAGCCATTTCTATCCTAGGTGAATCCTTTAAAAATTACTTCCACTGTTTGATTTATTTCTCCCCTGATGGGTTTATGGCACTTTCTGCTGTTTCTCATTTATCTGGCAGGTTTGAACTTTGCATGCAGCGACAGAGCTTTGATGTAAGCTGCACTGTCTTACAGGAAAGAGCAATGTGACGTCTCAGAAGTATTTTTTTTTAAAAAAAATTGAGGGTCTGTCTTCCTTCTCAGAGTCAGCATTAACTAGCTTTAATCTCTTCCTACAGTTACGCATAATTGGATTAATCCTTTTCTCCACCTTGTCCTTCTGTCCTCTTTATCAAGGGTCTGGAGAGGTCTGAGTGGGCTAATTTTATACAAGCATAAGCAGCTTGTTTAGACTGGGTGTATTCTATGCGGCTGATTCTGAAACTCATAATTGTGTTAAGTGCATGTATTTCTCAACTGTGTGTCACATTTCATTTAAATGTATGTATATTTCTAATGATTTATTGAGGAACATTGAGGCTAGGTCAGGCTCAATGCTAAATTTCATCAAACCCATAAACATTTTGGGCAAGCGGGTTTTAAACCATAGAAGCCTAGTAGTGTGTAGTGAGAAGAACTGCACTGATGCTGCGAAGGCAGGGTTCTGCATAAGCCAAGATTCTGTAAGAATGCAGAAGATGGTGATGGTATTTGGTAAACAATTCAGTTTCCTCAGAATCTCCTTTCTTTCCTTTACTCTTTTTCTTTTTTTTTTAAAAAAAGCAATGTCTTGCTCTCATGGTCACATAGGTATGCTTGAAAGAGTAGTTGAGCAATCTCTGGTTAGTCTCAGAAACAAAAGAAGCATGACTGGCAGAAGGAGAATAAATTACGGTATGTAAAGAACTCAACATTGCAGATTAAAATACACAACATAAGAAAAAAATAGTGCAAACTATTTTAATTAGATTTGTACAATATATACAGGTCCTAGAATTCAGTATTCCATAGTGCAAGGTTTGACACAGAAGTTGGACTCTCTTTGTCTGTCTGTGTCTGTCTGCAGAGCACACATAGGGAAGTCTGTCTTGTGGAGTTCGCTTTTGGAAGCCATGTTGCCTAAGGCCTCTTATCATAACTGGCAATGCATCCCATAAACTCAGTGGCTAAAATATTTGGAAAGGAAGGGGGCTTTTCTTACCCTGTCTAAAACAACAATATAGAGAATAATGATATATATGGTGTGGCGTAGTCAGGGCCGGTGCTACCATTAGGCCAACTAGGCAGCTGCCTAGGGCGCAAGGCTAAAGGGGGCTTCAGAAACACCTTGAAAAAAAATACAGCGCTCTCAAGTGGGAGGGGGGGCGCTAAATATCTGATCTTGCCTAGGGCACCAAACTGCCTTGCACCGGTCCTGGGCGTAGTGGTGAGAGTGTTGGACTGGGACTCGGGAGATCCAGGTTCTAGTCCCTGCTCGGCCATGAAACTCACTGGGTGACTTTGGGCCAGTCACTGCCTCTCAGCCTAACCTACCTCACAGGGTTGTTGTGAGGATAAAATGGAGAGGAGGAGGAGGATTATGTAAGCCACCTTGGGTTCCTTGCAGGAAAAAAGGCGGGGTATAAATATAATAAATAAATAAATAAATAAAATTACTACAGGATGAGGTGATGGACAATGGCTTGTTTTGTTTTTAAAATCCTGCTGGTATCAGCAAGATGTGTGAACAGTTATAAAGTTTCCAAAACAGTATTCAGTAGAATGTTTATGAGTTACATACTAACAAGTAGTCCAGCCTTCCCCAACCTGGTGCTCTCCAGATGTTTGACTACAACTCCCAAGATTCTTGACCACCTGCCATACTGGCTGGGGCTGATGGGAGTTGAAGTCCGAACATCTGGATTGCACCAGGTTGGAGAAGGCAGAACTAGACAGAAGATGTTCTGCTGCATAAAGCAGTATTTGATTGTGATGGACGAGACTGATGAGACCTTCTAGCTTTGTTAAACATTTAATTCATGAATGGAGCAAGCTGCTCCTACTAATCCAGTACTCCAGCTACTCCCCTGTAAATGCTACAGAACTAGTCCCTCTCTTTCAGGAACAGTGTAAAAAGAAATAAAATTGTGGTAGGAAAGTGCTGCATGAATACTACCAGTGATTCAAAAAGCACATTTGATACACGCAAGTAATGAGATGCAGCTGAGGTTTGGGGTTACAGGACAATCACATTTTTAAAAGTCAAAGAGGAATGTGCTCAAAATCCAAAAGGGGAAAGGACAGGAGGAGAGAGAAGCTTCAGATGGCTGAGAGGGGAGATGGAAGTGAAAAGACGGGTAGGAGCAGGTTGTAGGACTGAGGTAGAGAGATACTGAGTCATTTTAGATTCTGAAAGTGTGGGGAAGGGAAGCTGGAACGGATGTCAGACAGAATGTTGACCTTTTACGGGGATTTTTGACCTTTTTGTTGTGGGACAATACCTTTTGCAGGCTGCCATCCTAAACACACTTACCTCAAAGTAAGTCACATTGAACTCATGAGACTTACTTCTGAGTAGACATATACAGGATTTTAGTGTAATGCAATCCTATGCAAGTTCACTCAGAAGGAAATTCCACTAAGTACAACGAGGCTTACCGTACTTCCTTTTAAGAGTGCATAGGATTGCAACCTTGAAGTAATAAATTATTGGAACAATACAAAATCTGCCTCCACAAAATTGAAGCACTGCTGATAAACTGCATTTTACATTTTTCTGTTTCCCAAACTAAGCGATTAATACAAGAAACATCTGCAGTTTATTTCATTATTTTTGAAATGTGAAGTTATTATTTGGCATGTGGACAACTAATCATTTAATTCAATAAACTGTGCTTGACTATTTTTATGATTCCTGCCCTTTAGGAAAGTTTAGATTACATAATATGATCTTCCTTTAATTAATTTCAGAATGGGCTTGTATTTTAAAAGGCAAGAATATTTTTATTAACCAGGCACAGAGAACTTTTAAACCTTATCCACAACCCAGCCAGTCAAAGTACTTATATTTAAAGTTCTTTTATTCCCCTTGAACTCAGTGGAACTAGAAAAAATAATAATCTTCATATGAACTTGATTATAAAGCTAACCAACTATGTTAATAAATACATTTTCTTCTTGTACCTATTGGCCTTAATTCTACTATTCCAGAGGCCAATACTTTGCCTGAAAAGGGCACCATCAACATGAACAATATTTAGAATTATTTTTCCTCCTCCAAGTCCTACAGAAGGTCTGTCTCTCTGGGGGGTTGTTGTTGTTTTTTTAGACTGGGCTCCTGCTCCTTCCTGATTTTATTGCTTGTTGTTGATGATGATGATGATGGCGATTAATTTAAGTTAGAATTTATTATTTTGTTTTTTTACAGACGGTTGTAAGCTGCCCTGAGCACCGCAAATGCTGTAGAAGGGTGGGATAGAAATATTTTTAAATAAATAAATAATAAACTTTGCTGGAAATAATGCCCATTTTAGGGTTAAGCCCTCCCCCATGTTCTGTCATTGATTGCCCTGATCAAACATGAAGCCTGTGGCTTACGCTGGCTCAGCTTGTCTGAGCGTGGAAAGCTAAGCAGGGTCAGGCCTGGTTATTACTTGGATGGGAGACCCCTCCTCTAGTTTCCTGCACTGAGCAGGGGGTTGGACTCGATAGCCTTGTAGGCTCCTTCCAACTCTATGATCTATGAAGACTTTATGCTTTCCAAGTTTGTTAATACCTATTTGCATTTTTCAAGTATATGGATCTGTACAATATTTCTAAAATAGTTTTAGGTTTTGAACTGAAGCTGCATGTACAGCCCTATTATTGATCACTTTTTTTACATTTATAATCGTTATCAAGTGCAAGTGTGAAATGATCACTCTTATTCCAGTATAGGGCCAAAGGGATCTACCACACCATGTCTCTTTGGTCACTTGCAACCTGACACCATTACAGCGTCAAGTGTGCAGATCCATGCTGTTCTGACACCACCATCATTACCACCACCACCACCAATGTGCACTTCTTTCACACCAACAGCATGTCGAGGGTTGCACACTACATACTGTAATTGTGATGTAGTCTTTGCCCAGAGGACTTACAGACTTGGTTCGCATGACACGCTAAGCCTCAATGGTTTATAAGTGATGGTGGGTTAGCATGCTGTGCTGTGCCAACCTGGCATGGTTTTGTCAAGGTGGCTTATGTTTGGGTTATAAGCCACCCTGATAAGCCATGGCTTGTAGTAAAGTTTGACCCACAATGGGTTGTTGTGTCATCCAAACCCTGGACAATGCACCTCACTGTGGGTTAACCCAAACTGCTAGTGAGCCGCTTGACAAGAACAGCAAAAACCCTTGCTGCTCTTACCAACCAGCTACTGGGCGAGTGCCAGTGCCAGCTGCCCCCAAAGTACCCAAACAGCACTTGGGGGTGGCTGGCAGAGGCTTCACCCCCCATGCCCACAGCGAGCTATTTTGGGCTCGCTGCAACTTTTTCCCCCTTTAATTGTTCCCCACCCCCCGAGCTCACTTGACAGCCACCTTTCGCAATCCCCAAGAGCAGTTCCTCTAAAGTGTCACGAGGGATCTTTTCATGAGAAGGGGGTGGTTTTGGGGGGAACCCCCCCATTTAGTTCCCGTTGGGGTGCACATTTTGCACTTTGTCCTGAACCTCTAGGGGCTTGGGAAAGTGCAAAAGTGTACTCCCCCCTTTTCAAGGGAAAAGGGGTTTTGACAGCTTTCACCTAGCTCTCAAAACTCTGCGTCCCTTTAAAAAGGGGATTTTGAGTGGGAACTGGGTGGTTTTGAACTGGAACATGTATCTGTGTTTGTCCCAGTCCAAAACCCCCAGTTCCCACTCAAAACCCCCTTTTTAAAGGGATGCTTGCTGAATTTTGACAGCTAGCTGTCACAACCTTTTTTCCCTTAAAAGAAAGGAGGGCAGTGTACTTTTTACACTTTCCCCAGCCACTAGAGTCTTGGGACAAAGTGCAAAATATGTACCCCGATGATAACTGAAGATAAGGATCTTGCTGCGAAGACGGTGTAAATCCCCCCAAACACCCGCTTCTCAGCAAAAAATCCCTTGTACCTTGGGTTTCTTTTGACAGCTCGCCTTCTGCAAGCTGTCAAGAGGAACCGGGGGGGGGGGGATGGATTTGTAGTCTCGGCTGGGGCAATGTCCAGGCATCACCCTGGACATTGCCCCAGTCAAGATTGGAAAAACCCCAGTCACACAACTGCAATTGATCACAGTTGCACAATTGCTCTATTTTTAATATATATATATATATATATATATATATATATATTTTGCACACGATCATGTGTGCAATTAAAAAAAAAAATTTTAAAGGTGGGCAACCACAGGCGGCACCTTGAAGGGACTGCTTGTAGCTGCCAAAACGGAGATCGCGAAAGGCAGCTTGACAGCCGCCTTTCACAATCTCGGGGGGAGGGGAATTAAGGGGGAAAGAGCTGCAGTGAGCCGAAAACAGCTCGTAATCGTGGTCGGGAGGGGAGCTCACCTCGGTGCTCCCACAGTGTCTCCTGGGATACCCATGGGAGGACCGAGGGAAGGGGCTACCCACAATGTACCCAATCATCGTCAGGCGCATCGGGGGTAGTGTGGCTTATCGTGTCATGTGAACCTGCCCAGTCTCTCCTTTCAATCTAAATCCAAGGAAGCTGTTCTCATTCTAAATCGGTGTCCGATGTCAGTAATGGATTAGATGAGGGTGAACAAATTGAAGCTTAATCCAGACAAGACAGCGGTGCTCCAGGTTAGTTGAAAGGTAGATCAGTCAATAAGGACTAAATCTATGCTGGATGGGGTTACACTCCCCCTGAAGAGTCAGGTTCACAGTTTGGGTGTACTCCTGGACTCAGCCCTGAACCTGGATCCCCAGGTTTCAGTGATGGCCAGGAGTGCATTTGCACAGCTCATCTGAGACCAGTGCACCAACTGCGCCTGTTCCTAGAGATATCTCCTCTCCCCATGGTCACACATGCCTTTGTTACATCCTCTTTGGACATCCTGTAACAAGCTCTACTTGAGGCTGCCTTTGAAAACTGTTCAGAAACTTCACTCGCTCTAGAATGCTGTGGCCAAACTGTTGACTGGGGCCAGTTACAGGGAGCAAGTGACTCCCTTGTTACAACAGCTTCACTGGCTTCTGGTCTGTTTCTGGGCACAATTCAAAGTGCTGCTTATGAACTATAAAGCCTTATACAGCTTTGGACCAGGCTACCTGAAAGACCAACTTCTCCCATACGAGTTGGCCCAGGTTTTAAGATCTTAGGGGGAGACCCTTCTCTCGGTTCCACTGCCTTCAGAGGCACATTTGGTAGTGACATGAGAGAGGGTCCTCTGGGTAGCTGCTCCCAGGCTGTGGAACTCTATGTGAAAAGAGGCTACATTGGCTCTTTCGCTGCTGTCCTTCTGTCAGCAAAGACATTTTTATTCAAGCAGGCCGTTGGCATGTCAGCTGGTTTGTTGGGCTAGATGCAGTTTTATTCTGTTGTTGTTTTTACTGTGTTTTTAATCTGTTTGTTTGATTA
Organism: Shinisaurus crocodilurus; assembly: GCA_021292165.1. Taxonomy (NCBI): domain Eukaryota; kingdom Metazoa; phylum Chordata; class Lepidosauria; order Squamata; family Shinisauridae; genus Shinisaurus; species Shinisaurus crocodilurus. Next base: position 100,035,044 of record CM037879.1, on the reverse strand, counting down.
TTGTTGTAACCACATTTTTATTGTTTTAGCTCTGATAATGGTTAGCGATCTTGAGCTCCATTTTCTTGGTGGAAAGGTATGGTACAAATACAATACAATTCATAAAAAGAGGGTCGCAAAGTGCCTCAGTAAATAGAGACAAAGAGACTATTAATATGAAAATGTCAAAAGGATGTCTGAAAGAGTCATGGGTCCACTGAAACACAGGTCATAAGGCTTTTGCACTCATTCATTCCTGCAGAAAATACTCTCAACCACCTGATACTGACTTTATAGTATCAAGCCATAAGCTGGGTTCCTTTGATCCAAACTATATGGCTATATGTCCATGTGAATGCACCAAGGAGAGCATCATAAAGTTGCTGCTTTTGCTTAGCAAACCTGCAGATATATATGGACATATCTCTGCCTTTTTCATTCAGGCAAAAGCACACGATGATGACTATCTGGAAAGGCCCAAATTAAGAATCAGTTAACCTGACCTTTCTTTCTCTGTAGGAATAGTGAAGTACATATAGCCCCCACCCACTTCTCACCCCCAAACTGCTTGTACATGTTTAATGCACATGCCAAATGAATTTGAATAAATGGTTCTGGGCAACTCTAAATTTCTCAAGGGAAAGATGGCACTTTTTACATCCCTACACTAGTTAAATTAACCCAGCAGAAAATTAAATTCAGTTTCCCATAAAATAATTATATTGGTATTTTTAAAAGGCATAATTTTTGCAACATAAAGATGGGAAATTCAAAGTTGTGTCCCAATCTTTATAAAATCAATGAACATGTAACGTGCTCAGCTTACTGAACATCAATATTTACTAAAACGTTGTAGGAGAGAATTTCAATAAATCAGATCAATTCCTAGTGGAGTTTCATTTTCTATTAATCATATTTACTCCTAGATTGTTAAGTGCCTTTCTGATCGGCGTGGATTACCAAGATATTGCTTATAAGACACCTCTTTCCATTAATAGCCTCCTCCTCCTATTTTCCACACACTTATAATGGAGTTAGGGCAAGGGTGGGGAACCTCTTTTAGCCTGAGGGCTGCATTTCATTTCAGAGAAGCTTTTGGGAGCTGTATTCCAGTGGTGGGCGGGGCTGAAGGCAAAATGGGCAGGGCCAAAAATACCAGCATGTTGTAGCTTAAAGCTCTCACTGCCAGTAACTAAGCCTTGGGAGAGGCATCTCAACCTTTAGGAATGAGGGGGGGAAATGCACAAAAGCTGGGAAACCACAAAATGATAGGTGGTTGGAAGAAAGGAGTGTGGCCATCTGGGGACCCCAGGGAGGCCAAACTGGGACCCTAGGAATGCCAGATTTGGCTCCCAGGCCAGAGGTTCCCTGTGGTGGAGTGACAGGCAGAAGCCCGGGGAGGGCCAACCTGAACATTCCAGAGGCTCTGATTGATTGAAGCAGAGAGCATAGAACCCCAGGGAGTTGGCAGTTAAAGGGGAGTTGGTTGTCAGTTGGGAAGAGAGTGGGTTGGAGTGAGAGAGGGAGTGGGAGGTTAATAGAGTAGGTAGGGAAAGGTGGTACTGAAGAGAAGAGTTCAGACAGGAAATCTAGTACTAAGTTGTGAGAAAGCAAACGTGAAGGTGTTAGTAGAGAACAGTTCACAGGAGTTTCCGCTTAGGGAGTGAAGGACCTTCTGTCTGAGGAAGAAGGTGAAGCTCTGGACTAGTGTGAGGGACAGTTAAGTTCCCTGGTCTGATACTGTAACTTCAAGTAACCAAGCCAAGTTGATACAAAGAGCACTGTATAACATCTGCCTGCCTTTAACCTGAATTTAAGCAAAGAACAAGTTTGAATTAACTGCTAAAAATCCAAGTTATCTGTGCCTGAGTTGAATATCAGTTTTGAGACTTCGTTAGAACAATAAATCAATCTTTTTATTCAAAGTTCTAATTCTCCAGAGTCTGACTGGTGACAGGAAAGTAAGAAGGGAATTAATGGAGGGGCACCCTACTTCAAGTAATCAAATAAAACAAACTGCTCTTAATAAAGACAAACAAACGTGGGTGAACAGCTACATATAAGGCCTAAGACAGTGATGGCGAACCTATGGCACAGGAGCCACAGCTGGCACGCAGGGACCTCTCTGTGGGCACTCGAGCCATTGGTCACCAGATCGCGAAAAGACCGTCCCCTTCTGCAAAACACTAATGATCTTGTTCTTTCTCACAGTGTGGAACAGAATGATTTTATTCTAGAATTCCTGTTACAGAATTCTTTTCCACATTGTTATCACATTTAAAAGATTTTGAAGAATGATGCACAGAGCATGGCTTGGATGTAAAGCCCTAACAGTTGACCTGAGTGCTGCATGTGTTGCTCTCAAACTAACGGAGTATGAGCCAAGGTTTGACAAATTATCAGCATGCATGCAATAGCAAAAATCACATTAATTGTGCAAAAGCATGCCCAATGCAAACTTCTACCTAATGCAGTGTTTGCAGTCCAAGACATAAAGTGTTTAAAATGTGTTAAGCACGTTCAGTTTTCTTGTTTATCTTGCTCATCCTAGTACAGGTTGACTTTTACTTTTACTAATCCGACACCTGTAGAAGCAGGGGTAAAGCTTGCCCCATACAATTTCAGTCTGGCATATAATCATATTACAAGTTGAGAATCCCTTATCCAAAAATACATGCGCCTAATTATTTTAAAAGTTTGTATAAATTCCCTTCAGGCTATGTGTACAATGTAGTACACATAATTTTTTGAGTTGATTTTTTCCCCAACAAAAAACTGTTTGTATCATTGAAAGCTCTGTTATTGTGTTTTTCTTTTAAGACAAAAGATGTTACATTAGTTCGGGCAACTGTATGAGTTGTTTTTCTAAAACTAAAACCTCGGTATTCGGGTTTAATTGCAGTGTTGGCACTTTGAAATAAATAAGTTGGTTTTGTGTTGCAGTTTGGGCACTTGGGCTCAAAAAGGTTCGCCATCACTGGCCTAAGACATATAATCGGCTAACGCAGTTTAAGAAGACAGCTTAAAGTCTCAAGTGACCAGTACAAGGTGGCACTTGGTGAAGTACACATTGAGGGTATGGGCTTTGGAGGAGGGGTCCTGTCTGCTACATTCCCCACCCCTGGGCTAGGGCAATAGATAAGGGGGTTGTTGGCAAGGGTTGTTAGATCAAGATTAAATCTCTCCTATTGGGTGGTGATGCCTCTCATTTCCATCTTTGATGACCAAAAGAAAAAGGTACCTGCGGCACCATTACAGACAAGATATTATCAGAGAAGTTACCATTTTAAATAATTGCTAATAGAAAGAAGACAACTATGTACAACTATTTGAATCCTTTACCCGGTTCCAGAGTAGGCTGTGTTACTGGTAGTGTAGCAGAGGAAACTGCTCCTAGCTCCACAGATCCTTCACAACACATCTGATTTGGCCCCCAAGTGTGACTATGTTACTCCTAGTTCTTTGGAGATCTTTGTTCAGCCTTACTGAAAGATAAGAGATATGCCACAGCCACCATGCTTGCTGAAGCTCTAGAACAGCAGAGTCCATCACATGCTGGACTCCACCTGCAAAAGTTATTGTTGGACAAAAACCAGTTTGAATTCCCAATGATAATTCTAGATTTGGAGAAGTCCCTCTTGGGAATCTCTTCTGTCCCTCTTTGCTGCCCCTTCAACGCTTTACATTAGAAGACAGCACAAACCCTAAGTTTGTGTACTATTATGTTTTGACCTGTATATTAAAACGAGATCATATCTTGGTTGAGAGAGACTAAACATTGTTCAACTGCTGATCCTTAATCTGTGTAGAGAAGGGCAATAGTTCCACAGATCTTTTTCTGGCCTTGATTTGCTACTATACTCAAAACATATGACTGTACCTTATTTTACTGTAATAAATGCTAACCTAGGCAAACACGGGCTTCCTACTAGAAGAGGTGAGAAATTAAGCTATGAGTTAGCTTTTCTGAGGCCTCTCTTTTATTTTAATGTGGTTTTGTGGCATTCTAACTAGGGCATTTTGTAAAGTATTATGGTCAACAATGGAGAGTATTTACTAAAATATAACCATATGAAAGGAGCGGGGTATGCTGTTCTAGTAGTGCAATATATGCTTATTCAGTTCCATTCAAAAAGCACTGCTGCAGCCACAGTTCCTCCCCTTTCAGTATCTCCATCTCCAGCTTTATACCACTGCTCAGATATCTGCAGCTGAGGATCAGCCATTGCTTTCACAATCATAAATATAGAACATGAAAAGGTATGTCATTACAAAGGCACACACAAAAAAGAAAATTAATGTTATGCTAATGATGTTGCAGTATCAAGGCCTTCCCTCATCCGTTCTGTCCCAACAGCCTCTTTATTTAAAGGGTGTGGATGGAAGCAGAGACATGGCTGAGAGAACCAAAATGTACGTGGAATTGCTGCTTCCTCCAAAGCAGGGCTGGGTACCTTCTGGAGGTTGGGGGGGCTGCATTGCCCCCTGCAGAACCTACTAGGGGTCGCAGTCGCACCCCACCCTATTGCTAAATTTAGTGCTACTGCCACATTTGCCACAGTGGAGGCGAAAACCATAGCAATTTTTCAGAGAAACAAGGCATGTGGGGAGCACAGCCTTGTTTCCAAGCAGAATTGCACTTCTAGGAGGCTTCTGGGAGCATGATTCTGCTGGCAAATAAGGCACACACACACACTCCCTACATGCACTGTTTCCTTGGAAAATCACCGTGATTTCTGCCATTGCCAGGGCAGCAAATTTGGCAGCTGCGACGGCAACAAGGAAAAACATGGGGGATGCAAAAATGGCCATGGAGGTTTGCATGTGGCCTGGGGGCAACGTGTTGCCCGGGGGCCACATGTTGCCCACCCCATCCTAAAGTATCATACATATTCCCACACATATATGCGTATGGTCCAGGGGTCCAACCAAATATGGCATGGATTATTTTTATCTGCTCACCATCACCTTTTGCTGTAAGGGAACCTGTTAGCGATAGTATGATACCATTCTTATAATGCGTGGCTCCTAGCTGTTTGACTTCTTTCCACAGACAAACTGGAACTGCAGCCACGACTATGTACTACACACAGCTTTAGCCTAAGACTCACCTTCGTCATAAAAGCCAGACTGGATTTGCAGAATCCTAGGGAGAGATTTTGGATCCAAGGAATGGATGAAATTCTTCAGGCTAGAGGCCATGGTCTGTAGAGCAGCAGGGAGATTTGGTGTTCCCAGAAAAACACCTCATGAGAGGCTCTTTCTTTTCTCTTCTCGCACTTAAAAACCAAGCCTGTGAAATCTGAAACAAGCTTTCTGTTGAAAAAGAGAGGCTCTCAAGCCTTTTCACTGTGGAGACCACTTCCTCTGGGTTGGTGTAAGTCAGGCATAGGAAGCTAAGAGAACTGCACTCAGCACCTGGGTATGAACTACCTCGTGCTTCTGCCAATTTGTGCTACAGGAAAGAAAGTCTATATTGGCTTATACCAGTACTAGAACAAAGGGTGTTGAGGGACTTTGTCAACGAGGGTGTGGTTGGGTACCTAAGGCAGCTGCACCGATACAAATATCTTGACTTGAGCTTCTGATAGTTTGACATTGAGCTTCTGGAACAAAGTACTGTTTTTTTCTTCTTTTAAAAGAAGCCATGAACTGTCTTTGAACAGACAAAATGAAACTGGCTTGTGTTTTGCTACTACTGTTTTGCAGAATTCATAAAGGAAAGAGAGGCAGCCAGTTTAGATGTGCCATCTGTAACCTGCTGTGGCTAGTTGAAAGTAGCGGGAATGTTTGATTAAAGACTGGACAGCTGTGGCTGGATCCAGGTGTGAAGCAGAATGCAGAGGTAGCATTACAGCACTCCAGATGACCTATGAGGGGGGACATCATTTTGAAAGGTCCCCCATCCAAAAGACTTCATGCCAATAGAAAATTAGGGGATAAAAGTTCCAGCTCAGGTCTTTGCCTTTCTGTGCAGCTTTTCTATTCTCAGGGATTTTAATTTTTTTTTTTTTTAACATAGGGAAGTTTTCAAAGATATGATCTCCCGCCTGCAGAATGAAGTGGTGCAGTTCATTCCACCACCTAAGCATTCTACAATAGTGGAGTTCAGATGACACTCCCCCCCAGGTGTTGAAAGAACATGCTGGGGGGGGGGGGGTGTCACAGGGCCTATGTTCCTGTGCCTTACCAGTGAGCACAGGAACACAGGAAGCTGCTTTATACTGAGTCAGACCCTTGGTCCATCTAACCCAGTATTGTTGACACTGACTGGCAGTGGCTCTCCAGGGTTTCAAGCAGGAGCTTTTCCTGCCTTACCTGGAGATGCTGGGGATTGAACCTGGGACCAGTGGCCATGCCTCCACTGCCACATCTAGCAGCCACCAATCCTTGCTGGCCACACATTCAACCAGTTTGAAGAGGCTGGGTCCCCTCTCCTATGGAGGGGCTGTACATGTGTACACTGGTATATACATAAAACCTATGCATGCTGGCTGAATGCACAGTGGGGGGGGAGCTCGCATGGTGCCACAACCCCCCCATGCATTCTTTCAACAAGTGGGAGCAAAATAATCTACACACCCAATGTCATTCTGCTGCCTGTGTAGTCCAAGCCTGATTCAAAGCATCAAAGGTGACGGTGTCAGCAGCAGGTGTCCTGGTACAGAAGTGAGTGTTGGTGCCGGTTGGTAAACCCTGCAAGGAAATGGGGTGATTTCAAAATGGGAGGGGGGGAAAGAAGAAGTGGGATGGTTTGGCCAGATCCAATTCTGTCCATCTGAAAAGTAGTGAGATGGTAATGACATTTTTTCTTTTTACAATTCAGGTCAAGGGGCCAAGTCAACTATTTCATAAGGGTTGTGTATTCACAACCCTTATGTATTCACAATTCATTTCCCTACCTCTTCCTGACAGCAACCAGATCCATGGAGCCCTCCAAATATTACTGGACCTCTATGGCTGTAGTTTCTCATCTTTGACAATCATGGGGACCTTTATGTGATCCCACCACTAGCCTCCACATATGAAGAAGCTGCTCCTTCACTGGGAAATCCCACCTATGGGGTTTCTTATAATATATTAGCAAATGCTTATATTCCAGGGCCTAAGGAACTCCCTGCCACTATAACTCAAGAGTTCCACACGCTCACCCTCTTCCCCTGCCACCACTTCGCTCAGAATACTTAAAAGCTTCGTAGTAGCTTGGTATAAGAGGCTTAGGCATGAGATGGGCACCAACACTACAGACAAGATGAACTATTAAACAATTGGTTTATTAAAGGGATATTTTGTACATAAGGGAATATTTACTTTGGGGTTTTCAAAAGGCTGCTTACTAACAATTCTTAAGGATTCAAGAGGCACTTTTGCCAATACAAACCTAATGACGTTTTGTTTTTACCTCAAGCCAAATTCCCCACACTTCCACCCCAACCAAGTACACTCACAACTAGGTGTGACCCTTGGGTACAGTCTTCCTCTGACACCAAAGCTCTTCATGATGTGTTACTGGCTACTTAGACATTTTCTTATGTTCAACACAGCCACCTTTGTTTTTGTTTTTTTTAAATAAATTAAATAATCATACAAATAACAATACAAGTACGTTAAAATTAAACAACCCACTCATCATTCATAGTAGGGCCTAACAGCAGAAATAATAATAATAAATAATCCAAGTAGCAGCAAAACTAATACATCTTATCAAAGACTAAATGTTACCCTCAGCAAAGGCTCCTAAACAAGACCCCACTCTAGGCTCCTTCAGCAGCACCAGCAGCCTTTGTAAAGTCCATCAAGGCTCTGCCCTATCAGCACTTATGGTCAACACAGGTGGAAATAAGCCAGTCAGAATCCTGGCCTTGCAGGACTCACAGCCAGCTGGCCTCTTTCAGCCTTCCCCAACCTGAGGCCTTCCAGAGAATGCTGGGAGCTGTGATCCAACACATCTGGAAGGCCCCAGGTTGGGAGAGACGGGCTTCTTTAACCAGCACATCCTGCACCTTCGCCCTTTCCTCCCAGCTCTTTCCGCTTGTTACAGGAGAGAGAACTCGTGCCAGCCCCCGCTATTGTCTCCGGTGCCTCAGGGTATGTGTCTCGGGGGGGGGGGGGCATTGAAGAGTTTGTCGTAAGTTACAACCTTCACACATTGGAGAAAAAGAAAAGGCGTCCACCTTGAGCAAATGTTCTCGCCAGCTGTGAAGAACCCCTCTGCCTCCTCCAAGCAAATGCAGTAAGTAACAAGCAAACCCATTTGTTCCTTTTCTGTGGCAAACGCTGAGGTGGAAGTCTTACTTCCTTCAGCCCTGCCCTCATTTTTTTTTTTTGGTCTTTTAAAAAGACCCAGCATATATCTCTCTATCTCTAACTTGCATTGGAATCTCATTCACCTTGTTGTCCAGCAGCAGCTCAGAAAAGGCTAGTATACACACACAGAGACAGATGCGCACATGCGCACACACAGACAAATACACACACACATATACATATATATGTGTGTGTGTGTGCGTATTTATTTGTTTATTTATTATATTTATACCCCGCCTTTTTTTCCCTGGAAGGAACCCAAGCTGGCTTACACAATCCTCCTCCTCTCCATTTTATCCTCACAACAACCCTGTGAGGTAGGTTAGGCTGAGAGTCAGTGACTGGCCCAAAGTCACCCAGAGTGACTATTCTCAGAGTGGTTTATATATGTGTGTGTGTATACAGTAATACCTTGGATTTAGAAGAGTGTTAAATATAATATATTTAATTAAGAAAAATAATTTGAAGGCAGGGGTTTTAGCATTAGATATTTTCAAGGCCTTTGATTGTGTGGAATGGCCAGCATTAAAGAGGATAATAAAAACTATGGGGTTTGGTGAAAAGTTTCAAGGAGTTATTGATCAATTGTTTGCTCAAAATACGACGTCAGTTGTAGTAAATGATGGTATAACTGATCAAATTCATCTAGGCCGAGGTACCAGACAGGGCTGTCCCCTTTCACCAATCTTATTTGTGTTAGTTATGGAGGTTTTGGCAAATGTAGTTAGAGAGGATAGTAATTTAAAAGGGATAGGGATAAAGGATAAGATAAAAATTAATCTTTTTGCAGATGATACTTTGTTAACAATTGAAAATCCCATGGAAATGATGGATAGGTTAGAGAATCATTTAAAGGAGTTTAGGGAAGTTACCGGGTTGCAAGTAAACTGGGATAAATCTGAGATTATGTTGTTTAATTATAGTAAAATAGAGGAATTAGAAGGGATTAAAAAGAGATCAAATATTAAGGTAAAAAGTATGATTAAATATTTAGGTATAGATATTTTAAAAGAGTTAGAAAAAATAGTAGAACAAAATTTTAGAAAGTTAAAGAATGAGGTAAAAAAAAAGATAGAGGAATATAAGAAAATTGGACTTTCATGGTTTGGTAGAATAGCTTTGATAAAAATGAAGATATTACCAAAGATAATTTTTTTATTTAGAATGATACCAAGTAGTTTATCAGAGAAGGAAATTAGGGAATGGCAAGCAATAATTAATAATTTTTGTAATGGGGGGAAAAAGGCGAGGATTACTAAGAGTAAATGGTATAAATCCCAAAAAGAAGGGGGGCTTGGCCTTCCTAATATCAAGTGGTATTATATAGCTAATCAGTTAAGGTTTATTATGGATATTTTAGTTATCCATAATTTAGTTCTTGGGAAGAATATTTTGTGGTTAGAAATAGAAACGCAGGAAATAGAAATGGGGATGGAAAAAATTTATTTTCAAAAAAAAGTATTACTAGTGTAAAAAGAATAGAAAATCCCTTCCTGAAAAATATGGTAGGGATTTGGAATAGTAACAGACAGATCTTTATACCAGGGGGATATCACCGTTAACTCCAGTTGTAGCAATGGAGGACTTTCCAGTAAATGCACAGCATTGGGAGGCAATATTTAGGGAAAATAAGGTTATCAAATTAATGGATTGGATGGGAAAAATTGAGACTAGACAACAAATATCGGAAATGATTGGGCCAGATAGAATTTCGTGGTTAAATTTAATGCAATTAGATCAGTGGACTAAGAAATGGAAAAAGAAAAACGAGTATGAGAGGGAGTTTACTGGATTTGAAAAGAAAGTGTTGTCTAGAGAACTTATAGAAGGGAATGTTTCTTCTAGAGGGTTAACTAAGGAGATATATAAAATGATGCAGAGGATTGAAGCGAAAAAAGACAACCTTAAGATGATGTGGGAAATGGAATTTGAGGAGGAGATATCAAATGCGGGGTGGATAAATATTTGGGGCAGACGTATATTAAGAAATATGTCAGTAAGGATAAAAGAGAATTTTTAAAAAACTGTTTGGAGATGGTATCTGACTCCAGTAAGATTAAACAAAATAGATAGTAATTGTGCTCCATTGTGTTGGAGAGGATGTCAGGAACTTGGTACTTATGCTCATATGTGGTGGAGCTGTAAAAGCGTATTGGATTTCTGGAATAAAATTTTTGGAGAAATTTCACTAATTATTGGTATTAATGTGGAGGTCTGTCCAAAATTAGCATTGTTATCAATAACGGAGAAACTTTTGTGCTCACAAGAGAAAAAGGAACTAATTGTAAGTTTATTAGCGGCAGGGAGATTATTGATTGCAAGGAATTGGAAAGTTCAACATCAGTATTTAATAATAGACTGGTATAAAGAGGTTTGGGATATTGCTTTAAATGATAAACTAACATGTAGTATTAAATGTAAAAGGGGACAATTAAAGAAAAATAATTTTAAGGAAATATGGGGGTCATTTTTAGATTATGTTTTAGTAAAGGGGAAAGGGAGTAAGCCATGTCATGATATGATGTATTTTTGGAATATAGATTAATAATGGATTATGTGGATAGAATTGGTTTTGGCCCCGGGGTGACGGGTGCACTTGTAGTGTATGATTTGTAGGTTTATGGGTTTTTTGTGTGTATGTGTGTTCTTTAAAAATATAAATAAAAATTATTAAATAAATAAGTAATACCTTGGATTGCAAGTAACTTGGTCTGAGAGCGTTTTGCAAGACAAGCAAATTTTTAAAATAAATTTTGACTTGATAAACAAGTGACGTCTTGCGTAGGGATGTAACTGCTCACCTTGAGGAGGCGTAGCGGGCTGAAATCAGCCCCGCTCACGCCCGCCAGAGACTCGCTTTGATATAAGAGTGTTTTGTTTGTTTATTATATTTATATTTATACCCCGTCTTTTTTCCGGAAAGGAACCCAAGGCGGCTTACATAATCCTCCTCCTCCTCCTCTCCATTTTACCCTCACAACAACCCTGTGAGGTAGGTTAGGCTGAGAGTCAGTGACTGGCCCAAAGTCACCCAATGAGTTTCATGGCCGAGCGGGGATTTGAACCCGGATCTCCCGAGTCCCAGTCCAACACTCTCACCACTACGCCACACTGGCTCTCTGGATTACAAGCACAGGAATGGCTGGCTGGAGCATGCTGGGAGTTGTAGGACTTCTTTCTGTTGAAGCATGCATAGGATTGCACCCTTACTTAACTGAGCAATCTGGGCTCCTTTAGTGAATTGTTTGATTTATCCAGAAACAACCTTGCATAAGACATTTAGCTGAGTCCTGCATTTCTGCAAGTTTGCCTTTGGAATTCTGGGCCATGGCTATACCGCCTATGGGTCCACATAGAAATGTCCCTCTTTTCATCTGCAAACTGTTAACTGGTATGTAATTTATGGCAGCGGAATAGAAAGCAGAACAGGAAGAGTTATGATGATATAGGACAGCCCTCCCCCATCATCCAGATTCACCATGCTGGCTGGGGTTGATGAAAGTTGTAGTCCAAAACATCTAGAGGGCACCACCAGGTTGGGGAAGGCTGATCTAGAACTCCCCCCTTTCACAGTGAAATAAATGTTTCAGTATACAAATGTGTACAGAAAGGGGCTTACGGTAACTTAAAAGAAATGCAGAACATATTTGTTGTTTTCAGACAAAAGCAGAGGCATAACCGGTCAAAAAACACACATTGTTCTCAGGAAAATCTTTCTGATGTGGTGGTATTGTTAATAGAGGACACCTGGGTCTCAAGAGTGGACCCAATCAAGAATGAAAAGGATAAACAGTTTTGCAAAGGGAGGAAGCTGTGTTTGTATGACTATGGTGTCGTAGCTAACACAGAGATCCTGAGCACAGATTTTTGAACTGGTCTGCATTAAAACTAGTGGCCCCAATCCAGCTACATACACATGCCCCGTAAGATCACACAATCATCTGTTTGGTGGGACAGGGCAATAAACCCATTGCCCCTGCTTTCCCTAGCAAAATCTGATTGGTGACAATGATCTGAAGGGGCTATATGCTGATAGCCCTGGCTCTTAGACTCCCTCAAAGCAAGGCATTGGGCGCAGTAGGAAAGCTGCTGGTGGGGCTGTGGATTGCAGGAGTAATAGGTAACCTGGATGTACATACATTCCCCATCCAAACAGCTGTGTAGATGTGCCTTAATACACACTTTAAAGTCACTGCAAAGTCTGTTCTACCATGACATTTCTCAAATCCCTTTAATTTTGATGGTAGGAAGAAAAATTACTTTATTTATTTTTTAAAAAAATTGGGCCACCTTTAAGTCCCTGTCAACTTTGCCTCATATTTTTAGTGACTGAACCAGTAATCCATCAACATGTAGGGCAGTTCCATCTGTGTGTCTCAAGGTAAATGGAGCGAGCTGAAAACTGTGTGTTTGTCACTGAAAATCCTTAGTTTTCAAAATGTGAATGAAGATAAAGTTCATTCCACCTGAATTTTTAGACTTTTATTAGGAAGCTACTTGCTATCCCTGTTGTATTCAAGATTTAGCTGCTGATTCCATGGCAGGAGCATTTGTTGAAGCTGATGTTCCTATAATCTAGTTCAGTACAGAATGTTAACTGTGGAGGAAGAGGGGGGGCTGGCTGGCCCGCCAGACTCCCACCCTTTCCTCCCTGCAAAAGGAACCCAGCACTTGCCACCATGTGGCCCAGAAGGGGGGGCTGGCTGACCCGCCACTACCCCACCCTTGCCTGCTGGCAAAGGAACCAAGACCCCCAGAGATCTCAAGGTACCAGGTTGCCAGCCTCAGCTGTCTGCAACCCTACTTGAATCTCTGTTCAGGGACTCGCCTTCAATTCTGTAACCTGGATTTAGATACTGAACCAACAGAGTACTACAAAACCCATGTAGAGTGAACTCAAGACAAGGTTTATTTCTGGTAGCATCTTACAACAAGATTAGGCAATAAGAGAAGCACACAAAATAGAGAGACACTTTAGTACACAGTAAAGCTGCAACATAACAAAACCTGATTCCTTGAAATCTCTCAAGCACACACCTGTTACCTGAGGGTGTCTTCTTCAAAGGGTTAGATCCAGCACAGCCTTGCTGCCCGATAGAGAATTACCACACCTACCCGAAGGTCCAAGATGGGTAAACCCTTACAAGGCTTGCTTTCACCAGTCCTTCAAACCAATTTTACCAGAGGCTGTCTGGGGTCGGTTCTTGAGGGGGGCCCCCCCCTAAAGGCTCGGGCCCCTCGCTGGCGCGCTGCCATGCCGGCACGCTACCAAAAAGGACTGACCAAGACTGACCAAGAACAAAGGCTTCACGTGGGGAAATAGCTCATCCCCCTCCCCTTTTCTGTAACCTTGTTTCAGCCAATCAATTTGAATTTCACCTGGCCATGCAGGGGGAAAGGGAACTGTGAGTCATGGCTTGAACTATCTGCATGTGAATGCCTTCAGCCTGGCTCCTCCAGACTTCTAGACGCCAGGCCCCATCTTATGTTCCATCACCTTTTGCCTCCTCCCAGCCCCCACCTGGTTTACTCATGAGGAGGCGCGTGTGTGTGTGTGTGTGTGTGTGTGTGTATGTGTGTTTGTTTGTTCCTGCATGCATGCATGCAGGAACTCTAAAAACTCTTTTCTCTACACGCTAACTATGCACACCCCACCCCAGCCGGTTCACACATGAGGTGTGTGTGTGTACCCCCAAAGGCTCGTTTCTCCACATTAACGATTCCTAGTTTTCTTTTTTCCAAAAAAAGCTGACTATTTTCCAGGAAGCAAAAACGTCTTTGAGATGTCTCCTCAAGGCAACCTAATTGGTTGGTGAACGTTTTTATTGTAAAATAAATATTTTCTCTTGTCAAAGGCAGCACAAAGTATTTAGCAGAGGGAAAGAAAGTATCACTTTGTTCGTTAAGATACTGCATGTCCATTAGAGGTTTACTTTGAGAGCTAAATTACTCAAGATCCTCAGGTTACACAAGTGTTTTGAAATGTGTTTGGCCTAGCTTCAGTGGATTTGTGACAGCTGGAGACACACACAGGAGACTTCTTTTGAATTAATTTTGCAGATCAGTCCTCCTGTGGTGTCTTGTGTTGCACAGTGCAATTTATTTTTTAAAGAGGCCACAGCGATTCTTGGGTGTCACAAAAGAAAGCCCCCAGAAGTGTTTATGTACAATCCCTGCTCAAAGGAAAGGACAATGAATTTATTTAAATACATTTGCACAAGATTGATCTTCCCAGTGGAATTTGCACCATCACTTTCTCTAATTGTTCTTGAAGTTTTGCCTATCAACTTGACAATCCTCTGCACTTGGGAAAGGAAAACAGCTTGATGTTTGCTGACAGCAAAGTGTTTTTACAATACTGTACCAGAGAGAAATCCCTATTATTATTTCCCTGACCTTTCCCAATATTTAAGAACCAATTCAGATTTGGTGGCTGTAATGTACGAGAGCTGCTTACCATGTGAATCACCTTTAACAAGTGGAGATCTTCCAACCCAGTATTATCTACTGCCAGTAATGCACGGTTCTGGGATGGAAACTTTCTACAACATGGGAAAATCCATGTGAAGAGTGGGTCTCCTATGTCGGGTGGGCAGAAGGTAGATCTCTGGATGTTTTGGACTTCAGCTCCCAGCATTTCTGACCATTGGCCATACTGGCTAGGGCTTCTGGGAGTTAAAGTTCAAATCATCTAGAGATCTACCGTTTGTTCACCCCTGGCTTATGTTATAGCCACTGCATGGAGCTGCTACCACAGAAGCTTTTCTACATGGCAGCCTTAGCTACAGAACTGGTCTCTTGGTAACAAACCAGAACTATACAAATGAAAGCATACCTGAAATTAGAAGGTGTAACACATTTGTTGGTGTTAATATCCAGTTGACTAGCCAATCAGAGTTGTTGGATTTGTGGAGAATGTAGACATTTGGGGCTTATTCACAAATGCATGTCCATCAGTTGATAATTACTGACTTTTCACTTGCAGCTTAGGGGTGGCCTATTAGATATGGACAGTTTTAGAAAAGGCCACAATGCGATGACTTAGTACCAAAGTCAGACATTAAGTTTACATTAACATTATGCTTTTAAGGAGAGAGCTCATATATTTTCCAGATGAGAAGTAGAACTAACAGCCAGTGAAGAGATTTAAGGAATAATTGAATGTGATCAAAAAGTTGAGTAGCTGTTTAAATACTTGAATAACCCTGAGAAAATTCAAATTGTGACTAGTAGTCAAAATATTTTGGGTGGTGGGGATAGGAAGAAGTTATTGTGAAGTTAGGTAGCTTCTAAATTTAGCATGATGTATTGCAGTCTTCTGGAATGCAGAGAGTCAAGTAACTTGGAACATTCATTTTAGATGTTCAAAACTACTAGAGTGCAAAGCGCTGGCATGGAGGAGATATCCCAATCTGTGTGAGAAACATATGAATAGTTTGCTGCATAGACACTGCAGTTATGGGCAGCAGTTTAAAATAGCTGTCTCACAGTTAACACTTTTGTTGGTGGTGCACAAAGTCTCCTGTGCATATAATAGGAATTTATTTTTTTACTTGCTTAGAAGTATACTGTGCCTGCTACAATAATTCAGTTTTCAAAATGGGTCCGTAAGGATTACTATTCTGCAAATGTGTTTTATTAGCTTGCTAAGAGGCGGGTAGCCTGCGTTTCCCTCTTGGCCATGGAGGAGGAGACCGAGTGATCTGTCCCTCCTCTGTGAGCCTGCTGCATCCCATGCTGGCTGTGAAAGAAGATACTTTCCTTCCTCTGCAGCTAGTAAAGCAGTGTTCTCCAGTGTTCTCTGGCTGGGGCATGCTGGGAGTTGTAGGCTAAAAACATCTGGGGACCCAAGGTTGGAGAACACTGTAGTAAAGAAACCAAGCAGGTTGGCAGAGGAAGGATTAATCGACCTCTCTCTCCTTCACCAGTCCGGTTGATCATAACCGTGAAATTATTGGTCATCTGTGGTGAATAGGCAAGTTGTAAAATACAAGTCTGCAATAACTGGGTATGTCACTTGTTCTGGGAATAGAAAGTTTGACCTGCCCTCAAACATTTGGTCTATAGGGCCTTCTTTGCTAGATTTGACAACCATACATGGGTATGAACAAGGAAGAAATGTCTTTCCTCATTAAGGAAATTAGGAACAGTTAATTTCATCAACTTGCCTACTTATCAGAACTCAGGTTCAGGTATCCATTGTATTGTTATGCTCACACTACTTCTAACAATGAAAAGTTCCAGGGGTGGAGCACTTACCCAGGTTTGGTCCCTTTGAAAGGAGATCCTTGGAGGTTTCTACTGTAGTTCATAAATATGCAGCTTGACCATAGATGAAGGCACAACTTAAATGCTCCAACAAAGTCCACTGGTGCCACATCAGATTACTAAGAGAGGCAGCTAGCCTCCTAAAATGCGGTTAGCTTGCAGAACCCAAACTCAGCTCTCTCTCTCTTCCAAAATGGCAGTGTATTCTTTTCACATGCAGACACCTAGATTACAACATCACCAGTCAGAAAGTGGGGCAGGGGAGGCATGCCTTCTTGCAGGTATTTAAGCAGTTAAGGAAGTTGCTCTAACATTTTATTCCCATGGGAAAATATCAACACACCTTTATGGGCTATGGGTTATCTACACTGTTTGCCATGTCCAAGACTCTGGCCAGGTGTTGCCTCAGGACGCCCCACACTGTGAGGTCTACTCACAGAAATTTGATAGGAAACCCATAACAGTATGTACAGAGCTCTAATAGCTTCTGAATTTATATCTGTAGCTGATGTTACATTCAGGGATGTAACATTCACCATTTAGCTTCATTCTTTTTGGGGTGGGGGTGGGGTATTTTCCCTTTTACTTAACCTGAGGTTCCAAAAGGTTGTTTGTTTAAGGAAGTTTGGTATGACAGCATTTAAGAATCTCTGCTTTAGAAGACTAATAAAAACATACTTCATTTAAAACCTTTTTGGTGTTTTTTGCAACTTTGTGTGTGGCGTGCATGCACGCACACAAGTATTCATGTTCTGGCAATTTCCTGTTGGAATAAAGTTTCTTTTC
Organism: Shinisaurus crocodilurus; assembly: GCA_021292165.1. Taxonomy (NCBI): domain Eukaryota; kingdom Metazoa; phylum Chordata; class Lepidosauria; order Squamata; family Shinisauridae; genus Shinisaurus; species Shinisaurus crocodilurus. The sequence continues at coordinate 100,017,704 of CM037879.1, read as the reverse complement.
TCACTGTGCTGCTCTTCCTTTTTTGGCTCCACCTAGGCTTTGGAGTGTCATAGTTGATAGTTCTATCCTATGGATTCGGACCTCTGTCCTCTAAAAGTACTCTGGAATACACAACTCCAAAGAAGGCATCAGCAGCAGATAAATTACCAACACACAATAATAGTAGTATTTAAGATCAGCTCTGTCTATTTAAGAAATGGCCTCTGTAGATCAGCAGTAGCTTTGCAGCTTCTTGTAGATTACAATTTACACCTAGTGTAGTGAGGTAACAAAAAAAGAAAAGGGGAAAAAAGCTGCTACCAGTTATAAGAAACCTGAACAAAGATTAGAGTTGTTAAAAGCTTTATAAGAGACAGACTAATACTTTGCTTAACTTTCATTCAAATGAAAATTTATCATAAGACAAAATTAGTACCTTTTTGCTCACACCTTTCTTCCAACATGTCTGGTGGTTGAGAGCACAGGAAGGGGGTGTTAGTGAGTGCAACAATTACAGAATTTCTACCTCCCGTTGCAAAGACCAGCTACTCAATATGGAGGTGGGCTTTTTTTTTTAATGACTTCTAACAATTGGGCTTTGATTTCAGCTGGACATGGCTTTTCATCTTCTTCTTCCCCAATTCATGCCTTTAAGGGTGGGCTTAGAAGAGTGAACAGCAAAGCAGGAGATGCTTGGTCAGTAGAGTTTGTTGCTGTTGCTAAACCACTAACGCCTACAGAGTTTCATCTAAGCCTTCCACCTCCATATTATTGTTGTTGTAACTCCATTTAAATCATGTTAGGATTGAGACTGTTTTATCCTGGGGCTGTAACTTCAGAGTTTAAGACCTTCCGCTGACTCTTCATTTTGCTTTCAGTTTGATACATCTGTATTGCTTTGACATTCTAGAACATTTGTGACCCTTAGGCAAATCTCTCACTGTGTGCTTCGCTCACATTGCTCACATCCTATATTGTCTTGTTGCAATGGGATGTTAGTCTTCCTGCCCCCAGTCAAATTGTTTCAGGCATTCATCTGGTAGGTGCAGAGATTTCCTTCTGGACGTTACTCAGCAGTGTGACTTTCAAGTGGAGGCTTTGGGTGCTGAGTGTGTGTGGTTCCTTATAAAAAGTCAACTAAAATTTTGGGGGAAAGTGACAGTGTACTGTTGTACACTCATTGAGGAATGTATTGTGGAACCATTATAAGCATGATTTTTTTTTACTGAGCACTCATGTCAACAAATAGATCCAATAGCACTGCTGGAGGCTGAACTTTTGAACTAAGCATATGGTTGTATACACAGACGCTTCATTTATGACAATATATTTAACTTCAACTATTATATCCAAAGCACCTGAATATACAGTGAAAACAATAATGCGCTATGGGGCTGCTGGAGGCAAGTAATCATGGCAAGCTGATGGACACCTTCAGTTCCTCCCATGTCTGTATTTGAGGGATAAAAGTGCTCATGGCCTCCTACTCTTGCCCTCTGCACGCCCAGGGGGAGGCATGATAGCTTTTCTCACATACCTCCTTGGAGGAGATGTCATTGTATTTGCTGTCATTATCTACAGAAAAGACTTTGAGGAAGAAAGGATAAATACACTGTAATGGTGTGTGTGTGTGTGTGTGTGTGTGCGTGTGTGTGCTCCGTGTTGTAGTCTGCCTGTTTGAGCTGTTCTTCATACACAGAAAAGAAGCTGTTAAGAAAACGAGAACTTGCATTGGTGTATGACATTTCTAGAACCATACAGGTTCTCCTGTACAAGTTACTTCTCATGAGGAGCAGCTGCCAGAAGGTTGTGTTTCAGGCATGTATCTATGCAACTGCTGCATATGTGCACTGGAGCCATAGCTTAGTTCCCTACAGAAGATGACTCTGGGAATTCCTCCCTCCTTTCTAATTAACTTTCACAAAGTTCACATATTTGTCACAATGACAACTCCTTCTGTTTAAATTATACTAGTGTGCTTTCCATTTTTAAATTAGGTTTTTGGGCTGAGATAATTGTTCCTGTAATTTTCTGATTAGGAAAATCATAGAATACAATTGGTGATACCCTCTACACCAGGGATGGGCAACTTGTTTTGGCCTACAACTCCCATCATCCTTCACTATTGGCTATGCTAGTTAGGGCTGATAGGAGTTGAAGACCAAAACATCTGGAGGGGCACAAGTTGCTCACCCCTGCTCTGCATTCATCTAATATCCCCTGTATTTTTTCCAGTGTTAGAAATGAGATTGAGTGAGCTCATTAGGATAACCCAGTGTGCATGGATACCACTTTCACTGATGGAATCTGTGGCATGCTGTGGGTGAGCTCCTCCTTTGCTAAGCAGTATAGAATAAATATTTATTAATTCACTTTAAGTGCATAAAAATTGACTTTAAATAATTAAAACAATCTAAAGAGATGTTTTACACATCATGTATGTCCTCTTTCTTGACAATAATTTTGTTTCAGGTGATGTGAAAATACTGCCTGTGGTGGTATAGCTGTGATTGCCCATGCAGTCATGCAAGTCGTCACTTGATGCTGTAGCTACAAGTGATGAATGTGCATACTGTATGACCCCATTTGTAATTCTCTGCCATGCCTTTTCTTCATGGGTATGATTTGCAGTGAGAAGCCCCTTCCTTCCTTCCTTCCTTCCTTCCTTTCTTTCTTTCTTTCTTTGGGATTAACTTCCTTAGCTTATCAGAACCTGCTTTTCTAAAACTGATGGCCTGCACTTCGCTGTTTGTTCTCTCTCCTCCTTTTCTTTATGATCTCAAATTGTCTTATTTCACTTCTTTCTGGCAAGATTCTGCCTTCACAGTCTTGTATTTTGGTCAGAACTGTATTTAAAATGGCTAAGGACTGTTGATTATTTGGCCTCCTGAAACAGAAAAATGCCCAAGTGGTTTTTGAATAGTCTTACATTTTTTTTCTGTGTTATCTTTCCAAGAAATATCAGAATACAGGCAGTCCCTGAGTTAAATACATCCGACTTACAGATGACTCATACTTAAGAACAGACTTCTGGGTCCCCCGGCGCTACGTCATTTACGTAGCATACATAGTGTAGAATACTATGCAATTTGCATAAGTTACGCAATTTGCGTAAATGCTGATTTCTCCCCCCTATAGAATGCTATGGTGTTCCGACTTACATACAAATTCAACTTAAGGACATTCTTAGGAATGGAACTCGTTCGTAACATGGGGACTGCCTGTAGCTAGCTGAAATGCTTCCACTTATTGCCATTTCATTGTCTTAACATGCTTTAGCATCTCATTTTTAATTTAATATTTTTTGGTCAACTACTTAACTTGAAAATTTAACAGGTACAAAGCAGAACTGAGAAGAGTATTTACAATAAAGTTAAAATTCTATAAATGGTTTAAATTTGCATGATACACTTTGAAAGTGGTTTTTGTCTAGGAAAATGAACATTCCAATTTGATATATGAATGTGTAAATAACAATTTTTAAACTTCCTTCAACTTTATCTTAATGCTTGCTTTCTGTTTCACTTCATAGCATTCCGTTCATATCATGGCCCCTTCCTAAAAAGCAGAACTGTCAGACCAGTTTTTGGAGTTTCTTTTGGAGGTCAGGAAGATCACTGGAGGCTTATGGTTCCTAAACCAGGTATGATCTTATGCAACAGGTTATAGAAGATGTATAACTAAGATGTATAACTAAAGATGTATATTTAGCATCTCCTGCTAAACAGATGGCCTTGCAGCACTAATCACTTGTTAGGGAGGCAACTGAGGGTGCCTCACCACAGTTTCAAGTGTTTGATCTAGACATTGTCAGAGCCAACAGCAATGACCATCTGTTCAGGAATAAAGCTGCTGTAGGTTCCCCTTTCCCCCATAATGGCCATTTTGTGCATCCATTTGTGTTTCATCACGTTCCAATGTAAAAATCCCCCTGCTGGATAGAGGTGATTTCCCCCATGCCTCTGGTAAATGATTGTATTTACATACATTTAGTTTGAACTGGTATTATATGTTTAGGGAATCATTTGGATGCTTGTATAGCGTATGCATGAAGAAATCACCCTGCTATGCACATTAGAATCTTGCACTTGCTTAAGCCCAAAATGTGGATCATAAAAAAAGAAGACTTCACTTTGGATTAATGAGATACCAGAACTTTGTTTCAGGAAGGGACTGTGTGAAGCACTTGGAATACTAGCTATCAGAAAAGTGGCAGACGTATTGTTATATCTTTGGTCGTCTTTGCTTCCTTCTGCCATGTTGTTCCTTATATCTGCACTGGAATGCATTCCCTTTGGAGTTGCAGCTAGTTCCCACTCTCTCTGTGTTCAGGGAGGGGATTAAGATACATCTTTTTAACTTGCCTTTAAAAAAAAATTAAATTATAGTTTCCAATTCTGATTTCTGTGGTGTGGAGGTAATGACATACTATGTTTTGCAAAAAAAAAGGGGAATGTAAATGAAGGAAAGGGAGCATGTGAAGGAAGAAGGGAGGGAAGCCAGTGTGGTGCAGTGGTTAGAGTGTTGGACTGGAACTCGGGAGATCTGGGTTATAGTCCCCGCTTGGCCATGAAACTCACTGGATGACTTTGGGCCAGTCACTGACTCTCAGCTTAACTTACCTCTCAGGGTTGTTGTGAGGATAAAATGGAGAGGAGGAGGATTATGTAAGCCGCCTTGGGTTCCTTGCAGGATATAAATGTAATAATATAAATAATATAAATAAATAAATAGCACACAAGCTGGAGGCTCATTCATGTAACACAAAACCATGGTTTGGCTGCACATCTGAACCAAGCCATTGTCACTATGACTTCAGGCTTCATCCCAACTTGCTAACAGTAGTAGGTTCTTCTCTGTAGCCTGGCCTGTACAGGGTGGAGACTGAAGTGAGAGAATGCTAAGATGGCAAAAGTGATCAGAACCACTTCAGAGTGAAGGTAGGAGATGCCATTTCTGAATACTTCCCCATGTCAAAGGTTCCCTGAAAATAAACAAACCAAAAAAAAACCCCTGACATTAACACGCTGGGAGAATTTCTGACTCATCCAATGCCCTGCATGTCAGTTTTCTACTTGCAGAGAGGTGTTCTAACATTTAAGAATTAAAAAATGTGACACACACCCCCACCCATAATCTGAAATGGTGTCATCCATTCTATACCCCACAATGTCTCACCTCATTCCTGCCTTATTCTGCTGCATTTGCAGACTTGGACTATGCTGCATAAATAAAATAGTTGACAACATATACTTGATTAGTATTAATAGTAATTCCCCCCCCCCCATTTGCCCTCTTGTTCATTTTTCATTATTTGCAAACATTTATTTTCATTCTGTGTAAGCTGCAAACTTCCATCTTTGCAGAAACCAGTACAGTATTAAGAACATGGTAGTGAATAGCAAATAAACCATAAATCAAGATTCCAGTTATTCAGTGCAGTGATTATGAATTACTCTGGTAGCTATCAGTAGTAAAAATGTGCTTTCTACATTGGTATTTAGTTATTTAAAATCACATTCGCCTCATGCTTTGTTGATAGAAGAGCTGGTGTGTTAATTGTGTGTGTGAGTATAATGTATATTTTACATTAAAGCATTTAAAGTTGCTCTTAAGTTTGTTTTACTCTCAGATTGTATATCCCTGTGCAAAGTGGCTGGAAATATCCTGACACATCACAGTAGCAAGGTCCATCCATCTTTATGTGTTATTTAAAATCACATTCGCCTCATGCTTTGTTGATAGAAGAGCTGGTGTGTTAATTGTGTGTGTGAGTATAATGTATATTTTACATTAAAGCATTTAAAGTTGCTCTTAAGTTTGTTTTACTCTCAGATTGTATATCCCTGTGCAAAGTGGCTGGAAATAGCCTGACACATCACAGTAGCAAGGTCCATCCATCTTTTATCTATCTTTTATTTGTTTGTGGTTTGTTGCCAGTAAACATAAAGAAAAATAAGTTGCAACATTCCCATATATCAAAAAATGCACCTCACATTACCCCAGGTCAACAGAGAATGTATCTACACTATAAATGTGTCTGTCTTACACCTCCTTAACTATTAATGTTTTTTATAAAGAATTCTGAGAATTGTAGTTAGATTATGGTGCTACCAGCTCATTCTTAAGGTTGCCTGCTCACAGAACTATTTATTTATATTTAAGTTTTACAGGGCTGGCTCTAGCTTTGAGTGGCCCATTGGCAAAGTGTCCTCTTTGGGCTCCCTCCTCCTCAGCTGTAGTCTTACCTGGTGGCAATACTTATAAACTATCACTTTAAATACCCCACAATGCCCTCAAGACAGTGATGTAGCACCATTCTGTAGCATTGTGGGAGATTTAAAATGGCTGCTTGTAGCTGCCTGCCACCAGTGTGGAGGGCCTAGGGTAAGTCCCAGCAGGTGCCTAATCTTGCTGGATGATGAAATTTTATACTACCTTTCCAGTCTGCTATGGCTATTCACAATATATAAAATAAATACAAGTTTACTGTAAGAGACCAGCTCCAGTAATCAAACACATGAGCAGCATCAGTAAAAACAGAGCCAAAATAATGATAATATCAGTATTAAGAGGAACTAAATAAAACCTATCACCACCCTTAATGACCTGAAAATATCCTGCAAAATAAAATAGTGTTTACTATCCTTCTAAAAATCTGAAAGGAGCTAGCCTTATGGAGACAGTTCCACAAAATGAGCACCACAATAGAAAAAGCTCTGCTCATCTGCCAACCTAACCTCAGAAGACAAGCTTGTCAAATATATGGTAGCTTGTGGCATATATATTCAACAGAAATTATTGAACCACCTTCAGGGCTAGGATATGATGTCCTTAGGTCAAAGGGACAGAAGTACTGATGGCTGCTGCTGCCTACCTAAATGTCATCCTTCTCCCCCCCCCCCCAATCCCATTTAAATTAACAGTGCAGGTATCAAGGCATGTGGAGAGTTGTGTGACCTGGAGTTTGCCAAGCAAGGAAGTGTGTTGGCAGCCTTTGTCCTGAGCAAAAGGAGACTTGGATGACAGGGATATTTAGTTTGGCACTGCAGGATGGGTGCCAGCTTTTTTTAGCAAGAGGGGATTTGGGGGATCATGAAGTGGCATGTGATGTTAGATGATCAGGTGTTGCAAGCTGCTGTGCACTGGGAGAGGAGGGAGGAAGGAAGTGAGATAGTGATAGGCAGCAGCACTGGAATGGATTGTGGGATTTTGGCTGGCAAGTTGTGGAACACTGGGGTTAGATGGCAAAAGTAGTTTAGAAGCTAGCTATTGGTCCTTGTACTGGCCTCCTCCATCATCAGTAGTGAGGAGGCTGGTGCATAAATCTTGTGTGAGACCCCTGGGCAATTTGCTGGGTTGAGTTTGGCCCTCAAACCCACTTGAATTGGACAGCCCTAAGTGCAGGTACCCAGAGTAGGATTCCAGTTGATAATCTGAATGAGTGGGGTTAACACATTCATCTGTAAGGAGGTGCAGTGTTGAAGTAGATATCCTGGACCCGGACCTTGTATGGCTTTCATCTCTAGTTCCTTTGGGAGAGGGAATGGGTATTTACCACATTATTTGTGTTGTAGAGATACTCAGAGAAGGGACAAAAAGTGACTGCACACATGCATTCTTCATGATCATTTGCAGACAAGAACCTATTCAGCTTTACATTTTGCCAGTGTTTACCCTTTGGATAGAACCTGCAAGAGTCATTATGACATATATGCACATTGGGAATAACTTTAAACATAGACTTAGGCTGGGAGAGAGATGCATGTCAGCAGTTTGGTATTTGATACTGCAGGAAGCTGGAGTTCCTCCTCAGAATTTTAGTCTTTCTGAACGTAAGGCTGGATCCAGAGCAAGTTAGTTGCATGTAGGAACCATTGGAATAGATCTATTTTAGGTTAGTTATGACTGACTTTTCAGGTTGATTTCAATGAGACTGAAGTGTGACTAACTTGCTCCAGATTCAATCCCATGGTAGTTTACCCCCTATATTTGTACCTAAATTTGATCCAATAGTTCTCACTCATAACAGTGAGTACCAACTGTACTTTTAGTAGTCAAGAAACATTTGGGTGTTAAATGCTACTGTAATGCCAAGATGATGCCATGAATTCAAAAAATAAATTTGAATTATCTCATTATTTCCCTGTGTTAATAATTAAGCACAGAACAAGTAGCCGGGGCATTATACCATGAGGGGTGTATGCCTGTAATTAACAGTCTGGAGGCTTTCCAAACTTGCCAGATGTCATTTTGTGCATGCCACCAAAAATTTGCATGCTTACCCAAAGCTTGCAGAAAGATTGCTTCCTCAAATAGTTATTTTCTGAAGAGCAGTTTTAAACAGTCCATAATAGACTGGGTTCGCACAGCACAACAAGCAACAGTGGTTACTTACCATAGCTTGTTCCCCACATCGTGCAAACCCAGTCATGGTGACTGGTCATGGTGACTTACCATGGTTGTCAACCACAATAAGACACAATGGTCTGTTCTAGGGTTTGTTTCTACCACAATGGCTTGTCGTGTTGTCTGAACCGGGACGACACGACCCATCATGGTACAATCCCCAGAACAAGTGAGCCACTTGGCAAGCGTGGACATTGTAGCTCTTGCCAAGCGGCTGGCCAGAGTGTGGCTGACAGCTGCCCCCAAAGTGCCCAAACTCTCCTCCACTGTGGTGCGGATCAGGACCCCTGCCTCCTCTTCTACAGTAGACCTCTTGAAGAGGCGGTGATCTCCTCCTGTTTGGCTGTTTTGCACGCCAAGCAGCCTCAGAACACAGCCTCTTGCCTGACAGGTTTTCTCCCAGGCAGGAGGCCATGCTGTGATCCCCTGCAGCTGCTCCGTGCACGGAGAAACTCCTCAGAAAGTGGATGGGGGAGGGAGGCGCTTCCTGCTGTTACTGGTGCAGCCGCACCAATGACAACAGGAAGTGCCTCCCCCCTCCGCTTTCTGAGGAGCTCCTGCAAAAGCTGAGGGGGAAGGCGCTTCCCTCTGTCACCAGTGTGGCCTCCCCAATGGCAGAAAGGTGCGCTCCTTGAGTCCACATGCCTCCTGCCCGAGAGGTTTACTCTGAGTAAACCTCTCAGGCAGGAGGCTGTGATCCACTCTCTGCTGCTGCTCTGTGAACAGAGCAGCAGTGAGGAGTGGAACCAGCACCCCTGCCTGAGAGTAGACTTCTCAAGGAGGAAGCAGCAGGCTCCCCCTCCCCCTTCAGGGCATGTGCCCTGTTTGCACAACAGGGATATTGCCAGGAGGAATGAGGGGGAAAGAGTGGAGGGAGTGAAGCAACCACAGTAAGCCCGATCGTCTGACAGGCTCATCGTAGTTGCTTTGCGGGTTCCAGCAAACAATCATGGTAACTTACCACAATTGTTGCCGTGTCGTGCGAACCCATCCAATATGTTAAAGATGAAAAATCGGCTAGCATACTTGGTGGCAAATAATGCTTTTCCACATTTGTGTTGTAGATTACATTTCTTTGCAAACTGAATTCACACAAGGCTTCTGAGGCTGTTATTAAAGCATTTGATCATGATCTTTGAGGAGCGAGAGAAAATCAATAACCATTACCATTCATATAGTAAGCATCCTATGTGTTTAGTAATGAATAAATCTCTCTGTAGGTAAGATAACAAGTTATTGGGTCAAATAATCTCTATTTACTATGCCAAGTGACTTTTTCTTTTTTGTCAGACATAAGAGATAGACTAAGAGGATCAGATAGTTTCTAATGCATTTCAAGTAGAGTTGATGCCAAAATTTCTCCAAAGTGAATCTGAAGACTTGTTCAGGAACATCATCTGAGGAAGAGAGAAAGGGCAAAACAGCCTTTATAAGACTGGCAACAGATTTCAGGGATATTCCACATATCCTAGAGTTCCCAAAGTTGGGAGTTTTTTCCTGAACAACTTCTGAGCAGTTCTGTAGGGAATAGCTAAAGGTTTTGTTAAGTTTGCAACGTTTCACAGAATGGTTGCAGATATCTGAAGTCAGCCCAAGGCAATGATGACTGAGGACATCTAGAAAGTTCTAAATTCATTTCTGTAGTATTTATTCAGATTTGAAAATTCTTTGTAGAAATAAATTGAAACTCAGATACAGACAGAGACATGTGACATTCCAGAGGTCCCCTGTAAGGCTCTGGCCACTAGAGGCCATTGGGCAAGTCACTCGGCCAGGCTCATTGGATACAAAGAAATAATAGTTCTAATAGCCTAACCTAACCTAACCCTCTTTAATAGCTATTCTAACTACCTGATCCTGCCTTCCTTTCTCTCCCCAACTCCCCTCCAATTCATTTATCTGATGCCTCTGTGTTCCTTCACTCTTTCTGTCTTTCTCAGCTGACTCTTCCCCATCTCTCACTCTAGTTGCACCCACCATTCAATCACATTACTGTGCTGTCAATAATTCCACCACTCATTCTTCTGTTAATCGTTCCCCTTACATACATCTGGGTTGGAGTGTCTGTGACAAGCTTTCTCCCCTACAAGCCCCCAAATCTGTCCTGAGGAAATGGGAGACTAGGAGTTTTGGACAAAGCATGGCAGGGGTGGGGGGCAGCAGCAGGACTTTCACTCATGCGATGTTGGATGGAACCCTCTGTTTATAGTAGCTTTTGTGGAAATGAAAGCAGGCTTCAGGGAAAAACACTTTTGTTGAATGTGAGACATGCAGCTTAATCCAGTGCATTCTTAATTTGAAGTGAGCTCCATTGGTTTCAGAGGGGACTTAATATTAACTAAATTGGGATGCATATGGGGTTAGTATGGTTAGAGCATATTGCTGGTCATACTGTCAGCATGTTGGAGAGTAGAGTGACACAGTAGTATTTTAATTTTTTACCTAAATGATATTCTAATGTATAGATGTTTTTAATAACAGATCACTTGAATGCGACACTAAAAAGTCACATTCCCAGATATTATTTTCTTGAATCTGTAGTTATTTCCAAGTCATGATTAAAACACACACTCTCTCTCTCACTGTAGTCACCATGTTTACAGGTGAATCCATGTTTTACAAAGTGTAGAATTTTGAAATATGGTGCATTTTTGCACATTAAAACAGGTATATCTGACCTTGTGGCAAACACTGAAGACCTTATGGGGGAGAAAAAGATGGTTTGATGGCCAAGTCTCAATTGTTTAATAGAATAATACAAAACACAGGTTTTCTCCACAACATTAACTCACAACAAATTTCTCTGTTGCAACAGGAAAGCACAAATTGAGTTACTTTCACATTCACTGTATGATGGAGCGTTCAGGTAGCTTTCACATTTACTTTGGGATTACATGGCAGTCTCTGGAAAGAACAGCAGAAGGTTGTAAAGGGTCTTTGTGTTACTTGTCAGTCAAGAGATCGACTGGCCCTGTTCGCGAGCCACTAACAAATGTTTCTCTCAGATTGTCCCCTTCTTGCTAGTTAGCATTTCAATTGACTTAGGAGAACTGAAAGAGTACCTATTATTGAATCTCACATAAAAGGTTTGGGTTTTTTCTTTTGGTAACCCTTCCATTTTTAGAAATACCATCTGTAATACGAACTAGATGATTTCTCCAGTGCCATTTACGCTCCCAGGGTTCACTGAAACCCCCTTTTGTTTGTCAACACAGTGCTTTAGGGCAAATGAGGATACACAGTTAGCCAATGCGGTTATCAATATGTTATCCCTATTATAATAAATCTGGGGACACGATGATGTGTTCCCAGCAAAAATGTTAACGATATAGAGAACTCGTTGGCACTACATTATACAAAAACTGAACAAATTCTAGTTTCTAAATTTGCTTTGAGAGGATTAATAAATCAAACTTTTTTTTCTTTCCCAGGTCTTAGAGGATTATATTTGGCTTCATACTCCCCCCACATACTAGTGCTTGATCACTAGTGTGTAGCTCATCTCAGTCTCTGTGATAAAAAAGGTAATCCTAGCATCCATATAGCTTGGGAGAAGCACTTGTTTTCTTCCCTCAGATGGTCTCTAGGATGTTCTTGTTTGTGCTGAACAGTTATTCAGCTGTTAATGGTGCCACCAATCCAGTACAATCTTTATTCCTTTTCAGATACAAACATAACCAGCAATAATAGCAGGCTCCTGTATTCCATCCTGCCAAAGTAGTTCAGTTGAAGTGCAGTGTCATATGGAGAAGGGGATGCCAGTAGACTTGCTTTTGTACCACAGTGACACAGTTTTTGGTGCCTGCCATGCATCAAATCTTTGTGCAGCTTAGCCAAGGTAGGAAGGTGAGCAGCGCATTTCATCTTTGTAATTTCCCCAATCCATTTTTAAGCAAATCCCCTCCCAGAATTGAATTAGAGGGAGAATAGAACAGCATCCTTCTTCTGCCTCCCTTAAAGTGGGAGGGAAAGGGACCTTGGGTGAGTGTCAGCAATGCAACCAACATGCACCCACATATCTGATTGCTTTATTTCCTCTCCAGTTATGATACTAAGGTCGTGCAAGAATGAAACCCCGGTTTCCAAGATGAAAGGCAGTCCTATCAAGTCTGAGTGGGAGAAGCAAGCTTAAAGTAGATTATTATGCCTATTAAATTAAGAATAGAACTTTAATTAGAGCTACTTCTCTGTGTAAGAGAATGTACAGTGTATGTTCACTGTAATGGGTGAAGCATGCATATTGAATAACTGTAATTTAGTTTGTGTATCTCTATGGTGGAAAGCCACAACCAATTCTATACTTATGATTTATACCAGAGGTGGGCAACTTGTTGCCTCCAATGTTTGGGCCTACAATTCCCATCAGCCCTAGCCAGTGGTGAGGGATGATGGGAATTCTAGACCAAAGCATCTGAAGGGGCACAACTTGCTCTCCCCTGATTTATACAGTGCTATCAATGCACATGTTGCTTTACATATCACATATGTGATGTCACAACCTGCTTTTGGAAGGCTTTAAGCTTCAAAAAAGCAATTTGCCATGCAGAGTACAAGACTGCTGCTTTGGTGTGTACAAGTAGCTAAAATGGTTCTTCAGATCCTTTCCATAGTATCTAATAATCATAAAGGTGCACTGACTGAACCACAGTAGTTGAAAATATGTAATGGGAGGTCAGGCAGTCACTCCCCCAGGTGTGACAACTTCTGTAGTAATCAAAATAGTGGAAGTTCAGTGGAATTTGGTTGTGTGAAATAATCTCATATATTAACATTGTTTTCTGCACTTACAGTTTTTAAAAACAGTAACCAGTGGATGCAGGTAAGCTGATAGGATTGTTTTATTGACAAGCAATGTACTAAGTAATGAAGTAGTATGAGCTATATAATATATAACTAAAGATGAATTAATATATTTTCTAGACCATCTAGAACAACCAAAAATAAAATAAAATTAGGAAATGAAGGCTTTTATAATTGGGAATGTTGAGCCACCTCTCAAACGTAAGGCTATTAAAATGGGGATGGAAAGGAAATTCATATATTTTTAATATTTTTGTACACTTGGTTCAATAGTCCAGTTACTGAAAATGATTAACATTACTCTTATTTGGGTTATTTTCCTCCCTTAGGCATAAGTAATATTTTGATGGAATGATGTATTAGGTTCAGATTGACAGGCAGTAGTATGTCTAGTGGATATGAAATATATATTTTAAAATCTTAAGTGGTCTCTTTCATAAAATGGTTGCATGATGTCTAACCCAGAGGGATATAGCTGATGCAAATGAGATGAAGGAAACATTGGTATACACAGTATCTGGGTGTTCTCAAGATTGCTGTATGTTAAGGGTGTCTTAATACACACGGACAACCTTTTTAACATTGCAACTTAGGGTATACTAAAGAGTCAATTTCCACCATATTTTTTTTGCAACTATTGGGCAGAGATAGTTATTCTGAATTAATTAACCTTGCACAAAGGATTTGCATAAAGATAATCATGTTCCAGGATGCTTTCAATAAAAATTATGAATGCAATCAGAATAAGAAATAATATGAAGTCAGCATTTTATAAAACGTCTTTAATTCACTCTTACTTTACATGAGTATTTTATAAGCACCTTGTCATATACTCTTGATCAAAAAAATCAACAAGACACAGGAATGGTTTTCATTAGGAAAATATGCCCAGGCTTATGAGTGTGCATATGAAGAGTAAAGTAAAAACATCGATATGTTGCATACCAAGGCTACAGCCTAACTCTGGAATTGATAGAATCTATTTTGGCTTTGCCAAAACACAAAGCTTCCATTGCTACAAATCTAGACAACCACGGGAGAGAAAATGTATGCATCACTGGAGGTATTTTGAAAGTGGGTAATGCAGCCAATCACTTCACTGAACTGGGAAGCCAGTTCTAAATGAAAAAGAGGTGATTGCATGCAATAAAACTTTCAAAATGGGGGACTATTGGTGGGGGAGAAGGCTGCATGCATTTCTCCCTTGCCCATGCTATGGCTGCCTAGGATTGCAACCCCAACTTGTAAACATTAAAACAACTCTATGATCTATGAAGTGTGGTTGCTTGCTTGCAATATTTTTCCAACCAAATGTTTTTCTTTTTTGCTCTGGGTTTCAAGTATTCATTGTTAACCCATTTGTTCCTTTAAAGAAAGTAATGAAGCTACTTCCACCATTGTGCAAGTCATAAGCAAGGCCATATATATGTGCAGTTTCCATTTGTGTGGGGAAACCATATTCATTTTGAGAAAGAGGTTTTGATTCTGGCCTTCTGTAACCAAGTTGTTTACATGGATTTCATTTATAAGCATGTACACAACAACAAAACCACTGAATCAAATGTTTTCTGGCCTACACATAAAAAGTTTCTCTCTCTCCCCTTACACAAAAACATACAAAAAGTAATCTACAAAAAACATTTACACTTGATTTCAGCAACAACAAAAATTTCCAAGAAAAAAAGTTTTTGTTCAGCCATCATAAAAGGAATGTCAGTAAACAATAAATCCAATGTGCTTTCTTCTCCATATAGACATATTTACACTTGAGTCTTTGGCTTATGTTTAGATTTCTTTATAAAGAACTTTGATTAGGCCGTCATTGCACATTAAAGCAAAAAACAAAACAAAAAAAGAATCCAGTTATCATACATATATATCTCATATATATATATATATATATATATATATATTCTGAGATATTCTTGCAACACATGAAACCTAGGGACTATCTGCACAGTTTTGTTTTACTTTTAACAGTATCAAATGAACAACAAAAGAAATAAAATGTCGAATAGAAATAGATACATGCAACAGATGGTGGTTTTAGTGTAACCAAGAGACAGCTGAATATACATACACTTAAAAGTCCTACCTCAAACAGTAGACGTGCTCTGCCTCAGCTCTTTGTTTGTGGCACTATATGTTGATACTGTGTACAGGCATAGAAACAGTTCTTTTTATTTATATATATATATATAATTAAGATACAACATTTATTAAGAAAAATACTTTTTGCATTTAAAAATTAAGTCTTCCCCTTCACTAAAATCTTTCTTCATAGGTTCAACAGCTGATGTCAAAACACAGTTCATTAAATTTCATAGTATTTGATTGCACCCATCCTTTCACACTAAGATGACTCAAGGTACTCCAATGCGACGTCGTAGCAGAAACGATATTGCTCCTAGTAGGGGAAAAAGCATAGTTAGACAGTCAAATTCCATTTTTTTTTAAAATGAGAAGGGCACTTGTATTCCTTAGAACTGCATAATTTGTTTCTAAATTGTTAGATTTTATATTCACATAAGTTTTTGTAATGCTTAGGAATTTACGGCTACCCGTGGGTACAAATCTCCCTATAAGCAAAGATAGCCTGATGATCTACATAGCTAGATTTTTGCTTACCTATAATGTATTCTCCTATTCCATCAGTTACAAAACAAACAGTTTTTATTATTGGTGGAGAATTTCAATCTCCCCCATCACTGACAACATACATTTTACATAGTTAAAGAGTATTCAGCAGTTAACGAATATCAGTGTCTTAATACTACAGCAAGGGACCACTCTTCTGTGTTGCTAAATTGAATGAAACCTAAAGCCAGCTCTCGAAATCAAGATAAAGTTCTGTAAGGTCAAATAGATCGGAATTTGAATTTCAATGAGCTGGTAAGCAAGGGAATGTACAGTTTACAGCTTGACTGTGTAAAGTTATGTATCGTAAGAGATAAGTTTTTATCCCAAGGGTCACACTGCCTGGAAGAAAAAGGAGATTCAGATTGCCACTAAGATTAATGATAAGTATCTATTCTTTAAAAAAGGGGGGGGGGGAATCCGCCTTACCCCCTTTCTAAATCTAGAATACAACATTGTTCAATTGTTAGCAGGAAGTGGGGGAAGCTTTCTGAAAGGTTTTACTGTTCTGTTCATTTTGGTTATCTGATCATCTTGGTGAATGTAGGGCAGGTGACAATGATACATTGGTTTTCTTGGCTTGCTTCTTCACCCAAGCTGAACAGCTGTTGTTTGTGTGCACCAGATTAAGATAGTTCACCCACATAATACATGACACTAAAAGCACCCAAATTCAGCAACTGCAGAGTAAGATTGCAGTGGAATATAACTGCATTATTATTATTTTTGCCAAAGATTAAACCAGATATTTCTAGATAAAAGGCTTATTAATAGCCATGTATGAAGTGCTTTTAAATCACAAAAAGAAGTAAAGCAACCAATGCAGCCTCACTATAATGCCCCTCTAGAACACAACAAAACAAAATCCCACCCAATTTTTTAAATCTACTAGTTTGAAAATTATGCAACTGAGAAAATGCTACATACAAGACAGGACCAGCAACTAATTGCAAGTGACAGAGAGGGGGGAAATCTAGAAAGGGAAAATGTTGTTTTCCTCTTTCCTTGAGTTTTTAAGCCAGGACGGAAACTCTGGTCCTCCAGATGATTAGACTACATATCCCATCACCCCTGACCAATGGCCTTGATGGCTGGGGCTGATGGGAGTTGAAGTCCAACATCATCAGGAGAGCCAAGGTTTCCCACCCCTGCTCTTACCTTTACCACCTCCAGTTTTCCTGGTCCCAAGCACCCTTATGCTCACTCCTGCACGGTTTCTGCTTCCTACCCTTCCCCCTCTTCCTGCTCCCACTTCCCATTGTGTATTCTGACATTTTGGGGAAAGAAATAAGCACCCACCCAGCAAAGGAACAAATCAGGTTTTCTCTTTTTTCCAGGAAACTCTGTCACCCTCTTTGCTGGATGGCTGCTTCCTTCCTTACTCTAAAGTGCAAGGGGTTCAAGCCAAGGCTGTGGAGTCGGAGTCGGAGTCGAGGAGTCGGAGTTGGAGGAAATTTTGGGCACCTGGAGTCGGAGTCGGCAAACAATGCACCGACTCCGACTGAATTTAGATTGGAATTTTAAAAAAAGCAAGTTTAAATGTCCCAATTCACAAACAGTTATAATTAATGACTTCTGTTTTATAATAAATGCCCCTCCTGGATCCTCCCACTGCCCTATCTTCAGCAGCAGATCAGCACACAAAAAGGAGAAGGCAGCAGCTTCTGCCCAACTACCTCACATATTAATTAATTAATTAGCATATTAATACAGAGGAGTCGGGGAGTCGGAGTCGGAAGTACAAAAAACTGAGGAGTCGGAACATTTATCTACCGACTCCACAACCCTGGTTCAAGCAGTTTGCAGTTTCCACCATAATTTCAGAGGTGGGGAGCTGGCTTGTGTGGATTATGTGATTTAACTCCCCGTCGTTTTTGCAGCTTCATTTTGGAGCAGTTACTGCTGTGTGTGGTTACTGCAGGTCCCAGACAGTTTAAAAATAAATAAATAGCTAAGGCGGCAGCTGCATGGGATTAAGTGAATGGGGGCTGGCAGGTGTAAGTACTGCTGGTGCTGGCACCCCATTTGCTCTGTCCTGTTTGGCCACCCTTATATATATTAAAAATGTTGGGAATATTTGCGCAGTATTTTTGGACTGGGATATGTACCCAAATTTAAAGACTAGGAAGTAAATGGAAGAGAAATTTGCGTCCCTGCAGTAATGGAGCAGTTAATGCAGGTGTGCAAATTTCCCCTTCCCCAGAACGGGACAGAGCAAATGGGGCACCAGCGATGCTTCTACGTAGCCCACATGGGGCCCCTTTCCCATTCAGCCTCCTCCACAAGGTTATTTTTTTTTTAGAACTATCGGAACTGCAGTAACCACAACGGTAAGTGCTCCAAAAGGAGGTGCAAAATGTGGGGGGAGTTAATATCCCCCCTTTCTTGAGTAGCTGGAGACTCAGGGAAGTGTTGAAAGGTGGAGGACACTGAGGTCAGTCAGTTCAGCAGTTAAAAATTGAGAGAATTACATTGTCAAGTGGGAGATATTGTGTCCCCCCCCTCCGCTTTTTGGTGCACCTACTTCTCCCGCTGTTTTCTCCATTTTCAGTGCTTTTCCATGGCACAAATTGTTTTCTTCTCCCTTAGGATAATCCCCACACCCCTGGTCCTTGTCAACTGTGTGCAAATATGCAGTCTTGCCTTGTTAGTTTCCTTGTATGTTCTCTACTTTACCTTGGGAAGAGGAGCAGTCACTGGCAGTGGCATGGACGAGATTGCGAGGAGCAGTAGGGGTTTTTGCCGCTCTTGCTGAATGGCTCTCTAGCCAATCGTGGCAACCCATAATTAAATTGCTCTCCCAGGTTTGGATGACACGACAACCCATCAGGGTACGAACAATCCCTAGAACATGGGTTGTAAAGGTGGCTTGTTTGTGAAAAATTAGCCAGCCTGTAGAAAGTGGTCTGGGTTCGCATGACATGACAACCCATTGTGGCTAGCTGCCCACAATGGGTTGTCGTGTTGTGTGAACCGAACCAGGTCTTAGGCTGTGAGGCAACCATGTTTCCTGGAAAGACAGGATTTCAGCCTGGGCCTTTTATTAGCCTCAACCAGCCATGATAACATCGGTAGAGGTAAATGATATGCCCCTTGTCCCTGTTGCTCTTCATAAACTGGTACATTGCCTAAGAGCCACCTTCTCTTCCCAGTTATCTCTATGATCCACAGATGACATTAGTGGAGTAATGTCCTGATACTATGCAACAGGAAGTGAAACAGTGAGAAATGTTTTTAATGAGTACTGTGAAACCACCATCTCACAGAGCTTTACCAATGCCAGGCATTTTTCAGAAGTGACAAAAGACTTTGCATTTGGGTAGTGAATGGAATTATGGGCTTATAACTGGGTATTAATATATTTATATATATTGTCATTCTTTTAATATGACTTTTTATAATTAACTTGTCACAGTTAGTGTTACCTATGGCCATAGAAGAACATTTCCACTTACAGTATGTGACTTTTTAAAGAATTTTACATTTTACCTTCTTTGACTGTCTGCGCAAATTAACATTCCAGATCCATGAACTTACCGGTGTTTCCACCATGTTTGGCTTGCTGTTCCGTAAAGTTTTTACTGCATGGAAAACATCAATGACGTTTTGCCTTTTAAGCATTTCCACTACTATGCCTATGGCACAGAACATTCCACTTCGTCCGCCACCATTCCTGAGCGCAAAAAGAACATTTCTTCTTTTTTTTTAAAGCTTTGCCAACGTTTTCATAGTTTATGTATAAAATAAACTCACACAAATACCTCTGAACAACAAGATTCAATTAAAATATGAAATACATGATAGAAATGATAAAATCCATACACAAATTAAGAAAATAGATACCAAAAGCCAACTTAATAATAAGGTACACAGTTCCATTTCCAAAGTGATGCTGGCCAGTCTCTCATTTTGCCATTCACCTTATTTCAAGGAACTCCATGTTTCACAGGTCCTAGCTAGAAAAACTTGAATACCACTTCCTTGCTTCAATAACCCATTAGGAACAATTGAGTATTCTGCTATTTAGAACATTGAACACAGTGCCCCTGAAGAAGAGTGTTCTCAAAATGTACTGGGCTTTATTAATAAACAATATTTTCAGTGCACTTTACAGGTTGTCTTTCCTGTTGTTTTGGTACCTCTCATTTTTTCTTTATAATCCGTTAATCAACAGCTTCTCTGTCTTCTCTTGACTGAGCTTCACCCTCATATACCCTATTACTATTCAGAACCTGGATCACAGCTGTGTGGGATTTGGAGAGAGAGAACTGGGTGTCATTCACTTATTGATGGCACCGAGCTCCAAAACCTGGAAAAACTTCATGTCAATAATAAACAGCATTGAAGATAAAACAGCCATGTAAAATGCCATATTTTACCTATATTTTATTTGTGGCTTCACAATAAACTCAAAGATGATCTAAAAACAAAAAAGGACACGTATAGGAAGTGGAAAGAAGGACAGGCTACAAGGGAAGAGTACAGGCAGGTAGCACAGAACTGCAGGAATAGTAGAAGGAAGGCTAAAGCTGAGAATGAGCTAAGGTTAGCGAGGAATGCTAAAAACAACAAGAATTCCCTTCCCCCGGCCACGTGCAACTGTGGGCGGGGAGAATTTTGCGTGCGGAGGAAAGGAGAGTGAGACCACTATGGGGTGATCTCACCCTCCAATAGGATACAAGGGTGGAGCGTGCAGGACCGTTATTAGGCCCGCATGCCCACACTCTGGGCTCTTTCTTTTGCAGCTCCCTCCCTCCCTGTTCTCAGTGTGGGCTTTGCTGGCTGCCATTTCCAGGGGCCGAGTAGGAATTTTGGCTCATTGTCCTGATTGGCTGGGGGCAATGGGCGTGTTTCGCCTACTCTACACTGTGTTGCAGGGTTGGGTGTTTTTTATTTTGGGTTTTCCGTGTGATTTGGTCCAATCCGGTCACATTTGGCTAGTAAGTGCGGGAATAGGCAGTGGGGTTAGGGTTTTGGTGATCATCCAATGGCACTCTTCAGGTGGCTGGCGAGACCTGTATCTCAGTGCTTGCTGAGTTTCGTGGCTCAGTGGGGGGAAATACGGATCGCCAGTGAGGATGGCTTACATCACACGGATTGGTGTTCTGTGGCACCGTGAGGTGGGGACTGTGAGAAAGCCTCCCAGCACCCAAGAGGGTGTAAAACTGGGGGGGTGGCGAAGTGCTGCGCCACCCCCCGGGTTTGGATGTATCTGCCCGGGATACCTCACTGGCCAATGGCGAGTTTTAGTTAGTACCCGCACTTTCACCCTTCGCAGATCTTGATTAATAAAATGTGGCCCTTTATTTACACCATATACTTGTGTCTCGCCTCTTCTTTTCCCCTTTTATGCGCGCAAAGCTTTTTTCAGATACATGCATAGTAAAAGACAGAGGAAAGAAATGGTGGTTCAACTACGCAATGAGGATGGCAAATTGATAACAGAAGACAAGGAAAAGGCAGAAGTGTTCAATTCCTACTTCGGCTTGGTCTTCTCCCAAAAGAGGGTCTATGACCCCCCCTGGCAAACCTGAAGAGCAGATTGAAGGGGCAGGATTACAGCTTGAGATTGATAGGCAAATGGTCAAGGAGCACCTGATTACTCTGAACGAGTTTAAATCTCCAGAACCTGATGTGCTGCATCCTAGAGTGATAAAGGAACTGGCAGAAGAACTCTCAGAACCACTGTCTATTATCTTTGAGAAATCATGGAGGACAGGTGAAGTGCCAGATGACTGGAGGAGGGCAAATGTTCCCATCTTCAAAAAGGGCAAGAAGGAGGAACCTGGGAACTATAGGCCAGTCAGTCTGACATCAATCCCTGGGAAAATTTTGGAGCAGATTATAAAAAAGTCAGTCTGCAAGCACCTTCAAAGCAATGCAGTGATTACTAGAAGCCAGCATGGATTTGTCAAGAACAAATCCTGCCAGACTAATCTGATCTCATTTTTTGATCGGGTAACCTCCCTTGTGGACTGTGGGAATGCTGTGGACATCATATATCTGGACTTCAGCAAAGCTTTCGACAAAGTGCCTCATGATATCCTGATTAGCAAGCTAGCTAAAAGTGGGCTAGATGGAACAACTATCAGGTGGATCCACAATTGGCTACAGAATCGGACTCAAAGGGTGCTTATCAATGGTTCCTTCTCAAACTGGGGAGAGGTAACGAGTGGGGTATCACAGGGCTCGGTCCTGGGCCCAGTGCTCTTCAACATTTTTATTAATGACTTGGATGAGGAGGTGCAGGGAATGCTTATCAAATTTGCAGATGACACAAAGTTGGGTGGAACAGCTAATACTCTGGAAGACAGAAACAAAATTCAAAGAGATCTTGATAGGCTGGAGCGCTGGGCCGAAAACAACAGAATGAAATTTAACTGGGATAAATGCCAAGTGCTGCACCTAGGGAAAGGAAACCAAATGCAGAGTTACAGAATGGGGGACACTTGGCTCAACAATACCACAAGTGAGAAGGATCTTGGAATTGTGGTAGATCACAAACTGAATATGAGCCAGCAATGCGATGTGGCTGCAAAGAAGGCAAATGCTATTTTGGGCTGCATTAATAGAAGTATAGCTTCCAAATCGCGTGAAGTGATAATTCCCCTTTACTCGGCACTGGTTAGGCCTCATCTTGAGTATTGCGTCCAGTTCTGGGCACCACACTTTCAGAAGGACGTAGACAAACTGGGGAGGGTTCAGAGGAGGGCAACAAGGATGATAAAGGGACTGGAAACAAGGCCCTATGAAGAGAGACTGAGAGAGCTGGGCATGTTTAGCCTTCAGAAGAGGAGACTGAGGGGAGATATGATAGCATTCTTCCAGTACTTAAAAGGGTTGTCACACAGAGGAGGGCCAGAATCTCTTCTCGATCATCCCATTTTGCAGGACACGGAATAATGGGTTCAAGTTACAGGAACCCAGATTCCACCTATACGTCAGAAAAAATTTCCTGACTGTCAGAGCAATAAGACAATGGAATCAACTACCTAGGGAGGTGGTGAGCTCTCCCACTCTGGAGGCATTCAAGGTGCGGCTGGACAGCAATCTGTCAGGGATGCTTTGACCTGGATTCCTGCATTGAGCAGGGGGTTGGACTCGATGGCCTTGTAGACCCCTTCCAACTCTACTTTTCTATGATTCGTAGCACACGTGTCCTGTACCTAACGATAGTTTCCTGAGGTCACCTTCGGAGTTACAAGGCAGGAGCGGAACCAATGAAGAACAGTACTTTCACTCACTATCCTGGACAGGTGATCCAGTATCCAAAAGGATACTATGGTTTATGGTATCAAAAGCTGCTGAGAGTTCCATGAAAACCAAAAGGTATGTGCTTCCTATTGCTTTCCTGATGGATCATCTACCAGTGCCACCAAAGCCATTTTTGTCCCAAACCTGGACTGGAAGTCACACTGAAATGGGTCAAGCTGTCACAATGCCGAGAGCTGTGCAGCCACTATCCATTTGAGCACCTTGCCAAAAGAGATTGGGGAAGTAAGAGAATAGTCTACCTAGAACATTTATCCCCATGAAATCCAATTCACAGTATGGAGACACATTAGCTGTGAGGACAAAATGCTAAATCACACTTACAGACAGTGAATTATAGTTCTCCCTTCCCCTTCTTCACATTCTTCTTGCCACTTTTCAACCTGAAGAATTAACTTCAAGAACAACCGTTTGGAGCCTGGCACATCCCTGTGAGATGCCCATCCCAGATACTGGAATTGCTGTACCATCAGATAGCCTTCCTGAGGCTGATAAAAAATAAACAACTTCATATTAAACATTGCAAGTAATTGTATTGGTCAGTTATAGAAAATCCAAAAGTCACAACAGAATAATAAAACTTTTAAAAGTTACAAGGTAAGCAAGCTTCCACCTTCATCAGAACTCTTAAAAGAAAAAAAAACGTGTGTGTGTGTGTGTGTGTGTGGATGACAGGATGTGGCAGGGCATGATGACAAACTACAATAGTGTTATGTTGGAATGGGGTGGGGGAGGTGTTGTGTAGACTTAACTAAGTTAGGTCGAGCTTGATGAAAAACATCTCAGGTTTCACCAAGGCTACAGAGCATCATGATTGCTTACTCTTTGAAAACATAAATGCCAATGGTTATTTGGTTCTGTCTCCAGAATTAACTGACCTATGGTTCCCTGGAACCCACTTCTGCTAGAGAGCAGAGGTAATAAAAAGGCTAGTAGTCCTTACATTAGCATGCCTTCTATTAATTTGAATGGCTGTCCATACCAAGTCTGGTTTAAAGATAAAGAGTCATAAGAACAGAGAGCAGGGCCTTGAAGTTGCCCATCAACAGTTAGCACCTGGACACAGTCTTCCCACTATGGTGAGAAGCAGTGAATTTCTGTTTAAATTATAGTAATTATTTCCATAATTTGGATCTCTATAGGGGGAATTAGCATATGCAAATTTAATGCAAATCTGTGGTCTCTTTTTTGGTGTTGCATTTCCTGATGTGTAGGGCAACCCTACAACCCTCATGGCAGCCATTTTGTGAGAGTGCCCATAACAAATATGCCCACCTGTCCAAAAAGGTTGGGGACCCCTGCCTTAGGAATTCCCAGAAAGGGCAGTCACAGTGGGGGTGGGGACATTGCCTTGCTCAAGCAGAAGTGCCTTTCTGCTCACACACGGCACCTTTGGATGCCACCCAAAGTCAGCAGAATTCAAACTGAGTAGCATTACTGAGTAGTTGTGGAGGGTATGTTGATTTCCCTGAAGACATGCTAGAGTTACCTATTTAAATTAGAGCAGGATATTTTGGGACATGAAGGCACAAACTAACCCTCATAAACTCCCATGTCTAAATAACAACAACAACAACAACAACAACAACAACAGATTAATGATGTTATCAATGCCTTCATATGAATACACATTTTATATTACATAGCAAGCAGAGATAATAAAAATAGGGGTGGGAATAGAAAGAACTACAGCTACTTTGTGCTACCAATGAATTATTATTAATTTTGCCAATTCTGGGTATGGCAGCATTAAAAGAAAACCAACACAAGGGCTTGAGAAAAATCTGAATTAGAAAATGATGGTATGGGAGCAGATTGAGGGAATTTTGAAAATAGCGCTGTAGAAGAAATGAAAGCTTTGTTTGCATCACTTTGTTTAATTGTACAAAAATACTAGAAATGGGGTGAACATAAGAGTAAACCTGGCCATAGTAGTGGAACAATTTGGAACAATGGGTCTGCTCTAAGTATGACTACTAGGTCTGGATCCAATCCTGCGACTTGTCCAAACTATTTTGAAAACCTTTAGCTAGCTTTTGTCAAGCGCTTTGCTTAGTGTTGAAGTCCAACCTCTAAAAACAGCACAATGGGTCTCTCCTGTTAACAATCACCACCATATTCCTTACCCTTGTTAAATTGCATATCCTGAAAATTCTGTTTATTACATCACAATCCATTGAGCAAGACATGCATTCCACCTGAATAGGACCATATCTCAGCATCCCTTCCTCTGGCCAATACTGTGGGCAGCCCTGTATAATATTAAAAAGGTGTAATTAAATTATTACTAGCATTACACATCATGTTGAATTACCATAATGGCTACACTGTACAGTACAATTTGCTACAATTTGTCAAATCATCAAAATCACAACAGCTTAATTATCAACTGCAACAGGCTTCAAGAAGAGAGGATACTATATTGTTCCATCGTTGCAGGTTTAATTGTCTCAGGCCTTCCTTTACCTGCAAGTGCTGAAGAAGCCAACATTTCCGCATGCTGAACTTTGTTGTCTAGTGTGTCTCAGTGGCAGAATACATCCATTCTGATGAAGTTTGCAGAAATTCTTAAGCATTAAGAACTTACCTGTGCTAAATCAACTTCATTTAACATCACAAGAGAGGTACAGCCATAATCATATACTAATCTCCAGAAATCTTTCACAGTGTTTGGCAAAGGGTGCTGTGTGACAATGAAAGCAGCCGGTTGTCTGTAGCTCTGCATTAAAAAAAAAAGAAAAAAAGAGGCATTAAAAGAGAATTGTAATCAGAAACAATCTTATATGAAGATCAGATCAGTCTCCAGCACACATTAATATAGCAGTGATATAGAAATATATATTTTTAAAAAATTAAATTACTGGTATTTTAAAGCAACCTTTAAGGGTAAAACATGCTCAGTGTCGTTGTCAGTCAGCTGGCAAGTAGAGCAGACAGCAAAGGGTGAATTCTTCTCTACCCAAGAAGGCAGGGCCAAACAACAAGTTTAAATCATCTAGAGAGGATCCCCTCAGTCTCTTTGCTCTGCTTTTTATAGAAGAGCAGGGTAGCTGTGCTGCTCCTCAGCTACTGCTTAGGAGTATTTTAAGGCCCTACAGGCCGATCAAAAAAAGAAAAAGAAGAGCGTTTTTAGCATTTGGCATTGAGATCATGCCCAACCACTCTGCACATAAATAAATAACTTATGAATCCATGAGGAGTTCAAAGGTTCCTCTAGTGAATGGCCCTGTTGCTGTATTTGTTTTACCATTGTGTGGGGGGGGGGAATTGAGAAATGAGCTGGCCCTATGCAAGTCTCATGAGGCCTCAGCCTTAGCTATTCAGATTGCATTGGTTGCTTCTCGTTACCATCTTCTGGGACATCCCATTGTCGTCTGCTGTACTCTCCTTCTGACTGGGAACAGAAAGTTGGGACTTGCCATGAAGTGTTCACACCCTCCCATGCTATATGATGTTTCTCTATGTTGATTGGAGTGTGTGTGTGGGTGTCTCTCTACTATGTATTTTCAGATTTGTGCGGTTATAAAGTCGTAGCTAATCAGGAACTACGTTGGATTCCTTTTATCTGTCCCTTAGTAATTTTCTACTTGTTAAAATTATGTTCTATTTGGCCCCACCTTCTCACTATGAGAGGAATTAACCCTTTCCTGTCTGCTCCACTCCCTGCTGACCAGACGAACACTTCATAGTAAGTCCACCTTTCTGTTTTATTAGAACACAGCATTTAAAATAAGAGAAAATATCTCATATACCTGAAAACACCTTCTTGAAAGAAAGTTTTACTGATTTCTTCAGAAATAATTTCTAAGCAAGTGTACCTAGGGTCACTCTTGGGCTCTGAGCATTGTAGGTTTTTCAAGTTATGGACCTGGTTCGCACGCAATGCCAATTCATGGGTTGCCTCCCACAACCCACGTGCTCTTCGCTTCTGCTTTAAATCAGCTTTCATCAACAGCCCAAGAATGCCCCATTCCTGGGTTGCTTAATGTGATGTCCAAACCTGGAACTCTGGGTTGCTGTAGGGTTAAACAACCCAGAGTTTAACACCAACACACCATGGGTTGTTACATGCGAACTGGGCCACAGAGAGCCGAGCACAGATCTCTTTGCTAAGAGACTCTTAGCCCTAATTGCAGAACAACAGTATAAATTACCTGGTTTCTTTGTAGGGGAATCCACTTCCAGTCTAAACTATAGATATTCTATAGCTCTTTCTGTTATTAAGGATTTTTGGCACCAGGCCTGGATGAACCCTCCAAAATCAGATCACTTGTTTAGATATCCTATTTTATACAGAGGTTTGGAAAATAGTGAAGAGGTTTGGAAGATAGGAAACTGCCTTGGTCTATCAAGCTCATTTTGTGTACACTGACTAGCAGTGGCACTGTGGAGTTTCAGACAGGGGTCCTTTCCCAGCCTTATCTTGAGATGCCAGGGACTGAACCTGGGACCTTTTGCATACAAAGCATAGGCTCTCTACCACTGAGCTTTGGCCAAAAACTCAACTTGCACGTACAGATGGTAGTTAGCTATGCAATATGTTGAAGGGAATATTACTTCTTCACTGTTCTGCTCACTAATCTATTTCTCCTGGGACTGCACTCATTAGTAAAAGACAAATACCTAGAACTGGCTGCAAATTAACATACAAATCATAAAAGTCCTGCTAGAGTTTCCCTTCATGAATTTTCAGTTCCAACAACCTACGGAATGTTTGAAATACTGCACTCAACAAGTCAGAGAACAATTAGTGGGCATTTAGACAACTTTACTCACTTTTTAATGTTCTCTTTTTAAAACACCATTTTACTGAATACTACAGGATGAGCAATTTATTCTCTATTTTACTAGCAAGAGTTTTGTTGTGCATTATTATGCATCTTTTCAAGGCAAGTTACATAAACAAAGGAAATAGTCTCTCACATCCATAAGGGCAGCATTGATATAGTTGCTGCTCTCGCCGTCAATAGTAATTAAGAAAGGCAGACATCTGTCAGGTGGCAGCATATCCATAAAGCGGTTCTTGTCGTGGTTCCTTGGCAAGCATGCTATACTGCAGTCTTCAGCCTGTAGCCGAGGAGTCACAGAATTCAGGGTCTAAAGGGCAGAGGAAATCTTTGTTATTATATAGTGTGCCTTACAAAAATAAATTTGGGCATTAAATAACATTGCAAGGTGAGAATGGTGAAAGCGATGAGGAAAGCAAAGGCTTGCCTACTTGAATTGCCTTGCAGTTTAGCCATGGCAGAGGATGAAAAAAAGTCTCTGTGTATACTGAATTGGCTCTCAATTTGCATCCCACCCAAAAGAGGAAAATAGGAAAGCATTGTGTAAAATTCATGCAAGGTGTTTTAGACTTACTTAAAATGCAAAATCAATTCTGGCAGGCCAAAGGTCACTGCTGTTCAAATGATCTGGCAGTCTATGGCAATTATAATCAGACAACAGTATTCCACATTTATAGATGACTTTGCAAAGCACATAATGAAAGAACTAGGTGATACATTAAGCTTAACAAAACGAGATGGCCAAAGGTTATGAATCTGATTTGAAAACTGGAAGAAATTATATACAACTAGAAGCAATGAAGATGTTGCTATATAAAAGAGCTGCCAGCAACTGAAAGTACCTGAAATTCATCTTTGAGATGTGAAGAGTTTGTCTGAGAGTCTATTCTTATCATGTCAAAATATGCAGCTTTAAATTCACAGACAGGGATGGCAGTTTCTCCACATAAGCAGGCTTCCAGAATTGCATCATGAATAAATATATACTGCTCCTGCCAAAGAAGGAACAGAAGAAGATTCTAGCAATATTTTTAAAAAGAAACAAAATTTATATACCTTCTCTCTAGGAATATTATTCAAGGAAGCTTAACTCAATCCATTTTTATACTGCGTAAGCACCTTAAGTACAGTCTATTTCATTTAATCAGGGCGATTTCTTGAGAATGGCAAATTTTAAGTCCAACGATACTCAATGGCAAAGGTATCAGTAATTTGCTTAAAGCAGAGATTTAATGTTTTAGGAGAGTTTCCATTTTTATGTTTCTGCCTTGCAGGCCAATTTACTTCCACCCTTGATACTGGAAAACAGCATTAAAAATAGGCAGCTCTGGATTAATTGCTTTGAATATCTCCACATGTCAAGAACAAGCAGAATGTAAAGGAAAGGGTTCTGCTTAAAATCCTGAAAAAATATATCTTTAATTTCAAGAACGTAAATTTCATGTTCCTCATTAATTTAATGATGGAGAAGAATTTCGGAAACAAAATCTCCCAGTTCAGAAATTCTCTAGAATTTACAAGCCAAACCCAACCCCTTTCCAAAATTCACCTTGGCTCAGATCAACAGAAGCTAAGTCCACACAATCATCATTGCTTGTTTAAGCTGCAGTGTGTGCTGGGCACCATTTATCTGATCACCTGCCCAGGTGTGGCTTGTTGTGTCACCCGAACATGGGTGGCATGGCTTGTTGGAAGGGGAAACAAGCCTCAAATAACCCAAGGGCTGTGGTTGGGTTATTTGAGGGTTGTTTCCCCATCCAACAAGCCATGTCGCCTGGGTTCAGATGATACAACAATCACCTGCGCCTGGACAGATGGTTATGCAAATAGTGCCTGGCACGCCATCCTGCAAACCAGGTTAATGGCTTCTCTCCTTTTCACAAAGCTCTTGTGTTAGGGGTGGGTGGGAGAGGGAAAGGAAAAAGCCACTAAAAGGTTGCTTCTAAGTTGTTCCTGCTGATGTAAGCTCTAGGAAGTGTTTAAAAAAATTCCACTGGATTCCTTGAGGAGGACAAATAAAAAAATGGGAATTCCTAGTTCCATGTTGACAATGGAAGGTTCAGCCATGCTCTGAAAATTGCATGGCAGAGAACTGGAATTTTAGGGAGAGGTCCCCTTACAAAGCCATATTCCATCCTCTGTCTCTTCCCTTGCAACGTGGAAGCTTGGGAAAGGGTGAGGGAAAAAGGGAAGTGACAGGTGAGAAGGCTGGCAATGGTGGAGAAGGCTGGGGCTTTCAAAACATTGGAGAATTCTTGCAAAAGAACAAAGCTTTGTTCAGGAATTATCCCAAAAGACTGGGGGGGGGGGGAGACCATTTCAATGTGAGCTGGGCAGGTATTGACCAATGCTACTCATGAATGCAGAGATAAGCTGCTATATGTGATGTATTTCTCACTGTTTGCCACTTCACTATCAGATATATGGTATACATTGGTATCACTAGATCTAGACAGCAAACATAAGTCTGCTTCACACATGACATTTCCCCTACTTAGATTGTAACCTCCTCAGGGTAGGGACTTGACCATTTGGGTTATGTTATTTTGTACAAATGCCATGTGCACATTGCTGGGGAAATAAAAGTAACAGTGCAAATAAAATTTTCCATAAAGGAGAAAAATGTGTATGAAGTTGTATGAAGTTGTTGCAAGTATTTATGTTGCTGGCAGTTTAGTTTGCTGGTATGAAGTAGGGATGGGGCAAAATTGGTTTGCTTTGCATTTTAAGGTAGACAGACTTACTTTGCACTTCTTGAACTAATACGCAACATGCAATACAATTACCCTTCAGTTTTTGCACTTCTACAAATTTTACAATGCCATTCTATGATTAAAAATGTGTATATTGGGGGAAATTGTGCACAAAATTGCATACGCATTTTCAGGTAAACTTAAAAAAAAAAACCATTCAAAAAGCGATGCAGAAATGGGGCAGACTGAACATGTGCTTGAAAGTGAAACAGACATATTTGTCCACCGCGAAGCAAATTTTAGCTCAATTCAATGCAAGTTTGCTTGTACAACATTTTGAACTTTTCAACTGGACTGTTGCCAAGATAGCCTATCTTGACAGAGAATTGATCCTATTCATATTTGGAAGTGGGAGAGCTGACCTCATCCATCAGCTAGGACATTAAGAGCCACTGGGAGGCTGCTCCCAATATTTCCCATGAAGAACACCATGACCCCATCCATTGGCCAGAGAAGGAGCTGCTCCTCCAAAGCTTGTTTTCCTCTTCCCTAGGAAGGAACTAGGAAGCATCAAAGAAAAAGCAGCAGAGAGCATCTTGTTGTTGCTGCTGCTGCTGCTAGGAATATATGAACAAGCTGTGTGGTAAGTTGAGAAAAAAAGTTAGGAAAGTGCAATTTCCCCCTCCCCCCTCAAGCATTTGTCAAGCAAGTTCTCACTCAGCTCTGTAATTTTATAAACCTCTATCATGCCTCTCTCCCCTGCCCCCCCCCCCAGTCATCTGGACTCTACCAGTTGCTCATTCTTGCTTAGTAAATTGTCCTAATAAAGCAAGATTCTGTTTTATTTCTAGGTAACCTAACTAAATGCATCCAAGAAGAGAACTGGACCATTGATTATTAATAGCAGATAATCAAGCACAATACCTCCGTCTGTACCATATTGATGCGCCGTGAACGTAATGCTTTGACACAATTGTAGATGTCCACAACACCTTCTCTTTCTGCCATGTCTAGCATTATGTCAATTACAATGTAACAGCCAGTTCGTCCAGCCCCAGCACTTGAATGAATCAGAAAACAATTTACAGAGTATTCCCCTCAATGGAATTTTCAAAATAAATAAATAAATAAATAATAATAATAAATTCACCCCCCACAGCAAATTATCAATTAAAAATCTTAAGGTTGTATTCAATGGTAGCTTTGTGCTACTGGAAAGTGTTTCCACTCGTGCAAGATGGATCACCCAATTTCTGTTGCTTTCCTCCTACCTACTGCAGTCTTCTGTACCATCTCCCATACTGATTTGGAGATTCCCCAACCTTCAGGAGCAGCTTTTCAGAAGGTACGGGTGGACTGCAGTGGGTAGTGAGGAATCGGTGAAAATCATGTTCCCCACCTTGTGCAAGATGAAGTGTTTTACACTAGGGCAAAGCCATGACTGGATAAAATCTTTAAGATTTCTTAAGATTCCTTTCTTGTTCTTTATAGTAGTATTAAAACTTTGTGTACATAGGGAATAGCACTTGTAATCTTAGAGTTGATTAAATGATACAGATTAGCATCAGTGATACAGATGTGTTCTTGTATAGTTCTTGATGTGTTCTTGATAGAATTGTTCTCTGCATTTAGAAATTTTAAATAAATAGTACTATGAGTGAAGTCTACACTTAGCTGGTTCTGAGGATAGCAACTAAAACAATGATTTTTTGGCTTTATTTTTTTTAAAACATAAAATGTCACTCAAGGGTGCTATTCAAAAAGACATACTATGGGCCAGTTCTGATGTTTGAAAATTTCTCCAAAGATACAGACTTTAGAAGACAGTAATATCTTGTTACACCTGCTGCTTCCCTTCAGCCATTCATATGAAATATGGTGGCACACATTTAGCTGCTCTATTCATATCTGCCAGTAAAGCAGTGGCTGTAACCAGGGATGCACTGGTGGGTCAGATAATCGATTCATCTGCATTTTCAGAACCAGTTGGGATATTCCACATGGATTTTTTTTCAAACATCTAAACCAGTGGAACTGGGTCCCTATATGATGTTAGTCTACAACTCCCATCATCTCCAGACAGCATGGCCAATGGTCAGGGATGATGGGAGTTGTAGTCCAGCAATATCTGGGGGACCAAGGTTACGAACCACTGATCTAACCTATCCTTATTCCTTAACACAGTTGAAAGAACACCAGATCATTTCAGAACACATAAAATAGAAATTAACTAAATAGGACATTCAGGGAAGTCTGATAATTGGATTATAGCATCATTAGTCCACATCTGTCAGAGTGTTTATTGGAAAAATAATGCAAGATATATAACCAAAAAACACAGTGCCACACCAACACAACTTCACAAGAGACTACACTTCATGCACACATTGAGAAATTATGTAAAGTGCATCTACCTCTTCTCTACACACCTGCAATGCACCACAATAGGCCCAGCACTAGGAGGGTTAGACAGTTTTACACGGCGTATAAATGAAAGAAGGCCTGTTGCATTGTAAGGTACTCCATGATCTGGCCAGCCAGTAAAGTGGAACTGTTTAACTTCACGGATTTCATTGTAACCTCTCTGTCAAAATTGAAAAATAAAACAGAAAACCACCAATATTTTTTCTTCATTTGATGAGTTATTGGGGGTGGGAGAGACACATTAAAATAAAAATATTGAATTTTGAGGCAAGCACACCACTGCCAGAATCAATAAACATTTTTGTTAGTATTCTAAGCCAAAAATATGACAATTGTTGCTTAAAATGGAACTTCTGCAGTGGAATTTATGCATGACTATAAATACAATCTGTCAGTTGATCTTTATCCACTTCCTTCATAAACCAAATACAATACTGAATGCAGCACTATTTTCTCATCATACCTTGAAAATTGTACATTTACAGAGCCAATGCTGTATGCATTATAAAATTGGAACAGCATATAAAAAATTTCCCAAGAAGTCCAGGATGTGACATATATGTTTGCATGCAAGTATAGAAGACAGCCTGAATCAGTCCTTAAGGAACACAGCCTGAAGATTTATAGATTAAATATGAAGCAGTACACAAAAGGGATGTCAACATTAGAAATGCATCTGTTTATACTAGAGTAACTGACATGGCCCCATCTCAGAGCTACAGGGTACCCATAGAAGACAGAATAATGATTGAAGCAGTTTAAGTCTGTAGTGTAAATATGCCCCTGAATGTTTAAAAATGTGACAATGATACAGATACAGCTGAATAATATGTGCAACTTGGATAGGTGAAGAGAAAAGGATTGGAAGACATACAGTAAAAAACAAAGACTTAACAACCAAGTTCAAACATGGGCCAAGTTCAGATCGTGGGGAACGGTGGTTTCCCGTTATGCCTGTACCAGGCTAATAAGAGTTCATTAGGGTGAAATCCTATACATGTTTAGAGAGAAAAAAGCCATACAACTCCCAGCCAGTATGCAATAGAATGTTCATATACTATTAAACTGACCTGGCTTAATCCCATATGAATCTTGTAAAGTGCAAACACTCCAAACATAGGAATGTTGTTCAGTTGGGTAGCAGGCAAGAATTTTTCAGATTGAAATAATCAAGAGTCAAATACATGTAATTCAAGAAAGTTATGAAGAACTTTAAAAGGAAAAATAAAGAAGTGTTAGGTAATGTGGTAGAGAAACAACTGTGGAAGTCAGAGTTGTTTGGAATTGTGTGCACAAGTGTGAAAGTGAAGATGCATATCTGAAAATGACTTCTCGGGCTAAGAAGCTTATACTAAAACCCATGGCTATAAGGGACAGATAGAACTGGAATGAAGCTTGAATACCCAAATGTTTAAATTATTGGCAAAATATTACAAGATAGTTTTTTTTTATTGAAGACAAAATGCAAGATAAAGAAAAAAAAATCAAGGATGTTGAGTGTTTAATTTAGTATGGGAATAAAAAAAAGTCAGTGCAGGAGTTGCTAACCATGACTGGGTAACACAACATGGTAACCCAAGGTTAAGTGGCCACAGTAGATTGTTGTGTCATCCAAATTTAGACCGCTTCCCGCAGGGTGGCTTGTTTTGGGGCAATAAGCCACCCTGACAACCCGTGGCTTGCTCTAGGGTTTGTTGAATCCATGATGGGATGTCGCATTGTCTGAACTGGAGAGACCCATCCCATCATGGGTTGCAGGAAGTAGTGAGCGGCTCGCTGCTCTTGGCGATCACAGCCGTGCTGCTGCCAGTGACAGCAACTCCACTGATGTCCAAGTGGCACTTTGGAGCAACTATCACTGGCTTGTTACCCTTGTTGTTGTTTTTTTAAAAAAAGTTGGGCAGCAGAAATGTGCGCAATTAAATTTTAATTTTTGTTAATGGTATCTTTATGGTCTTTCACAGGTGCATACTTATGCCTGCCCAAAATGTGGAGTCTTGCCTGGCCAATATCCTGGTAAGCATCTGCTGTCAAAGTTCAGTAGGCAACATCCATGAACACTGACCAAGTGAGGCTGCATATAGGTTACTTTGCATACACTTGGCAGCTGATAATCAGTGAGCTGTCAATTGGAAAGCAAAGCGGCGAAGGGGATTTTGCCCGAAAGGGGTGGCAAGTATATCTCCCCCTTTTGGATGTGATCCTCTAGTTTTTAAGTATTGTCCTGACAGTTCTTTTCCATACTTCCCAAAGTCTCCAGGTATTCCAGAAAGGGGAGATCTACACACCACCCCTTTTCTGCTAGTACTTACTTTTGATAGGTTTTTTTAAAAGAACCCTTTCTTTTGAGAGCTATCTAGAAAATTTGAGCATTTTTGTGGGGGACAGGGAAATATACAGCCATGAAATCTGTGTATATTTCCCCGTAAAAAAACAACAAATTGCTCAAATTTGCCAGATTTTTAAAAAGGAAGCCTTTCTTTTGAAAGCTGTCAAAAGTAAGTGCTCGCAAAAAGGGGGTGGGATGTAGATCTCCCCTTTCTGGAGTACCTAGAGACTCAAAGTGTGGAAAAGGTGGAATGCACTGAGAACTGTCAGGGCAATACTTAACAACCAGAGGATCACAGGACATTGGCCAGACAAGACTCCAGACTTTGGGCAGGTGTAAGTGCACAACTGCAAAAGACAGATTTTTTAAAAAAAATTCGATTTCAATTACACGTATTTCTGCCCCCCCCCTCCAAAGGGTAATGAGCCAGTGATGGTTGCTCTAAAGTGCCACTTGGGCATCGGTAGAGTGGCTGTCACTGGCAATGGCACAGGGCTCTGGAAAAACAACAAGAACTGCGAAAGGAAATGGGGCTGCGATCAGAACAGAGAGCGGGGAGACAAGATAGGTTCTGCCACACAGGAACCCAAACTGCTTAGCTTATTCACAGGGTGACTTGCCATGTTGTGCGAACTCGACCCATCTATGAGATGAGGGAAAAATGGGATTGTAACTGACAGAAGTGTTGGCAACTCACAACACATTTTGAAATATATATAGAGAGAGTTTTAGAGATACTTACCCTTTCAAGTGTGAATGTCCTGACCACATACTCTGCAAGTGGTTCCACTTCCACACAAGTAACCTTGAAGTCCCCATAAACTTCAGTGTCATCAGGCCAATACTTGTAGCACTTAACCTACAAACGTTTTAAAAATATCTCCAAACCAAGGAAATGCATGAACTGGGACATGTACAACATGTTACTGATTTTACCTAGTAATAGAATAATATATATGCCATTTCATGAATGAAACTGCAGAGGAAAAGGGGCTGAAAAGTAAGAGTATAATATCTGAGTCTTGAGCATTCCTTTTAAACCCTAGCTATATCATATATTACCCCAATTCTTTTTTAACATGGGTCACTACTTATCTGCATAGCTTTTCAGACTATTCAATCCTTTTTACTGATAGAATTAAAGCGGAGGAAGCTAATACTATCAAATGCAAACTCTATTTGATTTGACTTTTTCTGTCATTACCATGGCCAGATAGAGCAGGAAATAACTTTAGGGCATTCAAGAAGAGTACAGTGCAGTGCAATGGCATATACCTAAATGCTTTAGCAACCCCGCCAGATCATATGGACAGTAGGCTGCACTGCACGATCTTCATTAAAACAACACTTGATCCTTTCCGTGTATCAAGAGATGGGATAATTCATCAGTGCTATGTTGGGCCTGTTCAGATGATCTTTTCCCTACACATGGTGGGGGAATTAGATTGTACTTTCATTCCCTGTCCCCGAGGTACCTTCATCCTACTTCTAGGCCCTTCATGTGTCCATGCATGGGTGCAATGTGTGTGCATAAGGCCTATGTGAATAATAAAATGTAAATCATGCCATATTTATGTGATATTCCACATAAATCAATCATGCAATATGGGATAAGCACACTGGATTTTACACATACAAGTAAATTCCACAAGTTACACGCACATGTGGATGTGGTAGGACAGTGCAATTTTGTTTTCCGACTCCCATGTAGGGGGGTCATTCATCTGCACTGGACCCCCTTAACTTTTAAATTCTGGTACCTTTACTTCCTAAGCACTGCTTCTATTTTTGTTAGCAAGGGAATTACAATGTTTCATATGTTTCCTAAGATATCAGCATTTTCTATGGTGATACTCACCCGCCCAACCTCAACTAAATTTGTAACCATAACGATGCATGCTGATTGTTCTTGCCATATCATTCTCCAGAAATCATACACCGTTTCATGGACTGGACCTGAAAAGAATATGCTCTTAAATAAATGTAAAGTAAGTCCAAAGCCACTGATCTCTGAAATAGCTGTCAGTTATTTCCTTAGGTATGGAGGACTCCAGTAATCCTTCCAAAACTGCTGCACATTAATAACTTATGCATCATTAGTGTTGAAGTACCTCATTTAAACCAGATTATTAGTGTTTTTTTAAAAAAATATAAAGTAGATATTAAGACTCTTAATTTTTTCTTATGCCAGAAAATGGTAGTATCTGAGAATTAGTAGAGTTTTAGTATGGTTCATTAGCACATGGAAAGTCACCTTATCATAGCTTTTACTGTAGATACTGAAAACCCTCTTTGACCTACTCCCCTGCTGTCAATATTTACTATAGTATCCATCAATCTTGCTCCCCCACTCCCATGTAGGGAGAAGGTCATGGAGAGGTTAATCTGCACTAGCCCCTTAAAACTCAAAATTCTGGTACCTTCTGTTTTCATTGACATTAATTAGTTTCCCCTTCTTACAGACAAAAATTCATGTAGGGTAAGGTTATCAATGGCTACTAATCATGATGGTTATATGTGATCACCAGGTGCAGGAGCAGTACCCAGTTCAACACTGGCACCAACATAAATTCTGTTGTGCTAGTGTAAATGACCTCTGCAACGCCAATAGTGTTTGCTGGTGCAACAGGTTTCCCCAGGCACGGTAGGAGGGCCATAGGATTATGCCCTAAATGATTCAAAATACTGATGCTTCAGATTTTGGTAATTTTCAAGGTTATATTGTAAAATGTGTTCCACTGGTTCAGCTAAGCACTGAAGAGACAGAAATCTCCTTACATCTTTCTTAGCTGACGTAGCTGGGGAAAATTTGCTGTAGTAATGGTCAATATTTCTTTATATTTTCTGAAATGATAAACTTAAGTTTAATTATGTCCCACATAATAAGAGTTTGTGCTTAGACAAGAAAATAATTTCAAATAAAGCTAGGATCCTGCTTCTTTTCAGCCACACTATTCTTTTGTATCATTGTGCATGGTTGAAGCTATTGTTGAGTTGACTGAATCCAGGTATAGATGATTAAACAAAATCAGTCCATTGCCCCACTCCAGAGTCTACATTCATTGCAACTACAGATGGGGCTTGCTGTTCCTGTCTGCCCTGAATATAAATTGGACTGCTCCAATTGCAACACTCAAACAGTCCATACCCCTTTCCCCAAGCCAAACCCCTTTATGTTAGGGGAGGAGTTAACAGGAAGCAGAAGGCTCCTATGCTGACACAAGAGGCCCTGTGGGGTCTCTCTGGCTTCACAGAGCATAATCTGCAGTCTTCCTCAAGGTAAGGATTTTCTGACTTGGGTAAGAGACAGGGGGCTGAAAGGCAGTGGAGGGCATGGTGGAGATGATGTGCAAGTCCCAATTCAATTCAGGCCAAGTTCAAAAGTGACATAATCCATACTGATTTCATTTCAATCTCCCCTTCAAATACTCACACTATCCCTAATTGCACACACATGTATGTCACGAGTCACGACTACCACTTTGAGCAATAGCTTGGACACTGACTCTAATCCAGATGAAGATTAGTTTAGCCAGCCAGATCAGCAGGACCAACAGCAGAAGTGCTGGGTATCAACCCAGATGCCAGCAACATGTATTTATTTAGAATATTTTTAGATTGCCCTATTCAATGAGTACTCGAGGTGATTTTAAAACTGGGGATTATTTATTATATTTATACCCCGCCTTTTTTCCTGCAACGAACCCAAGGTGGCTTACATAATCCTCCTCCTCCTCTCCATTTTTTCCTCATAACAACCCTGTGAGGTAGGTTAGGCTGAGAGGCAGTGACTGGCCCAAAGTCACCCAGTGAGTTTCATGGCAGAGCGGGGACTAGAACCCGGATCTCCCCGAGTCCCAGCCCTACACTCTCACCACTACACCACACTGGCTTTAATGATAAAAACACAGCATGGGAATAACTATGAAAAGCTCAGTGGAACAGTATCGTCTTGTTTGTTTTTAGAGTATCATCTTTGCAAGC
Source organism: Shinisaurus crocodilurus (assembly GCA_021292165.1). NCBI lineage: Eukaryota > Metazoa > Chordata > Lepidosauria > Squamata > Shinisauridae > Shinisaurus > Shinisaurus crocodilurus. The sequence goes on along the minus strand of CM037879.1, from coordinate 99,978,390 downwards.
CATCTAAAGGACACTAAATTCCCTGGGAAGGGCATTCCACAACTGGGGTGCTGCTACACAAAAGGCTCTGTTACAAGTGCCCACCAACCTCACCTCTCTTAAGAGGTGGACATGCAACAAGGCCTCAGATGAAGAGCGCAAATTATAGGCAGGCTCATATGGGAGGAAGTGGTCTTTCAGATACCTTGGCCTCAAGTCACTTACATAAGAAGTAGCATCTTGAATTGAGGTTGGAAACAAACTGGAAGTGTAGCTGTTTTAAGACCAGTGTTATATGGTCTATAAAACACACACCAGACAAAAGTCTGGTGGCATTTTTTGCATTAGCTGAAGTTTCTGGACACTTCAAGGGGTAGGACAGCCCCACATAGAGTGCACTACAGTAATCTAAATGTGAGGTGATTATGGTATGGATCACTGTACGCAGATCTACCTTCCAGCCAAAGCTGGGCAAGGGCACTCCTGGCCACCACCTGACCATCAAGGAGCAGCGCTGGATCTAGGAGCACCCCCTATCTGCATATATGATCCTTTAGAGGGAGTGCTACCCCATCTAGAACAAGTTGTAGTCCCAATCCCAAATTGGCCTGTCTACTGACCAAAGGACCTTTGTTTTGTCTAGACTGAGCCTCAGTTTGCTCACCCACATCCAGTCCCTCACTGCACCCATATATGGATTCGGGACTTCGACAGCATCAGTTGAAAAGGAGAGATAGAACTGATCAGCATAGTAATGAGACCCCACTGCAAAACTCCAGATGACCTCTCCCAGTGGCTTTATGTATACATTTAACAGCATGAGGAGCCCATTAGGCCAATGACCAAGGGACAAGCAACAGTCTCCCAGCACCACCTTCTGGGAACAGTCTGCCAAACAGGACTGGAACTACTGCAAAACAGTGCCTCCAAGTCCCCACATCAGCCAAGCATGCCAGGAAGATACCATGACTGATGGTACTGAATGCCACTGAAAGGTCCAGCAGAACCAACGGGGACATGCTCCCCCTGTCTAGCTCCCAGCATGTGTCATCAACGAAGACAACCAAAGCTATTCCCATCCCAAAACCAGGTCTGAGCCTGGTTGCTGAGTTGGAGCCTGAGCCAGTCAAGTCAGGAACCTTTAAAGTGGGACCTCTGGAATTAGCAACTCTTAAGCCTGCACAACCCCCCACCCCCAGAATCAGCTCCATCTGCACCAGGGACCCCATACACCACTTTCAGGACCACTCCACCACATCATGTAGAAGGGTGTGCATGCTTGCTGTTCATTCAGGGACAGGATGTTTGTGTTACAGCATACACAAATAAAGCTTTATGCATGTAGGCCTCAGTCCCACACTCAATTTCTGGATTTTTGGAGGGAATCAACCTAGGAACATATACCAAATCAGACCACTCATTCATCTTGTTTAGTATTGCTTCTTCTAGCAGGCAAGGGCTCTCCAGGGTTTCAGACAGAATACCTTCTAAACTATCCCTGGGGATGCCAGGCATTGAACCTGAAACCTCTTCGCATGCACAGCATGTGCTCTACCACTGAGCTACAGCCCCTTCCTCAACTACAGGATTGATTCTTACATGTGTAGGATTTTACAGGTAAATGCCACAATGCAAACATTCCATCCCTGCATGAATGTGTGTGGGGCCAGGAGAGATGGAGCCAGCAAGCATGCTCCCATACCCCTCCCTCCACGATGGGCTGCAGCAATCCTTCAGTTATAAAAATAGATAATTTAGAAATTTACCATGAATATGTTACAATGCTGTAAATACTCCAGCAAACACTTACCTTGGGTTGCAATGTAGTGACTTGGCCTCTGGTATCCCTGAAACAGCAAAATAAGTTGATTTCTACAATTGACTATTAGCTTAAAAAGTAGAATTCAGTAGGGAATATGAAGGCATACCCAAGACATTTGTAGGCATCTTTTTCAAAATAAGCTAGTGGTAGTTGTAAAGGCTAATGCAGTCAGCCATATTCAGCTACCTAGCACTTACTTAAATTATGGAATTTGCTTCCGCAAGATGTAATGATGGCTGCCAATTTGGATGGCTTTAAAAGGGGATTAGACTAATGCATGGAGGATAAGACTATGAGAGGCTACTGGTTATGATCATAGAATCATAGAAAAGTAGAGTTGGAAGGGGCCTACAAGGCCATCGAGTCCAACCCCCTGCTCAATGCAGGAATCCAGGTCAAAGCATCCCTGACAGATGACTGTCCAGCCGCACCTTGAATGCCTCCAGAGTGGGAGAGCTCACCACCTCCCTAGGTAGTAGGTTCCATTGTCTTATTGCTCTGACCGTCAGGAAATTTTTCCTGATATTTAGGTGGAATCTGGGTTCCTGTAATTTGAGCCCATTATTCCGTGTCCTGCAAACTGGGATGATCGAGAAGAGATTCTGGCCCTCCTTTGTGACAACCCTTCAAGTACTGGAAGAGTGCCATCATATCTCCCCTCAGTCTCCTCTTCTGAAGGCTAAACATGCCCAGTTCTTTCAATCTCTCCTCATAGGGCCTTGTTTCCAGTCCCTTTATCATCCTTGTTGCCCTCCTCTGAACCCTCTCCAGTTTGTCTACGTCCTTCTGAAAGTGTGGTGCCCAGAACTGGACGCAATACTCAAGATGAGGCCTAACCAGTGCCGAGTAAAGGGGAATTATCACTTCACGTGATTTGGAAGCAATACTTCTATTAATGCAGCCCAAAATAGCATTTGCCTTCTTTGCAGCCACATCGCATTGCTGGCTCATATTCAGTTTGTGATCTACCACAATTCTAAGATCCTTCTCACTTGTGGTATTGTTGAGCCAAGTGTCCCCCATTCTGTAACTCTGCATTTGGTTTCCTTTCCCTAGGTGCAGCACTTGGCATTTATCCCAGTTAAATTTCATTCTGTTGTTTTCGGCCCAGCGCTCCAGCCTATCGAGATCTCCTTGAATTTTGTTTCTGTCTTTCAGAGTATTAGCTGTTCCACCCAACTTTGTGTCATCTGCAAATTTGATAAGCATTCCCTGCACCTCCTCATCCAAGTCATTAATAAAAATGTTGAAGAGCACCGGGCCCAGGACCGAGCCCTGTGGTACCCCGCTCGTTACCTCTCCCCAGTTTGAGAAGGAACCATTGATAAGCACCCTTTGAGTCCGATTCTGTAGCCAATTGTGGATCCACCTGATAGTTGTTCCATCTAGCCCACTTTTAGCTAGCTTGCTAATCAGGATATCATGAGGCACTTTGTCGAAAGCTTTGCTGAAGTCCAGGTATATTCCACAGCATTCCCACAGTCCACAAGGGAGGTTACCCGGTCAAAAAATGAGATCAGATTACTCTGGCAGGATTTGTTCTTGACAAATTCATGCTGGCTTGTAGTAATCACTGCATTGCTTTCAAGGTGCTTGCAGACTGACTTCTTTATAATCTGCTCCAAAATTTTCCCAGGGATTGATGTCAGACTGACTGGCCTATAGTTCCCAGGTTCCTCCTTCTTGCCCTTTTTGAAGATGGGAACAACCTCCTCCAGTCATCTGGCACTTCACCTGTCCTCCATGATTTCTCAAAGATAATAGACTGAGAGTTCTTCTGCCAGTTCCTTTATTACTCTAGGATGCAGCTCGTCAGGCCCTGGAGATTTAAACTCGTTCAGAGTAATCAGGTGCTCCTTGACCATTTGCCTATCAATCTCAAGCTGCGCCGGGGGGGTCATAGACCCTCTTTTGGGAGAAGACCGAGCCGAAGTAGGAATTGAACACTATTGCCTTTTCCTTGTCTTCTGTTATCAATTTGCCATCCTCATCGCGTAGTTGAACCACCATTTCTTTCCTCTGTCTTTTACTATGCACGTATCTGAAGAAAGCTTTCTTGTTGTTTTTAGCATCCCTCGCTAACCTTAGCTCATTCTCAGCTTTAGCCTTCCTGACACTATTCCTGCAGTTCTGTGCTACCTGCCTGTACTCTTCCCTTGTAGCCTGTCCTTCCTTCCACTTCCTATACGTGTCCTTTTTTGTTTTCAAGTCATATTTGAGTTTATTGTGAAGCCACATTGGCTTCTTCTGTTGCCCTCTGCCTTTTCTCCTTGTGGGAATTGTTTGCAATTGTGCCTTTAAAATTTCCTTTTTTAAAAACTCCCACCCATCCCGGGCTCCTTTACTCATTAGAGTCGCTTGCCATGGGACCTCACTTATCATTGTTCCATTGTACAGCCATACATTGATGGCTGTATATTACCGTATATTACCGTACTACCAGTATTGGAGGCAGCATGTCTCTCAATACCAGTTACTAGGGAACACAAGTGGGAGGGTGCTGTTGTGGTCACGTCCTGTTCGTGGGCTTCACAAAGGTATCTGGTTGGCCACTGTGTGAACAGAATGCTAGACTAGATAGACTTTGGTCTGATCCAGCAAGGCTCTTATGTTCTAATCATTTTCTGGACTTCCAAGCACAATGTTGGAATTGGAATGAAGTCCAATTGATTTCAATAGGTTTTATTTCTGAGTAAGCGTGCTTAGGACTGGATGAAACTTTCATATAACCTAATGCAATGTTTACTATAAGGAATATTATTAATCTATGCTTACTAATAGGTGTGTCTTGTGTGAAATCTATGACTGTTAACATTTAATATCAGATTTATGCTTGTTCAGTGAACTATAAGCTTTGACTTCACTTTTTATAATGTAAATAGTTCCATTGCTTCTTCATTTAATAAGCTGTGAAACAATCAGACTTCATTAACAAAAACTAACTCACTATTAATGCACAAAAAATATTAGAGCCATAAATAATAAGCAGAATAGCTGAATGTTAGAGCTGGACAATGTGTATGTGTGCACAGATTCAAATCTACATGCGATATTGTACAAACACTTTGTGCAATTACATAAAACAGATTTTTAGAAATAAAACAAACTGTGTGTACAGCACTTTATGTAAAGACATGTATATATACACATACACATATATAGTACTACTGAACTTTATCTACAATACCATTTTCAAATACAGGGAACGACTTCATTTCTGCAAGTGATTTTGAACACTATTAACTTCAGTTTAGTAGAATATGAACTACAGAAAGATAACTAGATCCCATGAAAATTATTTCATCAAAGTGCTACATTTTTGTCAATAGAATGGCATAGGGCTGTAGGAAGTAAGCAATTTAGTAGTGCTAGCATGCAAGGAAAATTTGAGGTATCAGCCGCGTAAGCAAGACTTAAGCTCTTGTAAATGACATCTTCATTAATGTTTACCCTCAATATTTCTATGGATTATCCTCGTTGTTAGAAATACCTCTGGAGGAAGCAGAATTGTAAAAAGTTCCTCTATAAAGCACAGTGCACTCAGTTGCAGCTAGGAAATTACTACTATGAAAATGAACACCCCAAAGATAAAGAATCAGCAGTTTTGTTGTTGTTGAGAAATGTCAATATAAAATTGTGACCTTGCTCATAAACTTGCAGAAGTATTGTTCTCTAAATAGTAAATCAGTAACCTAATACATGCAATTTATTATAATTATTAAGGACACTTGTATGAAATACTTTTATTAAGCTTGGCAGTGGATCAATTTTAAATACTGAGGGACACCATTCTATCTATGCAACAAACGTCATGAACTACACCTCCCTGCAAAAGTATTTTAAAAATGCACACATGAAGGTATTGTGCATGACATTTAAACTGTGCACTAAAACTGCATTTTTAAACTGTGCACTAAAATCAATCCTTAAATATACAATATTTGACTATAAAGTATTCTAGTAAAGCATGCCACCATTAGAGGCCTTATAGTCATTTAAGGTATTTTATATTTGCCTACCCTCCTCATTTTACCTAGCGTAAGTAAAATCTAACACCATTTAATTTATTTTAGGTAACAGATGATCCCACCTCTCCAAAATATGTCCATTATGTGGTTACAAATAATCTATGGTGGAAGTCAGGAAACATACATTATGTTCCTAAATATATATGTTTGTGTATATACTATATACACCATATATTATTCAATTGACCTTTAACTTGCATAATAAATACAAAAGTAAATGTTCAGCATGTTACACAACATTATTCAGACCAACTCCCTTCAACAAAAGGAGAGACTCGCATCCCTCCCACCAAGTACCGCTTCGATATCATAAGCAGGTCTCTTTTCAGGAGCGACACTATACATCATACTATCCAGCTTCTCACATGAAAATGGAATGCAAAATAAAAGCTGCTAACCAAAGCAAACAAAAGTAATACTCAAGCAAAATGTGATTTTTCTTAAACGGATAAGTTCAGCTGGTTTAGCTAATGGTTTTCATGACTGCACTAAAGGACTAAGCTAACTTTTAAAATACAGGTACAAACATAAAAATATTAGCACAAAGGAACATTTAAAAGACCAGATATATAAATGGGGTTAATTAAATGAGGCATGCACATATATCTAGTAATAAAAATTAGAAGAGTAACGCAACTGAGAATGTTTGCTATATTAAATAATCATAACAGGATGCTGTTATTCACATATAGTGGTACTTACATCCCTGTACAGCCAAATCTACAGCCCAAATCAAAGTCAGATGTGAAAGAAAGCACAACAATGTCAGTGAGTACTAGGACGGAGAACAAGGAAAAGTGTACATTTTGTTCTTAATTAAAAAAAAGGCTGTCATTCAATTTGTAGGAATTGCATGCAAAAAAAGTTTCACAGAGAGAAGCTGGAAAGAAAAGAAGCAAGCTATACAATATACTTACATCAATGTAATTAGCATTAATGTAGTCTGAAGAAGGGTCATCCTCAACAGGTTGTAATATCACTCTGGAGTGGTCATCTGTAAACATATTGTTTAAGTCAAACATGTCTTCAGAACAAATGTACCATGGGAATAGATGAATATAAATTGAAATGCTCTGGAACTAGTTTATGAACTAATCTAGGAGCATCAGCATTCAACAAAAACATTATAATGGATGCCTTTAACCTATTAAAATGAAACTATTTCACATGAACAGAAGCAAAACACTTCTATACTAGCTTAGGAGATCTACGTCTCTCTCTATACAAATACTTATCTCAGCAATAGATGAGAAGGAGCAGGGCAACTGTTTGTCATTAACTAAATTTGATAGCTTGGTTCAGTCTTTGCTGCATGTAAGCCACTTTAAATAGTTCCATGCAGCAGCTAGTTCATTGTGGTAAGCCTTTGCTCTAGAGTAACCCACTATGTGAGAAATCTACCTTTAACTCTGCCCCATTTATGTGGATTTGTAGTGGCTAAGATGACTGATGTTGTCACTCCAGTCAAATGGTTTGCTTGAAGCAGTTCACAAGTAGGGCAATTTAAAATGGCCAGCAAAGGTCAGAAGTTACCATTATCTATATTGGTGACATGATGCACAGGCAGACATCCCTTTTAACCTTTTAGAAGGAAAACCATGAACACAGAAGAATGATTCACCAAGCATTAATGCCACATAGAATATTATCTTGGGGTGAAATCCAACTAATGATGAAGTGGAGTGGAGAGAGCCAATGTGGTGTAGTGGTTAGAGTGTTGGACTGGGACTTGGAAAATCCGCATTCTAGTCTCCACTCGGCCATGAAGCTTATTGGATGACTTTGGGCCAGTCACTTATTCTCAACCTAACCTACCTCACAGGGTTATTGTGAGGATAAAATGGAGATGTGGAAAATGATTATGTAAGCCGCCTTGGGTTCCTTGCAGGAAAAAAGGTGGGATATAAATATAATAAATAAATAAAGTCCCTCTGGTGACAGAAGGTTTCTGTCAGCAGAATGGGGAGGGGACGATTCCAAAGTTAACAAGAGAATTGGACCTTGAAGGGTTAAAAACCTAGGCCCACCACTATCACTAAAATGCTTAGTTCTTGAAAACTGTGATATTGAAAACATACTCTTTCAAGCATTTGAATATGATGGGCAGCTAAATCTAAGCCTTTATCAGCTGTTCTCCCAATGGCACTGTGATAGCAGATGCTATTCTTGTAGTAAAATGGTAATCAAATTTTGTTTGTGCTTTGGTCCTAACTATCAAAAGCTTTACTCCTGAGAACCTGTCAGGGTTCTTTGATTCTAATCACGGCAGTGGAGTGAATCAGTAGTAAACAACTGAAAATCAGATATGGTGTAGCAAAGTAAAAGAAATGTAACATGTGAATTCAAATTTAACACAGAAGAAAAAGGGGGAAAACAGGCTTTCAGAGAGACACTTTAACACTGAGGCTACATTTGGACATCAGGATTCCTGACAATAAACTATGATGTGAACAAGCAGTGTGTTAGTGCACACAGCCCATTTGTTCTTTCCATCATGCAAGGGGGTAAACAACCAGGAAGGGATAGCTTCATATTACATCTGAACCCAGGATTATGGTTAACTGTGCCCAACCAAGCCAGGATTCATAAGTCAACTTTAAACCCTGTTTGGGTACACTTAATCCATAATTCTGGGATAGGATGTCAGTAGTGGTTGAAGTGACAGACTAGAGAGACCTGTTCAAATCTCCACTTGCCCATGAAGCTCACTTGGTGACCTTTAGCCAGTCACCATTTTCCCGCCTAACCTACCTCACAGGGTATAATGGGTAGATAAAATGGTATTCTGCCTGGAGGAAGGACAGTATAAAAAAGTAATGCACATATCAGCATGATTAAATATCCACCCTTAACTTACATGCTATAATGTTTCCATATCTATTCTTTGTTCTGTTTTGATCCTTTTTTGCCACATCCCAAGAAGCTGACTGCCCTTCAAAGAAACTCTTTAAAAAAGTGGGGGTGGGGAGGAAAATCAATTATATTATTCAAGCATAATTTTGAATTTAACATTTTATTTATTTTAACACATTTTATTTTAACCTTTAACATATTTACATTTATATTTTTTCCAGTATCAACACATATAATATGGGGTGGAAGAATTCTACTTCCATTGGAAACTGGTCTGGAACACAGCTTCTGGTGGGGGCAGAAGGAAGCCTGGAGCAAATCCAGGGCCTGCTGCTTTTTGGAAGGTTTTGGGTCAATCCACAAGTACAAGAATGCGTGCAGTGGGGGGGGGGGGAATTGAGGTGTTTTTGACTCCCCCAATTTCACTATCCCTGATATAAATAACATCATGAATTGTCAAATTCCAAATAGGTAAACATGCAAAGAAAATACTTCTCAGTTAAATACTATTTCTATCACAATGGTAAAAGCAAATTCAGTATTTCTTGAATGAAACATCACAGAATAGGCTTCCACAATTGGGACAAAGCAACTTTTAACCAAGCATTGTTGCCTGGTAAACTCCCCCCCCCCCCCCGAATGTGGTTCTACCTGGTGGGGATATTCTTCAAAATAAAGAGTTTGGAGACTAGTAAGAGACTTTTTCTAATTTTTCTCACTACTGCTCACTAATGGATGTTATCAGAACAGATACACAGTAGTATTTATCCCTGTGTGTTGCCTCTTTCTGAGAAGCAAACTGACCAAAAAGCAGGTCACTAACAAAGTCAAATATGTTCAATTCTGTGTGGTTTAAGTAATAGGCCATGGCCCAGAAACTCAAATAAGGGATTAAGAAAATTCTATACATTTTCCTGTACAGAAACGGTCATCAAACAAGGTTAAGGTCATAGTTTCAGATCCAGGGTTAAGGGAAGCTATGGTTTGCCCCATGCAGATATTCTTAAGGCATCCCGCCACCTACACTTGTACAAAGAACCTCTGCACATAGAAGGTATGTAAATGAAGGGCCTATCTGTACCTGACATTTTTTTTCAGGGCACAGGTACAGATCCTGCATGCAGTGCCTACGAATGTATAGCTTTTAAGCAATGACTTTTGTGCATATGATCTGATCAACGTAAGACCCTACTGGATCAGACCAAGGCCTATCTAGTCCAGCAGCCTGTTTCCCACAGTGGCCAACCAGTTGGTGCTGGAAAGCTCAACGGCAGGAGAACAGGTGGAGTTGGGGGAATCCTGCTGCTAAAATCCTGATATCCCCCATAGATTGGTACTAATCACTTCAAGATCATCTCCAGATGAGTATTACTGTTAAAACAGCTGGCTTAAGAGTGGTTAAGAGAAATTCCACCAGAAAGGGAGGGACTTCTGGTAGGGAGTGTGTGTTCCTGACAGTGGCTCCTGCTTTGCTAATTGCAGATAGCAGGCAGCCAGTAATACAATTGCATCAGCCTCCTCCCTCTTTCTGGATCTTTGTAACATAGTGCCTAAAGCAGTGGAACTTCTCAGTTCTCTTTAGGATTCTTTCATTGCCTCATGGCTCACTGAGAAGTGGTCTTTTAAAAATTTAATACCATTAAACATTCATTTTAATTTTCTTGTAATTAAGAACTCTCTTTGCAAACAAGAAGCTGTACTCTCAAAGGGCCTCTCCCTCCGGTCAGTTTTTAAAAAGTCACTGCTGACATTTTTACCTCGTATTCTTCTTTAAAACCATAGCTGTCAGATGTTTTCATGAGGTTAATATGCTGCAGCAAATCAGCTACTCTGATAGCAGGATGTAGTTGGCCTGTTTGGTAAGGGGACTCTGTTCCTTCACAGAGATAGCGAGGCACATCTAACAGACGACTTGATTCTGCTGTTGCACTGTGGTTTTCATCTGTGGTTATAAGATCCCAGAGAATAAAACAATGTTCAGTAATAGTGAAACTTAAAATATCTGTTCTACAGTCCAGTTTTGTTGCAGCACTCTGCAAAGTTTTTAGAAGCAGCTATTTTCAATTTAACAAGGATGCATAAGAAACTAGTGTACTCTTATATTTATAAAACACTGAGCTGAAAAATGCACACTGAAAATTCAAATTCACTGTCCAGCAGGAAATAGCTAAACTCCCAATTTTCAGTTTGAGTTGGTCAACTCTAGTCAGCACAGCCAGCTAGAGGAGGCTCAAACTCCAGTCCAATTTTTGTTCATACCTTCATGGGCCCCGTAAGTCGTAACCACTGCAACGTCTATGTGCCCCTTACACTTACTGTTTGTGCAGTAACGTTCCACTATTTATGGGCTTTGGAGTTGATTGGCTGCCTCAGTGCCCTCAAAAAATGCTACAGGCTCACATGTACTTGCTCTCTGTGTTCTACCTACCCTTAAGTGCAATATGAGAGGAAGAGTTTCTGGCAAAGCTGACAATCCTTGCTTAGACCTAAGGCATTTTATGGCTGCCTCATGGAGACAATTCATGTACCTTTGGAGATTTTGGTGAAAACTGCCTGATATATATGGTGAGTCATTACTACCAAACAGCTCGCCTTGAGGATAAGAGCAAGCATGTGGAATAATTTTAAATGGCTTCCATATGGTGGTCACAATCTATAAGCATACTCTATGTTGCCCTTGGAAAGGCTCAAAGGGTATTTCCTGTTGCAAGCTATATTCACCATTTAAGAACTGATGGCAACAAACTGGAAGCAGAATGGTCAACTAAATGGACCTTGGCCTTATGCATCAAAGCCAATTTCGCATTTTGTTCTTATGTATGTGTACCGAGTTAAGCCAGACAGCTGACTTTTGAAAGGACTCCTCCCCCCGTTATAATCTGACAAATATCTTACAATCCAACAGTAAAATGTTAACAGCAATAAAAAGTTAATGTTACATTCACAGTACTATGTTATACACAATAGACTGTGACCATAGCTACACTCCAACATTAGGATCACTGTGTTCAGATACAGCTAGGGTGCAGTCCTACTGGTTGAGCCCTTGATGATCGTAAGTCCCCAAACTTGGAAGCTTACGATCATCCAATGCAGGTTGGTAGGAGCAGCAGAGGTGATCTTCCCCTCCCTGTCCTCCTGCCCTGCATTTTTTGCTAGACAGGCTTTTTTGCCCATCTAGCTTGGGCGTTTTGGAGGGTGAGGGAAGAAGGCTGGAGAGGCCTCAGGATAACTCATATCCTGGCCTCTCCAGTCTCCTCTCCTCCCACAAAAATGCCCTCTTTTCCCCCCTCCCAGGTCAAGTTCCCAACTTTGGAGGCCAGGGCACTGGCTGCAGGGGGAGGGGGGTTGGATCTCTGATTCCCAGCTCCGAGGTTGGAGTACTGTCTCCAACCTCGGAGCTGGAAATCTGAACTATCCTATGGCCCCTCAGACTCTGCCTAAGGGCCACAGGATCGCTACCCTAATGAAGCTTCATACCACATCAACTCCTTTTAAATCAACTGAAGCCCTGCTCTGCTGAGATAGGTCATATTTAAATTTAATCAACACTTGGGTTTAACAGCTTTGGGGTGAATACTGGAATCCATGATAGAACTCTGTCTTAGTTGCTTGTTAGCCACATTTGCCACAGCCACCACCTGTTTATTGAAGAAATATATGAAGAAGAAATACAGATGCTAATGCAGTGCATGACAGAGCTCTGAAAGATAATTAGAATATGATCAGCCTCTACATTTATTTAGCACCTGTATATGAAAACAGAAATGACATTTAGTAGCAGATGACTTGCATTACAAATTAGAATTTTAAGAATTTACTTCCTCTGCCCTGATCAGCCTCCATCAACTAGGAATATTTGTGACTTCTATATGCTGATTGCAATGAATGAAGGGCCGTCTTTTAAAATCGACACACATTTCAAATTCTAACAAAGATCAAAGTCAGATGGACATGCTGAAAACGCAGTCATGTTCTTCTATTAAAGTAAATAACTCTGCTCCTAAACCATCCCATGAGGTTTTTAATTAAAAATGGAACACACACAACAGACCTAAAACAAGCACCACTATTTTGGAAATGGTCAGTTATGTGCTATAGTATGTGGTATGACAAAGCTTAGGTTAATGTAGATTTCAAGAACCACTATATCAGAAGAGCGTTATTAAGAGTTTGGAACAAATATAAGCCTAGGTTATGCCCAAAATTACCCTTATGGATATCACCCCAAGAGGCACTATACAGGAAAGAAATGACAAGCAATGAGAACTGGTTAAAATACCGAGAAATATTGGAATCGCGTCAGGGAACATATTGGATTAAAACATGGGATTGTTTAGTAACAGAAGGTTATAACTTACACTGGTTTTCATACATGCAATTATCAGAGAGATTTAATGTGGATAAAAGAATGTATGATATAGAACAGGATAAGTCTGAATTTGAAATACAATTGTGTACAGGTGATGACCATGTAATTGCAAAAATGTATACATTTCTGCTGAAGTTTGGGACAGAAGAAGAACAAGTTAAGGACTGTATGATTAAATGGGCAAGGAACTTTGGATATAATATAATGATGGAACAATGGGAACGTAGGTGGACTAAAGGTATAAAATTTACATTGTGTTCTGATCTTAGAGAGAATTTTTACACGATGATGTATCCTTGGTACCCAACCCCTGTGAAATTGGCTAAGATGTATGAAAATGTGTCAAATGTATGTTGGAAATGTCAAAATCATGAAGGAACATTTTATCATGTTTGGTGGACATGTAAAAAAGTGAAAACATACTGGGTACAAATACACACATGGATACAAAAGATTTTAAAAGTGAATATTCAACTGAAACCAGAAATATTCTTATTGGGTATAATGGATTTACAACTTGAGAAAGACTATGGAACATTATTACAATATATGACAGCAGCAAGAATAATCTATGCTCAAAAATGGAAAGAAGCAGCAATACCAACTATAGAAGACTGGCTGTTGAAAATGTTGGACTTAGCAGAGATGGCGAAATTGACTTGTTTAGAGAATTTTTTTTATCTTCATTCAAGAAAGACTGGAAACCTCTGGTGGACTTCTTGGGGAGAAGGGAAAGTGACTTAATAATTTTGGGGTTTGATTTTTGAATATTGGTAAGGGTGATAGAAATTCTTTCTGTGAAAAAAGAGGAAACTTAGATTGGATAAGGATTGGTAATGTTTGTCAGACAATGAGGCAGAAGCCAAATATGATTTGTTTTTGTTTTGGAAAATTCAATAAAAATAAAATAAAAAATAAAAAGTCATGTGCTATAGTTACAGTGGAAAATCAGCAGTATTTAAGGGGGAGCAGACTTATGGGGAGAGATCATGATCATCTTGTCTTGAGGTCTTTTAATTTAGTAACTGTAGTGCCTGAACAAAAGTTATGTCTAGTATAAATCGGAAAAGCCAAGTATTAAATCTAGTAAAAGCTTGTTATTTTAGACCTTGTCTGTTGTGGAAGAAGTTAGAACCAAATAACTCATCTTTTTAGCCATCCTATGGGTTTTTAATTTCATAGTATGTGTGCCTCATTAAACCAACTAGAAGTGTGAATAACAAGTTAAGGTCACATTAAATTAAATAAAGTATTTCATTCATTATGCAATATATATTGTATCTAAAATCTCTTCATTGTCAGCTTTACAGTGTCTCCTCAAATACTTACCAGTTATAGGGACTGTTACCCATTGAAGCATAAAAAAGCAAATAAAACATAAGAGACACATTTGAAGCCTGTCTTGCAATAGAAAATAGTTGAAGCAGTATGTGACATTTGTAGAAGCTTCATAACAGGAGTAATGAGAGTAGCTTCTACAGTTTTAGAACCATACAAATAACTTTGTGCTATTTTTGATAACATGCTCATGCACATGCTTCACATTATACTACCTAGAAAAAATACTTTTTGAATGTAAAATAACAGGAGTGATACACTACTAGAGGCCACATATATGAAATGGAATGAAATACCAAATATAAAAAACAAAATGAAGAATGCGCAGTATCATCAAATATCTAATACAAGTACAAGCTCCCATGAACTCCCAACGAAGGCATTTTGTCTCACATAAATTCTATTTGTCAATGAACAACAAATGAAAGCCACACTGTGATGTGAACGCGTGCAGAAACTGTCAGGCTGCCTTTCAGTTTTGCCCTGGGGTTGCTCCTCACAGCTGCCTGTCTCACTAAAGTTCTAACAGATTAACCTTTGCATGTCAAAAGATTTGTTTCACCTAACTGAGTTGGAGGTTTTGATAGCGCTAATGTCAAATCAAATATAGTTGTTTACTGACTATACGGCAGTAAGAGCTGATGAAAAGGATTAGGAAAACAGCACCCAATCAGTGAGTTTAAATTTACTAGTTATTTAGAGATGCAAATTATAATTTAAGATTGTAATAAATTCATTATTAAATAGATGAAGACAAGTGTGTGCCATCTTTGCACAAATCCAATCATGTATCAGGAGTCCCACATCCATACTTGACCAGCCATAAAGCCCTGGTGGGACTTAGAACCACTGTAGTGTAGTAGAGTGCCAGACTAGGATTAAAGAGACCAGAGTTCAAATCCCTGCTCACCCATAAAGTCCACTGGGTAACCCTGGGCAAGTAACTCTCCCTCAGCCTAGCCTATCTCACCAAGTTGCTGCGAGAATGGAGTGGTGCTAGGCAGGTAAACCATGCATGCCACCATGAGCGCCTTAGAAGAAAGGCAGGATGTAACATGAAATTAATTTAAAAATTAACTAGCTTAGTGCACGTAAGGTAGATTTGTAGGTCCATGTTTCTTGAACAACGGTTCCCATGCCACATGGTCAACTTTTAAAAACAGAATACTTAAAATCAGTTTGTGATATGGCATGGGAGCCTGATGTTCCAAGGGGCAGGCAAGCTTTCAGATGCTTCTAAATTAATTAGCTCTTCAGATCCTGGCCAAATTCTTTGAGCTTGACCTATTCTCAGAAAACTATCATGATGATAAAGTATATGAATTCTAAAGCACTTCAGATATTGGAATCTATATTCTTTATTCCAGATATTGTACATTTATAAGCTGGGATTGGATGTTATCACTATGCTCAGATGAGCTTTTTGAATATGCATTGAGATCCATTTCAACTTGGATCCATTTCAATATAATTTCAGGCAAGAGTTTGGCACTGAAACAGCCTTGGTTGCACTGCTGGATGATCTACACCTGGAAAAGGGCGGTGCTAATCTTCCTCTCTCAGTGGCTTTTGATACCATTGACCACGGTATCCTTCTGGACTGTCTCCAGTCTGCTACGGGGATTGTAGGCACTGACCTGGTTTGCACATAACAACAATCCAGAGTAAGAGTTGATTATAGGTTGTCGTTGAATTGTGGGCTGTTGTTCAATCATGGGTTGTTGTTATGTGTGATTCCTGAACTATGGTTTAACTACAGGCTGTTAACCACAAACAACCCAGAGTTCACAACCCAGCAAGAAACCATGATTTTCTTCCTGGGTTGTTCATGGTTAACAACCTATAGTTAAACCATAGTGCAGGCTTCGCACATAACAACAACCCACAATTCAACCACAATTCAATAGCAACCCATACTCAACCCATATTCTGGGTTGTCATTACGTGCCAACAATGGTTGCTTTTATCTGCCAAGTAGATTCCAGTGCTAGGCACTATAGTTTGGCACCACCATAGTTATGGTGCTCCATAGGGTTCTATCTTGGCTCTCATGCTGTTTTAAGATCTACATGAAGCTACAAGATGAAATTGACTGGAAACATGGTCTGAAATGTCATCAGGATGCTGATGATACCTAATTCAACTTCTTCTTTATACCTGAACCAGGAAGGGTAGTAGAAATGCTGAACATTGGTAATGTCTCAATTGAGTTTAAAATCCAAAATCCACAGTACATTAGAACCAACCAAAATGCCACAAAAGATTGTGCAAGCTTTTGAGTTCTCCAGAACTCTTCATTAAGCTAAGTAATTAAAAAAATGCACACCAGGGTATGGGGAAAGAACAGAAAAATCAAAACATTAGGCCAGATGTTGCTCCTATGAGGTTTAAACCCAATCTCAAAATGGAGATTGTAGACTGAATGAATTAGTCACTGGTAGGAGTTGCAGGTACCAGATTACACCTAGCATTCTGGGACAAAGAAGCAATGGCTGATCCAATTTCTGAAAACATAAAAGGACAGCTGTAGCCCTTATCCAGGCCAAGATGGAAGTACTATTATTTGGGGCTTTGATGGCCTTGGTGTGCTGTAAATGGGGTTGAACCCCTTAAAGAACATTGGCAGATTGGGGTTACTGATAAATCTTGTCCTTACAATGGATGCTCAAGTGGCATCTGTGGCACAAAGTGCTATTCACCGCTTAAACTGGTACAGCAGGTGTGGCGCCTCCTAGACAGAGATAGCCTTGCTACAGTTACTTGCACTCTTGCAACATCCAGGTTAGATTATCTCAATTTGTTATAATGGGGCTGCCCTTGAAGATGTTTGAAAACTTCATCTAGGTTAGTAAATGGCAGCTAGATTACTAATTGGAATGAACTGGGTTGCACACATTTTGACTGTGACCACTGTGTTTCTGGGCACAATACCAGGGGCTGGCTCTGACCTATAAAGCCCAAAACCAGGGGTCCCCTATCTTTTTGGACCTGTGGGCACATTTGGGAATTTGAGAAACTGCTGTGGGCAGCACTACAAAATGGCTCCCATGGAGGATGCGGCTAGTCACATAATGGCTGCCATAGGGGCCTGGTTAGTCAAAAGAGGGGTGGGGAGAGAGCAAGGCTAGAGGCTGGGGCGGAGGGGGAAACAGCACGGCAAAGGGGTAGAGGGATGAGAAAGAGCGAGCCTAGAAGCTAGAAGGGGGATAAACAGCAAGGTAAAGCGGTGAGGGGAAAGAAATAGCAAGGGTAGAGGTTGGGAATCAAGAGAAATGATAAAGGCATAAAGGGAGAGAAAGAGAAAGGCTATGGGCTAGGAACAGAGAAAGGAGGAGGGCCTAGGGATGGGAAAGTGAGAGAAGTAACAAGGAAAGGGAATGGGTGGAGAAAAATAGCAAGATTATGTATAACTGCTAGAAAGTTGTATTTCATATATAGGCATTTCATATGTATTCATTGCTATGGATATATACAAATCCATGTACATGTATTAAAAAGGGTTTGTTTTTTAAAAAAAGAAAAGGTTTTGCACATGTCCGTGGACGCCACATTGGAGACCCCATCATAGGCACCGCTGGAGGGGCCTGCAGGTGCCATGGCACCTACAGGCACCCTGTTGGGGACTCCTGCCCTAAACAGCTTGGGATCAGAGTGCTTGAACAACCTTTTTCTCCCATATTTATCTAAAACATTTCTACCTCTTCTTTCAATATTCCAAGGCATATTACACCAAAAAAGGACGAAACTAGCTTACAGGAAATATTTTAGGCCATGAAGGCTCCTTTTTACACTGTTAATGTTCTCACCAAAATGAATATTTGGTGCTGAACTAGGAAAATGAATACAGAGCTGAAAACACCTGGATATTCTGCTAACAGCAGGTCTATCTTTTCAATCTGAAACAAACTGCTTTGACACGTAATAAATATATTTGTTGACAAGAGTCATAAAACCATGCAAGGAGATGAAATCCACGAAGGAAGAGATGATGAAGGACTATGTCCTCACCTAACACAGCAGTCGGCACAAGCGGATCATTGGGCACTGCAGGAAAACAAAGCTCATGAAAAAATAAATTACCTTGAATTGGTGCTTTTTTAAAAAAATAGAGAAACAGAGAATTTTAAAAACACAGCAATGTCTATGCAACCTGTTAGTGAAACAGAAAATACACAGCCTGCTTTGCTGAAAACAATGTTTGCATTTTATAAAGGGTAAACAATGCAGTAAATTTATGGAATGGCCTAACTGGGCTAAATTTGGCCATCTTCTAAGCATTTGCTGCTTGACAGCCATGGAGTAAAGCCTCAGGTGGTTTTGCCAGGGCAGCTGCCAAAGGCTAACTGAACTCTGTTACGATGGAATCGCTGCTCTCAGAAACCCAGCCTAAACACACCCTATTTTTTTTAAAACCAAATATAGCTAAAATGCACTTGTGTGAAAGTACATATAGAAGCTAAAGTGCAGCTGTATCAAACTGATGCATTCATCAGAAAATTCCCTAGTAAAAAAAAGTGAAACATCACAAGCACTTTCACAACAAGAGGGAACTTCACTGTTCAGCAATTAAGGTGTATTCTTACTAAATTACATCTTAGACTAAGGCTAGATTTATACATAGTTCCTATTACAGATGCTGGCAAAAGTTCTCCCCAGCCAGGCTCAGAAAATAACTCAATGGGCTCATAAGGAGAGGTGAGATTTTAAAGTCTCCAAATGCTTCTCCAAGCAGGAGAAGAATTGCCAACTTCTCTGACAAAGGCTTTGCATGGCACAAGAAAATCCTTCTCTGGCTAAGAATTGTGGGAGCTATGGCAGGCAAAGCTGGCTGCTTTGGCTGCCAAACATCCGACCAAGCCTCTTAAAATCAATCCTATGCAATGTAATTGAGTTAGGTTGCCAATTTTAGGTTGCCATAGGGCCAACTTTAAGAGGTACAGGAGCCAAATCTAAGGGTGAGGGAGAACGCCACCTCCCCATGTGGAGGATCTCCCCCTATGCCTGGATTTGGCTCCTACCTGCAGGTAGGGATGTATGAGGAATCCAGTAGGTGGATGAAAAACCAACTAATTTTCATGAAACAACACCCCCCCCCCCCGATTCTGGTTCGTTGTGCAAGTCAAGCCAGCTTGCGGACGTCCGTCTCTAAGACGGGCTGTAATCTGCGCATCTTTAAAAAAACACTAAGGAAATTTGTGTAAATCATGCCATTTGCGCAAATTTGTACAAATTGTGTAAATTTACGCAAATCGCACAAATTTCCGCAACATTTTTTTTTAAATGTGCAAACCACGGCCCGTCTTAGAGATGGAAAAAACGCTCGACGTGGCCCGCTTCCCATCATTGCATCGGAAGCAGGCAGGAATTCCGTCGAGCTCAAACAAGCCAGACTTCCCAGCGTCAGTACACCCCTACCTGCAGGGTCTTCTCTCCCTTCCATAGGAACAAATGGAGCAATTTGTTCCTAAGTTGGTGGGGAAAAGATGCTTTAGGGAACGAATCTGAGGTTGGGGGGGAAGTTCCTTTACCAGGCTGGTGGTGGTTCCCCCTCCCCATCAGATTTGGCTCCCATAGTGTTTTTCCCCACCCCCAGTAGGAGCTATTAGTTCCTAGGCCAGAGGGAAAAAGGCTCCCAAGATGGTAATTTTTGCAAGTCCTCAGATTGGTTCAGAAAATTTACCAAAGTTCTCTCTCTTTCTTTGGGAAGAACTTTGGTAATTTCCAAACTTATCAATGGGGAGCTTTGGAAAGCTCACCTGTTTCTAGTTCCTATCAATGTGGTGATCCCAGACAGTACTTCCACCACACAACTGCATCCATCGTGCATGGAAGTTTTTAGAGCATAAATATATAACTAGAACAGTGCACAACCTGCTGATATCAAGTCGCAGAAAGAATTACAACTGGCTAATTCATTTCTCCCCTGGCCCATTAAAAAAGAGGCAATGTATGTGATTTTCTTCAGAATACAAGTGCCAGCCTTGCTATATTCACAACATGTATTCTAGAACCAGGCAAACAGTAGGAATAAACAGGCTAGGGGAAAAGGCTAAGGTGCATAATTTCACAATTTCATCCATTTGCCCTGAGCAACAATTTGAGTGAAACAAGTGGTTGTGGCAATTTCTCAGCCAGGAAGTACACTACTAAAGAAGGGCGAACAACTTATCACTTTGTACTTTACTTTGGAACCCTCCTTCTGAAAGAGCTGTTACATTATACTGTATTCTTAGAACTATGCACAACACACTGGATGCTAAGGTAAGTTAGCTTAAGGACATTTATAGAAGGACATTTTTGTCTCTGGAGGGTCAGGGGACCTTCCTGAACAATGTGGGATGCAAGGGGGGAAATTGCCCAAAATTAGGTTTGGATCCGAAGTTAACTTAAGGAAATTCATGTAAGGAAGGTTTCCTGTCTTCCCAGCAGCCCTTGCACCCCATTCCACATTGTTTAGGAGCCCCCAGCCAGCCCTCCAGAGAGGCTTTTCAGAGAGGGCAGGAGGATCAGCAAACGCCTTCCATGAGTGTCCTTAAGAGTTATCTTAGCAAGCCAACAGCTGTTTTCTGATGTTAAACTCCACTGGGCAAGAAACCTTTGGAACTAACGGTAATGTAGCCACCACGTTATATTGATCTCAGCATCAACACATCTTTGCACGGATAGTTTCTTGACTCAAAGTAGTAACCACCCAAATATGCCACACAAAATAGATGGAATAAAAGATAAAATTCATGTTTAATTTACTTTAATATGGAGATACTGTATTTTTAACTACCCCATTTTAAACCACCATTCAGGTTAAATTACTAGCCGTGTACACTTATCTAACACATGCTAGGACTACAGAGCAACCCAAGTTCTTCAAGCATAATTCTGCAGGTTTTTGAAACTTATATTAACTATGATTATTTATTTATTTTAACCTAGATGCACATTCATCTCCACCATGTAATTCTAAAGAATTACAGGTTGTGGGTTTTTGTTTTTTTTTAAAAAAAAGGTTCTAGGAAGAACGATCATATGAATCCATGTATTAAATGTTTAATGTGAAAAAAATTAATATACATTTTTTCCCCATAGATCAACACAGGGAAAATGAAACTTGATCCTACATTTCCGAACACAGAAACTGCAGGTATAATAGTTGCCTGTTTATATAACTAATTTTATTACAAAATTACAATTGTGATATAGGACAAATCCTACATAATATTGTGATATAGGACAAATCCTACATAATTCACATAACTTTTGTTCCATTATCTTGTACTAAATGAATTTATATGGTCCCTAATACTAGATATAGAAGCTATATGAAGAAACAAAATAAGATGCCAGTTTCAGTTACGATGAGCACTTTTAATCTCTGCCACTATTGTACTTACATCTGGGGCTGAAGTTATGGGAGTCCATAAAGGTGACTGAGAGAGGATCCTCTGCATGAAGGGTGCTCTGATCAGCATAACTCCTATCCATTGCATTCACCATATGGGTCATTTCTTGCCTAGTGTTTCCCATTGCGTCTTTGCGTTTCTTAGCAAGTTTGCTGCCCAGCCAAAAACCAAAAGAAAAAAAGGAAACAATGAAAGTCATCATAATTTTACTATCTAGTGAGCAATAAACTGTAATAGTAGCTAAGTGATAGAAAGCAAATAAGGTTGCAATCTTATATATATTTAGACAGAAAGAAGTCCTAAAGGTCCCAGCATGCCCCAACCAGCATGGCTGACTGGGGAACATTGGGAGTTGTAGGACTTACAGAGGTAAGATTTGCAACTCTGGGTGCTTTTCCAGCTTAAGGGTGCAATCCTATGCATGTTAAGACAGGAAAACGTCCCATGACTCCCAGCATTCTCCAGCCAGCATGGGAGTTATATGATCCCCCCCCCATCTAAACATGCATAGGATTGCACCCTAAGAAACCTACAGCTTGATCCTAACCATATATACTCAGAGGTAATTTGAAAGAATTCCAAAGTCACTTTCAAGTAGGCAGGTTTAGGATTTCAGCTTTAGTTTTGCAAGTTGCCTTTCAGATAGTTCAAGAACAGTGAAATAATTCTAACTACTATGCTTATGGGACAGCTGCCAGTACTGAAGCTACTCTCAGCTGTTTCTAGCACAAGCATAAGTTTATACCCCGTATATACTCAAGTACAGGTTAACCCTAATTTAAGTCGTGGCCCCTAATTTCACCCCCCAAAACTGGGAAAACTTATTGCCCCCCAGTATAAGTCTAGGGTGGGAAATGGGCACCCCCCTCCACCCCCAGGACCCCTGCCGCCACCCCCAGACACCCCCACGCCACGCTGTTCCTCTCCGCTCGCTCTTTAAAATTATTTTCCTCCCCCCCCATACCTTTGTCAGCGGCGGCTAGGCAGGGAAGCGGCACAGCAGCGCGAGGCACCCGTAGAGCGAGTGGCTGGGCTGCGTCTCCCTGGCAGGGAGACATGTGGAGCCACTCCGCTATTCCTCCGCTCGCTCTTTAACATTATTTTCCTCCCCCCCCCATACCTTTGTCAGCGGCGGCTCGCTCTGCTGGCGCCTTGCGCGCTGCCATGCCAGCTCCTAGGAAGTGATGCCCGTCGCGGCCCAGAAGCGACGAGGGCGGCGCCAGCAGCGCCGCGAGCCTCCGCTTACAAACAGAAAGGTAGGGGAATGGCGGAGCAGCTCCACGTGGGTTCATGGCCATGCCGGCTCCCGGGAACGAAGCAGCACGGCAGCGCGCGAGGTGCCAGCAGAGCGAGCGGCTGCTGGTAAAGGTATGGGGGGGGAGGAAAATAATTTTAAAAGGCGAGCGGAGAGGAACAGTGGAGTGGCTCCACATGTCTCCCTGCCAGGGAGACGCAGCCCAGCCACTCGCTCTACGGGCGCCTCGCGCTGCTGTGCCGCTTCCTTGCCTAGGAGCCGGCATGGCAGCGCGCAAGGTGCCAGCAGAGCGAGCCGCCGCTGACAAAGGTATGGGGGGGGGAGGAAAATAATTTTAAAGAGCGAGCGGAGAGGAACAGCGTGGCGTGGGGGTGTCTGGGGATGGCGGCAGGGGTCCTGGGGGTGGAGGGGGGTGCCTGGCGGTGCCTGGCGGTGGCAGCGGGGGTCCTGGGGGAGCGCTGACCCACTTATAAGTCGAGGGGGGCATTTTTCAGCACAAAAAATGTGCTGAAAAACTAGACTTGTATTTGAGTATATACGGTACATTTCAGTTATTCAAAGTTGTATTTCTGCCATTATTTTTATTTCCCGTTACAAGATCATATTTATTCTGTAGAAATGTTTTCATTTATAAATTCATAGACTTTTCTCCCTGTAATAGTTTTCCTGCACAATTACACCAATATACACAAAATAGAAACAAAACTACATTTTAACTAAACGTTATGATTATATCTTCTATACCAAGTTAAATCTACATTTTGAGAATTCATTTCCCGATTCTAACATCTTTCCCACTATCATTTTACCACTTAGATTGCCTAAAGTATGCAAACAGCAGTAACAAAAGGAATACAGTTCTGTGCGTACTGAGGTTGCTTTCATAGATCATCCTTCAGTTTTCCTGAAGCATGATGAATGGTAGATATTTCTACTTCTGTGCTCATACTACCTTTTTATGGACAGAATTCTGTGCTGGGAATCTGAGAATCTCACAGGGTCTGCACTAGCATACAAGGGAATTCATAGGAGCATAGGAAGCTGTCTTATGCTGACTCAGACCATTGGTCCTTCTAGCCCAGTATTGCCGAGACTGACTGGCAGCAGCTCTCCAGGGTTTCAAGGAGGATTCTTTCCTAGCCCTGCCTGGAGATGCTGGGGATTGAACCTGGGGCCTCTTGCATGCAAAGCATGTGCTCTACCAATGAACTATGGCCTCTCCCAGATGGGACGGGAGCCAGCCCTTCCCACGTGACTAGTATCCCTCCCATTAGTGCACACCTGTCAGCATGTACTGCCATGTGCAGGAGAAGAGGTTTGACTGTGCCATTAAGCTGCAAGCAACTGCTTTAGATTCTTCTTTCTTTTTGTAGCCAAACATTTATAAGGCACATTGGTGGTATTTCACATATAAGAAAACAATACAGAATACCATGTGTGTTAATTAAGCACAGAGAACCACTCAAATTGCAGTGAAAGGCAAAGTTCACAGTAATATCTCATTGCTACTGCTGCTTTCAGTCCTAATGTCTATTTCCAACTTAACAAATACAAATAAGTTGCCTTAATGATAATAAAACAACACATACTGTGTATTAATAGGTTTGCATACTGTATATTATGTGTGCATGAAACATACATTTAAATGTTCCTAAGAGCAGCTACAGTTGTAATTTAAATGAAAACCACTCAAAGTAGTCTTTCTGGAACATTCATAGATAAGTAACAGACACTTAGAATAAAAAAGTAACCAAAAGTATGGCCAAAAAAAGGTACATACATGTTCACTTCATAAATGTTCTAAGACATCTACATTATCCTGTTATAACTTTTCAGAGCTTAATAAAAAGGAATGGAGTTGAGAACTGTTCTGCCTTGAAGCCTGAACAGTTTAAGGGATGTGCAGACTCAGTGGAGAAGCAACATGATATTGGACCATTCAGATCGTAGGATTTGGCGCTGATAAGACCTGCCCAAATTGAATACTGTAGCCCTCATGTGTGTGGTTAGACAAACCATGTGTATGGTCACACAAACCACACTAGAGTCGTTTAGAAATGCTAGGGCATTTCTTTTAACAATCAGCTGGAAGCAGAAACCAAAAAAGAAACAGAGGCTCCACACAAGCATTTAATATAGCATAGTGTTACCCAGCAATGCCCTTCCCCATGGCCAAGATACTTCTAGAATGTCTACTCACAAGTAAGTTATCTTCAGCACAGGTCCTTTCTAATGTTAATTGAAAACTTCCTGTTTGCAGATTCTGCCTGTTTTATTGCTTTCCTGCTCAGTGTGGTTGGGGTATTAGTGACAAATTGCCCCTTAATTAGTCAGATTTGTTTTCCAGGGGAAGACGGGAATGTTACACTATTGGTTTCTTTAGCAAAATAGAGCATTTTACTATAATGGAAAGAAAAGAGGAAGAAAAATTAATGGAAAGAAACCAGTATTTAATACACCCCCATAAAAAGGGGAACAAACCCAAGTAAGGGACAAATTAATAAGTAAGCTGTACTGAGCAGGAAAGCAATAAAACAGGTGAAATCTGCAAATAGGAAGCTTTCAATTTAAAGGAACAGCTATCCAGAAAAGCCTCAATGGCATCTTGCCTGTCCACACTGGTAGGATGGTGCTGTAATTAAGCTTTTATGCAAAAAATATCATCACAAATCAGGTCTGAAGAAACAGAATGACAACAGAGAAAACACTGGAATGCAGTGATTTCACAATTCCCCCTAAAAAGCGAATAAACAAAAAAATGGCAATTCCAGATTAAACAGCCAGAGTGACTAGGCTTGAGTGGAAATGTCTGCCCCCAATTTGCCACCCCATTTGTGGGTGACAAACTGGCTGGTCATTCTGGTGCCACCCTACCCCAAATTGTTCCAGGGAAGGGGATTAACCATGGCGGCAGCAGGGGTGTGTGTCCTTTCTTTCTCCCTCCTTCCCCTCCCCAACAGGTTAAGAACCCACAGCTCAGCCAGTGTCTTTGGCAGTGCATCAGCAGGAGCAGGCTTCCGGACACTACCACCCTTCTTTCCCAGCATGCTTCTGCCCATGTGTCGTTCCCAAGGGCACACTAGGAAAGTAGCCCTGCTCTTGCCCACTCACCACCAAAGACTTTAGCAGAGCTGGTGGCTTTTAAGAGAAGGGGAGGGGGGCATACCTGCTATGGTCAACCCTCACCTTGCCACCCTCGGAACAGTGTGAAGCAATTCACAATGCCCACCCCATGTTTCTTTAGCCCATGTTGGGGTACACCTTCCCCAAAATTGGGTGAAGACTGAAATGGTGTGATAGTAACCCAGCCCTAATCTAGAAACAACCCTTTTAAGAGAATGGGGTGGAAACAACCTAACTATGATAAGCCTATACGTTAGGTTGCATATCCTTGCAAAACTGGAAAAGTAGTGTCAAGAGAAGGCACGTATTGTAGGAAATGGGGCTGAAAAAAGCATTTTGCTACTTGCTGGTAACAGGGAGCTTTGGAGTCTGCATGCAGGAATTCAGGGAGTTTGGGGACAATCTCCCATCCCATTCTTTTACTGATTGTAGTGAGGAAAACTAAGTTTTTGCCATAGGGGCAAAACTTTTGATCACCTGAAGAACTGATCTGTTTGAAAACTGGTATAGAGGTGCACTCATGAGAATTCCATGTAATGTGTCTGGCAGTTTTTGGAGAATTGTTTTGGAAGTCTAAACAGGATTACTTAGCTGATATATACCGAATATGAAGTAGAAAAACTAGTGCGGAAATACTGCCCACACATATAACAGACATTCTCAGCCTGACCATTCCTCCCCCTAGATAGTAGATATTCTCGCTTCACTTTCTGAGAGATCTTGAAAGAGTAGTGTTTTGTTTTGTTTTTGGCTGTACTTTCCAATGTCTTATAGACATCATTGGTAAAAAATAACTAGGTTATGTGGAAAATAATGTGGTGGTACTTTTTGCTGTAAAATAATTGAACCCTAACTGGATGTAGACCTGACCTTTGCCTAGCTGGGAAACTACTCTGAGCCTTCTGAAGGAATAGTTGGATGAGAATATCAACCTAAGCAATAAATAAATATTGTTTAAAAAACAGTACAAGTTGAAAGCAGCTGTGGGACAACTAAACATGGAGCTGGGTCCTGGGATTACCTGCAAATTTTGTGAACAAGATGGCTGCTCTCCCAGCCTGCACTGTCTGGGTGGGGGTGAGTTTTTCCCACCCCCATACCAGAAGAAAGTTGGAGGGATTTGTCCTTCAGTGTGGACTGTGGTGCCAGCTAGACAAATTGGCTAGGGAGGCAAGACTGCCTTTAAAGATTGGCACCTTCTCTGTCCAATGATGTTGTAACTTGTTCTTAACGGAATTGCAACAAGGCCTGCACAACTTTCTAGTTTGTGTGTGGGGTGAGGGGTGCTGAGTGTGAGTTAGTCCCCTCTTGTGGAAGGTTCAGTGCAGGTTTGGAGGGAAATTAAGTGCAGGCTACACTAGTGAGAATCCAGAGGCATCTTAATGTTGAAAGGTTGCTGGCCAAACCACCTCTCACTGCTGTTCGGCTCTAGGGGATTTGGCAAGGGAACCAACCCCAGCCTATGGCAGTTTCTCTTCCCAATGCAAGGCTGTTCAGCAGAGTGGAGGAAGCTATCAGGTGGGTCCTTGACACACCATTTCAGGCAGCAGTGGGTAAATAGTGATCCTCCAGATGTTTTGGCCCACAAATCCCTGCACCCCTAGCCAGAATACTCAATGGTGAGGGATCATGGCAGCTGTAGGCCAAAACATCTGGAGGGCCACAAGTTGCCCACCATGGGTTTTGCTAGGGTTGTTTAACCCTCAAATAACCCCTGCTGGATGGGTTCACATGACACGACAAGCCACAACAACCCCTGACCCGGGGCTTGCATAGTCATAATGGTGGACAGCATGCACTGCAGCACACTAAGAGTTAATTAACCCACGGTGGGCTGTCATATCACCTGAACCAGGTCACTATCAGGGTAGGGTCAAGGATAGTAAAAAATGAAATGCTCATTGCACATGCTGTATATAAATAAAGTTCTGGTCTATTGTTATATCCAGTTACTGCCTCATGTCTTCATTCCAGGGTTTGAAGGAAAATCATAACATATGGTGGTAGAGGTGTTGCTCCAGATATTTGTGTACCAACTGCCTACATGTACCCATCATTTTGTTAAGTGTTTACAGCACACGTGGCATAAAATAAGTTCTGTGATGATGGTGCCCTATGCACACGTGCATGCTGTACACACACCCAGGTCCTCAATGAACCACTATTCATACAGTTCTCAACATATGCTCTGAGGCACTTTCCCCTAAAAATTACTGCTGACCATATTTAGGGTTGTAGCTCTCAGGGACTTTTACATGTGAAAAATGGGAATGGCAAGAATTAAAAATACAGGAGGTTTATTGCTGCTCTTTAATCCTGTCATACTGTTCAAGGCACTTATTCTGAGGGTTCTCCCCAATACACTAAAGCTCTTATTGAGACTCCTTTCAGTCTAAATGCCACCTCCAGAAAGAAAGGAAAGGAAAAATAACCAGTCCCATCTCTTCATTTCACTAAACCCTCTTTTGAAGCACCACTTTTATAATACTTCATAAAAATCCTCTAAGATTTTAAGAAGAGTTCTGAGATTCAGCTAGAGTAAAGATTGCAACTCTGCTTCTGGTTAAGACAAGCTAAAAAAGTCAACAGTACTTAAAATCTTACAAGGCGCAAAGTACCAAACTATGAAAAAGTTAATTTCCTTGAAAGGGTCAAATTGCTGTGATCTATAAATGTCTTTGAGGACATTTTAGGGTACTTCCACAATTTGCTCCAATAAGTGATGACAGCCAGCAAACAGGTACTTCTTATTGCAGGGGATTAAAACTACTCTCACTGCTTTTATGCAACACTAACTCTTTCTCCTGTGCCAATCCTGCAATTCTGTCTGGACTAGCTGAATTGGGATCAAACCCGACTGTGTGATTTGAGGGTGACTGTGCTCTGATCCAAAATACATTTGTTTGAATATACATTTGTTTGAAATCCTTATAAATTATCAACCAGCAGTTCTTTGTAGCTTTGGTACTCCAGCTCAACACATGCAATCTGTTGCTGAGGAATGCGAAGCTATTTGTATCAGAGGCTGACAAGTCATCATTATCTATCACAGCATTCACCTGCATAAGGCTATGCAGCTGGCTATTTCAGTAAGAGCTTAGGTGAGAGGAAAGAGATATCCTACCAATTTCTGAAAATTGCATAGCCTAATTACTTCTGGCTGCACTAACTGTTATTTAGCAAGGGAATTGCAATTCATCATAATAAACTAAAGGATGCCCGAGTCAGTCTATAACATTTTAGTTCACTTTTGTTTCAAATTAATAAGAAAATCTCTCTATGTAGCAAATCCTTACTGATTCATGTGCTGAAGGGAATCTCAATTCAGTGCAGGCCCATGCATGTATTGCATGCATGCAATACATGCATGTTTGTTTTGAATGGCTGTGTTTACATGTCACAATAAACTAGAATTCTTGTGCACACTGCCTGATCGCTCCCTGCTGGAGTGGCTAAACAAACCTCGGACCTTCCGTCCATGGTTTCTTTATCATGACATCAGAACCAGGAACTCTGTCTTGTCTCTCCCCAGACAAGTTAGAGTCATAAGCCAAGAACAAACCAGTGGGATCAAATCTAGCAGCATGCACGAGCATGCTGGTTCGTTCACAATAATTATTTTTGTGATGTGCAGATGCAACCATTGTGTAGCTTAATTCTGCCTACACCAGACTACTTCAAATTTTTCCTATGCTAGGCATCTTCAAAATATTCTATTGTTACTGTTTTATGTATCCCAGAGAGAGGTCAGGAACTAAACACTTCAAAGAAAGTTTAACATCCCAACTTCAGATGAAGTACCACTTTTTAAAAAGTGGTAGATCACACAGTGATTATTCCACAGTGAGGAGAGCAGGGCAGGAGTGGGGAGAAAGAGCCCATGAGCCAGCTTCCATTTTCCCAAGGACAATTAGGTGGTTGTGGTGGATGGCAGGGGAAAATGCATAAAAACCATAGATGGCCCATGTCTTTTTGCCACTTGAGGAGAGAAGACCAGCTGCCACTGGCTGAGGAGCCCGGGTAATTAAAGTTTACTTCCTGTGGGGCCCCTGCCAATAGAAATGATAGATGCACCTAATCAGAGAAGAGGTAGATGGGGTCTTCAGAGAACAGAGAGAATTGTTCCTTGCACCTTTCCTGGATGGTGGGAGCTGCGAAAAAAGGTGTAGATGACCTCTACATTTGCCATCTGAAGTGGGAGGGCTTCACACTGCTCCAAAGCAGGGCTGGCTGGTTCCCTACTTAATAAAAGAGACTACTTACCACATTAAACCTCCTTAGAATGGAGACCAAGCTTAAATTTAGAATAAAAATTAAAATTTGGTGATATCAAAAGAAATGAAAAAAAATCTACATTCAATTAGAATACAATATCCCTTTAAAAATAAAAGCAACCCCCACAAAAGATGTTTACCTCCTAAAAACAAAATCTAAATTTTATGGAATTTTAAAAGAAAAATATTAATATTTTTTCACCCCATTATTATGATATTATTCTTATTGTTTGTGAAAAGGGATACTGCATCTGCAAAACATGTAAATAAGTAAGTCACCCATTTCTACTTACAGGTAGTAGGAGTAAGAATAGTAGCTCCTCCTGGCAAGCAAATCACAGACAGTGGAAAAAGAGAAGCAATGGTGAATGAAAAGCGTGACACTGTCACATTCAATAAAGCAGAGAAATGTGCGTTAAAAAAATTAAAAATTCATGTTTTCTTTGTTAGCATTACAAACTTGCTCATGCACTGATTAGCCTTACAGTGCCATGCAATTAAAAAAATACGTTAGCATATAAAAATAATTTCAATATTAGAAAGAGATCACTAGAGAAAAATTACATGCTGACACTTCATTTATTGCGAAAAAAATTGGAAATTAAATGGGTTATGTATTTTCAACATGCAGTTCAGGATAAATGTGATGACTGATAACTATTGGAATGTCATGACATACAGAACAGCTGTGTACAGGTCTTGTGCTCTCAATCTTTCTCATCTTTTAACTTACAGTTACAAACTCAAAATCTTGTAGTGGCAGAGCTGGGTCATCAACAACTAAGATGGCTACTTGCAAGTATACAGGTGTAAGCATTTTTAGCAACATCCTGTATTGATAATGTGCTCTGCTCTGTCCTCTCTACAGCAGATGTGTGTATATATTAAGCCTATATACACCCACACAGCTAGTTTTTTTTTAAATCTTAAAACTGGAAATGCTAATATATGCATGCTTAGCTTGAAAAAAAAGGAAAGTAAACCAATGGAAGGAAATGATGTACACTTGGAAATATTTCAACAATGGTTAAAAAACAAAAACCAGTATTTGCTATTCAAGAGATGCAGTATCCCTTTTCTTATGTAGTTCGATTGCTATATAAAACTCTATAATAGCTAATAGAGTTTCATCCATTTTAATTTCAAATCAGTTTGTACAAAATGATCAGGCAAAGCATAAGACACCTCTGATTTGTGAGATCATACAAAACTGCTTACCACTCAAGATTTTTTCCCCAATAAATCAAATTTGGAAATCTGTGTTAATGTATAAGAGCAACCCATGTGAAAATAGCAAACATTTTTCTGATCTTCCTAAAAATATTATAAAGTTCAAGTATCAAAAGGGATACCACATGATGGAAGCACTAATATGTATGTACAAAATGATCGTCAATTGTCATTTAGAGCACCTAGTAGCATACTAAGCGCTTAAGATTAAAACTGGGGGGGGGGAGTTTTCAATTTAACTCCGTTGTGTTTTCATGCTGAGGTGTTTACAAGAAAAGAATTCCTTCATTTAGTAAAATAGAAGGTGTGTTTCCCTAATTCACAGGAGGATTAATTAATTAATTAAAAACTCCTGACCCCATTTAAGGTGAAGGACCTGGGTAGATGTCACTTTTGTCCCACTTAATCAATGGGAATGAGGATAATTTCACATGACCGTTTTGAAGTGGGAACTGATGTGCTGAGACTACCACAATGTGAGAAAGTTTATGTATGTCTCTATGTGTGTTATAGGTAATTCAAATGGACTGATTCAATATTGCAGCTTATGCTATCCTAGAAAAGCTTACAAATCTTGACTGAATAAAGGCACGATTGCTCACAAATGGTAATAGCTCACAATGGTAATAGTACTTTGTGGTAAGCTGTTTGTGAGATAGACTCCCCACATGATGCAAAGGATGCTTTCTTTCTAGCACTTGAATATGTCAGGGCCAAAACGAACATTACTTCTTTTTTTCTCCCTCTTCCCCTAGGTACAGGGCCCCTGATCTAGAACCTAGTGTGGGACTTTAACCAAGTCCCCCCTCACCCCCTGTTATGGTCCAATCGGGGGGGGGGGGGCATACCTGCAATTTCTATCACAAAATAGTGATCCATGTAAAGTGATGTCTTTTTTGGCCCTCAGACTCTGGTCTTGAAGTGTGCTTGAAGGAGATATGTTATAATCACCACATGGCGGCAGCCTGGCTTTGCCTGTTGAGAGTTCTGCAGACTCCCCTGCTGAACTCCTCTCCACTTGTTTATCTCCACTTATCTGTCTCCACTGCAGGCTCATTTCCCCCAGGAGTTGGGAAGCGGGGAGGATTAGGGGCAAATATCTACTGAAGAAAGTGATATGCTAGGGGTGGGCAACACACAGTCCATGGGCCACATGTGGCCTCTGCCATCACCAGGTATGACCCCACCCCAACCCTAAAATGGGAGGAGGGAAGAAAAAAAGTGGCCATTTACTGCAGAAATTTGGCAGCAAACCGCTATGGAGGCTTACTAAGAACAAATTTAGCTTGTTTTTAATACAGTAATACCTTGGATTGCAAGTAACTTGGTTTGAGAGCATTTTGCAAGACAAGCAAATTTTTAAATATTTATTTAATTTTTTTTGACTTGATATACAAGCGACATCTTGCAATATAAGTACTGTAGTACGGCTTAAATTAAAAATCTCTGTACAAATTTTTTGGGGGCGATTTCGTTTTGATATAAGAGTGTTTTGGATTACAAGCACGTTTCCAGAATGAATTATGCTCTCAATCCAAGGCATGACTGTATTGTATATATACTCAGAATCAGGGGCCAGCCAATGATTCCTCCTTTACTGTCAGCTTGACTATGATCTCCTCCCTTCTGCATGTTGGTGGGGGAGTTCTCAAGGCAGAGTCAGGGAGCTTTCACATGGTAAGCATAACTTAGAGCCTGGCTTGAAGATGTGTTAGACCATTTTAATGTACAGTATTAAAGATGTGAATCTCTTTTCAATCAGCTTTAATATATTTCAACATATTTGTGCATTAGGCTCTTAAGAATGTGTTGTATTAGAAAATATCTTCAGTGACTTTTGTTCAAAGGTTCATGTATAAAATTGCCCACTTTTGTGGGGTGGGGTGGGGGGAAAGCAAGAAAGAGAATGAATGACTTTTGTATTAGAATAAACATCCGATTAAGTTAAGCATCATGAAAAATGCCCATAGCAGTGCAACATGTTATGCATTTGCAGCGGTATTACCAGGTATCACTTATGTCATCAAGTTGTTTCATGTTTGGGTGTTAAATAAAAAGGCTTCATGTTGATATTGCTAATTTATCAACAAATGACAGAGCCATTCTTAAAAAAACCCTATAGAAGAAAGACGTGAATTCAATACCAGATAAATCCGAATTCACTTCAGAAAACCCACAGGTCAGGATTTACATGGAGCTCTCTCCCCAAGAATCTGGGGACAATTCAAGGAAAGCACGGGAGCTGGCCAGTTAGTTTAGTGTACAGGGTGTTTTTATATCCATTACCTTTTAATCTAAACTAATAGTGTCCATCAGAAAGTTTCTATAAACAATATGCAAGGCTCAGTCTTGTAAAAGTTCACACACTACAGGATCACCCAACTTGTTCATGGAGTGGTAAATTAGGCAAGGTGGCAAACAGTTATGAAAATGCCATGCAAATTAGGTTAAACATGAGATGCTGATGAACCAGAGCATGTGGTGACACGGCACCTTTGATAGTGTTTGTCTCCTACAATAGTTATCCCTCATATATGAAAAAATATATATTTGAGGACCTCCCCTGCAACCATGAGATAAGAAATTACTATTATTTCTTTATTTAAAAATGATTTTTAGGCCACCTTTAAAGGTAGAACTCCCTCAAGGCGGTGACAAACTGCTGACAAACTCTATATTTTCAACAAGTGAAAATTTGAAGTTTCCTCCCAACTGGAAGTCACAACAAAAGAATTTAAATGGACAGCTGCTGAAATTCACCAGAATTTAGCCACCCTGCAGGGCAGGGCTGTTCCCTAGTGTTCAGTCTCTTAGCCCAGCCCATGGATCTAGCTCAAAGGAAGTTCTCATGTTTGGGTACCAAAGAGTCCCTGAGCCAGGCTTGGAGAAGCTTCTAGACCAGGCCATTCCAAAGGAAAGCTCTGAACCTGCCTCCTTTGGTATATCCTGTGCAATCCCATCATATGTGATAGCAAGTGAACCCAGACATTTAGGCCTATTTTTGAAATGATAAGTTCTGCAGTCAATATCCAGTACTGCACCCATGCTAGCAGTTCCCAAAGCAATAGAAAACTAGCATAAATGCTTGTTTCCGGAAAGGGGGGGGGGTTCAGTGGAGCTAGAAGGGAACTCTGCAGACCTGTCCTTTTCTAGAAATGAGGTAGTTTATGCTAGCTTCCAGGGTTCCTTTAGGAAGTGCTAGTTCCTGTTATGCTCGTGATGAGCGCAACAAAGCCAAGTGGAGGTGCAGCTGCAATATTAGATACTGCCTCATAAGTTAACTTTGTTTAATGAAACCTTAAGATTTTTGAGGATTTTAACAAAAGCCTGAGGGTCACTTAAATATATGTAATACTGGGTCCAAATGCCCAATATTTTGCCCTCCCCTGGTGTAAAGCATATGTTAGATAAATAACCATTCCCTCAGTGTATCCAAAGTAGCAGGAAGGGCAATGTGAAGTTGCAGCAATTACTGTGAATGTAGGAACAGCCTATCATATAGCTATAGCCAAATTAGTATTCATACAAAGGGTAATATGAGACCCGGCCCTAATAATACGTAAATCAATAGATTAGTGTAAAATCTATGGGGGGAACTCTATGCTAAATTATATTCCATATGCTAAATTATATATTCATTTCCCATTGAAGTATCCTTGCAAGCTAATAATCAATTATATTTAGTTAAAGCAGAGATTCCAGCTAAAAAGCGGTCTATTGATTTGCATGAATACGTACTATAGTTGGACTCCTTGTCATTTTAATATGAATTGGCCTATAATATGTATGTTTATTCTCAAGCACAGAGGTACACAACAGGAAAAAAAAAGAGTGAAAGCACTGTTGGGAAAATCACATATGTATCTAACTAACACAGAACACTGTAAGCATACCTAAGGTTTCTAATGCAGACGTTTCTTCTCCATGTTATATATCTCCAGGGGGTAATTGTAAAAAGGCAATAAATTTTTAAAAAATCTATTGGAAACCATTCAGACACAGATATGACTTTCAGGCACAATGGTAATGTTTTTTCTACTTGGTAAAAATGAATAGAAAAATCATTTCATTTTAACATAAAACAGAGATACAAATATATCCTTGTGTTTATCCTTTCCTTGCCTAGAAATTTTTTTTTAAAAAACCCTGCAATGCATCTCTGAAGAAAAATGTCCACAGCTCAATGGTAGACCAGATGCTTTGCATGCATAAGGTCCAAGATTCAACTTCTGGCATCTCCAGTTAAAGGATTACAAGTATCAGGCAATGGGAAACCTTTGCATGAGGTCTTGGGCAGCTGCTGTCTGTCAGAGTAGACAATACTGGGCTAGATGGACCAATGAACAGACTCGATACAAGCAGCTCCATATTTTCAAACTGTCTTATTCTAAAGCAGTCAAGTTTGTGCATCCAGAAGGGATTGAGGGGGAAAGGGGGGAAATGCAGGGAAAGAGGGATTTGATAGCTTTTTATTAGTTGCTTGACTCTTAACCATTTACAGATGTTGATTATGAACATTTATGCCAGATGAACAGTTAATGAAATTTACAAGTTAAATGTTATCCTTTAAAAAACAACAACAACAACAACAACAACACTTAAGCAGTTCACTCTGAGCATTTAAAAGTATTATTTTTTCCTAAGGTACTTATTATTCCAGAAGATGGCGCTATTGATTTTTGTCATGCCTTCGGAAATTACTAAGAAAACTAAAAGATTTTTGTTCCGATATCAGTTAATACATTTTAAGGTTTGCATACTTATAACCCAAAAGAAAATTTATGTTGATGTAATGTGATTTTAACTATTTTAAAATATTTCTAATATTTTTCAAAGATGCAAATGAAGGTAATATAATCCATTAAAATATTTCCCAAGACAAGTTGACTAGACATTCTATAGCTAAAGTAGACTCGATAGGGCTAAAGCAAGATTGGCTTAATCCATACAAAGTTGAAGGGACGGATTGTAAATATGGAAGTATTATTTCAATTATATCAATGTATTTTACATGCCATTGCCTGTGTACTTTTCACAGCCTTATACTTAAAAGTGTTTGAATTTACAGTAGGATATTGGCTCCCCACTCCACAATATGCCTTAATTTCAGAATAAAAATGTTCTCCCTGATAAACATTTTGCTGAAATGACCTGTGAAATAATTTCTTTTAGATTACTTGACAGCACTGAATGAATAGAAAATGGTAAATCTACAATACCTACCTTTTTTTGACAATTAATATGACAAGTAGTAGGAGGAGAATGAAAACTAAAATTCCAGCACTTATTCCTGCTATTTTCACAACGCGATCTGTCTGCTTGGCTGGGTCGGGAATTACCTCAGGTTCTTCTGTTGCTGCTGCTAAGAGAAATAGAAATAAAAGTTATTTGAATTGTTCTGATCTGAGAATATAATCGCCCCAATCCCAAGGAGTGCATGCTTTTGGAAGAGGCCTCTGTGCTCAGTCCCAGCTGCTGGATTGGGAAGGAGAACCATGTGTGAAGGACCTGGCTGTGCACACAGTTCCCCAATCCAGATGGAGGATATGAATGTGTAGACCTGCTTCCATCTGTAGGTATTGCCCCTAAAATGGACAGGGCTACATAAGCCCAAGCAAATAACAGCATGGTGCTATTTTTGGAGGTGAAAAACAGCACAATCCTACACATGTTTATTCAGAGGTAAGTCCCACTTGAATTCAATGAAACTTATTCCTGGGTGTGTTCAGGATTACCGTCTAAGACCATGTATTTATTTTATGTACAGTCATGTGAAAAAGAAAGTACACCTTTCTCGAGTTCCATGGTTCCACGTATCAGGACAGAAGAAAAATCATTGCGCCCGTAGCAGGTCTCAAAATTAGGTAAAGAAAACCTCAGATGAACAACAACACATGACAGAGTACACCGTGGCATTATTTATTGTACAGAAATACAGCCAAGATGGAGAAGCCATGTGGGAAAAATGAAGTACACCTTATGATTCAATAGCTGGTAGGACCACCTTTAGCAGCAATAACTTGAAGTAATCGTTTTCGGTATGACGTGATCAGTCTCTCACATCGTTGTGGAGGAATTTTGGCCCACTCTTCTTTACAACATTGTTTCAGTTCATTGCGGTTTGTGGGCATTTGTTTATGCACAGCTCTCTCAAGGTCCCGCCACAGCATTTCAATCGGGTTGAGGTCTGGACTTTGACTGGGCCATTGCAGCACCTTGATTCTGTTCTTCGTCAGCCGTGTAGATTTGCTGGTGTGCTTGGGATCATTGTCCTGTTGCATGACCCAATTTCGGCCAAGTTTTAGCTGCCAGACAGATGGCCTCACATTCGACTCTAGAATACCTTGGTATACAGAGGAGGTCATGGTCGACTCAATGACTGCAAGGTGCCCAGGTCTTCTGGCTGCAAAACAAGCCGAAATCACCCCTGCACCACTGTGCTTGACAGTTGGTCAGAGATGTTTGTGCTGATATGCTGTGTTTGGTTTTCGCCAAACGTGGCGCTGTGCATTATGGCCAAACAGCTCCACTTTGGTCTCATCTGTCCAAAGGACATTGTTCCAGAAGGCTTGTGATTTGTTAAGATGTAACTTTGCAAACCCAAGTTGTGCTGCCATGTTCTTTTTAGAGAGAAGAGGCTGTGGCGGAGTGGCAGGCAGAAGCCCAGGGAGGGGCCAACCTGAACATTGCAGAGGCTCTGATTGGTTGAAGCAGAGAGCATAGAACCCCAGGGAGTTGGCAGTTAAGGGGAGTCGGTTGTCAGTTGGGGAGAGAGTGGGTTGGAGTGAGAGAGGGAGTGGGAGGTTAATAGAGTAGGTAGGGAAAGGTGGTACTGAAGAGAAGAGTTCAGACAGGAAATCTAGTACTAAGTTGTGAGAAAGCAAACGTGAAGGTGTTAGTAGAGAACAGTTCGCAGGAGTTTCCGCTTAGGGAGTGAAGGACCTTCTGTCTGAGGAAGAAGGTGAAGCTCTGGACTAGTGTGAGGGACAGTTAAGTTCCCTGGTCTGATACTGTAACTTCAAGTAACCAAGCCAAGTTGATACAAAGAGCACTGTATAACATCTGCCTGCCTTTAACCTGAATCTAAGCAAAGAACAAGTTTGAATTAACTGTTGAAAATCCAAGTTATCTGTGCCTGAGTTGAATATCAGTTTAGAGACGTTGTTAGAACAATAAATCAATCTTTTTATTCAAAGTTCTAAGTGTCCAGAGTCTGACTGGTGGGCAGGAAAGTAAGAAGGGAATTAACAGAGGGGCACCCTACTTCAAGTAATCAAATAAAACAAACTGCTCTTAATAAAGACAAACAAACGTGGGTGAACAGCTACATATAAGCTCTAAGACGTATAATCGGCTAACACAGTTTAAGAAGTCAGCTTCAAATCTGAAGTGACCAGTACAAGGTGGCACTTGGTGAAAGCGAAGTACACATTGAGGGTGTGAGGTTTGGAGGAGGGGTCCCGTCCGCTACAGAGGCTTTCTCCTGGCAACCCTTCCATACAAACTATACTTGTTCAGTCTTTTTCTAATTGTACTGTCATGAACTTTAACGTTGTACCTGCTGACTGCAGCCTGTAGCACCTGAGATGTAACACTTGGATGTTTTGCAATGTCTCTGAGCATTGCACGGTCTGCCCTTGGGGTGAATTTGCTGGGATGTCCACTCCTGGGAAGATTGGCAACTGTCTTGAATGTAACTGTCTTGAATGTTTTCCACTTGTGAATAATCTTCCTCACTGTAGAATGATGGACTTTAAATTGTTTGGAAATGGCCTTATAACCCTTCCTGGATTGATGGGCAGTAACAATTGCCTCCCTAAGATAATTGCTGAGGTCTTCTCTCCTTGGCACTGTGGTAACACACACCTGACTGCTGGAGACCAGCAAACTCCTGACACTTCAGCTTTTATAGAGGTGGTCACACTTGCTGATGATCAATTCATCAAGGCATTTGCTTAGCAGCACCTGGCTGCTCCTTAGCCTCTTCATACCTATGACAGCAGTAAGGGTGTACTTAAGTTTTTCCCACATGGCTTCTCCATCTTGGCTGTATTTCTGTATAATAAATAATGCCACGGTGTACTCTGTCATGTGTTGTTCATCTGAGGTTTTCTTTACCTAATTTTGAGACCTGCTACGGGCCCGATGATTTTTCTTCTGTTCTGATACGTGGAATCATGGAACTCGAGAAGGGTGTACTTTCTTTTTGACATGACTGTATATCTCACCTTTTACCAGTACACATATGAACATGCGCTTGATGCAGTGAAGTGATCTTTTCATCCTTACACAGTCAAGTGAGATGCTAACAAAGCTGTGATATATGAATCAGTTGACCGTATAATCTGATGTTTGTTAAAAGGTCTATTAAATTTGAATTTCTTTACAGCCATTATATACACATATACTGAAATACTAAAAATAAAAAATTAACAAGTTCAATAAGTTAAATCCTCATTAATTACTTAGTCACATTACATTATTTATTTTGCTTTAGCCATAATTTACAATCTCCTAATTATTTTTATTGCATTGGTCTTCAGTTGATAGGCCAAGATCACAATGTGTTATATTTGCACAAGTGGCACTACCACCATATTCTTTTTAGTTATTATTTATATTTTCTTAAGAGGAGAGAATGCAAGAGAAAATAAAGAGGCACATAGCAGAGTGAAAGAAAGGAAAGGAAAGGGAGGAAGATACACATTGTAAAAAGTAAGAAGTGAACCCAATGTTAAGGCTGGGTAAAAGATGGATTCTAGATTTGAAAAGTTGAAGACTGCTTTTCTACCTTGTTTACCATTCTTCACTTCTTTAGGCTTTAAGTCAGAGATGGGCAACTTGTGGTCCTCCCAACGTTTTGTCCTGCAACTCCCATCATTCTTCACCATTAGCTATGCTGGCTAGGGCTGATGAAAGTTGTAGGCCAAAACTTCCAGAGGGCTACAAGTTGCCCACTCCTGTTTTGTGGCAACCATGAAATTTGTTTTAAATGGTATCACCACCATTTGTTCTAAATCACTAACCCATCTTGCTTGTGGCTTGTTGATGGCTACTCCTTCAGCCATAAAAACTATTATCTCCCTGTTGGGCACTCAAAGTTTGTACTTCCCTACCTCCAAGTGAGTAAAAGTTCCCACATGGCCACCAAAATATAGAGAAACTGAGTGTTTGCCTGGGCCGCAAGACTAACCCCTAAAGCACTGCCAATCTCCTGACCTGTTTCATCTGCTGGATATGCCACTAGGACAGTGATGGCGAACCTATGGCATGGGTGCCACAGCTGGCACGCAGGGACCTCTCTGTGGGCACTCAAGCCATTGGTCACCAGATTGTGAAAAGACTGTCCCCTTCTGCAAAACACTAATGATTTTGTTCTTTCTCACAGTGTGGAACAGAATGATTTTATTCTAGAATTCCTGTTACAGAATTCTTTTCTACATTGTTATCACGTTTAAAAGATTTTGAAGAATGATGCACAGAGCATGGCTTGGATGTACAGCCCTAACAGTTGGCCTGAGTGCTGCATGTGTTGCTCTCAAAC
The DNA here is from genome assembly GCA_021292165.1 of Shinisaurus crocodilurus. Taxonomy (NCBI): domain Eukaryota; kingdom Metazoa; phylum Chordata; class Lepidosauria; order Squamata; family Shinisauridae; genus Shinisaurus; species Shinisaurus crocodilurus. The sequence continues at coordinate 99,937,175 of CM037879.1, read as the reverse complement.
TAACGGAGTATGAGCCAAGGTTTGACAAATTATCAGCATGCATGCAATAGCAAAAATCACATTAATTGTGCAAAAGCATGCCCAGTGCAAACTTTTACCTAATGCAGTGTTTTGCAGTCCAAGACATAAAGTGTTAAAATGTGTTAAGCACGTTTAGTTTTCTTGTTTATCTTGCTCATCCTAGTACAGGTTGACTTTTACTTTTACTAATCCGACACCTGTAGAAGCAGGGAAAGGACCCGGAGTAAAGCTTGCCCCATACAATTTCAGTCTGGCATATAATCATATTACAAGTTGAGAATCCTTATCCAAAAATACATGTGCCTAATTATTTAAAAAGTTTGTATAAATTCCCTTCAGGCTATGTGTACAATGTAGTACTATAATAATTTTTTGAGTTGATTTTCCCCCCAACAAAAATCTGTTTGTATAATTGAAAGCTCTGTTATTGTGTTTTCCTTTTAAGACAAAAGATGTTAATTAGTTCGGACAACTGTATGAGTTGTTTTTCTAAAACTAAAACCTCGGTATTCAGGTTTAATTGCAGTGTTGGCACTTTGAAATAAATAAGTTGGTTTTGTGTTGCAGTTTGGGCACTCGGGCTCAAAAAGGTTCGCCATCACTGCACTAGGATATTAACATGACCCTTTCTTGCCATTGTATAGCAACAGGCCTTCCATATTCCCTCACCCCAGTAGTTCCTAGGCAAAAATAGAAGATACACCAAAATAGAAGATATACAGCAGTACACATGCTGTACACATCTTTTCTAGGAGAATATGCAATGTGTGCTAGTAAGTTATGTGTAAGCCCGTGTCCAAGGCCACCCCTCTGCTTCCTGTTGAAGACAAGTCTGAATAGTGATTCTATATAAATAACTTTTATTATGCAAAAAGATATAAGCGAACCAGTCTTGCTTCAGTCTATGCAGTAGGTCGGGTTATAAACAAGGGCTATAGAAGTATAAACAAGGGCTATAGAAGAGTCAAGCTGTGTTAGCAATGGGAATAGCTAACTTCTGAGTTGAGGCAGCCAGTAGAAAGGAAGCTGATACCAAACTATTAGGAAATTGTTTCAGCCCTCTTGTTCAGGCAAGCCCTGCTAACCACGCCCTGTTCTCATGGCGGATCCTTTACTTGAGAAGTCTCTTGGGCAGCAAATCGCTTTGACCGGCATACCACCTTATGTTGCTCCTCCCTCCTCATTTGACATCTAACCCTGGGGTCCCTACTCTCTAGTTCCTCCCCCTTCTCCTCTTCCTCTTGTATGTGCATTCCCACAGTTTCAGAATGGCTTAGAAGGCTATAAAAAACATTCCCACCTAACTCCATAACAGGCCTGTGGCTCATGCTGGCTCAGCTTGTCTGAGCATGGAAAGCTAAGCAGGGTCAGGCCTGGTTATTACTTGGATGGGAGACCCCTCCTCTAGTTTCCTGCATTGAGCAGGGGGCTGGACTCGATGGCCTTGTAGGCTGCTTCCAGCTCTATGATCTATGAATCCAGCTCCTGTGGCCTTGAAGCCACAGCTGCCTCAGCCTTCTCCTCCCTCTCATCCTCTGAATCAGATCCCTGTTTTGCATAAATGGGGTCTGAATCTTTAAATATGCATAAATGGGTTCACCCTTTTAAATATTTTATCACATTCACAAGCCAGTAATGTAACCCCAGGTGCAGCATATTCCCTTGGTAAATATCCTTGTCAGTTTCATCCTCTCACTACTTCTTCATTAGCTCACCATATTCCCTGCTTCACAAAGAACTTGTCATTGTCAATTTCGTCTAGTTCAGCATCAGCACTACAGTTTTCTGCTAGGGTTACGTAATTTGAACACATCAAATATACACATTTTTAAATTATTATTTTCAGTTATTATTTTTCAGCTCCAATGTTTTGTGCAAAGAGGGCTGTGGTTTTTTAGTCTCCCCCCCCACCTCACTCTTCCCACCAATATTATGCATATAATATCTGATTTCTTTCAGTAATATATTTGTTCCGACAAATACTGTTTATTGTGTTCACTTGTTCATGATTACACTGCTGGTGGTTTTTTTGGTTTGTTTTTTGCAAGGTAAGTCCCAGTGGTGGGGCAGCCAGCTTGAGACAGGTTGGCCCTGTGAAAGGCTCGAATCTGCACAACTTTGAGATGTGCACAAATTTCGGGCTCCACAATTTAAGCAAATTTCCCGGGGTTTAAAATCATCATCATCATCATCATCATCATCTGCAAATTGTGGCCTGTTCTAAAAGTGGAAATCCACGTGCTGGCTCAACTTGTGTCAGATTGAATCAGCGCCAGTGTGGGGGAAACACAATGGAATCCAGAGGCCCAAATCGGGGAAATACATCAGGTATTCACCCCAGCTCAAATGGATTCCTCACACATCCCTGGCCACCACCACACTGCTCTCTTATGGACTGGTTACCAGAAACTGGTTGAAGAACAGGAAGCAGAAAATAAGAATAAATCAACATTTTTCACAAAGGAATGAAGAGAGAAGTGGGATCCCCAGAAGGAGTTCTATTAGGATTAGGACAGGTGCTTTTTAACTTGTTTACCAATGATATGAAGTTAGGGGCGAGCAGTGAGCTGGGCATGTTTGTGGTTGACACCAACTTAGTTAAAGGGGTGAAAACCAAAGTGGACTAGGAAGAGGTCCAAAAAGATCTCTTGAAACTGGGAAAGTGACAAACAAAATGACAAATATAGTTCAATGTGGCAAAAATCCTAACTTCACATATATGCTGAATTGTACATCGCCCAGGGTGGCCGGCCAGATGGGCGATTGATAAATATAATAAATAAATAAATAAATAAATAAAGAGACTGGGATCATGCTAGATAGCTCAATGAAAATGACCCAGTGTACAACAGCTGTGAAAAAACAGATTCCACAGTAGGGATTATTTAAAAAAAGGAATTGAAAATGAAAGGACCAGTATCAAAACAGCCGTATACATAGGGTACACTTTGAACTGTTCTGCTTGCCACGTCCCCAAAAAGATATTGTAGAGCTGAAAAAGGTAAAGCAAAAAAAGGACGACCAGAATGATCAGTAGGCTGGAGCATATTCTTATGTGGAAAGGCTACAACAATTGGGACTTTTTGCTTTAGAGAAAAAAACCCAGGGGGACTAGGAGGGGACGTGATAGAGGCATATAAAATTATGCATGGTATAGAGAAAGAGAAAGAGGATGGAACTTGGGTGAGCAATTTATTTGCCCAGCTTCATCTGGGCAGGGAAACACACCTGGACCCATCCAAGTCAGACCTGCTCAGGCGGGTTATCAGTTACTGAAGGCTAGGAATTCCCTTCCATATTGGCTTGGACAAGATGTTTAGGCAGCCACTGTACTCATATCCCTTTTATAAAATTGTGCTCTTGTAATTCCATGGTGCTGATGTATCTCTTTCCCCACCTCTTACTTCTTCAAATGTCAATTTTCCTTACAGCTATAATGTGTTGTGACATGTATCACAATCACCAGCTGTGGCACAATGTTTACAAATGAAAGGAACAGAATGGCTGGTAAACAAGTTATGTTTTGTCTCCTGCTTCCTGTGTGTTTCTCATGGGAAAAGTAGGTGTGAAAGAAATACGAGCTGGTCACGTGGTTTGTATGTTCTGATGACGTACTGACTTGTTGTTTTCTGTCTGTAGCCATTTTGGAGAGATGTTGAACTGTTCTCTCTTCTTCACTCTCTGGTCTTCTGACTAGTGCTTGCTGGACTTAATGCAATCATGTAATGTCTTAGATGAGTAAATAAACAGGTAGAATAGACCTGTGGAGTTTACAGAGTTACACAGGTAGAATAGACCTGTGGAGTTTACAAGTGGGGCTTGGGGAGGAGGAGGTGCGCAGCGGCAGAGTCTGCTGTGCACCCTCTTCCCACTTGGGAAGGGGGCACGTGGCAGACCCCACTGCCCCACGTCTCCTCTTCCCCGAGCCCCAAGTGGGGCTCACGGAGGAGGGGGCACAGCAGCAGTGATGGGCAGGATCCAGGCACTCAGGCTCGCTTCCCCAAGAGGAAGCGAAGCTGGGTGGCTGGTTCCCCTGGAGCATGTACCCCCCAAGCGCTGAATGGGGATTGAGCGGGCAGCACACAGCGGATCCTGGCAGCTTTCCTGCGTGCTCCTGCCAATGAGCCATGGTAAGTGCTGCTTGGGCACTTGGCCAGCTGTCATCGGCCAGAGCGGCCGCTCCTGCCAAGGGGCTCTGTGCCTTTTTGGCTTGTAAGACAGTTAGCGTGTTGTCTGGATTCGGATGACACACTAAACCTACTAGGGTTTTCTTAACCCTACAACAAGCCATGGCTTAGCAGGGTGGTTTATGAGCCACACCAGGTGGCTTATAAACCACCTTGTGTGGTTCAGACAACATGCTAGGCCACTCTGCCTCTTAACCTACTGAGGCTTAGCATGTCGTGTGGACCCAGTCACTAACTGTTAAAAAGGGCAGTAATTCTTTTCTTTGCTGCTACCTTTTCTTGTGGGGAGGGGGGCTTAGCCCAGAAATTGGATTTTAAGTTTTGCTTGTTGTTGTTGTTGTTGTTTTTTAAACACACTGGTGCTAAGTTCTGACAACACTGAAATCTTGGATTTCTCTACTGATTTCTAGCGACAGCTCTCACTTCTGTACCTGGATACTTTTTAAAATAGCTTCCCAGAATGAAGCAGCAAATGACCTGTCCATACAATGAAATGAGATGGTTTCATCTACCCTTTTGATCTCAATGTGGCTTTTTCTCCCTCCTACTTGTACAGCCACACAATTCCATTGCCCCTCCCACCTAGTTGTCAGGGTCGCCCCCCTATCAGTCAAGTCAATACTCCATGTCACTGTTATCTTTGGGCTGTTTTGGGGAGGGGGGCTCTTAGGGTTTCCCCCCTAAATATTTTTCATACCCTTGCAATCTTGGGGTTACTCCAAGTCAACTGATTTCTCCTGCTTGTGCATGGGTGATGCAGTTTTGGCACGATTCACACAAGAAGATGTGAATCAGTATTAGAAGGAAATGAGATGGGTTCAGTTTATTGTAACCTTGGTTTTCAGTTACAGCACAGCAAGGAGCTGCTGTGCAGGATCATAATAGATGCTTGAAGCAGAATATCTGTACTCTGTAAAGCAGTGGCCAGAAATTGGATTTTAAGTTTTGCTTGTTCTCTTGTTCCTTCCATATCACCTTTTCTTTATCATGCCTATTAGATTGTAAGTCTGCAGGCAGGACTGTGTTCATTTTTATAATCTCTGTATAGCTCCTAAAATATAAATAATAAACAACTGCAGCAGCCAAATCTGCTTCTATTCAGTTTTAATTATTGGGGAAGGATGTTCTTAAGTGCCCACATGTTTCTAGTTCCCTCCCAAGCCCCATTTGGCAGAATCTCCTGGTAGATTCACAGGTAGTTAGTTGGTGGGCCACTGATATAATAGCTGGAGACCAGGATGAATAAGAGAGCTAGGGAAAGGCTAGGAGGAATACTACATTTTGTATCTGAAGAGTCCAAAAATAAATGACATGCTAAATCAATCAAAGGGCAGTGATCATATTAGCGGCTGTAAGGCAATGAGCAGTATCCAGTGGGGTGCAACTGCTAGCTACGCTATTGCTATTATGTTAGAGTAGTTTATGCTAGCACAACGTAATTTACATTAACTGTTGCACCCTGTTGGACACTGCCCAAAGTAATCAAGTAGGATTCCTTATTATTCCAGTGGTGGGTGGAAGAGTTTAAGGTGGCATCAATAAAGAGGGGTGGGGTTAGATGAGGTTGAACAGCTGCAAAACTAAACTGCTTGGAGGAATACTAAGATGCTGTGAAGTCAGAAGAATCGCCAAGCCAAAGAAGGCAAGTATGGTTTGAGCAAAAATGTATGGTCTTGGATAGACTTATAGCCTACTTACCATGAAAAAGGAGAAGGATTAAAGGATGGGGCAGTGTGTATTAAACAGTGGGGATTTCCACAGAATTAACTGGTAGAAGAACACATTAAAAATAAAGGAGCAGTATCCAACTGTGTCATTACGCTAGCGCATATGACACTGCACTAGTGGAAACTACCGTAGGTTCTGAACTATGCATTAGAGGAGAAGCCAACTAAAGTTACGTTTGCACAAGTGCAAGTGCAACCTCTTGTGCAAATATAATGCGCAACCAAGTATAATGCGTAACAGAAAGATTTAGCGGAGCTCTGCTAGCTCTATTTGAGTTTGTGGAATGACACCGTTGGAATCTATTGATGGTCCAAGAAATGTTTCACAGAGGAAGTGCATATTTAGGTGTGCTTTGAAAGAAGTGAAAGAGGCCGCTTGATGGATAGAGACAGCAAATCTGCTTAGACTAATATAAAGCAATTGGGAATTCATCCACTAGCTTCTCCAGAGAAGATTGATTCGTTGCAGGGGGGATGCAGTCAGTTCCACAGGACACTGGAGAGCTTGGATGTTATAGGTAGAAAAATCTAATTTTCAACCTATTTACTAGAGCTAGTGCATGAGGAAAATAGCTTGTTCTCTGAGGGAACTAATGAAGTGTGATGAATTATGTGAAGATGAAAGATTAAATTAAGAGGAAAAATAGGAAAATGGGATAACATGAAGAAAACAAATGGAACTATTACTTCAGGCTCTGCAAAACACTTTGATAATGGAAATTTAGTTACTGCACATCCAACATCCACTGTAAAAATAACTGCAGGGAGACTCCCTCAGAGAACATTATAAAAACAAAAAAAACATCCCCCACCCCGGTACCGAATTTTACATTTCATTATATCAGGTAATCAAGATTAATCATCTTTATTCAGAGATCTTCAAAACAAGGTAGATGTCTGAGATGGGTCGCAACAAAACACTTAATGTCAGAATTCAATTGTGACTTACATCCATTGATGACATACCATATATGTTATCCAAATTGTGTTGAAACACATGCCTCCATTACAGTTTTCTACAGTTGTCTACCAACAATGGGTGTATTTTCAAGGATGACTTGCCTGTTTATACATTACAGTAATACCTTGGATTGCAAGCATAATTCGTTCCGGAACCATGCTTGTAATCCAAAACACTCTTATATCAAAGCAAGTCTCTGGCGGGCGTGAGCGGGCCCGATTTCCTGGCTTTTTTGCTGCGATCTCTGAAACTGGAACTCTGGGTTTCTGAGGGGTAACAACCCAGAATTTGAACCCATTGTTTGTTGTTGGGTTAAAATTCTGGGGTGTTTGTCCCACAGCAACCCAGATTTCTGGGTTCAGATGTCACAGCAAATAACCCAGGAATGTTCCTGGTTTGTTTTGTAAGCAGGAAGCAAAGTGGACGCTGCAAGCGTGTGGGAGGCAGTGCGTTTTTTCACTCAGTTGTGGTCATGACTAACTATTGGTTGTTTAGCTCACAATTAGTAGTTAAGTGCAAACCAGGTCTAAGATTCAGGGCTATGTTGTGAAAAATATTTGCCCTAGAAGCCTTTGCATTTGGCAAGACTCCTACACTAGTCTGCATAATAGGCTACTTTGCAAATATTATTCCAAAATATAGAGTTATTCCATTTCCCACATTTCTCTCATAAATTGCTACACTCTCTTAAACTTATAACTTCTATAAAGAAACAAATGAAATATTAAAATATATTCCTGTATTAAGCTTGAATCAGTTAAATTCTAGCAGAAGCATTCAGGCTAACATGCTGTGACTTTTCACTGACGTCTAAGCTTGGTGACATGAGAAAAACAAGGTAGAACTATTTTCCCAGCTAAACTCAGGAAAAGCAAGGTTTTCCACCTAAAAATCAGGAAAATGTGCATTAGATAAGAAGAAGAAAAAGGATAACTGCTTACTGTCCATGAGCCAGTGTGGCGTAGTGGTGAGAGTGTTGGACTGGGACTCGGGAGATCCGGGTTCTAGTCCCCGCTCAGCCATGAAACTCACTGGGTGACTTTGGGCCAGTCACTGACTCTCAGCCTAACCTACCTCACAGGGTTGTTGTGAGGATAAAATGGAGAGGAGGAGGAAGAGGAGGAGGAGGAGGAGGATTATGTAAGCCGCCTTGGGTTCCTTGCAGGAAAAAAGGTGGGGTATAAATATAATAAAATAAATAAAATAAAATGTCCAGCTTATGACAAAATTGAAAAATAATATAATATATGGTACCGTTATATTATATTATAATAGGAGCAAACGGGATCTACGGAAGAGAACCAGATAGTGTCCTGTTCTGAAGGGAAGTGTGTCTCAGCATTGCTGACAAGATATGAAGTAAATATATTACTCCAAATCACAGCTGGGGACTTTGAAAAAAATTATAACTAATTGTTAGAGAAATTCATTTTCATGGCAAACATACAAAAGCAAGTTCATAAGAAATCATTTAAAAACAAAAGGCAAAACATAGAGACTTCAGGACCAAACATCGGTTCTCATCAAGACAGAACCCTGGTCTGTGTTCTGTGCTGGAAGGACAGGGAAGGGTATACTGGAGGAGCTGTTGTTCTGTACGTCAAAGAGGGCATAGTGTCAAGCAGACTAGAAAATGACAAAGAGATTCAATTTCTTGATGCCCTAAATGACTATGCCCTAGAACTGTTGGTTCTATTTTATTTCTAGAACTGGTTCTAGAACTGACAGAGGGGAGGCAACCTTGCATTTAATCCCAAGTGGTGCTGCCCAGGACCTTGTATGAGATGTGAGTCTTGTTGGGCCATCTGGAAGCAGTGACCACAGTGCTGTCAGATTTAATATATATTGAAGTGGAAAATTGCCAAGGAAGTCCAACACAGTCACATTTGACTTCGAGTTGAAAGGGAGAGCCAAGAAGGTTAAATCCCTTCAAAATGCTTGGAGGTTACTCAAAGTCTGTGGCTTATGCTAGCTCAGCTTGTCTGAGTGTGGAAAGCTAAGCAGGGTCAGGCCTGGTTGTTACTTGGATGGGAGACCCCTCCTCTAGTTTCCTGCATTGAGCAGGGGGTTGGACTCGATAGCCTTGCCGTAGAGGTGTAATTGAACCTGGGGGGGGGCGCCTTGCCCCCGCCTCGACTGTCCGTGGCGGCAGCCCCCCCACCTCGATCTTCTGAGCGGCGCGGAGCAGTTCTCCGCGCCGCTCGAGCTACCCTCTCTGGTCCCATCGCGTCACTTCCAGCACCAGAAATGATGCGACGGGACCCTGCGCAGGCACAGTACGTGGCATGGGGGTCCAGCGTGCCTGTGCAGGGTCCCGTCGCGTCATTTCCGGAGCTGGAAGTGACGCGACGGGACCGAAGTGGGCAGCGCGGGCGGCTCGCCGCGGGCGGCTCGCCGCGGAGACGGATCAAGGTAGCCTCGACCAAGCCTCGTGCAGGCGTGAGTGGGCCAATTTCGGTCCGCTACGCCACTCGAGGCTCGACGGCACATCACTACTTGTAGGCTCCTTCCAACTCTATGATCTATGAAATCTATGAAAACCACAATAACAGAAGCTCAGCTAGAATGTATACCACAGGTTAGGAAAGGTAGCACCAAGTCTATAAGGTCACCAGCATGGTTAACAAGCAGCGTCAAGGAAGCTATTAGAGAGCCAGTGTGGCGTAGTGGGGAGAGTGTTGGACTGGGACTCGGGAGATCCGGGTTCTAGTCCCCGCTTGGCCATGAAACTCACTGGGTGACTTTGGGCCAGTCACTGACTCTCAGCCTAACCTACTTCACAGGGTTGTTGTGAGGATAAAATGGAGAGGAGGAGGAGGATTATGTAAGCCGCCTTGGGTTCCTTGCAGGAAAAAACGCGGGGCATAAATATAATAAATAAAGAGAAGAGGGCTTCCATCAGAAAATGGAAGTCTTGCCCAAATGAGAACAACAGGGAGCACAACTTGCAGAAAGGAAATGCAAGTAGGCAATAAGAGATGCAAAAAAGCATTTTGAGGAGCATATCACTAACAATATCAAGGCCAACAATAAAATAAATATAATTAAATATATCAGAAGCAGGAAATATATATATATATATCAATTAAATATATCAGAAGCAGGAAACCAGCTAGGGACTGTTGGATGACGACAGAGTTAATTGAATACTAAAGTAGGTAGGATAAGGAGATTACAGAGAAGTTGAATGAATTCTTTTCATCTGTCTTCACTGCAGAAGATGTAGGGCAGATGCCTGTGCCTGAACTGATGTTTTCAGGAAGGCAAATAGTGGTGACAAAATATGAAGTTCTCAACTTTACTGACAAACTGAAAGTTAATAAATCCAGGCTCAGATGGTATCCATCCTAGAGTTCTTAAACAAGTGAAATGTGAAAATGCAGATCTTCTAATGAAAATATGTAACATGTCCATCAGATATGTAACAACCCCAAGATCTCTTTTTTGGTCAGTCACCGCTAGCTCAGATCCCATCAGCATATACGTGAAGTTGGGATTTTTATTTATTTATTTAATACATTTTTATTTTTATTTTATTTATTTATTTATTGGGGTTTTTTGCCCCAACGTCCATCACTTTGTAGCTGCTTACATTGAACCTCATTTGCCATTTTGATGCCCATTCTCCCAGTTCGGAGAGATCCTTTTGGAGCTTTTTGTAGTCCCTTTTTGTGTCACCACCAAATTTGGCCACCTCACTGCTCACTCCTAATTCCAGATCAGTTATAAACAAGTTGAAAAGCATTGGTCCCAATACAGATCTCTGTGGGACCCCACTGTTTACAACCCTCCATCGGAATAATTCTGCCTTGATTTCTCTGTTCCGTTTTGCTACAAGATCAGTAATGCCATGTGGGTCAGATATTTTATTACTTTAAAGGCAATGCTCCTAGAACTAAACTTAAAATGTTTTTAAAATGTGTCTTGTGTGTAATAATTATGTATTTTGTCTAGGTTCAATGCTCTTATATCAAATGTGAATCATGTAGAAACTACTTAAGATTTTAAAGTAAAAGATAAAAACACATGCCTGTACTCAGTCCTCTATTTAAAAACTCTGCATGGTAGTACCAGGAATTTTGTAAACTTACAAATTCCATGGTGCCACTTTGCTTCTGGAATATGGCATGGGATATGTTAAGTACTGATCCATGATCAAGCTAAATACAAAAATCCCATATCATAACATCCCTAGACGACAAATCTGTCACAGTGTGCATGCCATGATTCTGCAGGAGTGCAGAAAAGCACAAGAAGACAGTGGTCTCATTGTTGTTGTTTGTAAAGCACCTTTCTGTAGAGTTGGAAGGGGCCTACAAGGCCGAGTCCAACCCCCTGCTCAATGCAGGAATCCAGGTCAAAGCATCCCTGACAGATGGCTGCCCAGCTGCACCTTGAATGCCTCCAGAGTGGGAGAGCCCACCACCTCCCTAGGTAGTTGGTTCCATTGTCTTATTGCTCTAACAGTCAGGAATTTTTTCCTGATGTTTAGGTGGAATCTGGGTTCCTGTAACTTGAGCCCATTATTCCGTGTTCTGAAAATTGGGATGACCGAGAAGAGATCCTGGCCCTCCTCTTTGTAACAACCCTTCAAGTACTGGAAGAGTGCTATCACATCTCCCCTCAGTCTCCTCTTCTGAAGGCTAAACATGCCTTCATGTTTAGCCTTCAGAAGAGAGTTCTTTCAGACTCTCCTCATAGGGCCTTGTTTCCAGTCCCTTTATCATCCTTGTTGCCCTCCTCTGAACCCTCTCCAGTTTGCCTACATCCTTCTTAAAGTGTGGTGCCCAGAACTGGATGCAGTACTCAAGATGAGGCCTAACCAGTACTGAGTAAAGGAGAATTGGTATCACTTCACACGATTTGGATGCTATACTTCTATTAATGCAGCCCAAAATAGCATTTGCCTTCTTTGCAGCCACATCACATTGCTGGCTCATATTCAGTTTGTGATCTACAACAATTCCAAGATCCTTCTCACTTGTAGTATTGTTGAGCCAAGTGTCCCCCATTCTGTAACTCTGCATTTTGTTTCCTTTCCCTAGGTGCAGCACTTGGCATTTATCCCTATTAAATTTCATTCTGTTGTTTTTGGCCCAACACTTCAGCCTATCGAGATCGCTTTGAATTTTGTTTCTGTCTTCCAGAGTATTAGCTGTTCCACCCAACTTTGTGTCATCTGCAAATTTGATAAGCATTCCCTGCACCTCCTCATCCAAGTCATTAATAAAAATGTTGAAGAGCACCGGGCCCAGGACCGAGCCCTGTGGTACCCCGCTCGTTACCTCTCCCCAGTTTGAGAAGGAACCATTGATAAGCACTCTTTGAGTCCAATTCTGTAGCCAATTGTGGATCCACCTGATAGTTGTTCCATCTAGCCCACTTTTAGCTAGCTTGCTAATCAGGATATCATGAGGCACTTTGTCAAAAGCTTTGCTGAAGTCCAGATATATGATGTCCACAGCATTCCCACAGTCCACAAGGGAGGTTACCCGATCAAAAAATGAGATCAGATTAGTCTGGCAGGATTTTTTCTTGACAAAATCCATGCTGGCTTTGGGTTACCTTGGCACAGAAAGAAAGTGTGTATGTGTGCATTAGTGTTTGAAAGGAAGGGAAGGTTTAGGTTTAGGAAGTGGAAAAGTTCTATAAACCACAGGCTTATTTATAAAATATCTACACTTTTTGTACCTGTGCTTTGAAGAATGCAATTCTTTCAAAACATAAAATCCATTCACTTTAAAAGGAAATCTACCAAAGGATAATGTAATATAAGTTTAAATTGCATTGGATTAACAATGTGTCAAAAGTACTAATGGGCCATAAATGTAAATCCTCTAGATTTAAAATGAGGCACTGAAGCAAAAAGAAAAAAGTGCCTTAGACTAATAAACAGATCCGTATTAGCAGCTGTGTTGATGAAAATCTTTATTATTGGAAAGCATGTGTCCTCATCACCAGAAGCTCTCTTCCTGGTGCAACATTTAACTAGTTATAGATATTTTTCTATTTATAAATGTAATTTTGATTACATTCAACATCACTTTTTACACCATGGATTAAAGATCAAATGGATCTGTGCTCTAAAAAGCAGGACTACTAACAGCTTTCTAAACTGAAGCTTGTAGATAAGGATAATATACCGTACTGAAGAAATGAGGACACGGTGGTGTTGCTAAATGACTTCCAGTTGTCCATATGCCCAGAAGCATAAATCTAAGAAAAAGCTCTGCTGATTGTAGCACATAAGGAGAGCACTTGGGGCAATAGCACAGATGCCGCAGCTACACTTTCAATTTAGGAGCTGAATGGGGGTGTGGGAGGAGGGGAGAGGGAGCGCTTGGTAAAATGATTTAAGATACCCAGATATAATGGGATGAGTTGGAGAAGCCAGCATTTGTTATGTTAGAGGTTACGAGTATTAGGATTGTGGTTGACAAATCTTTAGCTGCTAGAATGGTTTAGGACTGCATTCAGCTTTCTGAGCCTATTACTATCTTCTTGAATCCCAGTTTTGCAGATTTCTGGGGATTTCTACATGACATATGGGTAGCATTAAGAGCATTAAAGATTTATAAATTTGTATCATCATGATAAAAACACACACACAAAGGGATGAAATATGCACAGGCCGCGTGTAATCCTCATACTACTCAGGCGCGAATTAAACCAAAGGCCCATTCATCTAATACCATTAAATAGAAATAAGAAAAAGAAATATCATGTAAATTTAATAATACAACCTTCAGGTGTCATTAAAATAGTCCCAAGGCTTTCGATGTACAGTTCATACGCAGTCCAACTACATCCCCTGTGTTTTTATCTATTTACACACACATGCTCATTCATTTATGCATTCATATCCACAAATGTCAATCAACTATTTTTTAAAGATTTAATCCATTTATGGTACTTTTCAATCCATGTGCAATTATTTGATAATTCATAAAGGTCTTGGAAAGAAGAGAATTCTTATTAATGCATGGGTCTTTGTTCATTTCAGTTGAAGATGTGTCTCTAATGAAATGAAGGCAAGCAGGGGAATGCCATGCATATTGACTGTCAATGTATCAAAAATATGTATCATCACCTATACCGACATGAAGCACCACCTCCGCTGCTCAGTGTAATCTGCCCAATATTGTGGCCTTTTATGAAATTCAGGACTACATCGGTATCTAACTGGTTAAATACAAACAGAGAACGTCCTGGAAACGAAACTTGTTATTTGTTTATTTTTAGTAAACAACTCCCACCAGGAAGCCTAAAAACAAATTTGGTTTCAAGTAGATTCTGTTTGAATAAAAACAAATCCACAAAGAATGTAATACTGCTGGGAAATACACTAGAAGGCATGTCACAACATACATAAAAGTATGTATTAATATTTTATATATCCTGTGGGAAAACAGAAACACTAGCCTTCAAAGATGTTTAACCGCACTGAAAATAAGTTGAGAATTGTGCACATCATAACCTAATTTCTAATCGAAATTCTTTACCATTTTTTTAAAATATAAAAATAGTCTCCCATTGCTGTGATGATCTTTTTTTACTCAGTTTTTGTGGGAAACATGTAGTTATGCAGCCAGTCAGCAGATTAAAAAATACCATATAATTTCAGGATTAGTGTTAAATTCCCTTACAGAGCAATCCAATGGGGATGGGGGGAGGAAGGATATGTAGCAGATGAACCAGCAGTTCCTGTGCCTGGCTGCACTTGGGCCAGCAGGGCAGAAGGTGGGTTGGAGCATTTTACCTTTTTTTGGTGAGGGCTCCTGGGAGGGAAATAAACTACACCAGCTCCTGGGATGGTGTAGTTCTTTCCCCATTCCAGGGGCATAATGGGGGAATGGGAGGGCTTTGGATGCTGCAGATCCTCCCTAATCTGACCCCAGAACTCCTCCTTTTTGTCCTGCTCTGCCATCGGGGTTCCAGTGGTGGAGGAGCAATGGGATGGGCATTCCCACCATCACATGGAGGCTTCCCAGGGCGGACCTTCTTCTCTGCTTGCAGACCTCCCTCTCCACAGCTGTAGAGGGAGTCCCACCATATCCTATGGCCCCTAGGACACCCTCTCGGGGACCCCAGGATTGCAGCCTCAAAGGAATAATGAGAAATAAGAAACACTGATTGTTGACATTGCCTGCAGGCCTTTTTACAAGAAAATGGCCAAGTTCAAAGTTTCAATAGAGAGAGGGGGTAGGCTCAATTGCAAGGATTCAAACAGATCACATTTCAGAGAACCTCATTGGGATTTTTACGGAAGAGCAGATTAAAGATGATGAGATGTGCAACAACTACATCACCAGTCTACTGCAAACAGAGATACCTTACTGCTCAGCACACACTACAAAAGTTTTAACAAATGTAGATCCCCCCTTTCCCATGGTGTTCTGATAACAAGAAGCACATGGCTTATCAGAGGATGATTAGTGAGTTCATTCTGTGGCCTCAGAACCAAAAATGCATTTTAAGAATAAAATTAATTACCATGTGTATTGGACCGACATGGGGAATTCCACATACCAATATGGAGATAGCATGGTTTTCATCCTTAAAAGTAGCACTGGCAGTGTTTCATAGATTGTACATATTCAGGTGTTCTGCAAGAACACCACAACACTAATAGTGGAAACTGCTAGATGTCATTTTCAGATCAAACAGTGATGGAACTCCGTACTTCAGAGCATCTATTTCCCCCCCACGCTATTCTTTTATTGAGTTTTGGTATAAAAATATCAAACACTACTGCCTCCTTCAAATTCTTAGGCACCACACCCTCACTAGAGGAACCATTCACCACTTTTTCCACCTATTTGACCAGTCTCAATTCCAATACTTTAATCAGCCAGAAAAGGAAAGAGTCGAGCAGACAAGTGGTTGGCCTCGCTCCTACACCTTTAGGCTGCACAAATAGAAAAGAATCTATTACTAGGACAAGCAGACAAGCAAGGTACATCCAACAGATACAATTACTTAATTTGCAGAGTAACAGGCAAATTGGTCACAGCGGGCAACTGAGGTTCTCCACAAGGACCAAAAGGCACTCACTACTAAGAGTACCTTGGCTGGTTGACTCTTTGTGAATCCACTCTTCGTCGATCCATTACCACCATGGAGTAGGCCCCAAAATGGGCTCTAGCCAATGTCTGATCAGACTCATGCGTGTTCCTCCACTGTCGCTCCAGCCCAGCCTTTCTCAATGTGGTGTCTTCCACATGGTTTGTACTGCAACTCCCATCATTCCTGACCATTGGTCAGACTGTCTGGGGCCTATGGGAGTTGTAGTCCAAGAAGGCTGCTCTAGTGCTCTAGCCATTGTCTGCCCATTTCATTGCCCCTAGCAACCTGGAAAACTATGGCACCGAACAGCCTTTTACAAGCAGGAGACAGTGCTCATGAGCAATTGTATGAACCACACAGGCCATTTCCCCATTTGAAAGATCAGTCAGATATTCAATAGAACCACCCAGAGTCATCAGGAATCCATAAGTTTCCAAGAGTAGCCCATCCTAATAGATACCCCACTGACGCAGAGGCTGGATGGACCAGCAAATCTAAAGCCAACCATGTAGTAATCTGTCTATGACAAGGGAGTTATCTTAAACTCCCCACACAAAGATCACCATAATCCTGCAGAGCTGAACACACCATATTGACAGTATGCATTGCATGATGTGTGGGACCAGATACCAATTGAGATACCAGAAAGACCAATTGAGACAGCCTCTCCAGACAATGGGATGGTAATCCCTCAGAACAATTCACCTGGGAGAATCTAATTCCACCCTGAGACCACTGCCAATAGGTCAGGCAGGGAGACTCTGGGGCAGCAGGGTGAACATTACACCAACAGGATTACTGTTCTGTCTTGAAGGGCCACTGTCAGGTACACACACTTGAAATTTCAAAACTGCTGGACCCGGTGATGGAATTAAAATAGATCACTGCAATATCGCTTTTCTCTTCCCCCCCCCCCTCCAAGCAGTACCTTTAGACTCAGAGAGTTACTGCCAGAGCAACCAGGAACCAACTGTTTGAAAAGAAGACTGGAAGGTGGATAGGCCGCAAGTGACTCATATCCCTTCCCCTGTCATAGCCTGCCCTACTCCCACCACCACACCTCCCCACTACTCTCCACACTTAAAATGGTAACATCCAGTTCAACCCCAAGCTGTGCAACCCTATCAAAAACATACTTTATCCCCCTGCCACCTTAAATAACTCCTACCCCAAAACAAAAAACCCAGATGGGGAGGGGGTGTAGAGAGAGAAAAAAACCAAAGCAAGGGATAGAAGCATGGTTTTCTCACCACACTCATGGAAACCCCGGGATAAAAATACATTTGCTTAAATGTTAGATTCCTAATCTAGATTGCCTCTCCTCTATGCAATGCAGACGTCCTCTCTCTCATGGATCCTACCTTCTCAGGCAACTCAAGAGGTAGCCCACACCCTAAAAAGTCTGAATATCTGGCAGGCACCCTAGAAGCCTTCAGCGGGCACCTGTGCTAGCTCAATATATGAAATATCACTGACTTGTCTGGCCTTGGTAGCCCTACTACAGAGTAGGAAGAACTGGGGCATAAAGTCCTCAGTTTGTATGTAAATGAAGACATGTGTGTCTCATTCTTGTGTGTGTGTGTGTGTGTGTGTGTGTGTGTGTGTAAGGGGGGGAGGAGTGAAGAGGGAGTACATGAGGGAGTGTGCTTGTGTTTGTACTTTTAAAAATTAACTCACTATCTGTTCTTATTTGTCAGTCACAATGTACCCTGCTATAAAAAGAGGACTAACAGAGATGAAGTAAGGTTCCTTGTGCTTGAGTATTCTGCTTCAGGCTAAGACCTTCTATAAAATGTGTAAACTTTTCTATATGCTTAATTTATTGACAATCTATTGTGGTGTGTGTGAGACTTGACCTGGTCTGGATTTTGTTGGTCCCATCACACCACTGCCTGCCAAGCCATGCTCCTGTGCTGCCTGGAGTAAACTATGCTATCTATAGTATCATGCAAAGTACTCTACCCTCAAAAACAAAAACGTAATTGCAACTGCAGGTGAAAATTACTGTCTATTTCTTGTTCTTTGGGCTTGAAAATGTATTCAAATTCTACCAAGAATTTCATGAAAAATCTCTAAAGGCTTCTGTGTTTATATGTAACCATCCTTAAAATGTCATGCAATTAGAGTTACCTGGAAACATTAAGGAGCTCAACTTTGGCTGACAGACAGGCTTGTAAATTTTGTAAGAGAAGGGAGGAAGACTACTGCAGAGTTTCGGATGGTTGCCAAAGTAGCCTGCAAAATGATTTTAGGTCCTTGCTCTTTATTGCTTGTGATTATGCAATGTGCTTATCAGAACAATTTGATTTCATATTTCCCACTCTGGGCAATACTCCAAGCCTCAAAGGTATTAAGTAATTTAAAATTTGCCATTGGTGTTCATAGAAAGGGGGCTTGAATTGCCAAGAGCAGCATGCTATCAACAAATGGGCCACAGGCTTCCACACCAGCACCTCACAAATTAAATACATGCAGAATCAGTAGCAACACACTGCAGCATCAGCCGGACAAAAAAACCAAATCCCTTTGATAGATTTCACAAATAATTATTAAAAAAGTACTTTTCACTGTTAACTGATATACTGAAAGGCTTGGCGGATCTGTCAGTGTTGTTGTTACTAAACTGAGAACATGTTCAGCCTCAACCTACACTTTGAATTATGGCTATTTTATACTGATCAATGTGCCCTATCACAAACTACTCAGAGGGGAATTATATTTTAATTTTATATGAAAAATTCTAAATTCAAGAAGAAAAGGCAGAGGTAGCAGCATGTTGCTATTTCACATCTGGACAGCTCTTTAGCACAGGTTTTCTCTTTATAAGACCAAAAAAAGCCCAATATGAGGAGTGCCCTTTATTTTCAAGCCTTCATAATAAAATCTTTAAAATGCTGATTTGGGGTAGACGGTCAATGCTTAAATTGTACACATTGACCAAATAAGAGCTGGTGTAGCATAGTGGGCTGTGAGCTGGGAATTTTCTGGTTCATTTCTCATGTCAGCAGCAACCCTTCATCTGCAAAAGGAGTTAATAATACTGACTTCCCACACAGGATTGTTGCAAGGATTACTGACATAATCACACACACACAAAAGGCTTAACTATATTTTTTAAGTTATAGTAAATTAAAAAAATTAATTGGAAAGGAGACGGAACACATTGATTGGACGCACAGTTCATCTTCCCTGAAGCATGTATTCTAGAATTCTTTCCTATCTTAGTTAACAAATGTAATACTTTGTGCTTTTCCTGATTACATCTACAAATACACATCATGAGTGCACACCAAGATGTGCCAAATAATATCTGGTTATTTATGTCTTTCCTCCTTTACTCTGCCTCAACCTAGCAGCTAAGTCTAATGACAGACTGACACATTACTTGCATGTAGGGCCTTAACATGCTGAATCAGGAGCAGGGTCGTACTTTTAGCCCCACCCCCAATTTTGTACATTTGTCCTCTGACATCCACACATTGAGCATGGATGTTTGTAAAGGAACCTCAATGTACAAGCGGTTGCTTGTGTGTAGGGGCTCAGCATGACCAGGATACGTGGTTGCAGGAGTATCCTAATCACACAGAACCTCTACATGTGAACAGTTGCTCCTGCATTGGGGTTCCTTTGCAAGGATGGACACACAATGTCAGGAGCAGGGCTAAAACTGTGGCCCCTGCTTCAACACAGTAAGGGCCTACACATGAGTAGTGTGTAAACAGTGTTAATTACTCATTAATGAATGCTGTGAACACAGAGCAGGAGACCAGTATTATGAGCTCCAAGTTCTTATTTGAAGATGCAACTTTTTAAGATTAAGGTGTTTTGTAGGGGGAAATATAATTTAAACTGGCAGTCAGCTATCCTCATTTCTGGTGGTGAAATCCAACTCTTTCCCCAATCAGTCTGTCTTATGGTTATCCATGTGTTGCTTAGTTTTCCATCTCAAAAATTTTAAAAAATGGCCACACAATCAGTCCCAACAACAGATAAATTTGAATACTGTCCCAATGCTGAGATATACTTAGGATGGGACCTGGATTACAGTGAAACATCACTAATTGTCATGTTATACCACCACTGGAGGCCCATTTCTCTAGTGCAGGGGTGGGCAACTTATGGCTTCCAGATGTTTTGGCTTACAACTCCCATCAGACCAAGCCAGCATAGCTAATCGTGAGGGATTATGCGAGTCGTAAGCCAAAACATATGGAGGATTCACAAAATGCACACCACTGCTCTAGTGTCCTACTACCTTAAAGAATTGGTACTTTTTACTCTATAAGTCGCAGTTACCTTTCTTTAATTCTCTAACTCATCACAAAAAACTGAAACCTATCAACCCGCAGGCAAGTGAAATGAACTTTCCTTATTTTCTTAAAAACCTGCTTACTCATGCCAGAGCTTTCTTTTAATCAGTAAGCAAATCTTCCACTCCCCCTACCATAAAATAAACAAACACCCCCCCCCCAGGAAATTGCATCCTGTCATATGTTAAGACATCAAGCAGAGGTCAAACATTTTACTGACACTTTAACTGAGCTCCAAGTACAAATTCCCAGCAATAGAAACGCCACATTTAATTAGCTCCAAAGCAAGACATAAAAACCCTCTGTTCAGAGGGGGGAACAGGTAACAATCTTACCTTTGGTAGCAATTCGAACACACTGAGTTTTGGTCTCCTATTAAGAAGAAAATTTGGAGAAAAATGCAGTTAGCTTATGTCTCAATTTTGCAGCCTCATTAGTAGCATCAGTAATGTGCATCAGCAAGGGATTGCTTGGGAAATTCTGCAAAAGTTAGTTTAATTCACCCTACTCACATATATGATGAATAAGGCATGGCACAATGAACATTTTTGATAGTGAAAGTAAACTACAGAGCTAAGCAAGGGAATGAAACAAGGCTTTAATTTATGTATATAGTTTTATATTTTTCAGGCCACGCTACTGGATCTATCAAGATATCTGCCATACTCAATGAATGGACTCCAGATAAGCAGAAAGGCACCTGGTGAAACTCTGCCCACACAGACTTCAATTTGGTGCATAATCTCAGCAATGAGAAACGTACATGTTATGCTAAAGCACTGAAGAATAGAGGGAATGTAGAAGAAACTCCACTTTTTAGCTTACTCTGGCTTAGCTGTCAACAGTAAATAGGATACAAGGATGGCTCTTGTATCTTATTTACTGTTGGGTATTACCCGTCAAATGTCAAAATGCAGCAAAATGTAGGTTAAATCTATAAGAAGGGAGGTGCCTGACTATGCCACGACCGATCAGGTCTAACATATCGAGTCAATAGTTCTGTACAATTTCACATTCCCACCAGATGTGGAAGAAAGTTCCCAGCCTCTATCCCAGGTTTAAAGTTAGGTTGAAGGATGATCATGTTCCATCTGGATAGGATTTTGTAGAACAGCTCTTTTATATTGGCACATAGGTCTCCTGGATTTTATGCCAATCTTCTACCCCCAGCTCCCAACTGAACGTATAGGCTAACTTGGTATTATATTTCTCCTCTCTCAGAACGCAACACTGTTTTCTACAATCATTCATTTTAACACAGAGACACGCTTCTCTCATCAGGAAAATATTCCAGCTCTACAGCTGTTCTAGCATATAGTTTCGCAAGGTATGAAATTTTCTCCATCTTGCTACAATAAGCAGCTAATTCTTAGAATTATAGACATTAGGCAAGACTTCATTCTAGGGGCTCAATGGCAAAGTCATCAATAGCCATTCGTAATGGCAGCAGAAATCCAAATGGGAGGGTAGAAATCATTTTAGTTTCTTTTGAAAGCAGATTAACCTTCCTGAAGCCTATCAACCTAGTAGCAATCTCCCCTAAGTCCCTCCTGTCTCGCTCGTCTTGCCCCAGCCATCTGCTACTGGGAAACAACCAGGAGACCAAGATCTCATATAAGACTGCACGTAGTTCTTAAACTGAAGTTTTAAATATCCCAGTTACTGCTCTGGAATGCTGTTTCCTCCTTTTCTCATCTCATTTTTCAGTTTATACAGGGGGAAATGATTCAGTGGCAGCAGCATGGGGTTTATCAAGTCATGTTGTTTTTCACACCTAGGGCCGCCTGCAGTATTTAACTTCCTGTTGCTTTGTTCTCTATCAATATGCATACCGAAATAGAAGCAGTACTCAACGGCTTCAAGACATCAAACGGTGAGGAAATAGCAGTGGCGGATCTGCAGCCATACCTTTAGTACCAGCACAGCAGTTGAGCAATTTTGAACTTGTGTACTGAGGCTTTCCACAAACATACAGTGGGTATGGGAGTTACTTCACAATAAGTGGCTTTTTAAAACAATTGTTTTTTAATCTCATGTTTGGTGTTCAAGGCCCTGAAAAGTTGGTAATGTCTCGTTAGCCTGCTGAGCAACCTGAATTTTGTTTATCCTGAAACAATTTAATCTTCAGAACTGTATGGGCACTGAGAACAGTAGGTAGGATGAGGATTATTTTCTTGGAAATACAGAATCATAACATGGCTAAAATTATTTCACTAAAAGTACTGCCCAAAGACTTATTCTATTTTCAAACAGTAATATTTTTTGGAAGAAAAACTGTGTGTGGAATATGAATGGCACAGAAACATGTAGCTTGAAAAAAGAACCCAGAGAAAGAATTCATATAGTACCAAAAAACCAGTAATTCAGGCCAAAATCCAGAATACCATATGTATCAGACAAAGTGAGAAGGCCTCCCTCTGGTGGCAGATTTTGGAATACAACTCAGGGGAAGCAAATTGTCAATTCAGATTATATTATTTGCCCACCACAAGGGTTGTGCCATTTGAATTTCGTACACCAGCCTCACTCAACCTGGTAACTTCCGTATGTTTTGGCCTTCAGCTCCCAAAACAGCATGGCCAATGGTCAGGAATGCTGGGAGTTGCAATCCAAAACATGTGGAGGGCCCCAGGTTGTGGAAGGCTGTTCTAAACCAGGCACTTGGGCCACCGCCAGACAAGCATCTACATCTAGAAACTCTTTTAACTGCTTTATTGGGCACTCCTTGATGGTTGTTTTAAGCTCTAATGTTCTCGATTTTTATAGGTTTTTTATTCATATTCTTATTCTTATTTTATTGTTGTTAGCAGTCTTGAAGTTGTTTGGAGGAAAGGCAGGATAAAAAGACTTTAAATAAATAAATGCTAATATGGCATTACTCTAGTCACAGGTTTCCATGCTGAGCAAGCATCTTTTGAAGGTTGGAGGATCAAGAGTTGTTTACTATGGACATGTGTGCAAGGAGGCTGCTGTGTGGAAGAAAAAAAGTCAAAATCCTAATTCTTCAGATGTACAAGCCAGCCTTGTGTGCCCTAAAACATCTGTACTGACCTTGGCCTTGGTCTGATAGTTCAGGTAATCAGCAGCAATACATCTGATTTGTTTCAGAAGGAAAACTGGCAGGTGCCTACCTTCTCAACACTGCTCATGGCTTGGAAGTAGATATTATACCCCTTCCGAGGAGCCAAAGGTGGGTTCCAGAAGCCTTGGTAAGTTCTATTGTCACCAACTGTGAAAGGGGCTGCTTCAGGAAGGTTACCAGGTGGCAACTCTGCAGCAAAATAATATGGTGAGCTTCCACTCAGAGCATTTTGATACGTGATGGGTATCTGGTAACAATCCATTGCACCTGTTTCTCGTTTGGTTCGATGAGGATGCAGCTCTTCAACAACAATCTGATAGGCACTATTCAAAACCAAGAGAAAAACAATACTTAGAGGATGATGCCAGAGGTGTAGCACACCTGACTATATTACACCAAATGGTACCATACAAAAAACACAAGATGAGGAAATAAACAAGTTTGAAAATGATAGCTCTGCCTTCAATAACTGAATTATTTTCAATGAAAGGCTCTGACTGGGAAGTGGTTGATTTTTTGTTCCGTAATATTTAATCCCACCCCCTTTTTCTCCCAATACTATTCCTCTCAGACTCTCTTCCTCAAAAGGTCTAATGGAACAACAAGAAAACCCTTCTCAACATTGACATAGACTTTGAAGTATTAAGCAGCCCAAGACTGGATCTCACATTAGACATAGACATTTGTAACAGATTAAGTTTTCTGCTTGATAATTTGCAGCATTTGAAGTTAGCATTTGCCTTTGAAATGATATTATAGAAAGCTCAGCTTCAAGGCGCAACGTGGCGGCCTCTGAGCAATGCCTGAAGCACCAATTTGCAGTTGTCATATTATTAGAGACAGAGTGTGTCGACAGGCATCTCCAACCTTTTGACCTTGATGGCCATCTAGCTTGGCTCACAGCTATGCAGATCTAAAGTGTAAGCGACATCCTGTAATACAAGCACAGATGGATGGAAATCTGTCCACTCTCTCCAAATAAGTCTGCCTCCTTTCTCTGCAGTTGCCGCTGACAAAAAACGTTACAAATTGCTGGAGCAGATGGCATTCAGCCTATTTAATAATAATTTCTTAAAGCCCCACCAAAAAATAAGCTTCAGCCTAAACTTGCCAATACCTTCCAAGTAATGACAGCTCTTGGTAATTCCTCATAAAAATGACATTTTAGCAGAGAGCATAATTATAATTCTTTTCCCTACCAAACAAAGAGGCAAACAACCGAAACATTACACTAATTGATAACCAGCACTTGGATGTTCTGATAGAAGGTGCCATAAAGGACAATGTTGAATTTAACTCTTGTTTTAAGGACAGAGTAACAGTTTCAAGCATTTCAAAATATCTCCCCCACCCTGCCATCCCCAGGCAAGTAAAATAAAATGAGATATGACTGTGACAGTATACTAAAAGAAGGGGAATCCACATTCAATGTAGTATGGAAATTTTTTAAGCAAGTAGGCATCTTGGAGGCATAAGTACCGCCGAAATAAGCAATATTCTGAGTTGTTTCTGATGCATGGCCAGATGCTCTCCACTATATAGGCCTAAAGCTTAGGCCAAGGGCAGATGTAACACCACTGATCCCTTAAACCAGCCAGCGTGGCGTATTGGTGAGAGTGTTGGACTGGGACTCAGGAGATCCGAGTTCTAGTCCCCACTTGGCCATGAAGCTCCCTGGGTGACTTTGGGCCAGTCACGGTCTCTCAGCCTAACCTACCTCACAGGGTTGTTGTGAGGATAAAATGAGGACGATTATGTAAGCTGCCTTGGGTTCCTTGCAGGAAAAAAGACGGGGTATAAATATAATAAATAAATAAATAAATACATACATACATACATAAAAATTACACACAGTTAAAAGGGAAGGCCACAAGCTCATGGTCTTGCTCCACCTTCCCTTCCCTTCCCTTCCGGCATGAACTACAGCATTAACTAACCAACCAGTTAGCTTTTAATCAGAAATAGTAAAATTAGCACCAACTTCTAATTTTGTACTGTCTCAACAGCATGGCAGTACTTTGATGACAGGGATCCATTCTAAATCTAATGGCATGGAGGCTCTATGACAGGGGAAATCACTCAATTGCATACTTGGATCCATTTGGACCACATGGCTGTGTCAGGCACAATAAAAATGTTTCAATGATAAATTAACTTGTA
The DNA here is from genome assembly GCA_021292165.1 of Shinisaurus crocodilurus. NCBI lineage: Eukaryota > Metazoa > Chordata > Lepidosauria > Squamata > Shinisauridae > Shinisaurus > Shinisaurus crocodilurus. The sequence continues at coordinate 99,911,661 of CM037879.1, read as the reverse complement.
ATATTAAGTGTCAAAAAGGACAATTGGAGAAAGACACCTTTGTGAACATTTGGGGCAAATTTTTGGATTACCGTATTTTTCGGACCATAAGACGCACTTTTTCCCCCCAAAAAAGGAGGGGGAAATGTCTGTGCGTCCTATGGAGTGAATACAGTAAAAAAAAAAAAAAAAAAATTTTTTTTTTTTTTTTTTTTTTACTTTCCTTTGCTGGTCCGGAAGAGCGGAGGACTCCTGGGTGGGGCGGGGGAAGCCCCCTCCTCTCAGCTGATTTTTTTTTAAATTTTTTTTTGTACCATACAGTAAGTGCGTCTTATGGTCCGGTGCGTCTTATGGAGCGAAAAATACGGTATGTGTTGGTAAAGGGGAGGGGGAACAAACCTTGTCAAGATTTGTTATATTTTTGGAATATAGAATAATAGCTTGTATATATATACACACACACACACACACACACACACACACACAAAAATTGGGGTGAGAAATATAACTTGGTCCCTAGAGGTGGGGGGGGGTGTGCACAATGTTTATGTTGTATTTTTTTGTTGTTGTATTCATTAGTAGTTGTAAGATGTGAAAAATTAAAAATTTAATTAAAAAAAAATGTTTCATGCATGCATACTCAAGGTATAAGTTATCTTTAGGATTACAACCTTAAATGAATTAAAGTTCCATGGCTCAATTAAAAATATAGCCCCCCATTAGCTGGGACTGCTCCCCTTTTGAAGGCAAAAAAGTCCTACAACTCCGAGCATTCCCCAGCCAGGACTTTTTCTGTCTAAACATGCATAGGATTGCGCCCTTAATTGACTGATACTCTTGATTATCACATGCTGCAGAAAAACACACATTTATATTGAAATTGAGTTCTACAGTAATACTTTTTATGATTTTGCAGTGATGCAATGATAGGGAAGAAGGCAAAAGGGGTTTCTCCTTGTCATGTCTCCATTTCTTTGTGGGGAAGAGCTTGAAGGATCAACTGGGCTTTCACTTGACATACACCCAGTTGCCAGTCACTTACTTGGGGTCTGGAGAATCAAGAACAGCCCTGCTTCCCATGTAGCTGCAAGGCCATTCAAGGAACAGGCAACAATAACTGCTCCCTTCAATCCATTTCTGACAATGGAAGGCACTGGGCAGCTGGCCTTTTGATGGATCTGTGGGGATTCCGCTGATAGGAAAGGGGAAGCTCTTAGAATTACACCAATACAGATCTAGTAGCTCTGAAAGCTATTGTTAGGAAGTGGTTGTAAGCCACCACTTCAGCCTCCTGTCTAAAATGAGAGATCATAATCCAGGATGGTTGTAACTTCCATTCCCATCTGTAGTAAGGGGATATTAACACAGTGTTGTTATCACAGGGTTGCTGTAACCCTTTCTCACAGTCTCACTCCCAAATGCAATATTTGCATGTTAACAGCGAATTGCATTACAGGGCTGCAGTGCCATTTTTCATTAGAAATGTAGCACTTTTTCAGCTGCAACTTTAACTGATTGATTAACCGACAAAGGCATTTTAGCCGATCAATCAATCAATCAAATTTGCATTTAAGAAAGTGCCCAAAAAATTAAAATAAAATAATGTAGTGTACAATTCTATGCATGTTTGGGCAGAAAAAAGTCCTACAACTCCGAGCATTCCCCAGCCAGGACTTTTTCTGTCTAAACATGCATAGGATTGCGCCCTTAATTGACTGATACTCTTGATTATCACATGCTGCAGAAAAACACACATTTATATTGAAATTGAGTTCTACAGTAATACTTTTTATGATTTTGCAGTGATGCAATGATAGGGAAGAACTCCCAAGCAGATTCACATTGCCTCCATATAATCATGGCTCTTCTTTTGTAAAATCTAATAAGCTAGCAAAAAGCAAAGTAAGCATGATGACCCCAGGGAATGAAAAGCAGTGTGGACAAATGGCGATAAGCAAAACAAAGAAAAAAGTTTATTCCATTAATTTTGTTTCAGATACTCTTAAAGATGTTAAATAATATGTTCTTTCTTTACTTCCTACCTTTTAAGAATTCAGGCAGCAATAGGTTACAATCAAGTTCTGTATAAGCAACTAGACCTCCCTGTTGGGAACACAGACATCTTATCTTTGCCTCTGCAGACACTGTCGCTCCTTTCTTCTGAGCTGCCAACACAAAACAATTGACAAGGCTTCTGCTCTCCAAAGTATCAGGAGATCAGTAAACCTGTCAATTCCAATATCTGGCCAGTTAAGAAGAATGCCAGAGGAGAGAATGGAAGCAGAGTGCAATGTGTATATGTAAAACAAAGGGGGGGGGGAGGTACATTGCTCAATGCTTTATTTATGATCCAATTTCTGCTTTAACATGAAGCCAAGATCTCATTCAGGGAAAGATTTCCCAAAACAAAATCATTAATTTTTAGGAAAGAGACATAGGGAGAAGGTAGCCCACTTTAGGCACTCAAAATGGTGAAGAGTGAGGTTGCACAAGTTAGCCTTGGCCCTAATGTCCATGTTGAGGGGGCTTCAGATGCACCAAGGTCTGGAGGGGCTGGCTTCTAAACACATTGTTCAGCTGAATGAGCGTAGAAGCCTCTGTGTGATCAGGAATGCAGGGTGTTCCTGATCGCGCAGAGACATCTATAAATATTCAGCTGAATACGCAGAGAAGCCCTCTTCGCACTTTTGTGCTGAATACGTGAAGGACTGAAGCTCTCACCTGGAGGTACAGGGACATTATGGGGGTGGGACTTGCACACACAGTCCCTCTGGCCTCTTTATGAGTTAATTCTGAATGCCTGAAAAGAGCTGGCGGGTTCGAGTTTTGCTATTTCAGGGCCACTGAGACTTAGTTCACAAACCAGCAGATGAAGTGGTAAATTTGACCCTGGGCTGTGCCACTTCAGGCTGCAGGTAAGAGATTGCACGATTGGAAAAAATAAACTGCACGTACAAAACCAGTATATCAGGAAGAAGGGTGGATTAGAACATCTAGGCTTCAATGTGCAGTGAGTTTATTTTACATAGAAGATTATTCAGTCCTGAGAAGCCACACCTACCATCTGATGTGGTCCATTCCAGGAACAATTTTATGACATTATCTGCTGTTTATGCAAACTAGTGACCAGGACTCAAACTACCAGAATTAACCAGTTCCTAGTCATCTTCCTTTGTAATCCTTGGATATGGAACAATATAGCTCTACCAGTTTGAAATATCACCCCACCCCACCCCAAATCCAACATTGACAAAAAAATAAATAATAATCAACAGAATACTCATAATCATTCTATTAGCAATTTCTTGACATATTTATTTATAAATCTTGAAGACATCGTTCAGCAGAGAGGCTTAACTAGTCCATGCTGCCAGTGATAAGCAAATACTTCTTTGTGAAGCTCACTAATGAATAAATGTTTATTCCTTACTGGCTGAGCAGAGAATTTCCAGCTTGGTAAAAAGTAAGGTTTAACATCTGATTATAAAAATGGATTCATCCAGTCTCCTTTTGTATTTCATGTCTGCTGTTTGGTTTACAACTTCAGGAGGCCATAAAGAAAACTAGAGATTATGAGATAACACTTGGCAGGCAAGACATGATTATGTCATGATTAGAACTGTGACTACCGCAGCATGTTGCATCTTAAGGAATGATTGACGGCACCTGCAGATTTGAATTGGATTACAGCACATCTGCTTCAAGGGGCCTGTGCATGGAGCAGGCAAGGAGTACAAGGGGGCATTTATATAGGGAAGGCTGACTCCTAAAATACATAATTAGATGCTGTGTATTTAAATCTGGCAACTGTTTAACATGCACATTTGCCTGCGAGTTCGAGAATGGAAATGTACTGGCAAAAATGCATCCTGAAATACATTACTTCCAGAACATCAGCCATGGCTATCCTGCCTCAACATGGGATCCTGCATCCAAGCCAAATCAGTAAACAAAGAGGAGGAGCTGGGGTCAAACTAGATGCGATCATGGCGGACACATTTTTTTTTACTTCAGTTGGTACAAAACATAGCGACTAGGATACTGGACGTTATGATCATGCCAGTATTGTATCATCTTCACTGGCTCCCAGTTTGTTTCCAGTGCAATTCAATTCAAAGTGCAGGCATGAAATCACAAAGCCCTTCATGGCTTGGGACCGCAGTACCTGAAGGAGCAGCTCTTCCCATATACAGTAATACCTTGGATTGCAAGTAACTTGGTTTGAGAGCGTTTTGCAAGACAAGCAAATTTTTAAATATTTATTTAAATTTTTTTGACTTGATATACAAGCGACGTCTTGCAATACAAGTACTGTAGTACGGCTTAAATTAAAAAGCTCTGTACAAATTTTTTTAGGGGGATTTCGTTTTGATATAAGAGTGTTTTGGATTACAAGCACGTTTCCGGAACGAATTATGCTCTCAATCCAAGGCATGACTGTATATTCCTACGTGAGCTCTGAGGTGATCATTGGAGGCCCTGCTCTGAGTGTCTTTGCATGCTGAGGTACAACAGGTGGCTTACTCAGGAGTGGGACTTTTCAGTAGCCCCCCCCCCCCCATTACCAGTTGTGAAATACTCTCCCCAGAGAGGTCTGCCTGGTGCCAGACAAAGACCTTCTTTATTCTCTCAGGCCTTTTAATCTTCTGCATCTCTGCTGTTAGGCTATGTTCAAGTAATTTTGTCTTTATACTTTTAGTTCTCTTCTGCAGCCTGCTTCTAGGCTCTGCTGTCTGTTTCATGGCTGTGCTACCTGTTTCGTGGCTCTGCTGCTTTTAATTGATTATTGTGCTGTTTCTGCTGCTACACTGTGTTTTTAAGTAGTTTTATCTTTGATATTTTTAATGCCTATTTTAGCCTCTGCTGCTTTAAAATGATTGCTGCTTTTAATTTATTGTTTTATTATGCTGTTTCATAATACACCTGTTGTACCTCAGCATGTAAGGACACTCGGAGCAGGGACTCCGATGATCATCTCAGGGCTCACGTAGGAATATATATGGGTAGAGCTGTTCCTTCAGATACTGTGGTCCCAAGCCATGAAAGGCTTTGTGATTTCATGCCTGCACTTTGAATTGAATTGCACTGGAAACAAACTGGGAGCCAGGGAAGATGATACAATACTGGCATAATATGATCATAACATATTTTACGTGGGTTTTACGTGGATTTTGGATTTTATTTGTGTTTTTATAAGAGCCATTAGCTAGATGGTGACTAATAAATCTTAGAAATAAAGAAATTCTCACATTTTTCACATATAATGTGGGATAAATGCAGTGCACAGGATAGCAGCTCTCAACCTTCTCCCCTGCCACATCTTACCACCCCTCAGTCTATTCGTTTATTCATAGATTTCATAGATCATAGAGTTGGAAGGAGCCTACAAGGCTATCGAGTCCAACCCCCTGCACAATGCAGGAAACTAGAGGAGGGGTCTCCCATCCAAGTAATAACCAGGCTTGACCCTGCTTAGCTTTCCACGCTCAGACAAGCTGAGCCAGCATAAGCCACAGGCCTGTATTATGTTTCTATACTGCCCAATAGCCAAAGCTCTCTGGATGGTTCAGAAGAATTAAAACCCTTAAGTACAACATGATAAAATATAAAACCTTTAAAAGTTTATAGTTCTGTTTCCAGCTCACTTCCAGTATCAGGACTGGAAACGAAGAAAACTGGCTGAACCAACTGAATGCAGACAGGTAAAGTAAATGGGTAAGTGGCCTTAGCATCTTTCTTCCACACACTTCTTTTACTATTAAATTTATAGTAATTTGCTTTATATGCTTGCCTTATATGCAAACATAGGAGTCACATGAATAATGGCTCTGTCCAGATTTTCTGAATTCTTCTGGAGGGGCTGGTTGCAGGGTACAGTTCCCTGTGCATACCACTTCCCATTGTAGGTAGGCCACCATTACAATTTTTAATGATGGCGGCTGAGAGATAGTACCAGGTGAAGAAGAAGCCAGTCAGGTGATCTGCTACCATTGTCTTTCTCACCTGCAGCTTCTGCATCTCCAAGCTGGGCCGGCCCACCCTCCCCTCACAGAGGCTATTGCAACGAACTGCTCTGTGAGCAGGAGAGGAAGAGGAAGACAACTGTCACCGTCACCATCTCTTCAAGATAGGCTTTTAAAACAATTTTTCATTATATAAATACTCACTCACTCCTCCTGTCATGTCTTAAATTTAAATTATAAGCCTGAGGGCAGGGACTATCATGCTACTTATCTTGGTAAGCCACTCTGGGAGCCTTTATGACTAAAGCGCAGGATATAAATGCTGTAAGTTATCAAGTAAATAAATAAATAAATAAATAAATACCCGACCCATAGTCCATGGTAGAAGTGGAGCTCGAACCCAAATGTCCCAGATCTTTACTATTGGACCTGGACTAGAGGGGTTATGCAGCCCAATACTATGTACATGTTTACTTGGAAGTAAGTCCTACTCTATAGGACAGGGGTGAGGAATGTGTGGCCCTCCATATGTTGGACTGCACCTCACACTAGCCCTCACCAGCTGGTGAGGAACTATAGGAGTAGCAGTCCAGCAATAACTGGAGGGGCACACATTCCTCACTCCTGTTCTAGTATTATAGCCAGAAACACCTTCCATATTCCAGAGGGGTAGCTGTGTTATTCTGTAGCAGCAAAAATAACTAAGAGTCTTGTGGCACCTTAAAAATGAACAGATTTCTTATGGCATCAGCTTTTGTGGTCTGATTTGTTAGTATTTTATGGTGCTACAAGACTCTTCATTGTTGTTTTTCATATTCCATTATGGTTTGACTATCTAAAGGTTTGTCCATACACTTTTACTATGCAAGGGTCCACATGTTGTTGCTGTTGCTTCCTTTTTACCTGATTGGAGCACCTTTGGCCTGGGCTGGTCTCAGGAGTACCGTTATGGTTGTGGCAGTTTCATTGAGAGATGCATCAATGCCTTCGTAGTCTGGTAATGTGGGAGCTGATCAAAAGAAAATTAAAATTGGTTTAAAACATTCAGTTTTTCTACCAGTTTTACACAGTAGTCTACAATTTGTATTAATGGCTATTGGATGATTGGTTATTTTTGCAAACTGCTGCAGCCAACTGCCAACTCTCATTGGTGTGTGACTTGAATTTTTGATTAAAAATATACGTAACTAAAAACAAATACAATGGAAAATAGAAACAGGAAGCAGTAGGGAAGGAGTATTTCAAGAACTGTATGTGTAAATCAGATTGTAATTTATTTGGTTTTTCTGCAGACTGTTTCTGCTAAGGCTGTAAAGGGCCCTACAGAGAAGGTATTTTATGACCTTTCAGACCACCTGGATGTACTCGGATCAATCACTGGATGCAGGGTCCCCGTCCCCCCCTTATCCCACTTTTCAACCAGAACTGGCCATTAAAATTAAAACAGCAACAATTTAAAACTAACATTTAAAACAGCCAGGGCAAAAGATCACATACACAACTTATTCCAGTCAAAACACCTAGCTGTAGGTTACAGCACTACCAATAAAGCACCAAAAACTTATCTTAAAAAAGGCACACTTTGGCCCCTTTCCTTAATGCTGGAAAACAGGCTGGTCAAACAAGCTTCCTTCGGCAGGAAGTTCCACAGGAAGGATACCACAACAGAAAAAGCTCTGGTTCGTGCTCTAGTCATCTTGAGTACTACAATATTCTTTTCTCTGATTTTCCACCTTCTTTTCAGTAGAGTTTAGTAGAGCTTCCACTGAATTCTGGAAAAATCCAGGAATGTGGTGGTTTTGGGAGGTTGGTCAAGTGGATGCTGTGGCAGAATTATCTAATGCTGTGGTGTATTACATCTGGATATCATTTGGGTTACATGTCACACTATAGTAGGCCGTTCTATATCCCCATGCCTTCCACTGAGATCACTGGTACATGTTAGGCCCTATGGGAGGGCTTATCAGGCCCCCAGGATTCCCAATGTGGTTTGCGTCACTCCCAAAAATACTTGACAGAAATGATCAAACCATCTTCAAGGCTGGAAAACGATGTCCCCAGTAGGGCAAAAAGACTGACCATACCAATGGCTATTACTGCTTCTCTGAATACCAACCTTTCACCCACTTCATTTAAATTAGCCACACAATCTTCAAGAGTGTGGAGTGTGAAATGTATTATAGAAATAACCTCAGTGAATAACTTGCAGTAAGAATCTGACCAGTTTTATTCAGTATTTCAGCTGTATAAGAAATACTCCTCAAGTAGCAGGAGCATAATTGTTGAATTGTGTATCTATTATGTATAAACTGTTGTACCATGTGTATCTATTATGTATAACTGTTTCCCCCACTTAATTGATTGAAATTTTGCAGGGACATGACAGGGAAATGGCAGCTAAGAATGAAGGACATTAGCACTAACAGTTGTGCATTGTAAAACAATGCTGATTTTTCAAACCTTTTGAAAACTTGGATGTAGCCTTTCTAAATTATTCATATTTTAAAACCTGATTTTTAATCCTAGTCTTTTGAAATATAAGCACTTTTCACTTGAGACTGCTGGATGTTAAAGAAACACTATTCAAATGAAAGGATACATTGCATTTCATCAGTCGGCAACTGTTGCTGGTCTTCCTACTCTCATACAGTTTTCTATACAAGCTATCTTCTCTCTGAAATGGTGTCATGAATCAACTCTGCTTGTGTCCCTCAGAAAAACAAGACGGCAGCTTGTCATGCTGCTACTTTATTACTGTGTGGCTGCTGTATGCATGGGGGCATAGTGATACTTTGTACATGCAATAATTGAGTTTCAATTATTGAGGCCGGAGGATGTGGACAAGTTACTTGGGCAGGTTCGACCTACCACTTGTACGCTTGACCCTTGCCCATCATGGTTGATTATTAAAATCAAGGGAGGGATTTGCACCTGGGTTCAGGAGGCTGTGAATGCCTCCTTGAAGGAGGGGGTGGTGCCAGCCGTGTTGAAAGAGGCTGTGATTAAGCCACTCTTAAAAAAAACAAATCTGGACCCAGAAGACCTGAACAACTATAGACCTGTTGCAAATATCCCTTTCCTGGGGAAGGTGTTTGAGTGTGTGGTGGCCGAGCAGCTCCAAGTTCTCTTGCAAGAAACGGATTATCTAGATCCATTTCAATCGGGCTTCAGGTCTAGTTCTGGAACAGAAACTGCCTTGGTCGCCCTGTGGGATGACCTTTACCGGGGGAGAGACAGAGGGAGTGCGACCCTGTTGATTCTTCTGGATCTCTCAGCGGCTTTCGATACCATTGACCATGGTATCCTTCTGGATAGGCTGGCGGGTTGGGAGTTGGAGGTACTGCTTTGCAGTGGTTTTGCTCCTACTTGGCTGGCTGATTCCAAAGGCTGATGCTGGGGGATTATTGCTCTGTGCCATGGCAATTACGCCATGGGGTACTGCAGGACTCCATTTTATCCCCCATGCTTTTTAACATCTACATGAAACCGCTTGGAGAGGTCATCCGGAGGTTTGGGCTGAAGTGTCACCAATACGCGGATGACACTCAACTCTACCTCTCTTTTTCATCAAATTCAGGTGAGGCAGTGGCTGTTTTGAATCAGTGTCTTGGTCTGGTAATGGACTGGATGAGAGACAATAAATTGAGGCTCAATCCAGACAAGACAGAGGTGCTGTTTGTGGGCGGATCATAGGGATGTAGCCGAGTAGCCCGGCAGACACAAGTGAGGCCTGAACTGGGCCTGCTCGTGTCCGCGCGGGCTCTCTGTCACCCCCGCGGGCTTCTCTGTGGAGAGCCTGCCTCCCTGCCCGCTGGTCCCGTCCCGTCACTTCCGGTGCGGAGGAAGTGACGTGACGGGACCATGCTCCATCGCGCTGGACCCCTGCGCTCTGTTTTTGGCGGGGGAAACCAGGGCAACAGGGCTGTTTAAGCCCTGTTGCCCTGCTTCCCCCCGCCACAACAGAGCACGGGCGGGGCTCCAGCACGCCGGAGCAGCGGAGGCAGCGCGCAAGACAAGGTAGGCTGCGGGGGGGGTCCTGCGGTGGCGGCGGTCTGGCAGCGGGGGCGGGGGGGTCCTCTGGCGGCAGCAGCGGCGGCTCGAAGAACGCTCCACGCCGCTCTGAAGAGCGAGATCAGGCGCCGCGGAGGGCCAAGCCCCGAGCCAGCCACAAGCCTGCTGAAGGCTCGGTCCCACCACTATCTGTCCGGAGGGATGATACTCAACCTGACCTAGCTGGGGTTGCACTCCCCCTAAAGGACAGGGTTCGTAGTTTGGGGGTGCTCGAACTGTCACTGGAGTCACAAGTGGACTCGGTGACAAGGAGCGCCTTTTATCAGCTTAGGCTAATTTACCAACTATGACCCTATCTGGACAGGCAGAGCCTCGCAACAGTGATCCATGCTCTGATAACCTCTCGTTTGGACTACTGTAACGTGCTCTACGTGGGGCTGCCTTTGAAAACGGTCCAGAGACTTCAATTGGTTCAAAACAGGGCAGCGAGGCTGCTAATGGGGACTGGCCAACAAGAACATATTACGCCAGTCCTCTGTGATCTACATTGGTTACCAATTGAAGTCCGGGCCCAATTCAAAGTGCTTACATTAACATTTAAAGCCCTAAATGGTTTGGGGCCAGGTTATCTGAAGGAACGCCTTGTCCCATGCCTGCCCGAACCCCGATATCTTCTTCAGAGGCCCTTCTCAGAGTGACCCCTCCAGAAGAGGCTAGGAGGGTGGCTACTAGGGGAATGCCTTCTCAGTTGTGGCACCGCATCTATGGAATCAGCTTCCAAAGAAGTGCGCTTGGCGCCTACCCTCTATTCTTTCAGGTGCCAGGTGAAGACCTTTTTATTTGCCCAGTATTTTAATGGTTGATTTTATTCCTTTTATTATCACCACTGTACCTCTGGATTGAATTTATTTTGGCTGCTTGGTTTTATCTCGTTACATTTTAATATGTCTGTGTTTTTGTATTATTATTGTTTACGTTTTTGTTTTAGTGTTGCTTTGTTTTAAACAGCCTTTTGGCTGATGGGTGGTGAATAAATATATTAAATAAATAAATAAATGGTATTTTCATTACACCTTGTTCCATCTTAACTAAGTACTTTCATGGTCCCTTATCCCACTTCTTTCTGTGATAAGCAACAAGCAGCAAGGCCTAAGTTTCCATATTGTTTTTTCATTGTTTCAAAGTACATTGGATTAGTAAAGCAAGTCTATCCAGAAAAAAATCACTGAATGAGGAAAAAGTTGGAACCATTTATGAAGATTAGAGTACCCCAAAATTAACAAAATATTATAACAGGAGCTACTCAAAATGCTCAAAAACACACAAAATGCATGTGTTGTTTAATAGCTCTGCTGATGATGCAGATGACGCATGGACGGGGGGATGACTTTGGAAGCTTTTACTTTGTTTCATTTTAAACACGGCTTATCATTGCGTCGGATCCAAGAATTGTGGTTTAACAGTAGCTCTGATCAGTTTCAAAATAATCCAGCTTCAAACCATGGGTTATGAAGCTGGCTTGTTTAACTAACCAGATCAGTGTAAATCATGATCCCCAGGGGTGGGCAATCCGCCAGGACCTGGCCCACCTCTGCCTTGGCAGACACCGCTGCTACGCCCACTGAGCCAGGCTAAAAGCTGGTGCATGTTGTGCCACTCACCAGACTTTCGGGTTCCCAATGGGCCGCTGTTTACACAAAAAATGCCTTAAGATACGTCAAAAGCAGCTACAATTTGCACAAATTATGCAAATTGCGGCCGCTTTAGGTGTAAAATCCAATTCCCACAATATCTTTAGTACAATGAATGAACATTGGGCTGCAATCCAAAACACAGCATATACTGTAGAACTATGACTGCATATAACTGTACAGTGGGACTGGAACCTTTTGCAATGCTGCAGAACAATCCAGATTACTCAGTGTGGGTTTCAGACTGTGAACATCCTCTCCTATTGTGCATATCCATGAGGGCGACGCTATGCATAGGCCTCTCTCTTCATGTAATTCTACCATGGGCTTATTGTCTTATCCTGATTGTAGCCTGCATGTTTTGTTGTATTCCATGCCGGGGATGGGGAAAGATTTATGTAAAAACAAGTTTAATATAGTCAATCTTATATCTGTCTTATGTTTGCCATTACCTGAAATATTGGTGGTTACGTTGATGACCGTAGCTGGTCCAAACCCTTTGACAGTGCTGGCCCTTACATAAAACTGGTAGGTAGTCCCAGGGTGTAGATGGGAAAAGACATGATGTGTACTGTTCCATAGCTTTGACACTGTTTGAGCTGGCCCAGCCACTGGAACTGCAGGATCAAATGACCTTATGCTGCTGTAACTGACCTGTGGAAATAATGTCAGGGTTTTAGTGGAGTTTCTGGCAGGAATAGGTAATTTTTGAGAACCAATGTTAAGCATTTAGATTGGGCTTCTGGCTTTGGATGAACATTTGCTTTCAAATTCAGGTTTAGCACAGGGTTGCAACAGACACACCACAATCTTTCTGCCATAGCACTCTAAAAAATAACAATGACTTGCCTTGTAAGGTTGTTCTGACATGAATGAAAAAGATTTATCTTAACTACTGCAATACCCATTTCTCTTAATCTCAGCCTTCCAAAATTGTGACCAACCAAGCTGAATTCAGCTCACAAGCCATGTACTATAGTTTGCCAGGTGGCTGTATCTCCCGTTTTTGCAGTGCCAAGCATGCAGTTTATTGAGTGCCTGGGTCACCAAACATGTCTGATCAGAAATTGTGCACTCTCTCTATAATGTCAGACATTTACTCCAAGTTTAGTCATTCATGTGAAGGCAGTAAGCATCTTATGTTCTCTTTTTAACAGGAACTGGCAGATTACTGCATCTTTCCTTAATTTCTCTTGTTAAAAGTACCACCTACACATAAGGAAGCTATGTTATGTTTAAGCCTAAGCATGATAAACTGAGCTTTTCCATTATTATAGTGGTGACTATATTCATTAGAAATTCAGCATTTAAAATACTAATGGGATAAGCAGAAGCTAACATACGCTAAGTCATGTAAATAGACGAGTGAGGCACGTAAATGTGTCTCGTAGTCATTTAATTTGTTCTATAAGCAGAAAAGTAGTATTGTCAAGGTTGCCCAGTTCTGAAAATGGTAGATACACAGGAAATTGGGTGCAAAATTACTGTTTTTCCTTCATTCCCTGAGTTCATCAAACCACTGGTTTGTTTGTTTTTTAATTCCCAGAATTTCCATTCAAAGTTTCTTGAAGGGGAAAAACATGTTACCTTGAAGCATAGAAATGTCTGATTTCTATTAATAAATTATCACATACATTACCTGTAGCCTTCACTGGACAGGGCTACATTAAATCATGATTTTGAAAGGCTGTATATTAATGCTAGCAGCCCTAAATCAAAGTTGTACATTTAAGGCCTGGATTTCATCATTTACTAAAAGTTCACTAGCAGTATCTTGGCAAGAACAAGATTGTATTATTATATCATTTTAATCTGAATTCTTGATTTTTAATCATTATTGTAGTTCTATCACTCTCTAATTTAGTCTAATTTAGCAGCACATAATGCATGGTGCATAGATCTCTTGACAAGAAAATATTGTGCTTCTATTCAGGTGGTGATATAGTGTGTGTTCTGTAAAGAAAACAGTCAGCTTTTAAAAAAGATTAAGTATCATTATATACTCAGGTACCAAGTACAGGCATCAAAAACAGACTGAAAAGAAATAAGATATGATCTAAGTTTGCCAAAAGTAGATCATATGTCATTTCAATTGTGAAAATAGTTCTTCTGATTCCTTGGGACATGTTTTGAGTATGAGTCAGAGTGATTTTGGGACATTTTCCAGGCCATCAGGAGAACTATAATGGTGCACTCTGAATAAGTAGCTCAACTGACCAGTGAAGACTGGGGATAGGAGAAAGTTGCTGGGGAACCCTACAAACCATAGCCCATCCACAGGGTTTCAATGTATGGGATACCATACCAATGTATGGGATACTCATGGGATACCACAACCACACTATGCTGAAGATCGAAATGCCACCAGTGGTTTTGCCGAGTTGGGTTTTGTTAATACCTCATATTGTGTGATGATACCATTTGGATCCATAGGTTCTTTCCAGTTTAGGAAGATCTTGTCTTCAAATGGGGTTCCCTTCAATGACTTTGCAGGTACAGAACCAGGTACTGAAAAAATAGGATTAAAGGCGTAAGAGAAATAATTCCCCCAAAGTTAGATAATGGCAACCCTATCAAGCAAATGAGTCTTTGGCTTAGAAGCAAGTTACACATTAGATTAAACGCCAGTTTGAACATGTGAGGTTGTAGCTGTTTAAATAACAGCCCAGACCACAATTATCCACTATTCCAGTTCTACAAAGTATTTCTGAAGAAACCTATGGATCTCTGAAACTATCAGAAGATCATTGGGAAAAGGTGTGTGCTTAGAAAAACAGATATGTGGGCAACAAGAAAGAGAAGGGGAAATTAAAAATAGCCAAACCCATATTTGCCTAGTCTTTTAAATTAGTTTTTCCCATGTTTTAGTCCAACATGCATGAATTTCACATATGACATTTCCTGAAGATTTACTGTATTTTCAAAACATATTGCAGACATATTGTAATCGGCAGACATAAATTAAAGTCATTGGATCATAGGAAATATCACACAGTCTGCTAGCAGCATTAAGAAATAGCGAGAGGACCATCACAAGTGTCAGGTTTATTTCAGAATGTATGAAACTATAAATAATATGCTGCCCCTTGGGCATAAAATTTAATTTGATGACTTCAAAATAAATTCATAGAACAAGAAGACCATAGGTATACAGATGAGATTCAAACACTCATCTTCCATGAGAAATATTTATCCATCAGTCAAGTCAACTGAAGACTGCTGTTCTTTGCCTCACACAATACTGACAAAGATTCCAAAGTAGATGACAGCTGATGTGCTTTGACAGTCCCTGTGTGTTGTTTTTGTGACACTTGATGTGCTGCAGGCATCATTTTGTGTTCTATGGGAATGCTCTGTATTTCTCTTGTCTATAGTTCAAATGAAGCATATATTGCACAGGGCTTAGCCCAGGTGATAGGCTTTCTTTGACAGTTGAATGTGCACATGACATATGTCTACCAAATGAGCATTGTCATATTATGTACAATGCCTGAGTGTTCATTAAAACCCAGTCATTTAGGACTGCAAGCTTATAGCTTACAAAAGTGCTTTGTGGCTGGATGTAAGACCCTAGGGTTGTAAATCATCATAATACAGTAGAACTACAATCTAGCAGCTAAAGAATCGGTTGGTTAGTTCAGATCAATATTTGAAATTCAGCCCCATTACCAATCATGTATTTGCCCCCACTGCATGAAACACTAACTTCCCAAATTCCTGTTAAGCCCTAAAATTTATAATGCAACTTGTGGGAAATCTGTGGCACTTGGCCTAATTCCATATGGCCCTCAGCTGAATTTCAAAAGCCCTTTGTAAGCGATCAGTGAGCAACCTGCCCTTCCACCAGTAGCCAGCTGGGCAGGGAGAGGGAGAGAAGGGGTGGCAGAAATGGCAAGAAAGGTTGAGAAAGAGGGTGGTAGAAAGTGTGCAAGAGGGAAAAGGAGGCAGCAGAAAGAGACAGAGAAAGGGAGTGGGCCTGACCACCCCTGGCTTCAGTCCTGACCACCTACAAGGGAATGTGGCCAGCAACAGAAAAAGGTTCCCTAGCCCTGCTCTAGACCTAGCAAACCTATGCCTCTATTGGCTTCTTGCCTGCCAACAGTGCACAGCCCCTCCTATGTATCTAGGGATACATTTGCCCCTTCCTACTTCTTCCTTGGAAATGAACAGAGGAGCACACCTCCATTATCTGGCAAGGTCCATGTTTTTTTCAGGTTAAAGCCAACTTTGTCGCATTTGAACTACCCACCATGTCTCTTGACCAGCCTCCCTATCACTCCTCCAACAATTTTCTTAACCTCAAGTGCTGAGAGGTTTTCTTTAGAGCCTCCTTGCTCTTTCTGCTCACCTCTTTTTATTGTCTTAATTCTCTGCCTCCTCTGCTAGAAATCGGATATTTTATATAGAGGGGCTTGGCTATAGAAAATGATTCATGGAAGTATGATAGCTGGAAGTATTGAGTTGTCAGTAGAGCATTTGAAAACCCGTTATGCAAACATATATAACTTCACCTTTGTATTACACATTTCTGTAGGCATATAAATCATAGATTTTTAAACATATGGAGTTGGCAATGTAGGGTCTGCAGGAGATTTATGTCTTTCCTCATATTCCCATGTTTCTTTTTAAGGACTCCAGGGGAAGAAACCTGCAGCCGGATCACATTCTAACAACTGCATTCAAATATTTTGCTGGTGAAAATAGAGTTGACTGCAAACAGCACAATACTATAGTTTGCATCTCTGTTTACCAGCAGCCATCAGGCATTAAAAAGAAAAAAGTGACCTCAAGCTGCAATTGATCAAAAACCCAAATTAGGTTAGCGTTAGCTGGCATGACAGGTTTTCTAGGGAAACTAGAGTTTGCTTTCACTAGCGAAACGTAATTTATGTTAGTGCTACTGTCGTCTTGGATACTATCCATGTTGTTCCGCAATATACACGATAGTAGTAGTGTTGCACTAGATACTGCCTAACATAAATTATGTTGCACTACCATAAACAAGCTTTAGTGCAATGCCAATAGCACTTGCTGGTGCAACAGGTTTTCTGGGGAAACCAGTCATGCCAGCAAGTGCTATTTGAACTGGGCTAAAGTACGCTAGTGCAATGTAATTTGCATTAACGGTAGTATTGCATTGGATACTGCCCATTTAATTTTACGGCAGCCATTTAACATAACTGGATCAAACCTGTCCTCCACCTAAATGTTCATAGATTCATAGATCATAGAGTTGGAAGGGGCCTACAAGGCCATAGAGTCCAACCCCCTGCTCAGTGCAGGAAACTAGAGGAGGGGTCTCCCATCCAAGTAATAACCAGGCCTGACCCTGCTTAGCTTTCGACACTCAGACAAGCTGAGCCAGCGTGAGCCACAGACCTGTATGCTAACCAAAATGTCAGGGAAGGGGTACAGGTTTTAGTTCCACTTCTCAACTGCAGCCTGCTTACTTTGCCCAAGCAAACTTAACACTGCTGTCATAGCTGGACACACTGTGCCTGCCCCGTATGAGTAAGGCCACACCGGCTGGTACCCCTGGGAATGGTCTCTGCCATGGCGCACTCCTATAGCCCACTGAGGGAGTCATCTGTCCACTCCATTACCTGAGGGGGGCTGCCCCACAGCAGGGGGAAAGGGGCAGCTTTATAACTCTGCCCCTTGGACTACTCCTACCTGGCTTCAAACTGTATTGACTGCAAAGCCATGCACTGACTGAAAGCAGAACTGCAGGCTTCAAACACAGAGACATAAAGCCATGGTTCTCAAACTATGGTTTGTTAATCTGGACATTATACCAAGCTTTAGTTGAGGTTCCTTGGTGTAATGTCTGAGTTAATAACCTATCCACCTTCCCCTCCCTTGGCCAGGTGATTGTAGCTATTTTTTCCAGTCAGGCACCTCCTACGTCTTCTTCATTGCCCTCTCTATTGAAGTGAACAGGATGTATGATATGAAAATCTGATTGTGCAAGGCTTATTAACTATGCATATTTTCAAATTGCCTTGCATTTTGAATATTCAGAAACTCAACTACATGAACATTACGTTACTTTCATATATTATAATTTCCATCTAATTAGGAACTTCATTTAATGCTATTTTAATTTGTTTAAAATTAAGATTCATAAAGGATAATCACTAAAGAGCTTTGTAAACATCTAAAGTGTCCTTTATTTTCCCTCAAATAAGGTAAATAAAGCTATCTTGTTAGCAAAATTAAATAAAGGCTATATTAAGGCAGTAATCTCAATATATGCAGTTGTAATTACTTAGGAAGCTGGAAGAATGCAACACTGTAAACAAGAATTTGTTGAAGTTATTCTGACTTTCACAGAGATGTTTGTAACAGACTAAATTATATTTTCATGTAGTAATGTTTCCCAACAATTTAGAACTTCCTTAGGCCTGTTTCAGATGTAGCTGGTTCAAATGTAATGCTGGAACTAGAATTACCTCACAGGGTTGTTGTGAGGATAAAGTGGAGAGAAGGAGGATTATGTAAGCCGCCTTGGGTTCCTCGAAGGAAAAAAGGTGGGGTATAAATATAATAAATAAATAAATAAATAAATAAAATTAATGGATAGACCCACAGAATCACACATGCAGCCTACCCAGCCCCTGTCTTCGTATGCACTAACGCCTCTCTCACCTTCTTCTACCCAGGTTTGGTGTTACCTGAGACCATTACTAACATATTTTGTGAATTGTTAATGTAAATTTAGGAGTGAACCTTACTTTCATTTTAACAGGGATAGCAACAGTATTAACATCTAAGATGAAACCCAGGCATAGGGGGTCAGAAATTTGCACATGCCTTTCTGCACATCATTCCATATCCTTTAAACCTGGTCACTGTCTACCCAAACTGGGCTTTATTCTCTTTCTTCAATATTAAAGGTTTCCGTAAGGAAATGATTTGTTTTAAACCATATTCAATATATTTACACCGATGTGTGTTAACATGTCATTTCTGTTTGGGCACCTGGAAATGACAAATTAAAGGTTTTTGTTTTTATGTACAGCTATTCACAGGCTAGCGTGAACATGCAACAAATAAATAATTGCCAGGCAGAAAAAAAGCAACATGATCAACAATTCCCTTCAACACCTGCTTTGCCAGCTCAGGAATAAAGTTGAGAAGAGTCTGAACATACCATCTTCATCTGTTTGGATAATGGTTTCCTCACTCTCTTTCCTCCCTTCAGGATTAGTCAGGATCATTTTGAGGCTCACATTTGTGTAAGGAGGCAGGTGATTCACAACATGCTGAGGTGCTTTGGGGTCCATATCCAAGCAGTCTGCCTTGCTTTCATTATGACCACGGAAGTAATGGTAGCAGATGGTAACATTAAAAGTGTGGCAGCGAGTAATGTTGTAACCTAGAGACTCCCAATCTACAGCAATACGTCGGGCCTGGATCTCAGCAATCTTCAGAGTTTTCGGTGTTCTCATTGGTTCTAAAAATACAAAATATAAGACTACAAGCATCAACAACTTTCAAGGATGGCCTACCATGGAACTTCCACAAGAAATACAGAACTCTTGAACAAAAACGTCAGTACACTTATGAAAGAAAAGAAGGAAAGAGAAAAATCATGTACTGTACAGTTACATTTGAATTAAACAGTGTTTTCTTCCTTATAATATACCTAATAATATCTAAGGTTTTGTTACCACATGCATTCTGTTATTATAATACATAATAAACAAACTCCTTAAAGGAGTCTGTATAGAAATATATTATATGGAAAACTTATATAATAAAATGCACATGTGCAGAAGAAAAAAGGAAATACAGAGCCCTCATTGGTGGATTGGATCCGTAAGATGCTCGCTGCGCTAAATAAATCAGTCTTGGCCTGCCCTAAGCATCCCTTTCTGCTGTCCCTTCTGTGTCCCTTCTCAAAAACAAACATTTACAAATGTTAAAAATAAAATGTTTAATTAGCGGACAATTTTGACTAATTCAAAATATTGGAGAAGCAAACTCACTAAGAGCCACCAAAGACCACCACAGCTGTTGCTAGGCTTCTTTGTGTTTCATGGTTTCCTTGGGCATGCATTAAATTTGAGTAAATTGGATAATATATCATCCTGGTGAAGAGTCAACATGCTCTGCACTGTGATTTATCATGCCACTGAGCAATGCTGTTTACTAATTACACTAATTGCTCTACTAAACTAGCAGTAACCAAAATGATACAGATATTAATTAAAATTTATTACTTGGGTAATGTTGTTATTCATCCACAACAGAAAGCCAAAAAACAAACTAGAAAATCACTTTCAAAAATTTAACATCAGGTTCTTTCCTTGATCCCCCAAATAAACCAGCAGATATCTTAGCTGGTAAGGTATGCATTATCACCCAAGCTTAACTGATAACATGTACACAGATCTCCATTCATCTGGAAAACACCAGCATAACTCATTTTACTCCCTGAGCAGCCATCAATCTATCACCACCTCCCCAGCGTATTCATCCCTCATGCAAGACTAACTTTATAGTCTGACTTAATTAAAATGAGTGTACAATGAAAGTCATGACCATGAGTACATGTACTAAGGATTCACTGAAAACACACTAAGAAATCTTTCTACAGTCTCAGTATATTTATTTACCTTAGCAAGTTACAGTTTGTATACATTAATCATCTTCTCTGAGATTCAGGGTGAAGATATTCACACATGACTCAAATGAACTAAATGTGCTTCTTTTCATTCATAAGCCTTCACTGTCTTTAAGAACGCTCATTTACCAAACTAAAATTCTTAGCTAAGCAAACAGCACGAGGCACAGATGGCACAGGCAAACAGGGGCTCTATTAAATGTGTTCAAGCATACAGTTTGCAAGACAATGCAAACATTTAACCATCCCCCTCCCATTCTTAATCATTGCAATACATTTATAAATATTGTCAAATACATGTGCTTTTCTGAATTAAAATGTCACCTATGGATTAATGTTCTTCCTGTTCACAGTAACCAACTTCCCACCTAGATCTTTTCTCTTGTGCATTAGCAACTACATTGAAAGTATATAGTCACACACACATTGTACCTCAGCAATAATAAGCTTGTTTTCATGAAATCAAGAACTTTTTCAAAATTATGCCTTCAGAGTGCTATAGCATGAGGACCATCCAGTAGACCTGGGCTGGAATTCAAAGGGCCATGAACTCACCAAGGTTTTCACAGACCCTTCCAACTTTAGCTCCCTGAAAGGCAACCCTAAGGGTCAAGGAACCTATGTAGTGGTATTCCATGAGATGTAAATCAAGAAGGGCCTATTCTATGAGCCTATTTCATGAGGCTAAAAACCTCACATGGATATGTGGAACGTATGGGCATATGTATACACAGGGCCTGTTTGCACATCATGGAGGAGCGCATGAGCCGTTTCCAGTTTCAATCAACAACCTACGAAGACCCCATTATAGGTTGTTAGTGTGACATTTGAACCTGGGCACTCTGGGTTGTTTATGGGTTAACCCAATAACATACCATGGGTTAATGGCTGGTTTGTTTAGCCCCTAAACAACCCAGCGGTCCAGGTTCACACATCACGCTGCACAACCTACGAAGGGGCCAATTGTAGGTTGTGTGGTAATGTGGAAGAGTGGGCACACTGCAGGCAGCACGGCCACTCATGCACAACAAACCATTGGTTTTTAAACCGATGTGCTGTCATTATGTGTGAACTACACAACCCACAATTGTTGTAGTCACCAGTAGATGGGAAAAAATGCACCTTCCTCCTCACACTGTGTTCAAGGGTCAAACCAGATTAGGCAACAGGCAACCTGCTGCTCCTCCAGATGTTTTGGGCTACAAATCCAATAATACCTGACCACTGTCCACGGTGGCTGGGGCTGATGGAGTTGTAGTCCAAAACATCTGGAGGGTATCAGGCTGCCTAGCCCTGAATGATACATAAACTACATGTATGCATTTAACGTGTCCTGTTCTTTCTTTTAAAATAAACCACTTATCTCGATTACTTTCTACTGCCACAGGGAGCACCTTCAGGGTCGGGACCATGGTGTGTGGGTTTCATATCCCTTTCCCCCTGTGCTGGGGCCCTGGTGAAAATCCTCTGCAACCTGCTATTTCTAACAGGAGAGAATTTGCCAGTGCCAGGGTGAATAAGCAAGTGGTGGGGTGGGAGGATTTTCACCAGGGCCCCAGCACAGGGAAAGGGTTAACCATGTGTTCCCAACCTCCCCACTCCTCTATGGCTGTTATTTTAGAAGTAAAAACAAGATATGTTAAATGCATACACATCTTTAACCTTTCTACTAGTTTCACTCTGGCATTTTAATACCTGTTGCATTTGGTAGAGAGGCTAGAAATGGCCTCTCCCGCCCAATCCTCCCCCCTCCCCAACTTAATGCTATGTGGAATCAAGGCTGTTGCTCGAACCCCTTTAATAGCAAAGAATAAGAATTGGTGGTGAGGTTTCAGTTTGTCACACTGAATTTCAAAGTGTTTTGATTGAGTTCTCTCCAAGCGAGAATGCTAGTAAGCATTCTAGCTACATCACATCAGACATTAAAGAAATTAGACCACTGCTAATCTTGGAGCAAAAAAAAAAAGTTCCTTGAAATGTAACAAACATCTCTTGGTATCGGAAGGCACATTAAAGGCATCCTTTATATTTTCTGCCAGTCAAGTTTTCTCACCACCATACAGAGACCAACCATTTTCTGTTAAGGCTGAGGTGCTAATTAAAATCTGCAGGGTCTCTCAACAGCCTTAGTAAACTCTGCCAACTATCCTGCTGCTACTGAATATGATGCTTTAAAATGCATTTTTTCTTCTCTTCTCGGTGCAACATTCATAACAGGGTCTCCAGAGATCAGGTTCAATTGTTTTAAACTGGGGCACCACAAAGCCTCCATCTGTAGAACCTCAGCAGAAAGTAATCCCCTAATAATTATGTTTCCCAATAAGATGTTGCTAGATTGTTTAGTAAATTCCAAAAAGTTAATTGCATCTCATTAAGAATAATTTCATTCAAAACAGGAGGAGAACTAACATGCCCCAATTATTATGCTTCAGGGCCTCTCTGCCCTATAGAATATTGGCTGAGCCCTCTTGCAACTTAATTCCAGTTAAGGGGTTTTCCTAGATGCAGGCTATACTTCCAAAGGGCATCAAGGAATTCTTTTTTATTATTCCCATCTTCACAGAGAAATCCTTCACACACACACCCCAATCAAAATTTCTAATTAAATTCATGGAATGCCTATTCTGCTAACAAATTACCATCGGTGCATTAGGAACTGAAAAGAAGCCTAAATCATTACTAAGTTTTCAAAAGTACCTACCTATACATTAGGGTATCACAGTTTATAAGCCCAGTGTGCATAATTATTCAGTAGCTTTTTTTACATCTCTTCTGCATGTCAAGTAATTTTGTTCCTGTTTACAAATATCTTTACCATTCGAGGATGCATCCTGATCCTTAGTCTATTTCAGGGCTCTCCAAGCTTGGGTCCCCAGATGTTGCTGGCCTACAGCTCCCAGCATACCCAGCCAGCTATGCTGACTGGGTATGCTGGGAGCAGTAGGCCAGCAACATCTGGGGACCCAAGCTTGGAGAGCCCTGGTCTATTTCTATGGGTTGGGAGCCCCATTAATTTCAGGACCAACTGCTAAGAAAACAAACTCAGGACTAAGTAAATCTAAGCTTGCTTCTAGTCAGCTTGGTGGGGTGGGGTATGCCATCAATTTAGTGTACAACCAAATCTGCACACTTTGGGCCATTAGAGACTCACACCCATTGCATTTTGTTCTTATGTACAATTTCCTTCCCAGGATTCAGCTTGAGAAAAGTTGGATATTTGACACAGAAGCTTAGTTGGGTAGGCCCCTGACTAACTGAGGTTTGTGACATCAGGAATTCCTATCCTCCAACACACACAACTGCAAGTTGTTTTTTTTAAAACAGATGTAAATAAAAAAATAAACAACAAAGTCATGTGGCATCTTAAAGACTAACAAACTTATTATGTCATAACTTTTCGTGGACTAGAGTCCACTTCATCAGATGCATGAAGTGTTATCCTGATAAAAGTATACTCACTCTGGTCCACAAAAGCTATGACATAATAAATTTGTTAGCCTTTAAGGTGCCACAGGACTCTCTTGTTTTTGCTATAAGAGCTAACATGGCTACCCCTCTGGAATACATTGACTGGGTTCGGATGACACACTGCGGTTCGTCGTGGGTTATTTAGCCCACAGGTGCCATGCTGAATATGCAAGCCCCACTCAGGGGCTGTCATGTCATGTGAACCCAGAAAGCGTGGGTTATGTGAAGGTTAAACAACCCTTGCTGGGTTGTCATGTTATGTGAACAGCTCCACTGGTTGATATCCAAGTATTAACTTCCTTCAAAAGAACAGCATCCATCCATAGATTTCCACCCCAGAGTACCCCCCAACCCCCTGCTCAGGGGACATGGGGGACTCTCAGGAGCAGATTTTGGGGCATGAGGGCTGCAGGGGGGAGGAAAAGAAGGGAATGTTCCACTGTGTGAGCAGAAGTCTACTCACACAACGTTAGACATCACCCTTAAAGTCAGATAAACCTGCAAATGAGGGTGATTTAATTTTCATTCTTAAGTGGTCAGCCTACCTAAAATGATGCACACTTTTTTTTAACAGCAGCCAATGGATAATTGAAGATCAAATGCTAATCCTCGTCTGAGAGACTTAAATTCCACATTCTCCCAGTTGGTGTGTGTGTGTGTGTGTGTGTGTGTGTACATAAATATATATAGGATTACATACATTATATGTATACTTGTACACACAACTGAATGGATCAAGAAGACTGAACACAACTTTATATGATATGATGAATAATAGCTTTAGTAATTCTCTAAAGGTTAGTAATAGTCAGAGAGAGAGAAAAAAAGACATAGAACCTGTTGACCCACAAGCCACCTTTCAACAGCAGAATGATTTAATAAATAGCTCAAGATAATGGCTAAAATGAAATTCAATTTCTTTAGCACTTGATAAGCAACACATGATATGACAGGTCAATATCAGTGCCTCTTTGTAGAGATTATCTCCATTTATTCAGAGACTGTTTTCAAAACAAAAGGCCTCCACAGCTAGAAAAGAAGCAAGGAAAGCAACATGCATCTCCTCAGAACCAATTTTAATGATAAAACAC
This sequence comes from Shinisaurus crocodilurus, assembly GCA_021292165.1. NCBI lineage: Eukaryota > Metazoa > Chordata > Lepidosauria > Squamata > Shinisauridae > Shinisaurus > Shinisaurus crocodilurus. Next base: position 99,886,829 of record CM037879.1, on the reverse strand, counting down.
ATTACCCACTGTCAATCAAAGAAAAATAGAATATGTCCCAACTCCTGTGACAAAAAGGCTATTTCTCAAAGATGTACACAAGGATAGGACACTCAAGCATGACAACTGCTTTGCTGCGGCTGCTTTTCAACAGAAATCCCATAGGTTGATCACAATGCACAATTCCAGTTCCATTTATCTGAAATAAAAGGAAGTGGCTTTTCTGGTTGGAAGATAACACACACATTTGTCAGCGTGAAATTGAAAACAATGAGACAAATTTCATAGGAGAGGCAAAGGATGATGATAAAGGGAACAGCAACAGTATCTGATGCCTTTAGCAGTTTTTCTTCCCTCGGGTTCTCCTGTTCCCAGGCTGCAAGACATAATCAGGAGCTAGACTAAAGATTCCACAACCAAGTACTCAGTATGGTGCATTGTCACTTGCTTCTTGTACTCACAATTTATCATACACTGGACCATTAACAGTGAAAAGAACAGTCCCTTTTTTTTTTTTTTTTTTGAAAGACAGTGCAGTATAGTGGCTAAATGTGTGACCTGCAAGACAGAAGTCATTGGTTCAAATCTTACCTCAGCCTTAAATTTACAAAGTTTGCCACTCCCTTCTGAAATATGGGTATAATAATACTGGTTTACCTTTTAAAAAGAAAGCTAAATAGTATTGTTATGAGTCAAACTGAAGTTCAGAATGGCCAACTGTGTTAACCTGTGAGTTATCTCAGTTGAGTCATTTCCTTTGCCACGTTAGGCCACTCACTGCATACAGAGGCTTTTATTTGCTCCTACATCTCTGAGTGGCACAAGAGTTAACTCTAAAATAGAAACTCACAGGTAAGGATCCAATTGGCTGTTTTTCAAGTTACCTTATGTGCTGCTTCAGAATGTATAGGACTTATCAAAGCAGTGAAACCCCCAATAGGGAGCAATAAATAGAACAAGCACAGAAGAATTAGACTCTTCCCTTTCCCAAAAGGAAAAACAGCACAATCCCAAAAAGAGCAGATAGCAAGTCCAAAACACCCCGAGCCCAAAGGCTCAGTTTTTGCAGATGGAAACATAGAAATTATGGAGTGTCTCTAAAAAGGAAGCTTTAGAGGCCAAGAAGCTACCCTATACAGAACCCTCCTCTCAGGGTTCTGTAAATTAGTGCCCAGGAAACTGCTACATCACTCGTTCAATGGGACTTACTCCCAGGTAACTGTGCATTGGATTGCAGCCTTAGTTGTATTTTTGGTTTAGGACTGGAGAAGTAGAGAGAGGTTGGTGCAAGGTAGAGGGAAAGAAACCCAGAGTCTGGGCAACCTTAATAATAATTCTGTCCATATTATTTATTTGTTATAATTATTTACGGTATATTCTGCTCTCATGATAGAAATCCTTCCAAGGTGGCTTACAAGTACCATAAACATATATTTAAATAAAACACAGTAGTATCAACTTATAACAAGTTATCAGGATCCTTCCCACAGGACTGTTGCTGTATGTGGCCCTCTGGGGTGAGGAGAGAATCCAGCTGGAGCAGGTCCTGATGTCTTCTTCACCTGCCTCCCTCTGGGATCCTTCCCACATGGCTATTGGTGGTAGATGTTTACATACACTTTACCTTCTTGCATGGCAGAATCAGAAGTCACAGAGACTTGATCAGCTGGCTGCACTGACTTGGACTTTTTAAGTGGAGCTGTATCCTTCTAAGTGTCTCTGGCAGGGGGCAGTGAGAGAGACTGGAGATGAAGATTGCTCTCTTCCTGCTTTTTTCTAGCTCAAGGGTGAAAATTATCTCACACTGATCATGTCACGCAGCCTTTATTCCTGAATTACTATCATAAGAAATATAACCAAGTAATTCCCATGACATGAAGGTGTATGAGTGTATGAGCAGATATACCACCAATCCAAGAAGGAGGGAGATCTGCTTTTCCCTGTGTTCAAGAATAGTTGGTGGTACCCTGGGAATAACCTTTCACCAGTATGTAAAGTTGCAGAACGTATGTGAGTCTTAAGCCAATGCAACATGCCTAAAACCAGATTCCAAACTTTGTCTCTGAAAAGATTCAGTGTGGAGGTAAATGTACCGTATACAGCAAGCTGAGTTGCAAAGTGCTCTTTCCCTCCACTCCATTTCCTCCTCTTCTCTATTTGGAACCATGACAAGAAGACTTAAGAAAACAGCAGGCAAGAGGTCCAGGTTACTCTCTGACTGGAACTTCTCTCTTCCCCTGCTGATCCTAGATTGGGGCATTGGCATGATGGAGGGGAGATAGGAGGAGCACATCTCTTGGCTAGGTAAGCAGGTGGTTGTGGAGTGACTACACAAAGCACTTGCTATTCAATCTGAGGCTTCTGGCAACCTGTAACAGTCATCTTTTGTCTGCTCCAGCAACTATGGACTGTTAATCCAAAGGAGGTGCTAGCTGAGTCTCTATAAAAGAGGTTACAAAGCAAAAGTAAGTCTGCTGCACAAACGCTTTGCTAGGGTCTGTTGAGGCAGAAGTCAAAGGGAAGATGGCAGGAAGCGGGGTGAGGCACTCCTAGAGGTGGTAATCTTTTCTACACCTCTAACTATCATGCTGAACTGAGGGCATAGTCCATACATTCTGGAGTAGTGCAACATTTAACTCAGAGAACTCTGTAACTTGTGGTTACAGAGCTCAATGGATTGTAAACATGTAAGGCTCATAAAACAAGTCAGCCCCCTTCTTCCATATTTAATTCAGGTCTAGAACATGTGTTATATTTGCCACAAGGAAGCCTCCAAAAACAACTTCATAAGTGATGTTCACTCTTGGCCATAAAATACAGAACTCCTTACTGTCTGGACCTCTACCACGACACTGCAATATTCTATGCACTAGAAAGAAGATGGGACACAGGCATTGAGACTCACAATAGGATAGTGGAAATCCACATGGCAAGTAGTTCTATACATTATGTATGGGAGGGGGACCACTTGCGATGGGGAGACCTGTTTTAACAGCATCTCCATTGTAACTGTACTCCAGCCATTAACTCGAATATCTGATATGCATGATAATGCTCTATATCAGGAGTGCACAAACTATTTGGCCTAAGGGTGTCTGCTGGGGTGGCAGGAGTTACACATGCGTGCATGCATACAAACACATGCATGTGAACACATACATTCATGCACGCACATTCACATACAACTTTCACACAACATACTACAAATCTCTCTCTCTCTCTCACACTCACACACACACACACCATTCACTCAAATCCAACTCCTCTCCAAGAGCGTTTCAGAGGCCTGGAACCTGCTTTGCTCAAACAAAACCAACATTCTTCCCAGAAACTTCAGTTCAAAAACAACCCAGCTATTCCGGAATCCTGGCTCCTAGCCTTCTTCCTCCTCTAATCAACTCTCTTGCTGAAGGATCCTGAGATCACACACTCTGTTACCTGGAACCTTTTCAGGGGAAAAAAAAACCAGAAAAGAGGAAAAAACATTGTAAACTCTGTGGTTCCTGCCATAAGAAGCCCTGTTCTTAGAGCATCCTTGGAAGCAGGCAAGAGCCTCTGAGCACTGCTCCCTAAGATGCACTGGGAACATTCTAGGAATGAGAGTTCTATGACAGGAACCATAGAGCCCATTCTTAGAGCATTTTCTTCTGGGGGGGCCTGCACCTTTTGAACCCCTGCTCTAAATTCACAGACCCAATATTCACACACCTACAATGAGGTCTACTTACACTGTATGTAAACATACCTAGGGTAAACTGGAAACCAAAAGATCATATACCTAAAAAGAAATGTAATGTGTGAAGTAGCCTATACTTGATTTTATTTCAAGTGAAATTCATAACTTGAGATCCTGACAACCTGTTTTGTTTTTTTTCCTTTCATTTCTCCTGGTAACCAACATTAATGTGTAAATTTGTTATTGACTATATACTGTAGGGAGCTGAAGAAAACACCTGAATTATTATACGGATAATCAGCAGTACCGTAGTCACTTCAGTGGCAACCAGGGGATCATCAATATATTTCAGTACATATCTTTTCACATACAAAATGTATCTGTCCCTGCTGCAGAGACATAGTAAGAGACAAAGATATAACTGCACTGTTGGCAATTACTTGTTGGTGTATCTGATGGTATGTTTATTCTACAGCCTCCATGCATGATTAACAGTTTGTGTATCCTTCACCTGTAATCAATAGCTGTGAAGTCTTGTATTAGCTGTAGAGATTAGACATCCCTTGATAATAAAGTCCATTGATTTCTGCAGCTTAGCTGCAATAATCCCAGAACATTTTTCAGCATTTAAATTAAAAAAGAAATATATAGCCTTCAACGTGTGGAAATACTAGCATGATTATAAGGTGTGACCTCTTTAAACTCATCCCTCCAGATGAATAAAACCTATCTGGTATAATAAAATGTGAATGAACAAGCATGAAAATGAAACAGCAAAGACAGGGGAAATGTGATAGAAAGCACAAACCAACACCAGAGAAGCCTAGCTAGAATTGTAAATGGCATAGGGTTTTTCTGAGATTATTCTCTAAATTATTTTGTTCACCTTTAACATTAGGAAGAAAATAGAGACAGGAAGAATCCTCCCTGCCCACCACCAACCCTACTGATGTTTGCTGCTTCTAAGTGCCCATGTTTTGGAAAGAAGCACATATGACCTCATGAGGATTATGAAACATGCACACACTTCCCACCATACTTACATGACCCCTAACATTGGAACTTTGTATTTCATATACATTAAAAAGTTACTGCTTTTTATTCAAGTACAGTATACCAAACTGTAGAAATTGTAGGGCTTGAAGAGACCTGAAAATCAGGTCTTTCTCCTGCCCTGACTGGTTCATTTTAAACAGAAAGTGTGGAAACCAAGACTTCCAGGGAATTATTTTGGAGCTCATGGATCTCGCTGTGGGCAAGATATGCAATCTCTCCCAACACCCTTACTTTACGGAAGTATCATGACTAGGTATCAGGTGGTGAAAATGGGTTAATTGATCCTGTTCCGATCAATTATGATAAAACTGAGGGCATATATTTTGCAGTAAGAGGTTCAGGTAGAGGTGAATGCCTAAGAAACCTGGAGTTTTCATAGGGAACCCTGTCATCACCATTTTTATGTTTGAATCCATCTGATGTGAATTAGGGAGGGAGGGGGCCTCAATCCTGTCTAGCAAACCGTAGGTACTCCATCCCAGAAGCGCTGCTCCCCAATTCCAAATGTCCCAGAGGGAACGTGTAATGTATAAACTTGTCCTTGTGGGAACTATTCACAATAGTGACATCCCAGGCCACAAAGCAGGCTTTCTTCTGATGGCAATCTCCATGTGGTCCATGACCATTATTGCTGGGCTTTTGGGGTGATTGGAGGGAGGTGGGGTTCTGGATAAGAAGGAGTCATGGAGTAGGGAATGATACATATGTAACTGTTTCCCAAGATTCATTGGCAGTTTACTTGGAGAATCCTCTGCACCAGACTGATGTTCAGGACCCTTTTCTGACCCATTCATCTAAGTGGGAGGCTCTTAGAGACTCATGGTTCTTCCCTGAGGATGTTCTATCTAGAGTTAGCAGCCCATGATAAAAATAAGAAACAATCTGCCCAGGAGCGGCAAGCAATGCGATGTGGCTGCAAAGAAGGCAAATGCTATTTTGGGCTGCATTAATAGAAGTATAGCTTCCAAATCGCGTGAAGTGATAATTCCCCTTTACTCAGCACTGGTTAGGCCTCATCTTGAGTACTGCGTCCAGTTCTGGGCACCACACTTTAAGAAGGATGTAGACAAACAGGAGAGGGTTCAGAGGAGGGCAACAAAGATGATAAAGGGACTGGAAACAAGGCCCTATGAGGAGAGACTGAAAGAACTGGGCATGTTTAGCCTTCAGAAGAGGAGACTGAGGGGAGATGTGATAGCACTCTTCCAGTACTTGAAGGGCTGTCACACAGAGGAGGGGGCCAGGATCTCTTCTCGATCATCCCAGTTTGCAGGACACGGAATAATGGGCTCAAGTTACAGGAACCCAGATTCCGCCTAAATATCAGGAAAAATTCCTGACTGTTAGAGCAATAAGACAATGGAACCAACTACCTAGGGAGGTGGTGGGCTCTCCCACTCTGGAGGCATTCAAGGTACAGCTGGACAACCATCTGTCAGGAATGCTTTGACTTGGATTCCTGTGTTGTGCAGGAGGCTGGACTTGATGGCCTTATAGGCCCCTTTGAACACTACTTTTCTATGATTCTAAACTTACAAAGGAGATTGTGATCTGGCATCAAGTTGTACTAGTCCAACAAAATAAGTGAAACATACCACTGAATCCTAAAGTAACTCTTTGGCTATCAACCAGTTTGTCTAAGAGCATATATGCAATCATACTTACACTTCATGTTGTCTTCTCCTTAATTTCAATTTAAAAAGTTGAATGCCCACTTTCTTCTACCAAAGCATTCATTACTGAAAGTAGGTAGGCACTAGCCAAAGCCAAACACTTTTAAAATAGGAGCACACAAATCCCTTTCCTTTCCTGCTGCTGCCAACTCAGACTTACAAATTGTTTTTCAGACTTAGATGGCTATTGAAGTGCTGTTGTAAAATACAAAATAATTTTCAGACTTTTAAAACCCAATAACGAAAAGAAAAAAGTTACATGTTCTGCGTTATCCAAAAGAGGTTTATAGCTGTGCACAGAAAAGCAGTGCACAGAAATTTAAAATTGATTCTAGTCTAAAAAGAATAATGCCTGGGTAACATGCGAAGCTTGCATTTTTTTAAAAAATTGGGCAGTTATTAGGTTAGTTATGCATATTAAAATATAATACTACACAAAAATGTGGGAAAGGTTTTGGTTAGTTTCATTTGGGCATGCCATCAGGAGGACCTGCCATGGCTCAAACTAGGAGACTTTGGTTTGCATATGACTGCCCCTTATGGTGAGCCATACAACTGCACGTTTCAGCATGTGCTAGCAGGGGTTCCCAATCCCAACCTCTTTGGGTCACTGGGCACATCTGTAATTTTGAAAGAGTGTAGTGGGCACTATCACAAAATGGCTGCCATAGAGTACCCTTACCCATTCACAAAATGGCTACCATATTGGTACAAGACACCCATTTCCCAGAAAGTAAATTGGAGAGGCTAAAGTAAAAGTAACTTGCCCAAGAACTGCCAGGTACGCAAAACCATTCCTCTGAACCCACGGTCAGTCTTCTGTACAACACCCGTTTCACAGAAGGCAAACCGATGCTGCTCAGATACAAGTAACTTAACCAAGAAAGCAAGTACAAGGCAGAGGTGGGGTCTGAGCTCCAAATATCAAATCACATATCTGCCCACCAAAGTACAACAAAATACCTAGTTCACAGAAGACAAACTGATGATGCCCAGAGAAACGCACACAAACAAACACCCCAGGCAAAACACGCCCTACACAAACCTCCCAGGCAAAACGGAAGCCACATCACACAACAAACAAGAAAGGCAGCTAATACACACATACCACATGAGGGGGAGAAAAGAAAGAAAGGCATCACACACAGCAGAGGGAAAATATCCTCCCATTACCCTTTCTAGGCCCCAGGATGCTCCCTATCACCCCTAGTATACTTTTTTCTCCCCCATTTTTTTGATGGGTGACTGGGCACACTTTGAAATCATGTGCTAGGAAGCAACCACCCACCATTTTTTTTTATTTTCTAAGAATGCCTTTGGGGGCCCACATAGGGCCCAGAGGCACTCTTAGAAAGGAAGATGGTGCTGGAGGCCTAGCACCTCACTTGGAAGCATGCCAGCCTCCCAGTTAAATTAAATAATTTTAAAAATCCAATTTAAAAAAATCAGGAGCAGCATGGAGGGTGGCTGGCACCAAAGACGGTGTCTGCAGGCAGTGATGCCCATGGACACCATGTTGGAGACCCCAGTGCTAAGCAGTTGAGCATGCTGCCCACCTGGCTAGCTATTGGATCCTCCTGGACAGGAAGGGCCATAAGAGGGTGTCTTCCAGTCAAGACTTGCTTGGGCAACAAGGTCTTCCCAAACTCTTGCCTGTTCCATCACATCATCATCATTATTATTATTATTATTATTATTATTGTCCTTCAGTCCTGACTTCTGTCCTGCTCTTTGATTCTGCCTGCTGCCTTGTCCTTCAGTCCAGACTTCTGGCTTGCTTCCTGATCCTGCCTCCTGATTTGTCCTTTGGTTCTGACTTACTCTTCAGTCCTGACTCCTGGTTTGGTCCGTGACTCCTGGTTCTCCACAGACAGGGGCTGCCCATGGCCCAGTCCTACATGTGCCCTCCAGATAAAGAACGCAGTCTACTGAAGTTTCAAGGCTCCTGACATAATGATTTAGGGTGCAATCCTATGCATGTTTAAGACTGAAAAATGTCCCACAACTTCCAGCATTCCCCAGCCAGCCATGGGGAATGCTGGAGTTATAGGACCTTTTCCTGTGTAAACATGCATAGGATTTCACCCTTACAGCGCAATCCTATGTCCGCTAGACAGAGTCTGGACACGCATAGGATTTTTCGGTTGGAAAATCACGTCAACCTCATAGCTGCGAATCTGCACTCGGATCCCCCTCCCCTCCCAGCTCTCTGAGGTTGTAAGAGCAACCTTGGAGAAAGGCTTTTTGGGGCCTTCTGGGGTGCAGGGAGGGGAGGAGACCCACGCCACCAAGATACAATGTATCCTGGAGGTGCCTCAGCCTCCGTCCCTCTCACTCTGAAGTGCCGCTCTGAGACAGCCAACATCGGCTGTCTAGGTGCTTTGCAGGGTGGGAGGAGCGCAGAGGCAACCCTCGCCTCTGTGCTCCTCCCGCCCTCCATAGGATGCCCATAATCTTCCAAGTATTCTGCTGTTTCTAAGAGCTTCGCACAGTACTTAGTTTTTAGCTTTGCTCTCACCCCTTGAAAGATTTCTGCTTCTATGAGCAATATAATGTGTATAATATGCTCATGGATTTTTGTGATGGCATCTTTTATCATTTCTCTAGCATATTTTGCTACTTTACAAATTATGACAACTACTTAAGTTTCTGAGCCCCAGCAAGCACCAGCAGTGTACTTTTGTACCTTAAGAAAAGGCTAATTGTGAAAACTATAATTAATTGCTTTTGAAAGAATGAGATTCATAGATTCATAGAACATAGAGTTGGAAGGGGCCTACAAGGCCATCGAGTCCAACACCCTGCTCAATGCAGGAAACTAGAGGAGGGGTCTCCCATCCAAGTAATAACCAGGCCTGACCCTGCTTAGCTTTCCACGCTCAGACAAGCTGAGCCAGCGTGAGACACAGGCCTGTTCTAGATAATAACTAGATATACCTAATGCTTCTGACTAGATAACTGTCATGATAGCAGGGATGTTGAAGAGTCCTTGGTCTCGAGTCACGAGTCAAGTCACGAGTCTTTGGACCCGAGTCTCGAGTCCGAGTCCTTGGTCCAAAATGGTGACTCACGAGTCACGAGTCCCAAGTCACTCCCAAAGTTGACTCCACGAGTCCCTATTAAAATCAATAGGGGTTTTTCCCAACAAAATAAGGCTACTTCAGATGTGTGGCTTAAATAAATTCTAGGCACAAGTGTGCCTTTTTATTTCAAAACTCTGCAACTGATTTTGACAAGAACAGACCAGGCTGGCAAACCCAAAATAACCAGGCAGGCAGAGGAGGCAGGAAACCCCAAAGTAGGCAGGCAGAGGCGTTTGTCTTGGACAATTCAAACTGTAGAACTGGTTAAGAAGAGACCAGGCAGGCAGAGGAGGCAGGGAACCCCAAAGCAGGCAGGCAGAGGCATTTGTCTTGGACAATTCAAACTGTGGAACTGGTTAAGAAGAGACCAGGGCAGGCAGAGGAGGCAGGGAACTCCAAAGCAGGCAGGCAGAGGCATTTGTCTTGGACAATTCAAACTGTGGAACTGGTTAAGAAGAGACCAGGCAGGCAGAGGAGGCAGGGAACCCCAAACAGGCAGGCAGAGGCAGCCAAACTCAAAATGTCTGAAAGGTTGCATTTTAGGAAAATGATTTTAAAAAATAAAATCTTCGCCAGCGATCGCACTTCTCTCCACTCCTTCTGGCACAGCCCAGGGATGTTGAAGAGACTTGGTCTCGAGTCCCGAGTCGAGTCTCAAGTCCCATTAAAAATATTGGGACTCGAGTGGGACTCGAGTCAGAGGGGGGGGACTCAGTCCGACTCAAGAGTCGAGTCCTGGAGTCCGAGTCCCCATCCCTGTGTGATAGTAGTATTAAAGTATAATGAAAGCAGGTTGAAATAATCTCATCAACCATCTTTTCTCTTTCCTCGCTTCTGCAACTTACCTTGTTACACTAAGACTAGTTAGTGGGTGAAGCCTAAAAAGCAGAGTCCTAAGTTTTTTTCCTCTTTAAGTCTTATACAGTGCAATGCTATACATATCTACTCAGAGGTAAGCTCCACTGAGTTCAATGGGACTTAATTCCAGGTAAGTGAACATAAGATTGCAGCTCTAATCAATCAACCAACCAAACCTTTTATTGATCATTCTGCAGGAATCACTGATGATGACAGCAAATTTTAATCACTGGAGCTGTGAGTTAAGAACACAGTTGTTTAGTTATGAGACTATGTTGATTCTGATGTGTTCTTGTCCTTACGGATGTTTCAGTAATTTTATTTTTCTGAATTCCAACATAAATTGACTTGATCCTCACCTCCTGAACTACTGTTTCTTGGATTGAAACTTAACTATCCACTGGATTTTGCACTTCTCCAAATCTTTTGATACAGTTCTTGGACATTTAAGCATATCAATTTATGTTTAGAAGTGCATAGTTTGAAAAAATATTTTGAAATATGCATTTTCAGAGAAAACATATTTAAAAATATATAATTAAACACACATTTAAACAGACATTTTGAGATTATGTTTTTCAAAAAGAAAATTTGAAGATTAATGTGGAAGTGGGACAGAACAGATATACCGTATTTTTCGCTCCATAAGACGCACTTTACCCCCCAAAAAAACTAGGTGGAAATGTCTGTGCGTCCTATGGAGTGAATATAGTAAAAAAAAATATACGGTATATATATATATATATATATATATAATTTATTTTTTTACTTTCCTCTGCTGGTCCGGAAGAGCGGAGAACTCCTGGGTGGGGTGGGGGAAGCCCCCGCCTCTCAGCTGAAAAAAAAAAATTTGTACCATACAGTAAGTGTGTCTTATGGTCCGGTGCGTCTTATGGAGCGAAAAATACGGTAGGTGAATACATGCAAATGCATCATGGGCTTGAAAAAGACTGGTTCAACTCTTAATAGTAATATAGTATAGGGGAGGGGGAAAATGAAGATGGTCTTTTCCTGTTCTCTGACTGGAAGATCCTGTTTATTAAGTTGTAAGTTATGGTGCGTTCCCTTCATTATCTTTCAAAGGCACCAATTGAGGCTCTGGCCATGGCTTTGATAAAACGCAATTTAACTGATGAATCAGTAAAAAGTCATTTTACCAGTTAAAGAATGCTAGCTGATTGATCAACAACACTATTAAAAAGGCACCATTCACTCATCTCTCTCTCTCTCTTTTAAAAGGCAATTAGGATAACAAGTATTTCATGCTACCTTTCAGAGACAGATTGATTTATGCACTATGGCTGCACCCCATTTACTTCAGAAAAATGCCATTGACCTCGTTCACACAACACAACAGCCCACTGTGGCTTAATTTACCCACAGGGGCTGTCATGTCATGTGAACCCTGGCAGAAATGGTTGTTTGAGGGTTAGACAACCCTCAGATAACTCTAGAACAAGCCATGGGTTATTGGACGGTTGTTTAACCCTCGGTCAACCCCTGCAACCTGGGTTCCCATGTCACAACAAACTACAGAAAGCTGGGCACCCCTGAGTGTCATGAAAAAGGTGCCTGGTACAAGGTGACTGCTCCAGCTGTTTTTGGGACTGTTTTTGGGACTGTGAAAAGGCAAGCAGGCTCCCAGAGAGCGAGCGAACAGAGCGAGCGAACAGGGAGAGCAAACAGGAGTTTGGCAGCGGAGTAGTACAACAACAAGTGCTGCAAGGGAAAGGCGTGGCCTGAGAGCTCATTCTGTTGAGCAGAAGCTCCTGCTGACTGCAACTACCTGGGGCTGATTGCAGCTGATTGATTGCAGGAAGTGGGGCTGATTGCAGGGCGTGGCCTGGGAGCTCATTCTGTTCCTGACTCCCAGCTGAGCAGGAGCACAACAGGAGAGAGGCTCCAGCTGTTTTTGGGACTGTTTTTGGGACTGTGAAAAGGCAAGCAGGCTCCCAGAGAGCGAGCGAACAGAGCGAGCGAACAGGGAGAGCAAACAGGAGTTTGGCAGCGGAGTAGTACAACAACAAGTGCTGCAAGGGAAAGGCGTGGCCTGAGAGCTCATTCTGTTGAGCAGAAGCTCCTGCTGACTGCAACTACCTGGGGCTGATTGCAGCTGATTGATTGCAGGAAGTGGGGCTGATTGCAGGGCGTGGCCTGGGAGCTCATTCTGTTCCTGACTCCCAGCTGAGCAGGAGCACAACAGGAGAGAGGCTCCAGCTGTTTTTGGGACTGTTTTTGGGACTGTGAAAAGGCAAGCAGGCTCCCAGAGAGCGAGCGAACAGAGCGAGCGAACAGGGAGAGCAAACAGGAGTTTGGCAGCGGAGTAGTACAACAACAAGTGCTGCAAGGGAAAGGCGTGGCCTGAGAGCTCATTCTGTTGAGCAGAAGCTCCTGCTGACTGCAACTACCTGGGGCTGATTGCAGCTGATTGATTGCAGGAAGTGGGGCTGATTGCAGGGCGTGGCCTGGGAGCTCATTCTGTTCCTGACTCCCAGCTGAGCAGGAGCACAGGAGAGAGGCTCCAGCTGTTTCGGGGGCTGTATAGGCAAGCAGGCTCCCAGAGAGAGCGAACAGAGCAAGCGCACAGGGAGAGCAAACAGGAGTTTGGCAGCGGAGTTCGGCGGGGGAGGTCAAGGGGGAGGTCCCTAAAAAAATAAAAAAATAAAAAAATAAAAAAAAATAATAAAAAAACAACAACAACAAAAAAAACCATATATATATATATATATATATTCTAGGAAGACAGAAACAGAGCACTATGGAAGGAAAGGACTCAGCAGTGGCGGTGACCTGCAAGGGGTGTGCAATGTTTGTTTTCCTGCCGGAGATCAACATGGCCTACACGTGCAACAAGTGCAAGCTGGTCACGCTGTTGGAAGAAAAGGTCAGAGGACTGGAGCAGCAAGTGTCAACCCTCAGGAGCATAAGAGAAAGCGAGGAGTTCTTAGACAGAACGGTGGATCTACAGCACCAAAGCACAGTACAGGAGCCAGAAGGGCAACGGCAGGATGAGGCGGAGTCGGAGACTGCAGAGGCAAGGGAAAATAACGCAGGGGGAACTCCCTGGAAAAGGGTGACTGTTAGGAGCAGAAGAACTACAAGACACTCTGCGCCTGTGGAAGCAGTGGAGCTATGGAACCGCTTCCATGTACTTGAGGACGAGAGCAGAGGACAGCCTGCAGAGGACGGATTACCGGGCACCCAACGTGACAGCGAGCAAGAGGCTGAGGGTCAGTCAAGTGGAGGCAATCAAACCAAGGCCTACAGCAAGAGGAAGAGAAGAGTACTCGTAGTGGGAGACTCCCTCCTGCGGGGGATCGAAGCCAAAGTATGTCGCGAAGACCCATGGACTCGCCAGGTGTGCTGTCTCCCTGGGGCACGGATTAAGGATGTGACAGAGCAGCTGCCGAGGCTCATGCAGCCCACCGACACATACCCCTTTCTTCTCTTCCACGTGGGTACAAATGATACTGCCAAGCAGAGTTACAAAGAAATCACGGCAGACTTTGAAGAGCTGGGAAGGGAACTCAAGAACTTCGGGGCCCAGATAGTTTTCTCATCCATCCTTCCAGTACTTGGAAGAGGCATAGAAAGGGAAAGAAAAATACTCCGAGTGAATGACTGGCTACGAAGGTGGAGCCGACGTGAGGGATTTGGATTCTGGGACCACGGGCTACACTTCCTGGAAGATGGACTGCTGGCAAAGGATGGGTTGCACCTCACAAGGACTGGGAAGAATGTGTTTGGACACAGCATGAGGAACTTAATCAGGAGGGCTTTAAACTGAATCCAACAGGGGAGGGAGACATAAACTCGGGGGTACCAATGGAAGAAGGCCTCTTTGCCACAATGGAGAGAACAACTCCAGCGGTGCCCATTGATAGTCTACCACAAAATGTAGGGGGAAAGTCGGACTGTAAAGCACATAGTCTTCAATGTCTCTATACTAATGCCCAGAGTATGGGCAACAAACAAGATGAACTTGAACTCTTGATACATGAGGGCAAGTACGACTTGATAGGGATAACTGAAACCTGGTGGGATGACTCCCATGACTGGAATACAGCAATTGAAGGGTATAACTTGTTCAAAAGGAACAGAAGCAACAGAAAGGGAGGTGGAGTTGCACTGTATGTTAAAAATACGTATCTCTGCACAGAGATACAGGAAGAGGAGCTTGGCAGCCCCATTGAGAGCATCTGGGTTAAAATAAAGGGGGCAAAGAATAAAGCGAACATGGCGGTTGGAGTCTACTACCGACCACCCAATCAAGGAGAAGACGAGGATGGAACTTTTGAAAAACAAATTGCCAGTGTTTCAAGGAGGCACGATGTGGTAGTAATGGGAGACTTCAATTTCCCTGATATCTGTTGGGAGACTTATTCAGCCAAACATGGCCCCTCCAAGAAATTCCTGAGCTGTGCTGCTGATAACTTCCTCCTACAGAAAGTGGAGGAAGGAACTAGAGGATCGGCTATCCTTGACCTGATTCTAACCAACAGAGACGAGTTAGTGGATAAAGTGGCAGTTTCGGGAACTCTGGGGGAAAGTGACCATGTTATACTTGAGTTCTTGATTCGAACAGAAGCAAAAGCTGAGTGTAGCCAAACACGTACCCTGGATTTTAGGAAAGCCAATTTTAACAAACTCAGAACAATGATTAGTAAGATCCCATGGCAAATGACTCTCACGAGAAAGGGAGCCCAGGAGGGGTGGGAGTTTTTAAAAAGGAAATTTTAAAGGCACAATTGCAAACAATTCCCACAAGGAAAAAAGGCAGAGGGCAACAGAAGAAGCCAATGTGGCTTCACAATAAACTCAAAGATGACCTGAAAACAAAAAAGGACACGTATAGGAAGTGGAAGGAAGGACAGGCTACAGGGGAAGAGTACAGGCAGGTAGCACAGAACTGCAGGAATAGTGTCAGGAAGGCTAAAGCTGAGAATGAGCTAAGGTTAGCGAGGAATGCTAAAAGCAACAAAAAAGCTTTCTTCAGATACATGCACAGTAAAAGACAGAAGAAAGAACTGGTGGTTCAACTACGCAATGAGGATGGCAAATTGATAACAGAAGACAAAGAAAAGGCAGAAGTGTTCAATTCCTACTTTGGCTCGGTCTTCTCCCAAAAGAGGGTCTATGACCCCCCTGGCAAACCTGAAATGCAGACTGAAGGGGCAGAATTGCAGCTTGAGATTGATAGGCAAATGGTCAAGGAGCACCTGATTACTCTGAACGAGTTTAAATCTCCAGGGCCTGATGAGCTGCATCCTAGAGTAATAAAGGAACTGGCAGAAGAACTCTCAGAACCACTGTCTATTATCTTTGAGAAATCATGGAGGACAGGTGAAGTGCCAGACGACTGGAGAAGGGCAAATGTTGTTCCCATCTTCAAAAAGGGCAAGAAGGAGGAACCTGGGAACTATAGGCCAGTCAGTCTGACATCAATCCCCGGGAAGATTTTTGAGCAGATTATAAAGAAGTCAGTCTGCAAGCACCTTGAAAACAATGCAGTGATTACTAGAAGCCAGCATGGATTTGTCAAGAACAAATCCTGTCAGACTAATCTGATCTCATTTTTTGATCGGGTAACCTCCCTTGTGGACTGTGGGAATGCTGTGGACATTATATACCTGGACTTCAGCAAAGCTTTCGACAAAGTGCCTCATGATATCCTGATTAGTAAGCTAGCTAAGAGTGGGCTAGATGGATCAACTATCAGGTGGATCCACAATTGGCTACAGAATCGGACTCAAAGAGTGCTTATCAATGGTTCCTTCTCAAACTGGGGAGAGGTAACGAGCGGGGTACCACAGGGCTCGGTCCTGGGCCCGGTGCTCTTCAACATTTTTATTAATGACTTGGATGAGGAGGTACAGGGAATGCTTATCAAATTTGCAGATGACACAAAGTTGGGTGGAACAGCTAATACTCTGGAAGACAGAAACAAAATTCAAAGTGACCTCGATAGGCTGGAGCGCTGGGCCGAAAACAACAGAATGAAATTTAACAGGGATAAATGCCAAGTGCTGCACCTAGGGAGAGGAAACCAAATGCAGAGTTACAGAATGGGGGACACTTGGCTCAACAATACTACAAGTGAGAAGGATCTTGGAATTGTGGTAGATCACAAACTGAATATGAGCCAGCAATGCGACGTGGCTGCAAAGAAGGCAAATGCAATTTTGGGCTGTATTAATAGAAGTATAGCTTCCAAATCGCGGGAAGTGATAATTCCCCTTTACTCGGCACTGGTTAGGCCTCATCTTGAGTACTGTGTCCAGTTCTGGGCACCTCATTTTAACAAGGACATAGACAAACTGGAGAGGGTTCAGAGGAGGGCAACAAGGATGATAAAGGGACTGGAAACAAGGCCCTATGAGGAGAGACTGAAAGAACTGGGCATGTTTAGCCTTCAGAAGAGGAGACTGAGGGGAGATATGATCGCACTCTTCCAGTATTTGAAGGGATGTCACACAGAGGAGGGCAAAGATCTCTTCTCGTTCATCCCAGTTTGCAGGACACGGAATAATGGGCTCAAGTTACAGGAACCTAGATTCCACCTAAACATCAGGAAAAATTTCCTGACTGTCAGAGCAATAAGACAATGGAATCAACTACCTAGGGAGGTGGTGGGCTCTCCCAGTCTGGAGGCATTCAAGGTGCGGCTGGACAGACATCTGTCAGAGATGCTTTGACCTGGATTCCTGCATTGAGCAGGGGGTTGGACTCGATGGCCTTGTAGGCCCCTTCCAACTCTACTTTTCTATGATTCTATGATTCTTGCGGGTTAATTAAGCCATGGTAGGCTGTCATGTCATGCAAACAGGTCATTGCCTTTATTGAGGGTACTCTAAACTAAATGGATTGTGACTTTCAGCCTAAACATGCCATACCATAGAGTTCTAGCTACACTGTAATAATCCAAGAAAGCCTGGGCGCTGCTGAACATGCCTATCTAAGGTCCTTTAAAATTTCCCATTGATTATAGGAGCTATTCCCTTAATGCTTTACAGCAGAACAATCACCAGGTTCCCAATGGCAGTTGTAACATAGTAGGGGTCTGCAAAGCATGACAAAGAACATGGCCATACAGACACATACATGATGAAACAGGGCAGGATTTTCTGGACACGGGTATAGTGCTCACCTTCATCTTCATTATTTATGTATTTATTTATTATTCTAGACTACCCAATAGCCAAAGCTCTCTGGACAGGTCACAAAAGAAAATCTAAAACCATAAAATAACAGTATGACTTCAACTATATGCTTTCCAATGCAGGTAGACGACAGTGAATGTAAAAGGGTCAAATATAGAAGCACTGATATTAATTCAGTATTGTTTTCCTATGCCTGTTATTCAAAAACAGGCCTGCCCTCTCTCCTCTGTTCAACATAGAGTGTCTGTACCTACTAGTATTCTGTAACTTGTTAACATCTTTTATGAAATGGGTGTTCTTCTCAGTTGTCAGTGCAGAAATTATTCAATACCGTTTTATTGTATCAGAACTGAAAGCACACTTACAAATGCTGAATTTAGTTGTGGAAGTTTTCTTGCAATAGGAGGACTATGAGAAAAGATAATTTGCAAATGTATTAAAGTGATCGACTTTACCAAGCAACTATAGTGAAGCACTGTTTCTTCATAGAAGGGCAGTTAACACCTGTAAAATAATTATATCTACCAAATGTTGCACAGAAATATGAATACATAAGTGTCCCTGCCATCTGTTAATTATGCTATTTGAATCATTTAATGATATACTTATTTACTTGACTCCTACAAACTTTTACATAGCTTTCACAAATCCTGTGCCCTCACTCTGGCTGAACTTAGACCGCTAATAAGTCACTCAAGAAAACTACTACGTAATTCTGCAGTGTAGTAACCAACCACAGCTCCTCCAATTAAAGTGCCAGTTAGCACTTACTAGCTCCTTGTTCAAGACACCTTGCATAACAGCAATAAAGATAAATAGGAACCAACCATCTTGGGTAATGACATCATTTGTCAAAGTCATGAACAGCTGGTGGATAAATATGATGAGAAGTGAAGCAGATTGCCAGGCTGGATACTGAACTTGAGTTTTCTAATTGAGAGAGCTACTTAAACAGCAGGAGAGGAAATGGTGTTCAAAGCACACAGATTAGTGAATCCTTCTTACAAGAAACTGCAGTTTAGGAGTTCACATGGATACATAAAGGGGATGCACCATATCTACTTTGTAGAATAAATTGTATCTTTTAAAAACACAGTTCTTATTTCCAGTGCATATACTCAAAGAAACATGCATCAGATGTTTTTACAGTTAATGGTTGCTGGGCAATTTTGATTGGCTTAAACACACCGCAGATGCCATAGGAGTCACTTTTCACTAGCATGGTGTGGAAAACTGAGTGACTATGGCAGCCTTCTCAAACCTGGTGCTCTCCAGATGTGTTGGAATGCAACTTCTATCAGCCCCAGATGGCATGACCAATAGCCTGGAATGCTGGTAGTTGTGGCACAAAACATCTGGAGGGTACCAGGTTAGGGAAAGCTGGTCTATGGGCTAATATGCATGTTCAGAGATATGTACATATTGTAACATTCCCGAGACTGCACCAGTTTCAGCATACATATGTGGAAATTGCAGGAAAAAAATGCTTCCCAAATGGAAATGGTGCCAATGGAATTCTAGCATTTCATGGAGAACGTTCTAACTAGTTTTCTCTCCAATATGAGAGCCAGTGTGGCGTAGTGGTTAGAGTGTTGGACTGGGACTTGGGAGATCCAGGTTCTAGTCCCCGCTCAGTCATGAAACTCACTGGGTGACTTTGGGCCAGTCACTGCCTCTCAGCCTAACCTACCTTACAGGGTTGTTGTGAGGATAAAATGGAGAGGAGGAGGAGGATTATGTAAGCCGCCTTGAGTTCCTTGTAGGAAAAAAGGCAGGGTATAAATGTAATAAATAAATAAATAAATAAATAAATAAATATGCTAGTTTTCTTAGGGAATAAAATACTAGCAGTTATAATTACTTTTAAGTAGGAACAGATTCCTTTTGCTGAAAGGCACATTCTATAATTTACTGTCTATAGAAAGTAGTGATATCTTAAAACAAACAGGAAAAAAGGGGTGTTAGCAGGAAATACAGTATCTGTTCATAATGTGTTTTTAAATTCCTGATTATTAAGTGATGCTCATGGAAGCCTTCTCCAATACAGAAGTTGAAATAAATGTTATAAATAAAAGATCTCACCTATAGACGGAAGACAGGAAAGCCACAACCCAGGTAAGACAGAATGACAATAACCATGCAAGAGTCAAGAATGATACACAGCTCTAAGCAATGTTCTCCGCTATACTCAGGTGTGACAGTATTTCTTGGAAGCTCCCAACAGCCTCCTAGCCCTTTTGCAAGTCACATCCTAGCCAAGAACTCTGCCGGCCAACTCTTTTCAGTTCTAGGTCCCACCTAATTTTTTTAGGAACTGTTATATACACATCAGCCCAACTGGCTCTATATTTCACGGGAGGGACTGATTCACACTGGCAAACATGCAATTCACCAGTATAGAAAACTCAAAAGTCTGCCACCAAGGACACCTAGTGCCAAAAGAGAAACACATCCAGATGCCAGTATGTAAGCATATATTCATAGCTGCTCTTTTGCCAACTTCATCTATCTCCCTATCCCAAACCTAACCTTCTGAGAATTTACTTCTGCAACTTTTCTGCTGAGTTTGGGAGCCTTTAGCAGATGCCTCTAATTCCTGCTTTGTTACATGACACTACTTTGATTATCAGGTTTCCCCCCCAGCACAAACCACAGCTGTTTCAGACACTTATACTTATCCCTTAGGGGCCCCCAACCTTTTTGGGTCAGTGGGCACATTTGGAATTTTGAGAGAGTCTTGTTGGCACTCTTACAAAATGGCTGTCATGGTGGGCATGGCCAGTCAGACAGCACTCATTTCCCAGAAGGTAAATTGGTGAGACTAAAAGAAAAGTAACTTGCCCAAGAACCTAATTACACAGCAGAGGTGGGGTTTAAGCTCCAAAACAAAACTAACACTCTTTTGAACCCAAATAAAGGTTGGCACTGGAAGGCAGCACTTTGCTTTGCAGCATACCAGTTTCCCAGTTTAATATTTTTTTTTTAAGTCTTCAAAAAAATAAAATAAAAACCAGGAGGGTGAGGGTGAGGGAGCCTGACAGGCACCAAGAGAGGCATCTGCGGGCACACTGGTGCCCACAGGAACCCATTGGAGACTGCAGCTTTAGAACATCCAGGTATACATATTACTATCTAGAGTCCCAGCCTTTCCGAACCTTGGGTCCCCAGACGTTGCTGGACTATAGATCCCATGCTGGCTGGTGGATGAAGGGAGTTGCAGTCCTAACATCTGGGGACCCAGGGTTGGGAAATGCTAATTTAGATTCATATTCTTGAATATGATCCATATTACATTTGGAGAAATGAAATCTTAGACAAGCATACACACCCTAAAGCCAAAGAAACAAATAGTTTTATTTGACTATCAGAAAAAGATTTCAACATACACTTCAGGACGGACAAGAAACACAATACCCTTAAAAATGGATTTTAAGTTATAAACAATTTCACACATGAAATAGTGATAACCATCTGAAGAAGGCTGCCAACACACTGGAAACATGGGAAATAAAGACATGTATACATTTTATAACTATACTTCTCCTCATCTCACAACGTCATTTTGTAGCACCAAATTAAACAAACTGGGGCTACTAAAGAATCCTAGTAAAAATTCCAGGAATACAAAGGCTATTAAAAGCCAAAACAAAAACAAAAACACCCCTATCCTTAATAAATACTGGACAGTTTCCCCATGTTAGAGAGCTCAAAGTTGTAACCAACCCAAGTTGAATTAAATGCCCTATTCAGATCTGCTGAAGCCAAGGAACTTACTTGGAAATACTTTTGGATCTGTCACTTTCCTTGGATGTTCACAGTGGTAGCAGTGGCCAGGAATACCTTTCATCAGCTTCAGCTACTGCCTCTTCTAGGTACTTGGCAGACTTGGCTTTAGTAATCCAAATTTTAATTACCGGTACTTTCGGAGTAGACTACTGTAATGCTCTCCGCTGAGTTTTGCCTTTGAAAACAGCTCAGAAACTTCAACTTGATCATAATGTGGTGGCCAGACTTTATCTAGTGTCCTGTGATCAGGGTATAACACTCTAATCTTGTATCAACTTTTATCTGATTCTGGACTTCGTTTAAAGTGCTGGCTTTGGTCTTTAAAGCTCAAAACGGTCTAGGACCTGGTTACCTTAAGAATGGTACCCTCCCATACAGACCTACCCAGGAGTTAATGTAAGCTTTGGAGGCCCTACCCTCTGTGCCATCATTTTGCTAAATGTCGTTCCCTGCATCTCTGGATGCTATCATGTGCAAGTGCAGTGTTGTTCAGGATTGCCAGGAACCATGGGAAATGCAGTTCCCATGGTTCCAGAGGCCCCGGATTCTGCCACACATGCGGAACAGGGTCTCAGGGCCTACTGAAGGTGCTTGTCAAAGCCTTCCGCACTGTCTACTTATTTCTATACATTTGGGGGAAGGGGTGGTATGGAGGGCACTATGCACCCATTTCAGATTGGATCAGACTCTAGTAGGGGTCTAGGTCATAGCCAAAATGCATGCAAAAGTGGGAGTGGACACCACAAATCTGGTGTCTGATCTGCCCCAATTTTGGAATGCACCCCATCCCTACTTGATATAACATCTCTTTACATCTATCTTCATTTTCAATACTCAACAAACTGCTTTGCTGCTAAAGGGACAAAGATTCAGGAATAATTACTACTAAGAATAATATAGAATTTTTAAAAACTACTTAATAAATTTGAAAGCCAATAAATAGTTCAGCAAAATTTAGGCATACCTTTTGTTGTGCGGTGGTGGTGTTTGGCATGCATGCAGCCCTGGAGCTACAGCTTCCTTCCTTGTATTTGTTAAAGTCAAATATATTAATCTTGCTTGTATTTGGGAGTGGGTCGGGGAGGACTCAAAGAAAGTAAAGCAAATGTAAAACTTTGAGTGTCAGCAGATAATGTCACACTAAGACAACAATCATCTTGCTAATCCTAAATATAGAGGGCCACTAGGAGAGCCCAGCAAGAAGCATTAAGAATGCCAGGTTGTGTTAGTTTCTCCAACTGTGAGAGTTTTTCAGTATCAACAGTATTGAAATTAAATTGGCACTTAGGTCAAAAGCTTCAAGATAGCTTAGTGACAGAATATTATATTGTTAATTAATTCTATTGAATCTAATTTTATCCAATCAGGGATTTTTTCAGTAATTTTTTTTAACACTCTGCCCTTTCATTACTGGGTTTTAGATACTTATTTTGATCAGAAGTTACTGATATTTAATTTCCTGAATTTAATTAATCTGGGTTAAAAAAAAAATTAAAAAATTAAAAATGTTCCATTAAACACACAGGTCAGAACAGTCTTACCAGGACAGAGTATTCTCAAGAACAGACTGAGAACAAAGCAATCCACACACTTACACAGAGCTCTGTACCCATCTAGTCCATACACAGCAGTACACAAAAGCATTTTTGCATTAGCTCACCGGCTTAATTAAAATTGGCAGTGGGACTCTCTTCAGAACAAGGAAGGCTCTCCACCTCTGTCTGAATGAGTCACAGTAGTTCAAAGTAATAGGACAAATCCAATACATGCTCTTTGTTTAGAAATGGGCAGTGAGTGCTCTGCCACATGTACATATTATTAGGCATGACAATCAGCCGGTTCTCGCCTTCTTTCCAGCCTTTCCACCAGCCACTGGGACAAAGTTCTTCTAGTTGAATGCAGACATCACCAAACCACAATTGTCACACTTCTGACAATTAAGTGCATCAGAAAACTTTTGCATCCATTCAGATAATGAAAGACAAGTTAGTGTTTCTAATGATGGCAACTTTCCAAATCTTGATGCACCAGACATAAAATCATGCACACTTTAACATACCCGGCTTCAATACCAGGATGAGGATAGTGAAATAAACCTGATATAGTGAAGGCCAATAGGAAATTTTAGCTGATTATAGAGTATTATGAATGTTCTAGACCAGCTCCCAGAATCCCTTGCCATTAGCCATGCTGGATGGGTATGCTGGGAGCTGTAGGCCAGCAACATCTGGGAACCCAAGGTTGGAGAGCCCTGTTCTAGACAGTATCTTACTCTGTGCAAGGGTCATTTAGATGCACACAGTAAACTGAATGTATACAAAGGGCCACTGGTTCATTTAGCCAGTACTGTCTGCTAAGACTTGAGTGTTTCTCAGTTCTGCTATCTAAGGCCCTTCAACTGGAGATGCCAGGGATTCAATCTAGGCCCTTATGCATGCTAAGAGTGTGATCTACCACTGAGCTGTAGCCCCTTCAGGATAAGTATTTTTTGCATCTATGCCTTAAACAGAACAGATAAAAATCAACACTCTTTCCATCCTTTATCCTCAGAAACTGGAAATATGACAGGAGCATTACAAAACAGAATTCCTTGAGCACCACCATAGGACAATATTTTTATTCCAGAGCAAGGAAAACACATCTACAATAAGGTTTAGAGAGTAATTTTTACTCCCAAAACAAAAAATAGAAAGAAAGGTACAATTAACTATTTAAACATTAAAAAATCTCCCTACCTTAAACTTAATAATGCCAAATTAGAGCCCACTAATGCTGTGATAATGCTTTATAATGGAATTCTGAGGTTACAAGCTGCGTCATTAACTGTTCTCTTTCACTCCAATCTTCCCCCTGAAGTAAAATATTATCCTGCCTAATAGTTTGTGTATAAAATATTTAAATAAATTAGGGCCATTTATGCATATGCATTCTTTCTCTAAAGGTCATGCCAGTTTTTTCAGCCAAATAATTACAAAGCACTACATGCAGTTAAATCTTAGTTTAGCAATTTAAAGGAAAGCACTTAAAAGCTTATCCAAGAAGCTATGTATTAAAGGGCAAGGCTAAAAGCATTTGTCAAACTTAAACGAATTAGTCCTATCTTACAGCCCATCCCCTCTGAGTTCTACTAGTTTCAGTTTTATCCTAAATGTTATATCCCACAACAACTGTTCTACTTCATGCTAGAGAAAACATACTGTATTTCATCATTAAAGTAGTTCTATGATAGGTCTGTAAGGACTGCCTTTTACATAGGCGTGTGTATGTTCTGGCACTTGAGCACACATACAGACCACTTTATGTTTGTGTTTTGCATTACACAATTTCCACACTTTAAGAGTACACTCTGAGTAGTGCCACTCCTGAAATTTGAAATGGTACCATAATTATATCCCTTTGAGATATAACACTCATTGTTTATGTAACTATTAAACAAAACTCTATGGCCTGTATACATTTTCCACTCAAGTCCTATTCCAATTGACTGCCACACTGGAGAGCAAAATCTGAAACCAAGCGGGGGGGGGGGGGGAGAGATTGAGAGCCAATCTACACATTATGCTCCCCACCGCCACAGTACTGTGTGGAGGTCTTACCACATAGATAATAGACATAACTTTAATAGACATAATTTTAAAATGTCTGCAGACCTACCAGCAACTGTCAGAGAATTTAATACCTATGTAGAACCTTGCCGTGTGATGGTGCCCCTTGCAAAAGCAGCAGAGGTAGCAGATCTGTTGTATTGGATGACATTAATATCAATGGCCAAAAGCAAAATAATACCACATCGCTCAAGATCAGTAGGCCTACAATTAGATATTTGCTTTCTAGAAGTGATAATACTGTTTGAAAAAGGAGAGAATATTTAGCTCTGCTCAGAAACATTTAAGATGCATTCCTACAACCTTTTCTCACACCTCTTTATAAAAATGGAGGGGAAAAGAAATACGGTAAGTAGAAGCAGTTGGCAATCAGAAAGGTATCGGAAACTCTTCAGCCATTGTAAACAACAATCTACAAGCTTGCTCTCCATTCTTGAGTTATCACACCAATAGGAGAGGAATTCTGCACACTAACTCATAAAGCGCAACACAAATTCATTCATTTCCAATTTTAAAATTCAAATTGAGCAGCCTGCAGAGAAGCTGATAAGCTCTCTAGTAGAGTATAAAGTCTATATAGGCCTTAAGATCTAGCACAGGTGGATTATGTATAATGAAGTAAAAGGAATAAATATCGTCTGGGTTGAACAAATCCATCACTACTTTCATCCAAGCAAGCAAAACAAAGCTAAAAGTATAGAGTTATGAATACAAATCTCTCAAAACTATACATAAATATTGCATTTCCCTAGAAAAGTTGTCTCAGATCCAGAAACATCATTATTTCAAAAAAACACAATAGAAAACAGACCAGCTTAGCTGTGTTCTGGAACAGAGAGGAAGGTGTGTGGGAGGAAAACTATTCTCTTCCTTGCCCACCCTACCACTACCTACCTTTTGTTAAAATGGTCTCTCTCAATCCCTTCAATTTCAAAAGTATGTGCTTTCCAAAACATGGAACAAAGCAGAAAAAAGGATCCTGAAATGTTACTCGTAGCTTGTATAGTGCTTACAATTATTATTTTTTTAAAGCTCTAGGAAGAGTTTTTTTTAAAAAAAATAATTAAGATTTTTCTTGTTTTCCAAACAAAACACTGAGTACCTAACAACAAAAACAAATAAAGAAGAAGAGAAAGGGTCCTCACAACCTCCCCACCCCCAATCTGCCAAACAGAATAGCATCAATAATACAACTACCAGTCTAGACAGTTTTTCTTTTGGGGGGGGGAAGGTTGGGGGAGGGAAAGTGAGAGAAGACTCAAAATTTTCTTTTTACAACAAGCAGTACCCACCACCCTTGACACTCTTCCCAGCAGGTTTTCACTGACATCGTCCTCTCAGCTTCCATAATTAGCCCCAATCCAGCCAGAGTTCCCTTAATTCATCATACACTTACGCCCCCCTGCTCACACTACTTTCTCTAGAGACACACTACACAGCATCGCTCTGCCCTGTGCCATGAAGTCAACACTGAAATCTCCAACCTACTGGCAGGGCTTTCCTTACATGCCTCATGGACTTCTGACTTTACTTTTGTTGTCCCTGAAGGCATACTGAGCATAACTGTTCCTGATGTACACCCATCACAAGCCTAGCCCAGTTTTTCTGCAGCAATTCTTTACTCTCCCTGAAGGCAGCTGTTCTACTCAAACAGACAAAAGGGGGACTTCCTCCTACTTCTCCTCATAAGATAAACAACTAGAAAGAAGTTTCCTTGCTGGAAGCGATGAGCAAGATGAGCGGATGGTGAATGCTGCAAGGAATTGTCTAGCTGCAGCAGTCTGTAAAGGTTGCCTGAAGATGGGAGCCTGCTTCCTTCTTCTGTACATTAAGCAGGGCCGGTGTCAAAGTTAGACATGGTTGGGTATCTGCTGTTAGACATGGTTGCGGTACCGCAAGTGCCGCGTTTTCTCGAATGAAACATAGAGTGTTCGAGGATTGGGATATTTGTAAGAAGACCAAAACACTGGTTTATTGTATTACCAACTTTATTGTATGCCTGTGAAACATGGACTATCTATAAACGTCACCTCCAACTCCTTGAAGGATTTCATCAACGTTGCCTCCGGAAAATCCTGCGAATTACTTGGGAAGATAGGCGAACAAATGTCAGTGTACTGGAAGAAGCAAAGACTACTAGCATTGAAAAAATGATCCTTCAACGCCAACTTCAGTGGACCGGTCATGTTGTTCGAATGCCTGACTGCCGTCTCCCAAAGCAGTTACTTTATTCCCAACTCAAGGATGGAAAGCGGAATATCGGTGGTCAATATAAGAGGTTTAAAGATGTTCTTAAGGCTAATCTAAAAAAATGCAATATAAACATCGAAAACTGGGAAGCTCTGGGCCATGAACGATCTAACTGGAGGTTGGCCTTTCACAAAGGTTCCATGGACTTTGAAGAAGCCCGAGTGCAAGGTGAAAGGGAGAAACGTGCTAAGCGAAAAGCACGTCAAATGAATCCTTTACAAGACCATCTTCCATCTGGTAACCTGTGTCCTCACTGTGGGAAGCTGTGTGGATCCAGAATTGGCCTCCACAGTCACTTACGGACCCATCGCTAGAGTCTACACAATTTTCTTTAGAATTCTCCTCCTTTTAAAATCTCCTTTTTGTAAATTTTCTTTTTTTATATCCTGGAAGACAATCTGACTCGGTCACGAGTGATCGCCTGACTGACCTGCTGAGGGCCACAGCCCAGCAGAGGCCCACTGACAAGAGCCCCCTGGAGTTGCTCCTCCACTTTACCAATGCAACCTGCTTGTTCACCTGCCTCTCACTCTGATCCAGACAGCAGTGGTGGTGAGAAGACGGAACAATAGATTCCACTGCACAGGTCAGTATCTCATTCACTTTCATGGAACACCATTTCCTAGTCTCAGATATTCAGATCCATATACATGAGTATTAACTAGCACAACCAACTGAAGGCATGACCCACCAGCTGCAATCTGCCACTCATGTCAGTCTTAGGTGAAACATCCTCACCCAAGATGATATCAAATCCAAGGGAAGGGGCTTCCTACCCA
Source organism: Shinisaurus crocodilurus (assembly GCA_021292165.1). Taxonomy (NCBI): domain Eukaryota; kingdom Metazoa; phylum Chordata; class Lepidosauria; order Squamata; family Shinisauridae; genus Shinisaurus; species Shinisaurus crocodilurus. Next base: position 99,858,924 of record CM037879.1, on the reverse strand, counting down.
GCTGCTGATTCCTGCAATCTTTTTGGTGGCTCCCGTATCACAGTGGCTAATGGAAGACTGGGGGTGATGTTAACGATAATTCTATGTGTCCTTAAAAATAGCTGCCACTGAGGAAGATTTTAGCTGTTCCCACCAGCATTCTCTAGTTAATACAATTGCTTCTCAAGCAGCTGCCTCTCTGCTTGAAAGAACCCTTTTGTGGCTATTTGAGACTTGCATACAATTTTTACCTTTTTATCCCTCATTCCTTTTCACTATTTTAAATATTTGCAATATTTTTATACCACCATTCCACAGATCAACCTCAACTCTTTTTTGAAAAGCTGAGAATGCGGGGCGGATCTTAATTTTGAAGAAAGAGCATTCCATAGCAATACAAGAGAAAGCCCTTTTATGTGTGCTCAACAAACAGGCCTCTATGAGCAATGGTATCCTTAAAAGCACGTCTCCTGCAGACCTTAATAACAGGTTCATAGCAAGACAAGTGGTCCCTTAGATACCCTGGTCCATTTAGGGCTTTAAAAGTTAAGCCTTTCACTTGATTAGAGCCTGGAAAATGCCTGGTAACCAGTTCAGGTCTTTCAATATTGGGGTAATGTATGATCATGATAGCCTAGCTGCTGTATTTTGCACCAACTGAAGCTTCCAAACGCTTTCTCCCTATTTGGAATCTCAGCTGCTGATGGGCTATACTACTCTATCCTATATCGAACAATGGTGGGAACAGGGTGAGATCTGGGGTATTGAAAACACTGACCTTCTATGGTGGGACAGGAGATGGAAGAAAGGTTGAATTGGATGGAGAAGGATTGTTACTTACCAGTTAGAGAGATAAGGAAGCTAGAACAGCTAAGAAGGACTGGTACAGAACTTTATTTCTGTACTGCCTTCCATCAAACCTCTCCCTCCACTTTCCTAACAATTGCAAATAAAGAGACTAGTACAGGCATTGAGCTGGGGTTCTAAAGATTAAGTATGAATTAACCTTTAGAACCTGATCATACACATCACATTTCATTCCACTATCTCAATCTTCATAGAATCATAGAAAAGTAGAGTTGGAAGGGGCCTACAAGGCCATCGAGTCCAACCCCCTGCTCAATGCAGGAATCCAGGTCAAAGCATCCCTGACAGATGGCTGTCCAGCTGCACCTTGAATGCCTCCAGAGTGGGAGAGCCCACCACCTCCCTAGGTAGTTGGTTCCATTGTCTTATTGCTCTGACAGTCAGGAATTTTTTCCTGATGTTTAGGTGGAATCTGGGTTCCTGTAACTTGAGCCCATTATTCCGTGTCCTGCAAACTGGGATGATCGAGAAGAGATTCTGGCCCTCCTCTGTCTGACAACCTTTCAAGTACTGGAAGAGTGCGATCATATCTCCCCTCAGTCTCCTGAAGGCTAAACATGCCCAGTTCTTTCAGTCTCTCCTCATAGGGCCTTGTTTCCAGTCCCTTTGTCATCCTTGTTGCCCTCCTCTGAACCCTCTCCAGTTTGTCTACATCGATCCAGTGGTGCCCAGAACTGGATGCAGATATCATGTTCAAAGGAGATAAAACATTACAAACAAATGGAATGCCAAACAGGTGAGTTGAACCAGAGGCCCCACTGTGCTCAGTCAATTATGGACTGTCAGTGATGTATTTAAACATGTCTCCATGATAACACAGAATCACAGAATCATAGAAAAGTAGAGTTGGAAGGGGCCTATAAGGCCATCGAGTCCAACCCCCTGCTCAATGCAGGAATCCATCACATAGAATCACCATATGCCTCTGAAGGAGGGCCTGGATGCTATGCATTTCCACAAGAAACCTAATAATAAAGATTCTGAAGATTTTCTAGTCACAGAAAAAAATATTTATCTATCAGGTCATTAAATTAAATGGTTGCATGTAAAAAGGATAATTCATTTGCCTCATTACATCAGCCATAATTTACTACTTATATATTTATCTAAGAAAATAGTTAAGAGACAAATATGTCATTAACTTGACATGGAATTATTACATTTCTTTTATACACAACACAGCTACATGGAATGCCAAAAACCCCCACACCACCTCCGCTTTGTTCAGTGACAACAGAAGTTTGGCATAATTCAAATATTACTATGTTCATGTTGGAAAACACAGCGTCTATGCAAGCAATTCCCTTGTCTTTGATCATGGCTTAAATATTAGCCAGGTTGATCTTTTGCCTTTCCTTTCAAAAAGAATTGTGGATAAACAAAGTTAGAGGCTTTTATCCAGGAAATAAATTTGGTTTGACCCATCCAATCCTGCAGTAGCAATACTGGAGTCCTGCACTCAACTCCAGGAGTAGCTGGCAAAATCTCAAGGATGCTTGGTCCTGTCTCATGAGCAAGAGACTGCAAATTCCATCATTCTTCCCCTTTCTCATGCCAATTGGCAGGAATTGGAGAGACTGTCTTGGAAAGGTTAATACAATACATAGGAGTGTTGCATTACTAAGCCAACAGTCCAACTCTTTCCCCCAGACTAGGAAGCTCACTTCAAGTGATTGATTGACTTCGGTTCATGCTTAGAGATTCATACCACCCTTCTCCCCTCCCACAAGTGGGGTGCACTGTGCAATATTTAACCCCAAAATTTCCTTTCAAGCATGTTGCTGATCCACAAGTCCACTTGCTAATGAGAAAGTAGAAATTCTGTCCTTACCCAGTGAATTTCAGTTCTTTTTGAGTGAAGGAGGCCAGCTAGTCTGGTGAAGGCCCTGCCTCCAGGGCTGGGAGGCAGCCTCCTATTTCTGATTTCCAGTGATGCTTCACACTGAGTCAACCTTGGGCCAAAACTCTGGAGCCTGGATGCTGTTCCACAATGTCCTTCCTGGACTATTGTTCCACATCTTTGAGGCTGGATGGCTATGGAGAGAGAGGGAAACCACCCTTGGGTGCATTCTTTCCAAGTGAGGAGCTGGCTCTAGGGTGGGCCTAGCTGGCCTCCTTCACTCAAAGAGAACTGAAATTCATTGGATAAGTACAGAATTTCCATTTCTCCCTTAGAGGGGGAGGAGGTCAGCTAATCTGGGTATGCAGCAAAGCATCTCCGGGTGGGCCAGTTGATCCCCCACAAGCCAGCTCCCTGCTCTAAGGGAGAAGGATCTAGGATCCGGCAGCCAAAGGAACCCTTCGCTGATAAGGTGTTAATTTTATAGTGTCTAGTGAAGATGTGAACTATGTTGCTGCCCTATATATCTTCAAGGGGAGCCCTTTCCCAGACTGTGGATGTGGCCATTCCTCTTATAAGAGTGAGATAATATTCCTTCCAGCACTGGTGCTCCAGCCTGACAAGCTTGCATCTTGAAATTAGAGCTGTCCAAGGGGGTTCCTGGATTGAGATTCCCTTTGCCAGGTGGTGAGGAGAGCACAACCAGTCTATGGGTCACCAAACTTGTGGCTCTCTAGGTTGAGGTTGTGGGTGATATCTGTTTGGAAGTCCAGCAATGAAGTCTGCAGAGGCCTGGCATGGAACCTTGCCCACTGGATGGAGTCCATGCATGACACCATCATTCCTAGCAGTTGTGCTAGGGGCTGGAGGCGTGCTCGCGTTTTGGGTTTTACCCACTGTGCCAGCTGTGACACTGAGGTTTGTCTTTCTGGTGAGAGGAAGATTCTGTCATTTGAAGTGTTGAGGATTACTCCCAGGTAGAGGAGCATCTGGAATGGAGCAAAGTTGCTTTCTGCCATGTTGATTACGAAGCCTAGGCATTGTACAGCTGATATTGTTTCCTCTGCGTCCTGTAAGAAGAACAGCAGATCAGGTGGTCATCCACTTTGGGATGGATCAGAATCCCACAGGACCTGAACCAAGCTATGGGAGCCACTAAGACCTTGGTGGAGACTCACTGGGTTGATGCTAGTCTGAAGGAAATGGCCCTGAACTGGAACTGGTTCCTCCTGTATCTGAAGCATAGGTACTTGCAATGGGAAGGTCGGATGGGGATATGTAGATAGGCCTTTGTGAGGTCTATTGATGAGAGGAAGTCTCCTTTCCCAAGGTTCTCGCGGATGGAACACAGGGTTTTCATTTGGAACTTCAGTTTCTTGAGGTGCCAGTTTATTCTCTTCAGATCCAGGATTGAGTGGGTGGAGCAGATTTTCTTCAGGATTGTGAAGATCGAGAACACCCCTTATCCCCCCTCCAGCTTGCGGACTGGTTCTATGGCCTGGAGGTGCTAAATGGCTGCCAAGGTCTTCAGATGCTCAGAAGGATCTTTGAATGTGCTGTCCAGAAAAAAAATGGTCTTTTAGAATCCTGATAAATGCCAGGGTGTACTCTTCCTGGACTGTTTCCAGCACCCTTTGATTGGTGCAGTAGCCCTTCCAAGACTCTGAGAAGCCTAGCAGCTACCACCCACCTGAGGAGGCGGGGAGGTGAGTCAGGCTGAGGTGCGCTTCTTTCCTGGAGATGGTTGTTGGGGTTTGGTCTGGCTTTCTGTTTGGTGGGCTGCTGCCACCTTGGCTTGGTGTCCCTGGGGAAGTAGCTGGTAGGCAAGGAAGGCCTGAAGGAACAAAAGAGCCTCTGCTGCCTTGGATGGTGCTTGGTCCCCTTGCTCTGTGTGAGCATGGCCTTCTTTTTGTCTTCTGTTTCCACAAGAACCTTGTCTAGGGAGTCACCGAACATATTCCTCCCTATGAAGGCTACGCTCGCCAGATTAGCTTTGACATCCACACCCCAGTTGCGAAGCCAAATGTTCCTCCTGGCCACCATGTTGGGGACTAGGTTCTTGGCTTGTAGCTGTAGGGAGTCGAGGGTTACATCTGCCAGGAATGCAGCACCTGTCGCCATCTCCCTGATGGTCTCCACTATGTCTTTGTTTAGGTGTCCCTGCCTCTTTGGCCAGCCTGGCAGCTGAGAAGCCCCTCGATCTCTTTAGTCCCTTGTGCAGGGATGAGCGGGGGTGGTGGTGGTGGTACAGGACCTGTGGCCTGATTATCTCTCTCCGAGCCCCAAGCAGCCTCACCTGGTGGCATAGGGCACTGTCCTATGAACAAAGTACAGCTGCTGCTTTGAAATTGCTGTAGAATGTTGGGGGATCATTGGTGCAGTCATAATTGACTTTCCATGGCAGTTTGCAAGACTGTGTGGTGTGGTAAGTACTTCAAAGTAAGTAAGTGTTGTGCCTTCCTTCTGGCTAGTCTGGCTAAGGAGGAGTGGTGTCTGGTGTAGTAGTAGGAAGATCTGGACCTGGACTGGATCCTGTAGTTCCTGCTGCTCCACTTGCTACAGCATCTTCTCTGGTACTGCAAGCAGCCCCTGCTGCTTCTCCCCCAGCTGGCTGAGCCCCTAGACCTGCTCCTGGGAGGCCTTGACCATGAAGAGACTCTGGTTGTCCTTTCCCCTCTTGATCAGGGCCTTAATGAAGCGCTTGATCTCTACTTCCCTGAATGAGAAGGGAGTGGACTGGCGGTGGAGTGGGACACTGCGGGCCGTCCCTGGATGCATTCCCACCCATAGAGAGCCCCCCTGCCATCCCTTGCTCTCCCTGCTCTCTGGTGGGAGGTAACTTTCTGTGTTTGCTGGAGATGGGGGTGCCATGTGTTCACAGGCAGCCAATGTGGTGGCTACTCACCAGTTTCTACCCTTGGGCTCTGACGTCTCTGGTGTCAGAAAGGCCTGGCATTGGAGGAATAGCACAGTGGTGGTGGAAATGCCAGAGTTGCATCTCCAAGGCTTCTTGACACAGTTTGCGCCCTTCCAATGTTGTGGTGCCTGATTTCCACTGTGGTGCAGGTCCCACTCTTCTCCTGGGCGGGAAATTAAGGACTGGCTCACTCCTGGTGTGGGAGGGGGATCCACCCACTAGGTCCCAGCAGCAACTGGGTCAGTCCCCTGTCTGCCAGGGAAAGAGACACTGTTGCTGGGGTGGCTGGGGGCGTGGGATGGATCTTCTTCCTTCGTTGTTGTCTTCTCTTCCCTCCCGCCCCCTGGATGGCTCTCCAGGAGAGCCTGCAGGAGTCTGCCTCACGTCACAAGGCAGGAAGTTCAACTGGAGCTTGAGAGGGAGGCTCCTCCTCCTCCTCTGTAAATAGCCCCAGTAAATAGCCTCCTCCTCATGCCCCAGTTCTAAAATCTGTAATGTGTTTTCCACATGGGCTAGCTAACAACTGTATAGTAACCATGTCAACATGACTAGCCAGAAGGAAGGCACAACACTTACTTACTTTGAAGTACTTACCACACCACACAGTCTTGCAAACTGCCATGGGAAGTCAATTATGACTGCACCAATGATCCCCCAACATTCTACAGCAATTTCAAAGCAGCAGCTGTACTTTGTTCATAGGACAGTGCCCTATGCCACCCATGCACCAGCAGGACCCACTGCAACAGGGAGCTAGTGGTGCTTAAAGCAACCAGAAACAACTGGAAATGCTTGCTTCCAGAATAGAGAAGGCCAGTGGAGCTTGCATAATGGAGATCCGCTGACCTGTCCTTGATCTGGAAATGAGCATTTCCACAGGTCCAGGCTTTGCTTAGGCAGCCCTAGCTCCCCATTGTGCTAGTGGTGGGTGCCACTGGCACATTGGAATGAGAGGAGGCACAGCAGCAGTATTTGCTAGTACCCATTATGTTTAAAATCTAGCATTAAAGTGAAATGAGAATCTGTAGTTGTTTACGTCACGTGATACCTTTTCCAATTTGGGCAGCAGTGTGAAAACGTTACCTTCTAAACAAACTCAAAGCTCATATATTAGAACATAATGACTTGTTTTGTGACAGGTGATAATTGCAGGGGCAATAGTGCTACAGTAGCATAAAACACTGTATTGTACAACAATCCAAGATGGGTACAGTACCCATCAGTGACCACAGAAGATACATTTATTTAGATCTAGGAATTATTTTTTAACAAATATTTATAAAGGAGCCAAAACATTATCATTCTTGGGAATTCATATCAGGTGAAGTTTGAATTGGGGACATTCTAAATTGTAGTCATGTTAACTGAGATGCACATTTTAGTTGCATGAATTTACCCAAACTGGTACATAATTCTCATGAAATGTAATGACTTGGTGGACATGTTGTTACAACATAATTCTGTTATATTCTTATTGAGAAATTATTCAAAGATGAAAATTGTGTCTATTGAAGAAAAATTAAAATATGGATTTGGAAGTCATGTAATTTGAAGGTCAATTTGTATTTCTTTTTTACCTGCTTCTTAATTTCTGACATTTTGTAATTGTTTGCTGCCATCAGGAGGGGGAAAAAAATCCATTTTCTACTGGAGTTTTAAAAAAGTCATCTCATGGCATTGGCAAAAACTGGCAGGATCAGAAACTAGCTGCTGTTGTAACATCTTTTTTAATTAATTATATTTTCTCAACTTTAGAGAGGGAGTGGTATAGATATGCCAATCCAATATGTGAAAAACGTTCAGGTGCCTGTAAAAATCCTGACAATATTTGTAGGAATGACCCATTCTTAAAGTATCTTGTTTAAATATGAAGGAGTTATCCTTGGAATTTGAAATAAAATGTTTTTTAAAAATAAATCTCAATACTGCAAAAAGAGGAAGCCAACGTATACTATGATACTAAACATCTGTGTCGAGTTATCTGCCTACAACAGCAATATAACATCAGTTTGAGACACTACCTTGGCATAGCACTTGGCACACCCCATTCTACAGCCATTAACTAGATTCATAGATCATACAGTTGGAAGGGGCCTACAAGGCCATAGAGTCCAACCCCCTGCTCAATGCAGGAAACTAGAGGAGGGGGTCTCCCATCCAAGTAATAACCAGGCCTGACCCTGCTTAGCTTTCCACACTTGGACAAGCTGAGCCAGCGTGAGCCTCAGGCCTGATAGCTGTGTTGTGTATTATGTACTGAGAGTAAAGCCTCTTATTCCTCAGTTTAGCAGATGAAAAGTAATGCCTGAGAGAATGGGCACAATCCAGTGTAAGTTATTTTCAAGACTTACTGGGTTTACTGGGAGATAGCATGCAATCCAAAACACACTTATGAGGAAGTATGCCCCATTGAATACAGTGGGATTTACTTTGGAGTAAGACACATAGGATTGGTGAAAGTTGCTTCCCTTCCTTTTGCCAGAGGGAACATCCCACAAACAAAATTCCTCTCATGGAATGTTCATGTGGCGGGAGCAAACTCAGGATCCAAGCCAATGTGTATTTCCCCTCTACTTCCAAAGTGGAATTTACCCCACAGTGGACTAAATATTCTATTTTACCTGGATGGCAGCATATTTTGAAGGCAAGAAAAGTCTGATATTATCCTTAATTCACAAGCAATGTGCCAGCTGGATAGCAAAGAGTTGTTTATGCTCAGCAGCAGAACAGAAACACACTCTCAAACAATTCCTGGTAACAAAGCTGCTAACACTGAAAAGGGACCAATAGTCTCAAGCTAGAGAAGCTGGTCAGCTCGATAACATGCACAGCTGAGAACATACCACATGCCTGATTTTATAAGATTGGTTCCCTACTGAGCATGGAGTTCAATTCAGATTTACAGGTTATATGCTTAGAGGTGATAACCCTTCATGGACTACAACAGACTTCCCCAACCTGGCAATTCTCATAATGGTGTTCTGTTCTTGTATCTACTGTGGTGATGGCTCAGTGTCATTGAGGAGCTGGTGAGGCCAAGGTTGCAGAATACCTCTATGAGTTGGAGTTTTCAGGAAAGTCAGGATTCAGGAACAATCAGCAAGGACAGGTTTCTGCAATAGGTAAGGATCAGCACCATGGAAAGCTCCAAGAGATGCTGGGACTGGAAGCTAAACAGGCTTGTCTATATGTTGCTCCAACAAAGATCATTGCAAGACTGAGGCTTAAATAGGAAGTTATTGGCCTCTAGGCTGGTTAGCTCCACCTCTACCTCTACTGAGGCTTTGATTTTTAAAGGGACATGGCCTGTTTTAGCAGCCTCAGGCTGCAGCGGCATGGGAGTGGTGGTAGCATACTAGTGTGTTCATGGCCCTAGAGTTTGAGGATGTTAATGGAACCTCCTCTGCATGCAGCCCCCCCGGGGGGTTCCTTTGGAAAACTGGGCCCTGGGGAGATAGAAGCTTCATGATGCTTTTCTGTGGCTGAGTCTTCTCCTACTGACTCTTCAGCCTCTTCTGAGGCCGAGGGGTCAGACTCCTCTGAGGGTGATGGTTTGGGGTACTGGTCCATGACAAATGGGTAATGGCCATGCTGGCTGGGAATTATGGGACTTGCAGACCACCAACATCTAGAGGGCCGTACATTCCACACTCCTGCCGTAGATTGTGAATAATGAGCTTTAAGGGTAACAATGCTATAGATTTATTTTTTACCAATATAAGCTGATATATTTTGAAATAGTGATCCAGCCCATGGCCCTTGTACTCCCAGCAGTACCAGTATAGCCAAGTTCTTTTGTAAGCAACGGCTTCCTCATGTTAGGGTAGTATCATAGAAGCATCTCTACTGACTGTGCTGGCCTGCTCCCAGCATCTAAATCAGGGGTAGACAAACTGGTGCCCTCCAGATATTTTGGACTAAAACTCCCATAATCCCTGACCACTGGCCATGCTGGCTGGGGCTGATAGGAGTTCTAGACCAAAATCTGGAGGGATCTAGGTTGCCTACCAATGATCTAAATAAATGAAGAAGCTTGTTCACACAAGAATTCTGTGTGTGATTTTGAAATCCATTACAGCATATTAGATTGAAGACACTGTGGAATAAAAATGTATAAAATATGGGCATTGAAAAGCCATTTATGTAAGTTAAATCTTAATCTCTGTTCTATCGCTAATGTAGATTAGTCTATAAAATCACTGAGAAAGTATCTGGTTCTTAGACATATATGTTAGATTTCATAGACCATAGAGTTGGAAGGAGCCTACAAGGCTATTGAGTCCAACCCCCTGCTAAGGCTTTTTTGTACAGCAGGGGTGCAGAACTGTTTTGCAGTGGGGGGGCTGTACAGCCCCCACCTTACCCTCTGTGGGCCAGATGATATCAGGGGCATGGCATCAAACCCACCACCACCACCACCACCTTTGTTCCTTCATGCTGGAAGGAGACATGGAATTGTGCCTCCTCCCAGCAGGGAGAAAGAGTCCCAGGCTGTCCTCCATCTCTGCTGCTACTGCCCAGACCGGAGGTAGCAGTGGGGATGTGGAGCAGCCAGGGCCTTGGGACTCACCCAAGCAGGGAAGAGTAGCTGCTCTCCCCAGCATAGGCAAGTCCCAACACCCAGGCTGCCCTGCATCCCCACTGCTATCTCCAATCGGAGACAGCAGTGGGGATGAGGGGTGAGGAGACTCACCAGCATGGAGAAGAGCGGCCGCTCTCCTAGTCATGAGCAAATCAGGCGCAGGCCACCCAGCATCCCTGCTGCTATCTCTAGTCTGAGATCAGTGATAACTTTTGGGGTTCCCCTGCTGTTATTTCCAATCTCAGATTGGAGATAGCTGCTGGCTTGTTCTCCCAAGAGGATTCCTCCAGAGGGCTGGGCTTGGAGTCTAATTCCTGCCTCCTGCAGGAACTCCAAGAGCCGCGTAGTCTGAATTGGGGTGACTTGCAGGCCGGATGAGGCCAGCAGGCCGGAGGTTCTGCACCCCTGATGTAGGGGTTTGGGAATTATTCCCACTCTCTGGGAAACATATATTCCAAAGTATATACCACTTCCTCCCCCCCCCCCCATCTTCCCTAAAGGCCCAGTGTGGCTTGCAATAGAATAAACACAATAAAATATATATTAATGCAGACATAAAAATACAGTAAAAATTACACTCTTACTCCCAGTTGGCCCTTAGTAATATACCTCATGAACTTAGTTAGAGAATGCATTAATCTTTCAAGAGTACCAACCCTCCTTAGAAAAAAGAAAACTACTGCAGTGATACTGGCCCAGTGTCATCTTTCATATTAACTTTGAGAGACTGATTCATAGCAACTAGAAGTTTACCTTTCACCGTACTTCTGAAACAAGATCTTATAAGTGCACTGCCTGATAATTGGTAACCCGACTCTCTGCCCGCAGATTTTCAGCCATGTATAAACCAAGTTCAACTGACTAAAGCGGTGTTCTCCAACCTTGGGTCCCCAGATGTTTTTGGCCTACAACTCCCAGCATGCCCCAGCCAGCGCATGCTGGGAGTTGTAGGTCAAAAACATCTGGGGACCCAAGGTTGGACAACACTGGACTAAAGTGACCAGCCAAAATACAATACTCAATTAGCAATAGCCAGATTCAACTCCAATATGGTTCAAAAGTCCAAACTGATCTAGGCCACTGAAAGGAATGCAGTAAAGATTAAAGGAAAGCTCTTGGCACCAATTGCAGCATCCCTCCTGCAGCAAACAGATGGAATAGTCATGGTGGGATTTTTATCAAGATCATGGAACAGGGAGAAAAGGTTTGCAAGCGGTGTGGGTTCAGTCCTGACCAGCCCCCTGCCCTCCACTCTGGCTGATATTAAAAAATAAAATATTAAAAAGTCATGCATTTAATGTAGCCTTCCCCAATCCGGTGCTCTCCAGAGGTGTTGGGCTACAACTCCCATAATCCTCCAGCCAGTTATGTAGTTTGGCTCTAAGGCAGCTTCATATAGTTTGGCCATGGATTTTGAGGATTTTTCCAGGGCTTTAATAATGATAGCAACTCCAATAAATTAATTTCCTGACAGACGAGGAGTGAACTGAAGATGCAACCAATGTTGACATTATACAAGGATGAGTGAACAAGATACAAACTACTCAGAAAGAAACTACAGGAAATGTTCAAAGTTTTATTTATCTATCTGTTTATTTATTACAAGTACTTACTATTCATCAGCGGTCATCAGGAGATTTGGGGCAAAGTGTCACCAGTACGCTGATGACACCCAGCTCTATTTCTCTGTGAGATCTGAATCAGAAGAGGCTGTGCATGTACTAAACTGCAGCTGAATCCTGATAAGGCAGAGACCATATGGGTTGGCAGTTCCCAGGTCTGGGAATTGGGCTGTTTGCCTGTTCTAGTTGGGGTTGCACTCCCTCTGAAGGTGCAGGTATGTAGTTTGGGGGTAATCCTGAATCCATCTGTGTCATTGGAGGCCCAGGTGTCATTGGTGGCCCGAGTGCCCACTACCAACTTTGGTTGGTACGTCAACTATGCCCAATCCTGGATAGGGATAATCTAGCCACAGTGATCCATGCACTGGTAACCTCATGATTGGACTACTGTAATGTACTCTGTGTGGGGTTGCCCTTAGGCCTGGTTCAGAAGCTGCAGCTACTGCACAATGCAGCAGCTAGAGTGCTCGCTGGGACACCCAGCTATGCTCAATAAGTGTTGTACTAAAAGAACTGCACTGGCTGCCTATTAGCTACCAAGCCATGTTCAAGGTCATGGTATTGTCATACAAAGCCCTAAACCAGTGTTCTCCAACCTTGGGTCCCCAGATGTTTTTGGCCTACAACTCCCAGCATGCTACGTAGCTGGCTCGGGCATGCTGGGAGTTGTAGGCCAAAAACATCTGGGGACCCAAGGTTGGAGAACACTGCCCTAAACAGACCACATTTTATTTTATTTATTTATTATATTTATACCCCGCCTTTTTTCCTGCAAGGAACCCAAGGTGGCTTACATTATCCTCATCCTCCTCTCCATTTCATCCTCACAACAATCCTGTGAGGTAGGGTAGGCTGAGAGTCAGTGACTGGCCCCAAGTCACCCAGTGAGTTTCATGGCCGAGCAGGGACTAGAACCCGGATGCTGGTAACCTCAATATTATCAGAATGCCATGCAATACCTCGACAACAGGTCTTCTCGGTAGTAGCACCAACCCCATGGAAAAAAACTCCCTTGTGCAGTTTGGGAGGCACAAAATTTGGCATGTTTTAAATGCCTCCTGAAAATGCACCTCTTCACCCAGGCTTTCCCTGGCTTATAATTAAATTAACCATGCTGTCCCATTTTACTGCTGTGTATTATTATTATTATTATTATGAAGTATTATTATTGTAATTATATTGTTTTTAAAATTGTATTTTAAATGTTATTTTAATTATGGTATTTATATGGAAATAAAAGGATTTTTCTTAATACTTAGTGGTACCGAACTAGTACACAAACATATGTACATAAATAAATAATAAATAAACATTCAGTCTGAAAACTTTAAGGGCAGTAGCATCAGACTAAATAACTGATGAGTCAAACAGGAGAGGGCAGGATAGAACAATTTGCATTGCCATGAAGATAAACCTTCAGAGTTTGAAATATCTGGATTAACATAAAACATTATTTCCAGACAAGAAAAATTGGGGGTTGCTCCACAAGTAAGCATTCCACAGGAGCACTGTGGATTAGAATACTAATCTGAAAGAAATAAAACCTTGAATAATGTGTTTGTGAGAATTAATGTATTAGGAGTCCTATGTGGACTGCCAAGTACGGTACATTGTATTTCCAGTATCTCATCATGATTTATCTTCATCAGCAATAAACTGAAACTACCAGCCTCCAATTAATTTGCTTCCCATTTCCAATTGGATGGGGGGAGGTGTCCAGTCCTACCACAGGAGATTAATAAGGAACTTGAGGTAAAACAAAAACTACTAGCTCTAACGTTCGCTGCCTTAAAGTCATTCACATCACAAACATTCAGACTTGTTAAGCGCAAACTATCTGACTGCATGCCCCCTTCTCTTGTTGGTAACATTTGCTTCAGTTCCAGCTTAAAATCACAAACAGAGAAACACCTGTGGTTTAGAAATGCCTGGCAAGATGCAACAGGCGATACATTCCTTGGGATTTGCCTTTCCTGCAGCTTAATTCCAAACACATTTACTTAGAAATGAGTCCCAGTAATCTCACCAGTCACCACTGCCTCCTTTAGATGAGATGGAAGGCACACAGACCCTTATAGGTGGTGTTAACAACTCCCCATACCCACCTGACCAGAGCATCTCTGGCTCCCTTTATCAACCAGGAAGGACAAAAGTTGAATGCACAATTGGTTGGTCTTACAGCTACAAGAATCCTATCCCTTGATCTGTACAAGTTGAAAAGTATACATAATAACATGACAAGCAGATGCCAAGGTACTTCTACTGGCTCGGCACCAGCTATAGCGTCCAAGTTTTAACAAGTATGAGTGAACTTAGCCTCAAAGTGCTTTGCAAACTGTTCACAATGCTTTCCTCCTCCTTCTCAACTCATGAGCCAAGATGTAACAGGTCAGGTGGCTATACTTCCATGTTTTTGAGGTCTGCATAGTATACTGTGAACATTCTTGTGTTTAGGTGTTTTTTTTCTGAATGCTTCTTAGTTCAGTCATCAATCCGCTTAACATAAATTACTGAGAAAAAGTTAAAAAAAAAACAACAACCCTAATTAACTCTACTTTTCCTACCCATATTTATTTTATCTGCTTTAGCTAAATATCACCATGAGGATTGTATTGGGCTTGCAAGTTTAACTATTTTACATTCTGAGAAGACAATCACCTCATCAGTATCTTTTACAGGAAATTACCAGCATTGATTACCATAGTTGTTTATATCACATGCATAGAAATCTAATCTATTCTCTATCCATCAACGCATATCATTATTTTTTCTAAGCAGCCAGGGTCTCATGCTACTCTATCACTATGTCTCAGCTAAGTTTCTGCAGTTTACAGAAAGCAGTGCAAAGATCTTCAAGAATCAGAAAAGAAGTTGCTTGCAAAAACCTTGTTGGTTTGAGAATTTCATTAAGTGACTGGACTGCGTAATTTTAAGAAGCAATATTTGTCTTCTTTAGAATTCAGCCTTTTTCTTTGATAGTGACCCAAGTATTTTTCTTCTAATTGTTATTATTCAGGACTTATATAATACCATAAACGTACATGATACTTTATGGAGTAACATAATTTTAAAAAATACACATCTCTTCCCTAAATTCTAATAGTAGATGAGATAATTCAGAGGGGGAAAGGAAACAGCCAGAATAACAAGGGATGGATGTGAGCAACTACAGGTCCCTGTACTTAGGTTTTATTTTGGGAGGACAACTAAGAGAACAGTCCTATTGATTATGCCCTCGGTGATTGGAAGCTCCCAAACTGGGAGGTGTCCGATCATTCATTGCAGGGTGGGTAGAGGGGCAGAGGCGATCTTTGCCTCCCTGCCCTCCTGCTTGGCAGATTTCGCAAGACAGGCTTTTTAGTTTGTCTAGAGAGGGTGCTTCAGAGGGGGAGGGGATGAGGCTGACTCAGGATAACTCATATCCTGGCCTCTTCAGTCCCCTCCCCTCCCTTCCCCTCAGAACGCTCCCTTTCCCCCCTGTGGGGGTTGGATCGCTGACTCCCCCTTCCAAGATCAGAGCGCTGTCTCTGACCATGGAAGGCTTTTACCAGCAATCCTATGGTCCCTGAGACGCTCTTCCAGGACCATAGGATTGCTCTGTAAAGGGGTTAAGCCAAAGTCTTCACAGAAAAGGTCTATTTCAGGTGGTCTGTTTCTGAGTTGCCTTTCAGCCCCAAAGGGCCTCCAATTTAAAATTAATTTAAAACTATTACATTTTTAAAAGACATCTAACACAACAAAATTAAGAGCAAGAGTCAAACAACCTTTAAAACAGAGAGCAGAGCGAATACATTTAAAATCACTTGAAAGCTATGTGGAACAAAAAGGTTTGTTTGTTTGAACAGTCTGCCTAAAACTATACAAAGAAGGGGCTAAACTAACCTCCTTAGGGAAAGCATTCCACAATTGGGGTGCCGCCACAGAGGAGGCTTTGTCCTGCTTTCCCACCAACCTAGTCTCTCTTGCTGATGGGACATACAGAAGGGTCAACCAAGGCAGATCTGAAACCATGGGCAGGTTCATATAGGAGGCAGTCTTTCAGCTATCCTGGGCCCAAGCCGTTAAGGGCTTTATAGTTAAGAACCAACACCAGCACCATGAATTGTGCTCAGAAACAAACTGGCTACTGATGCAATACCAGTGTAATAAGGTCAACGGAGCATATGCCGAAAAGCAATCTGGCTGCTGCATTTTGCACTAATTGCACTTTCCAAACACTCTTCAAGGGCAGTCCCACACAGAACATGTTACTGTAAACTTAACGGGATGTTAGCCATGCTAGATGTTTTTTGTTTTGTTTTGTTTTTTACAGCATCAGCACAAAGAGTCTTGCGGCATCGCTGGCTCAGCTTGTCTGAGCGTGGAAAACTAAGCAGGGTCAGGCCTGGTTATTACTTGGATGGGAGACCCCTCCTCTAGTTTCCTGCATTGAGCAGGGAGTTGGACTCGATAGCCTTGTAGGCTCCTTCCAACTCTATGATCTATGAAATCTTGAGGACTTATATACTATAATAGAGGCCTACTCCTTTCTTCTATCCCTGGTTCCTGCTCCCATTAAACCCATCTCAAGAGATGGTTTCAAAAAGAAAAAATGCAAAGGGAATGAGAGGAAGGCCCATCACTCAGTGGTACAGCACGTGCTTTCCAGGCAGAAGCTGCCAGATTCAATTCCTAAAGAGACACTGCCAGTCAATGTAGACAGTACTGAGCCAGATGGATCAATGGTTTGACATGGTATGAAGCAGGTTCCTATGATATAAAGTAATAACAGTATGAAAAAAACAGCTGGAAACTCCTTTCAGTTTCGTTATCTCACAAGTGGAAAGTGCAAACCTAATAACAGGTTTATCCAACTGTGGGCGGTGGGGAGATGGACATATCACATCCCAAAGTACATCCACTGTTTATCCTTTAAATATTGGAAACTGATAGCAAATCAGAAGTGGATGAGTTAACTGGATGAGTAAGTTAAGAAGCATAAAGCTCTTTGTAGATAAAAGGCTAGGCAAGTAAAACCAGAACTGAAAATTTGGCTCATTAGTATTATACAGTATATGCCCAGGGTGGATAACATGTGGCCCTCCAGATATTGTTGGACTTCAATTCCCCCATGCCTCACCATTGGCTATGCTGGCCAGGGCTGATAGGAGTTGTAATCCAACAACATCTGGAGGGCCATGACTTGTCTACCCATGATATATTCAATTCACATAGCATAATTTAGCCACCCTTGCTGAAGCAAACAGCACCTTATTCCCATAAGGCCTGTATGAATTTTCTCTCTAGCCTCTTTTTATACTTCTCAACCCTACCTTCCTCCAATCTACCCTTCATTCAAATTGCTTCTACTCAATCTCCCCCCTTCAAATAGCCCTGACTCTGAGCATCTGTTTTTTAACTTCTCTACTTCGTTGCCCACTTCACGTCCTACATATTCCTAGCTGGCGGGGGACACCCCCTATCTCTCTGCCTTCTCCCTTTCTTCCTGTCTACTCAAACCAAGCTCTAGCTGCCTAAAGGTGAGACAAAAGAAACAAAAGAAACTGCATCAAATAAAGCAGGCTAAAGGGAAAGCATACAAACTATATATTATTCAGTGCCTGCTGAAAAGTACCTTCAATGTGTCAGAGCATTAGGTTAAAGGTGCATGGGTATTGGTGCTACTCTATGAAGGCATGCCAGAAAGTTGCTTTTAAGGCCAAATTCTAAAGCCACAGGATTTGAAGAACTCTGGCATTAAGGGAAACGTATGCAGAGACAAAATCATTTGTATTGCAGAAGTGAAAATGGGAAGCTGAACAGAACTGGGTAGAAATGCTTTTGTTTTCAATACATGCACTCTCAAGCAGATCAAGTTGTATTTTAAAATAATTCCACCTCATTAACACTGCAGTAGTAATAATCAGGAGCACTTCAGAAACTGACAGGCAACACCAGATATACATAAGAGCAAGCTGGAGATCCAATTATTACCAGTTTTGTAGACATTTTTAAATCAGGAAATCTAATATTTAGTCCCTGTATTAGCAAATATGCAAATACACTTTCCCATTTGTATTTTGAAAACACAACTTAAATACTACGTAGGGAAATGGGGAAAAAGTTGTACCACATTATCACTTGTCAGAAAATGCTGAGAGTAAACATTACCTAATTATGGAAACCTATAATACAAAATTGATTTCTTGTTTGCTGTATTAGTTCTATTTTTATTATAGGACAATTCTGCATTGCTTTTGGTCACCTTAAATTAGATCTTTAATGATTTCCCCCAAAGAAAAAGAATTAAATTAATTATAAGGAATGCAAAACTGGCAACCTGCATTGGTATTTTTCAAGCATAACACAACACCCAATTAAGTTGCTTGCAAACCTCATTTAATGGTTATATTTCATTATGCAATGCACAGCCAATTTCAAAATGAACTCAAGAAATATATATACACAGAAATGATCATTCAAACCCAACCAGTCAAATTCAAGGAACTCTGAATAAAGGAATGAAATATCAGGGAAGCTCTGCTGAAAGTCCATTTTAAGTGTCACTGGGTTGTTGTTTTTTGCCACAGCTACCTGGAGCAATTTATCCCATACAAAATGGCATAGGACATTTCTGTATTGCAGTATGAGAAAAATCAATACTTTTCTCAATACCAGGAACCAGTAGAAGATTCACTGAGCTGTGTGTGTGCGTGTGGGTGTGTTTAAGTAGCAACTGCAGCAATCAAGTGGTTTGAATGGTCTATCATATGTTGTATTCAATGATGACTTATCTAACACTTGCAAGCAGTGCCTATCAGGAAGCAAGAAAATTTAAATAGAAGTTTGTCACTAATTGCCCATCCCTGCATTAGAGAGATAGACACTGAGGTGCAGTGCAGTGTAACATGATCACATTTCTTCCAAAATACCATACCCTCCAACATTTCACAGATGAAAATAGGGACACACATGCGGATTTGTAAGAGGTATGGTTATTGGTTAAGCAACATGAAGGTGTGATCAAGAGGGTGTGGACAGGCAACATGAGGGTGTGGCCAAGGGTATGCACAGGAAACCAAAGGGCATGGTCTGGTAAAAAAGTTATTAGAGGAAACACACAAAACTGCAGTACTTTAAGCAAAGAAAACTTTGAATGTATTGCATTTAGGGAAGCCTGAGGGAAAAAGAAAAGCACAAATCAATAAATACAACTAACTGTGTATGTGTGTGTACACACACACACACACACCATTAACAATAAATACAAAATTATAAAAATAAACATTATAAAATAAATAAATGAATAAATACAACATGGGTGAAAAGTCTTCATTACAAACAGTCATGTAACCATGACTCGCCTCCCTCTCAGGGTTTGGATCTCAAAACTGAAAAACTTGACTGGTGCTGAACCCTCAGTATTTTTCTTTGCTTTCCTGTATCCTGTACTCAGGCCTTAAAACTTCACTCTACTGTCTGAAGTACTACTATCTTTCTGATGCTAGATCTATATGTTCCTTTTCTGATCCTCTTTATGTTCTGCCTCTCCCTAAATTTCCCTGCAATAATAGGTAAACGGCTATAGTTAAGTGTTTATCCTTATCTCTTATTATATTGTCAATATTTGCCATGTTATAATATTTGGCCCAAGTACAAATTCTCTTTGTGCAGAAATGCATCCTTTAATTCAATGTGTTGGTAACTAAGGCTGAACATCTAGGCATGCCTATTTATTTATTTTATGTATATTTGTATCAACTTGGCTTGTCAGTCACCAACCTGAAACAGCTAACAACCCATAACAGATCACAGAGACACAAACGTGGAGACCAGAAGTCTCCCCAATGCCATGGCCCTGATCTGGATGAGCTGAATTTTAGCTGGAAGATAAAAGAAAACAGAAAAACGTCCTAGCCACCCACCCCAGGATGCTCTAACTGTTTAAAGCAGTGGTTCCCAACCTTGGGTCCCCAGATGTTCCTGGACTACAGTTCCCAGCTTCCTTGTCATTAGCCATGCTGGCAGAGTATGCTGGGAGCTGTAGTCCAGCAACATCTGGGGACCCAAGGTTGGGAACCACTGCTTTAAAGGCTCTGACCACTCTGAAGCCACTTAGTTCTCCAGACAGACCCATGATGATGATGGTGATTGCTGTTGTTGTCATTATTATTATTGTACCATCAATGTGAATGGCGCTTTACTGAGTATAAGAGAACAGTTCCCTGCCCCAAAGAGCTTACAATCTAAAATGTAACATAGAGGCGACAACAAATGGTAGGAAGGGGTAAACCGGGGAAGAATATGCCATTATTTCAGTCAAACATAACTTTCAGCCTACTTTCCCCACATTGTGCAGGAAACTCCTTGTTTTAAAGATCTCCCTCCCACTTTAAAAATGGATCCCTCAATGGTGGCTTTATTCTCATTAGCAGTTTGCCAAAGAAATAATATTTAACATTTAGGTATCTCAAGTGTGCAAAGTGGTTCACAGGCCCACCCTGCAAGCTCCTATTTTCTCCATTCAGGGGGGAAAAAATGTGGGCTCTTTAATTGTACTTTATTAAAAAAACACAAGAACAACACTGTGATTGATCAACAATGCCAAAATGGAATTATGATGTTTGTTGCTACTATTTGAGGTAGTTGGGATTTTTTCTTTCTTTCTCTTGAGGAGGATGTATTTTCTCCTAACTCCCTTCTAATGCATTTAAAAAATAATAATCCAAAATCCCTGCAGAATAATCCTAATCATTACTGTAGAGAGCTTTCTCCATGGCACTTCAGCATGTGTTAGGAAAAGATTTTCACATGGAGTACACAGCTAGAGCCAAGTAAAATTTACCACTGCTCTGAAAACAGAATAACAGTGCAATCCTAGAAGTAAGTCCTATTATGTAATAGGACAGAAGTAAGTCCTATTACGTTCAATGGGACTTACTCACAGGAAAGTGTGTATAGTTTAAAACAATCTACAACACTGACCATCACATCTTGTGGCAGCAAATTGAGTTTGCATTGTGTGAAGAAGTATCGTGTAACTGAGGGATAATTGTGAAATGCTGTTCCTTGCTACAAGAAGAGGTAGTAGCAGCAGCAGTGCCAGTGCAAGGATGACTTTTCCCGAATTATATTATGAGCTAATATCTTATATATTATAATTATTACATTATTATATTATATATTATTTTATAATATTTTATAAGTGGCTTTTATTTTTTTTACCTTACTTAAACCCTTAATTGTTGATATCTGGTGTTTTTCCTGGGGGAGGGGTCAGTGTGCTTACAGGGCAATCTCTTTTTGTTTTAAAATTGTCAGGATTGGCACAAATTCAACAGGTGAAGCTTACCCACCACCCCACACCCCCAAACATGGAGCTTCAGAGAGAAGGGGAAGTTTTTTGAATTTCTTTCTGACACTGTAACCTCACCTGTTAGAGGCACAGAGTCAGCTCTGTTAGGAAATAAAATCTTTGGCAATATAAAGATAGGAGCCATGTGATAAATTCCCTCATTCACCTCCCCCTCGGTCCAGGCCTGTGGGTGCAGCCTCCACCTCCTTTTCTTTTCACCCAGAAGAGGCAGCAGGTGGGGGGGGGGGGCGCAGACACACCCTCATGTCTGTTCCCGCCCTGCTTACTGTTCAAGCCCTTAGAGCCTAAGCAGAGCTATCTTAAAGAGGCCATGGGCTAAATTGCAGCTAAGAGCTTAACTGCAATTTTGCCCATGGCCCCTTTAAGAGCACCTTAAAGTAGCTTGTGGGAGGCAGGGGAATTCAGGACTCTGCATAACAAAGTGAGAAGTGATGGTGGCTTAAGGATTTTCTATGAAATACAAGATTGCGCCAAAGCTAGCCACAGTTTACAATATAAAAGGCTAACATTTTTGCTACAAGTAGCCACATCTCTAGTTATTTAAATTATATTACATATTGCATAAAAGTAGCACTGTTTTTTGGATTGCTAGGGTCTGCATCCCATTAACTAAAGCTGCAATGGACTGCTCATTTGCACCACAGTAAGTCTTCTAAGATCAAGAACATTGTATAGAGTCAGAGGATTGAGGGCTGTGACCTAAGAGTAATGACATCCCCAGAGAGGAGATAGTGGGCAGGAATGTATTAGTCTTCCAGGCCAATTAGGTTTTGCTTTGAAGTTAACGGTGATTATGATCCTAAATTGTACCAAGAGAACAATTTTAGTATTGACAGAAAGATAAAATATATAGTAAATGAACTGACACTGAATTATTAACGTTGCATTAGAGAAAGCAGAAGAGGCTAGAATCATTTCCCCCTTTGATGTGTTGTTGGCACTTAGGCTAACTAGTTATTAGTGTTTTTAAAGTGATAGTTTTCTGCCAGACTTTAATAATATTGTCTGACTTTTGTAGACAACTGCCACACTTCACATTTTGCACATGAAGAAGGTTATTTGCTCAATCGCAACAGAAATAACTAGCAGGGGGATGAAAACCACCACCACCACCACCACCACCACCACCACCACCGTATCTTCAATGTAACGTAGATATATAGTATGTCATGCGCTTTATTCGTATGTACAAAGACACTAACAGTAGTGGCGAACCTTCCATCTTTCCTCACAGGGAGGCAGATTTTGAATTACACTTCAGTGTGCTGCCTCTCTTTACTACAGGCCATTGAAGAAAGATTCTTCCACTGGGGCAAATAAAAGTATATGAAACTCAAAGCACATACCGCTAGAAGTAGGAGAAAGAAAAGATTATATACATTTCTCCACATTAAACAGAGTGTGCTACAGAAATAGTTGTTACCCAGTTTATGGGGCCCAATAGAAAAACAGACTCCAAAATGGTGGTTCTCCTGAAAGGATTAAAGATTTCTATAATAAGAGAACACTGCCTTCAAATAATTACAGAATTGAGCACATCTCCATGTAACCTAATATTAGATGTAACTGCAGTGTAGTTCACAGACTATGGCAATTATTCCCCATTTCAATCAGTGAACTGGAGACTGCTCATTGCATACTAGTGGAGTTTCAAAATACACACACACACACACACACACACACACAACCTTGAGAAGCAAGAAGCTGAGGCAATATGTGTCGAAAAGATTGACTCTCACTTTCATATTGGCACAGAAAATGGTAGTACGTGATTACTGCTTGGAGCATGCAGTTGCTTAGGGTGTAATGTTAGCTAACCTTGCTGCTGGACTAGAATGGAAAATGTCTGCCTCGTTCCCATTTTTCCCAAGACCATCACTAGTGATGCATCTTCTTACAATGCCGGGTAATTTCTCTCTTTTTTAAAGTATCACTTGTCTAAGTTAAGAATGCATTTTTAAAACAATGGCATGATTTGCCAACTATTTAGATAAATGGCCACAATGTTTGAGAAGCTAGATAGCTATCAGCTTAGAGATCCAGTTGGTCAGCCGCTGACAATGTATTAGGACTGGGCCTTAATTAAAATTCATCCCAGCCACCTATACTCAACTTGCCTGAGCCAAAATACATCCTCAGTTCTTCTACTGCAAAATTGGAACACCACAAGAGATATAATCACTTTGTGTTACTTTTAAAGCACTAAACAATAATAAATTATGTGCCAGAATAAAATGATGTAGTGTTTTGTCATATTTCTTCTCTTAGGGAATGATCCTATGGCCCCCTAGACACTGTCTGAGGGGCCACAGGATAGCTCGTATTCCCAGCTCTGACTTTGACATGGCTTCCATATTTGGTAAAACCTGGAGTCTCATTTCTGATAGTATATGCTGCCAGATTGGTTTCTCATTTCTAAACAAAATCTCCTGCCATGGTCACACTTCAGGGCCATGCCAAACTGTGTGCTACAGTAAGGAGGTAAACTGTTGTCAGGAAATGGGGCTACAAAAGAATTTCTTCCTATCCTCCCCAATTGGTGTTGTGGTAGGTCAGCATCCCATCAGGAGAACCTTCTTATGAGATTTTATAAATTTGTGTGATTATGAAGAACATTGGAGGTGGCCTTGCTGGCTGCACCACAACCTAAAGATTGCAATCTGGTGGTAACCCAGAAGCAGGCCTTCTCCATGGCGGCACCCATCTTACAGAATGCCCTACCCCAGGTATTTGGGAGCATCAACTGTGGCATATTTCAGGCACCTGTGAAAGACCCACCTCTTTATGCAAGCCTTCCCTGAACAATTGTGCTGCCGACAGCACACTGTGTTTATTAAGATTAATTATGTGTTTATTAAGATTGTGTTTATTAAGTATTATGCCTTTAGCTTTGGTTTTAAATGTTCTAAACATTTTAATGAATGGGTTTTTATATTTATTATGATGTATTTTAGACTCTGATTCTGCAAACTGCTTAGACTTATCTTTAGATATGGTAAGCTGGAAACAAATTGATTAAATAAATAAAAAGCAATAAAATAAATAGCTGGACTCAGTAAAAGCTTCATATGTCCAAATGTCAGAGCAAAATGTCTTTGCAGCCAAACACCTCTTTTACTTCAGTACTTTCAAGCATGTTGAGGTGGAAATGTTAGGTCAAATTTAATTTGGTTAATTGATAGCTGACACCAGATCCCACACTATTAAATAGTGTGTTGGATCCAAGTAACTGTGAGTGGAAGGAGAAAACACAGGGGTACTGTGGTGAGAACTCTTGTGCAACAGCTAGTGGAAGACTTCTTACAGCATAGCACCACAGTGTATTAGGAGTTGCATTGCCGTTTAAGTAAGAGTGAAAAAGGGAAACTATACAGCCAGACTGACAGATGGGTTTGTACCAAAGGAGGAACTTAACTGGCTTTGGGATCACTTTTCTCACACAACATAACATGCTACTGCTAAATTGGAAATATCCCTTCTGTGAATGGAAGAGGCTTTCTGCTAGTGGATGGGCACCTTTGGATCCAATTCTATGTCTTGAAACGATTCATTGAGAACTTCAAGTTCTACATACAGAAATCATTTGGCACAAGGACTTCTTGTTTTTATATGATGAGAAAAAAAATAGGGAAATATTTCTGGGAAGTGGTGCTAATCTTATAAAAATTCATTTGACTTCCCTCGGAATTCCTGCAGTTGTTTTGCCTGGTAGGGCCCTACCAATTCATTTTAATTTTTCTTTTTGAAAACTGCACTTCAGAGGATGACCTGGAGCAATCCAAGCCAAGCATCACAGAGAAACTTCCTGTGTCTGGGGACCCTGAGGCAGATCAGGGGGACCCTGCACCCTCAGGGGAGATGGCCATCAACCCTTTCCTTCAAGACATAGTCCCTTCACGAACTCAAAGGCAGGTGCCAAGTGGTCACCTAGCCCCAGGACCACAGGCCTTTAAAGGTCAAGTCAGTGAGCTGCCAGCCGCAGAAGTACCCACATGAGGCACAGGGACTCCTCATGAGTAAGATATACCCATGAGCAAGGCCCTGCTCACAAGCAGACCTTTCCTTAGGTGGTACTAATGGCTTGCAGCTGTGCTCTGGTGAGGCTCTGAAGGTTCAGCCTTAAAAGTTTTCAGTTCCAGATACTAGGTGCTGGAACAAGGTCTGAGCACCAGCTTCCTGACTTGTGCCATGTATTTCCCTGCTATCCCAGCTGTTCTTTAGATCACCCTGTGTTTGACTTTGCACTACATACTGACCTTGCTTTTAGACTTGAGTCTTGACCCTGTCTGGATCCCTGAAATTCTGTCCCAGCACCTCTGTAAGCAGGACAGCTCCAGAGAAAATTTGGTGGCAACTCTTTTACAAAGAGAACTCAAATGGGGTAATTTGTAGCAAAACATGACAATTCTTTTAGATTATGTTAAGTGCAGGGTTAGCCAGCAGGCAATATTTCTACAAGCTCGGTTAACAGCTATAAAGGATAACAAATTACATTTGTTTTCATTTTCTTTTTGGCACATGCAATAAATCTTGAATATGCACATTTTGAATGATTATTTATAACAATAAAAATAGCACTGAAAAAATTAACAAACACTCTTTCCCATTTTTCTTTTGAATCCCCTTCATCTGTAAATTATAGCTAACAAAAATAATTCATATCAGATGAACTTCTTAGCCACATATATTACAGTTCTATGGAGCTGCAATGCTAACGATGTAATAAGGTATTCTGAGAAGTTCCTTTTTAAATGTACCAGTATTGTTTATTTCTACTGTATCAGCACTTCGAAAGAGAGGAGCTCAAACTCCAAGTATTTCACTCTGAACACTAGCCCCTTAAAAAGGAATTGCACAGCTAATAGAATAAAATGTCTGAACACTAGCCCCTTAAAAAGGAATTGCACAGCTAATAGAATAAAATGTCTACCCTGAAGGTCTTATTGTCTAAATACGGACAGTAGATGGAAATGATCAGAAAATGCACTCTCCCCCCAAACTACAGAATGGAAAATAATGACATGCAGGGAAGTTGATGGCACAATACAACCATCTTTGGCGACCATCTTTGCTATGGCTGCATAACACCATTGCTTAAATTGATTTCCTGATGCAGGACTCACTGCTTCCTAGAGTATGCCCTTTTTTGTGGGAAAATTAACTTAGGGTGAAACCATATATTATTTTTCCAAATGATATAAGCACTACATGTGCAAAGGCCTCAAGAATAGATTTATTTTTCTGTATATTGAGGGTAATGCATCATTGCAAATGCAAACCCTAGCTCACTAGTGACAAATTAAACATGTTCATAATATTCTGTCCTGTCCCACTTTGCCATAATTAGTTTGTGTAGCATACATGGTAGCATGTAATAATGTAGAATAAAATGTAGAATAAAGAAAAAAATCTGCTTCAGAAAGGTTATGGCCCATAGGATCAGCACTCCACCCACCTGGCTGAACTTTTTATTGAATAAGAGGGTGAGTTGTTATAGCATTTTTATTCTTTTTGAGGCATTGGACATCTATCCTGTTCCACTGGGGCTTGGGGCTGTAGGAGAAATGGTAGAAGATTTAGCCAAGGTCATGTTGGGTACAGTCTCTTCTGGTAAAGTCACATCAGGCAAAGTCTTACTAAGTCTTCACCTCATGTCAGGTAAAACCAGGTTCCAGAGAATGACTGGGACAATATGTCTAGATTCAGGCATGCCTTGTCAGACTCATGGAGAGCTCAGCTGGCTCTAGCTCTCCAATTATTGCAGGCAATGGAGGAACGTTGTCTCAGCAAAGTGCTGAAGCCATCTGAAAACTAGCAAGGTCTGTTCTGCAGTTGACCTGCATCCTGGAGGAACTGGCTGTGCTCCTTAAAGGAGCCTTATTGGTTCTATAACCACTGGTTTTTATGAGACAAAGGAGAGGGAGATGCTACTGGAAACTTGTCATCTGAGGTGGTGGAAGGCAGAAGGGCTAAGTCCTCAGTCGGGGCAAGCACAGGATAAACTGCTGAAGGTGCCCCCGAATGGGCAGCCTGTATCTTCTTGTCATCCAAGCCTTCCTCAGGGCAGCACAGGGGATGGGTTCAGGGGTCATGACAACATCTCCCATTAAATACACACAGCACTTTGTGAAGATACTCTCATCAAGGGTGCTGGGGCAGCTGAAGTCAAAGACCAGCATTTTCTGCTTAATAATACAGGGCTGCATTCACTGGGCCAAATGATTCACACAATCCACTTTCTGTCTCCTTATCTGTAGTGTAAATGAAAGAAGCTTTCACCCTGTTATGGGAATTTTTCACCTTTAGACAATTGCCATGTCTTGCTTGTTTCCTGCATTTGCAAATTCCTAGCGCTTTCTCTCTTATTAAATAGATCATACAGTAGTTGGTGTCTATTGAGCGTCTCTGGATCCCAAACTTCTGTTGTTTTGTCCTAGTAAATTAACAGCACACCAGAAATTGTGCATTACTATAAAGTCCAGTATTAAACATTTGTGTCTGTGTATCTACCTGTATATCACAATGGTGACCTTATACATTCAAAGCATATATTTTCTGATATAGCTGCTAGTTTATTAATATTAAGATATAGGCTGCAAGTAATTAATACTTCTTCCATTCTTGCATTCCTACCTAATTATATATATCTCCACAAACTAACATCATAGTTAACATGAGGGGGGAAATAGTCTAATTTTTTAATTGTGTGTAATTCCTATAGTAACAGAGCAATCCTATGGCCCCTAGACAGCATCTAGATGGCCATAGGATTGTTCAGATTCCCAGCTCGGTGGTTGGAAAATCGCTCCAACCTTGGAGGTGGGGATCTGCGCTTGGAACCCCCTCCTCCCCCTCGCAGCCGGCATGGGAAATAACCATGCCAGCTGTTTCTCCAAGGTTGCAAAACAGACCTCGGAGAAGGAGAAGGAGTTTAGTGGGCAGGGAGGGGAGGAGATATGACATATCCTGGTGGCACCTCTGCCTCCTTCCCTCCCCCTCTGAAGCATCACAGTTAGACAGCCAAAACTGGCCATCTAGCTGTTTTGCAGAGCAGGAGGAGAGCAGAGACAACTTTCACCTCTGTGCTCCTCCAACTCTGCATAGGATACCCATAATCCTCCGAGTCGGGGGGGGGTTACGGGCATCCCCATAGGATTGCACTCTAAATACCATGTTTTTTAAAAATGCTAAAATCAAATAGAAAAAGTTTGATGAACTGGCATATCCCTCAACTTGGCATATAATCTCTCTCCCCCCCCCCCCTCTCTCACACACAGAGCGGAATACTATACATATCTAGTCAGAAGTACGTCCCACTGAGTTCACTGGTGCATACTTTCAGATAAGTGTGTATAGAATTGCAGCCTAAACCTTATTTCATAACAATCTAAATTAGAACATACTATTTACAACATAACAAAACTTTAATGATAAATGCTATACAGCAAAACGTTGCATTTGCAAATCTTCAGATGTACTACAATTATAATCAGGATCTGAACTTCATAGCAAGAGCTTCCCTCTAAGCAATTATGAAGCGGTATCACATGAATGATCGTCTGTGTCTCTCCTTTTACTGCTGGAACAGAGGCTTTGGATTAATGTGCTCAATACATTTGCCACAGATAGTGCTCCTCTCAGAAATTTGATCTATCGACTAGTTGCATGTATGTCTGATAAATCACTGAGGTCTAAATGCATCTGGGGCTCTCCACTTGTCTGGTAGGATACCAAACACTGGGAGAAAAATCTGTAAGTATACTGAAAAAATAGCATCCATGCTCTTCTCACCTGCACTGATGTATGGCTTTCCAATTACGTACATAATTAACTTAGGCCATTTTTATCTGCTTGAGTGCAGAGACGATACCGCCATCTTTTGTTGCCATCTTAGGGTTGCTTTCTTAAGGAAAGCTCTGGCTGCATCTAACTACCACTGGCTCAAATGCTGAAGATATTTCAATCAGATTTGAGTCTTCATACTGAACTATAGCAATCTCCATTAGCATCACTTCCTAGGTGTATCAGTTCTTGATTTAAGTTCAACCTTCATTTGAAAAATAATTTCTGCATCAGATAAATCTCCACATGGATGATCTAGCTCTTTATTATTTACTTGTATTTTAAGTTGGCAACTTCCTTGCACCTTTAGCCATCTCCTTATTCCCTGCCTCTTTTCTTGGACTTTAAAAGAACTCTGCTGGAGTTATTTCCTAATGCAAGAAGCAGCAAAAACCAATGGGAAGAAAAGGTGATACCCAAGCCTTTTTCAATGTTTGAATTCACTGGGCCGGTTAGCATGAACAGCCCACCATGGCTTATTTAAGCCACGGGGTGGTGGTGCGGTGCATGCCAGCAGCCATTCTGAATGTTCAACGTTTCACCTCTTGTCGTGTTGTGCTAACTCATGCACAACGTGAGTTGTATGAGGGTTAAACAATCTTCACATAACCCGAGAACGGGCCATGGGTTATGGAAGGGTTGTTTAACCACTGTACAACCCCCACCCCACCTCGCCCGGGTCCACATGACACGATAAGCTGCAGCTGGCAGGTGAATTTTTAAATCTTAAAGAAGCCACGGTGGGCTATTTTGATTGCACAAACCCGGGTCACTTTGACCTTCTCAATGACCTAATTATGAGTAGCATCTCTAGTTTCTGGGTCTGTCCAATGTCCCAGCAGATGGCAGTACAACTCCATTTTAAGACAAGTCTGTCATGTTAATAACTTCTATATAGTTCAAAGTATGACATGGCAGGGGGAGCACATGAAGGGGTATTGAGTTTCCCAACTGTATTAAATCTAAGTTACCCTTCCCCAACCTGGTCCCCTCCTGATGTTTTAGACTAGCATTTCTGGCCATTGGCCATGCTGGCGGGGGCTGATGGGAGTTGAAGTCTAAAACATCTGGAGGACACCAGGCTGGGGAAAGTTGATCTAAGTGATGAGGATTGAAAACACCATGGCCTCAGAGATTTTTCAGCCAAGCTCTATGTAGTGTACAAAATTGTGGCTAGCAAGAAATGTATGTGATTACACTTACATCTCACCTTTCCTTTTCAAGGAATTCAAGGTGGCATCCACAATGTTTCCAGGGTGTCCTTCCATCCAATCATGATGAGACTGAATCTGCTTAGTTTCAGCAAGGTTGTTTCATCATGTGCCCTCAAGACCATGTCTTGAAATATCACCTTCATCAGATAGATGCTGAAGCTGCACCAAGCCCAATCTTTTCCCAGGGGTCCCCAATTATAGAATGCAAGTTAGGATCTGTGAATTATTTGAGTGGGGGCGGGGTTCCAATTGCATGGAACCTACCGTATGTTAAGCACTGGAAAAATACACTGATTATTCACTGGCACAGGTTCAAGAGTTGCCTACCCTTGAATATGTTTGCCCCTTCTTTATGGCTGTCATGGATTATATGTAGTCTCTAGTGCTACCTACCATGCAAGCACCTGATATATCAAGAGCAGGGATGTTTTAATATGAGGGCTTTGAATTTGAGGCTGCACACGAAGCAGCTGAGCACAGCTCCACATACGGAAAGTGCATTACCACCCCATCACTACTCACAAATCCTCTCTTCTCACCCATAGATTCCATTCTGTGCCCTGGGTGTCAAAGGCTGGATTAGTTTAAGAAGTGGTTATTTTCTTGGATGCGGATGTCAGTTTTTGCTCTAGTATACTCCCCCCCCCCCCCCAATGCCCATTAGAACTCGAAACTTTCAAAACATGGGAATGGCCTGTATCACAGGCTGTTAAGTACCTTAATGGCATTCATGGAGAGAATGAGTATAGAGATACTCTTAGGGTGCAATACTATGGGGATCAGGTCTGAGTGTGGAAAGCTAAGCAGGGTCAGGCCTGGTTATTACTTGGATGGGAGACCCCTCCTCTAGTTTCCTGCATTGAGCAGGGGGTTGGACTCGATGGCCTTGTAGGCTCCTGCCAACGCTATGATCTATGAAATCTATGATACTCTGAACTTGGAGGATTATGGGCATCCTAAGGAGGGCGGGAGGGCGGGAGAGGGCACTCTGAGACGGATGATTTCAGCCATCTAAGTGCGGCGCCTTGTGAGCGGGAGGGAAAGAGGCTGAGGCACCGCCAGGATACGTCATATCTTGGCAGTACCAGTCTCCTCTCCTCCCCACCCCCTGAAATGCCCCTAAAAGCCCTTCCCCAAGGTTGCTCTTACAATCTTGGAGAAGCAGCAGGTGAGGTTCCTTCTGCACAAGCTGCAGGGAGGGGGGGATCCGAGTGCAGATCTCCAGCTACGAGGTCTGAGTGATTTTCCAACCTCGTAGCTGTCAATCTGAAAAATCCTATGGCCATCTAGACTCTGTCTAACGGCCATAGGATTGTGCTGCCCGCCTCTTATAACTATCTCTGTTTAGCTAGTGTTTTAACTACATGTAGCAACTGACTAATCTATTTTTGCAAGTCACCAAATCATCTAGCTTGAACGCAAGTATAGCATCACTGCCCTTAGTTCAAATTGAATCAGGTAGAGCCTATACCTCAAGGATTGAGTTTATGGGTCCTGCTAATGAGCTGTTTCTCTAAATTCCATATCTCATTCCAAGAGATATACAAATGTGAAATTCACACAGAACTATTTGTTTTTGTTTATAAAAACATTTTAACATTGGGCTCAGCCTAGATTTAGATTTCTGCAATGGGGCTGGCAGAAGCATGATTTTTGGGGGAACTTTCTTTCCCCTTAGTCTCCCTCATTACAGCCTCCCTATTCATTAGGGTCCCCACAACTCTCTGCACGGCATTTTCCAGGACCTGGAGTGGTTGCCAAGGGGAGGAAGTTTGCTTTTGCCAGCCCCATTGCACACAGGTAAATCTGGATCCAACCCATGGGTTTTGGAAAAGACACAACTTCAGATACACTTCCAACTAATCATACTATGTAATACCCCTGTGTATTAGCACTCTGAGTATATATTTTAGCTTCAGTGAACTTCAGTAATGTCCCATTTTCAAATTTAGCACCCCATGAAACACAAACATGCATTCAGCCCTGGATATTACGAAAGAGTGTAGGATGGCTTTTGCTTCTGAGCCCTTCAGTAAAACTATGTCAACAACTATGCTGAAGCACTAATATCTGATACTGCTTTGGTGCCTCAAAGCTGATTGTCACTGATAATAAACCCATGTGCTTGATAACTATCTTGAACAGCAGTAAAAAAAGTAATTACATATGGTTTATTATCAGATCTGATAAAGTAGCAGGAAGAAGGAAAACTGCCAATGAACCATCTACTCCAGCATTCTCTTTCCATCAGCTAGCCCAATTCTCTGGGACGTGTTAAAATAGGACATGATGAGTGTACAGCCTCCCCCCTGTTTGTTACTAACATTTGGTATTTAGAAGCATACTACTTTTATACATTGGGCTTCCTTCCAGGTTAACATTATTTTTAAAAACCCATATTTGAAAAGAAATTCCAACTGAATGGTCTTTAAGACAGACAGACAGACAGACAGACACAACACAGACACACACCACAACAAGACACAGATCTAGTTTACCAGGATCTAGACTCTAGGGCAGTGATGGCGAACCTATGGCACGGGTGCCACAGCTGGCATGCAAGGACCTCTCTGTGGGCACTCGAGCCATTGGTCACCAGATCGCGAAAAGACCGTCCCCTTCTGCAAAACATTAATGATCTTGTTCTTTCTCACAGTGTGAAACAGAATGATTTTATTCTAGAATTCCTGTTACAGAATTCTTTTCTACATTGTTATCACATTTAAAAGATTTTGAAGAATGATGCACAGAGCATGGCTTGGATGCTAACGTGAGTGCTGCATGTGTTGCTCTCAAACTAACGGAGTATGAGCCAAGGTTTGACCAATTATCAGCATGCATGCAATAGCAAAAATCACATTAATTGTGCAAAAGCATGCCCAAGTGCAAACTTTTACCTAATGCAGTGTTTGCAGTCCAAGACATAAAGTGTTTAAAATGTGTTAAGCACGTTTAGTTTTCTTGTTTATCTTGCTCATCCTAGTACAGGTTGACTTTTTCTTTTACTAATCCAACACCTGTAGAAGCAGGGAAAGGACCCGGAGTAAAGCTTGCCCCATACAATTTCAGTCTGGCATATAATCATATTACAAGTTGAGAATCCCTTATCCAAAAATACATGTGCCTAATTATTTAAAAAGTTTGTATAAATTCCCTTCAGGCTATGTGTACAATGTAGTACTATAATAATTTTTTGAGTTGATTTTTTTTTCAACAAAAAACTGTTTGTATCACTGAAAGCTCTGTTATTGTGTTTTTCTTTAAAGACAAAAGATGTTAATTAGTTCGGACAACTGTATGAGTTGTTTTTCTAAAACTAAAACCTCGGTATTCAGGTTTAATTGCAGTGTTGGCACTTTGAAATAAATAAGTTGGTTTTGTGTTGCAGTTTGGGCACTCGGGCTCAAAAAGGTTCGCCATCACTGCTCTAGAGTCACAATCAATTTCAATTACGAAACTCTTATCTCACAATGTCCTTGGCCACTAAATGCCAACTTGAATATACTGTATCCTGTACTTGGTGACCAAACAGCTACCTTACTATGGTTACCAATGTCCATAATAAGGCAAAAGTAAAGGCCCCCCCGTTGATCATACCCAACTAGAATCACAGTTGAGTAAACTGGAACTGTATGCACGGAGAGCATTTGCTTCTTGAAAATTTTGTGGAATGCAAGATTGTGTGTGTGTGTGTGTGTGTGTGTGTGTGTGTAAGGATATATATGGGATTATATATATATATATATATATATATATATATAATCACTGCACACATGCAATAAATAAATAATACAGCATAGGAAATCCTTATAGGGGCCTAGAGTTAATGAAACAATTTTATGCACTTTGCCCTTTCCTAAGAGCTTTTCACTGACCAACCTTGGTATTAAGATTTTTTTCCATTTTAGAATTACTTCACTTTTGATCATATGAATATATGAACAGGGAACACCCATATAATGAACTGGAAAGAGAGACTATCTGGGAAAGATATAGAGGAATAATTCTAGGACATAATTTTCAGTTATGTCAATAGAAAAACAATGGAAATGCATTATTTTAATTCGACTTGCACCATGACCCAGCCTCAGAAGGATGTGAGCCTGGTAGAAATGGGTACCAATAAATGACATGAGCACTAACTAAACACATTTCTGGAGTATCTTCTGTATCAGCTAATGATACAGTATCAACTATGCTTCTTAACATATAGTTCAATCTCTAGAGGGGTACCCTTTTAGAGATGTAAAAAAGTGTAAAATGATGCATGTTTGGGCAAAGAATCCCAAGTTCATGTATATACTGATCCAAGCTAGCAGTGTCTGACCAAGAAAGAGGATTTTGGGGATGTAGTGGATACATCGATGAAAATGTTGACCAAGTGTGCCTGGCTGCTGTGAAAAAGGCAAATTCCACGTTGGACATAATTAGAAAATAAACTGAAAATAAACCTGCCAGTATCATATTGCCCTTATCCAAATCTATGGTGCAACCACACTTGGAATACGATGTACAGTTCTGGTCACTGCACCTCAAAAAGGATTTTGTAGAATTGATGCAGAAAAGGGTGACCAAAATCAAGTGGCTTCAGCAACTCTTGTATGAAGAATGGTTACATCTGGGACTGCTTAGCTTAGAAAATAGGAAAATATGAAGAGACATGATAGGAGGTTTACAAATTATGAATGTTGTGGAGAAAGTGCATAGGGAGTTTTTCTCCCCCTCTCATAATGCTACTTGGATGGCCAATTCCAGAAGGTGCCATTGCTCTGTCCTTTGGCAGTTATGTGCCATGGGGTGCCACAGGGCTCTATTTTATCCTCCATGCTATTCAACATCTACATGAAAATGCTGGAGGAGTTTATCCAGAGATAAATATCTAGATGACGCCAATATCTAGATGACGCCCTGTTCTATCTCTCCTTTTCAAGAAATCCAGGTGAGGCAGTGGGTGTTCTGAAACAGTGCCTTGGTGTGGGAATGAACTGGATGAAGGCCAATAAACTGAAACTCAATCCAGATAAGATGGAGGTACAGTTAGTGCATGGTTCTTCTGCCCAGATGAGTGCTATTCAACCTGTTCTGGAGGGGGTTGCACTCCCCCTAAAGGATCAGCTTCATAGTTTGGGGGTGCTCTTAGAACCAGTACCATCACTAGAATTATATGTGGCCTCTGGGGCACAGAGCATCTTTTATCAGCTTAGGCTGATATACCAACTACAATCCTATCTGGACAGAGATAGCCTAGCTATAGTTACCCACGCTCTGGTAATCTCTCATTGGATTTCTGCAATGCGTTATACATGGCCTTTGAAAATGCTTCAGAAATTTTAGCTGGTCCAAAATAGGGCAGGCAAGATTGTTAACGATGACTGGCCAATATGACCATATGACACCAATGTTTTATGATCTGCATTGGCTGCCAGCCTATTTCCAAGCCAAATTCAAAGTACTCGTATTAACTTACAAAGCCCTAAATGGTTTGGGGCCAGGTCACCTGAAGGATCATTTCCCTCCATATATACTTGTCCAGACCTTAGGATCATCCTCAGAGGCCCTTCTCTGGGTGCCATCACCAAATGAGGAGAGGGCCTTTTCAGTGGTGGCAGCTGTGTTGTGGAATGACCTCCTCAGAGAGGCTCGCCTGAAGCCTACATTACAGTCTTTTTGGCACCAGGTGAAGACCTTTTTATTTTCCTGGGTTTTTTAGCCCGTTAGTTTTAACAATTGTGTTGGTGTGTTTTTAGATCTTTGCACCGCTGCTGGCTTTTATCTTGGTTACTTCTTTGGTTTTATTCTGTTCTAAACTTATGGTTTAATATTATGTTTTACTATGCTTTTGTATTTTATTGTATTTTATGGTTTTAAGCTTTGTCATAGGTGTCATAGGATATAGAGTTGGAAGGGGCCTACAAGGCCATCGAGTCCAATCCCCTGCTCAATGCAGGAAACTAGAGGAGGGGTCTCCCATCCAAGTAATACCTGACCCTGCTTAGCTTTTCAAACTCAGACAAGCTGAGCCAGCATGAGCCACAGGCCTGTATGTCTTGTAAACCACCCAGAGCTTCGGCTAATGGGCTCTATGGAAATGTAATTAATAAATAAAATAGAACCTGGGGTCATCCAATAAAGTTGAATGGTGTGAGATTCAGGACAGATAAAAGGAAGTACTTCTTCACACAGTGCATAGTTCAACTATGGAATTTGCTACCACAAGATGTAGCAATGGTCATTAACTTGGATGGCTTTAAAAAGGAATTGGACAAATTCATGGAGGATTAGGCTATCAATGGCTACTAATGTGGGGTCTTGCTTCAGCGCCAGCTCTGACACGGAAGATGAGCTGGTACAGGGTGAAGGGCTCACACCGGTGGCTGACTGCAGCCAAGGCCAGTCGACCTTGGGCAGTCCCCCCTCCCCTGGGGAACAGGGGCAGGGAGAGCCCAGTGAGGATTCTCAGCTGCAGGCGCTGGCCTTGGGCTGTCATGATGGCTCAGGTTGAGGAGGGCTCTTCAAGGTTGCTGCTGTCCCAAAGACGCCAGGTGAAACGCCTGGCTGAAAGGCCCGTGAGCAGAAGGAGGCGTAGCAGGCGTCTCCTGGCTCGGTACCCGTGCCAAGATACAGAATTGGACTCAGACTGATATCGAGGCTAGGTCAGGGTTTATATTGTAGCTGCTGAGCGATTACCTGGCACAATTTCTATGCTCCTTGATTCCCTCGATCTGATCTCCTAGCTGCTATGATTCTGGACTTCGACTTTGGACTCTTGAACCTTTATCTCTTACCCTCTGAACCTCGGATTGTCTTGACTTCGGCTTGTTTCTAGGACTGGTGTTTGGTGTATGAATTTTTCGTTATTGCTTGTAGCGAGGTCTGGCATGATAAAGCGGGGTCCGGCATGATAAAGCGGGACAGGACAACTAATCATGATAGCTGTACACTATCTCCAGTATCAGAGGCAGTATGTCTATGTATACCAGTTGCTGGGGGGAAATGAGTGGGAGAACGCAATTGCACTCATGTCCTCCTGGTGGGCTTCCCACAGGCAGCTGGTTGGTCACTATGTGAACAGCATCCTGGACTAGATAGCTGTTTGGTCTGATTCAGCATGGTACGTCTTACGTTTTTAAAAAGCAACGTTACAAATAAACTGCTAGTGCTTAAAGAACACTGTTCAAATGCTGCCAAGCTCTTGTATGTGTTAGAACCAGAATTTTGCCAGCACTTTTGTTCAATTACACAAAAAAAGGGGGGGGGGATAGGAAATTTTTTTGCTGCCTGTACAGCAGCTTTTGTTCTGTGGGTTCTGTTTTTGGTTTGAATTCAGTCATGGTTAAACTAAGAGATTGAACTGAGTTTAGAATAGAGGACAAAACTGATTGAGAGAAGTTATACATCTTGTAAGTTTCCAGATTGATGGGCTAGCTAGTGATAGTGTTACCGTATATTCTCCCCAATCCCAAACCTGGAGGGAAGAGTACAAAGTACAGATTCAAACCCAAAGTGGGCTTGCTTGTGTGCCTGCAGTTGTTGTTGGGTTTTGCATAGGCAAAATGAGATTATCACCTGACCTGGTGGGTGTCTCTTGAGTTCAAGTACACAAGGTCTTTGGTCATGAGACATAGTCTCAAGGTGATATGACTCAGCAACCTTGGACAGGTTTGGAATCAACATGTTGATGAATAGGTTATACAACTGGGGTGAGTAATATCCTATTTATAGGTGCAGGGTCTATGGTATAAAGCTAACACACTTGTTGATAGCTTCACTCCTCCTCTTCTCCTCTCGTCTCGACTCGACATGTGTCTTGTTCTGGACTTCACTTCATCTAGCCTTACCACTGGGGTATTGGATTTGAATCTGCAATGATGTAGTGAGTAAGAGATGCATTGCTTGCCTTAATCCAGTGTTCCTCAACCTTGGGTCCCCAGATGTTTTTGGCCTACAACTCCCAGCATGCCCCAGCCAGCTATGCTGGCTGGGGCATGCTGGGAGTTGTAGGCCAAAAACATCTGGGGACCCAAGGTTGAGGAACACTGCCTTAATCCCATGTAATTGGGTCTTACAAATAAACTCTTTAATCTTTATTAACTGCTGTTATCTCCTCCTTCCGCCTGCGTGACTGGGACTGTGGGTCACTGGCTAGGGAAGCTTTTGAACCCGGGTCAGTCCAGCTCTCACAGTTGTATTTTTCCATGTAGGCCCTGTTTCAAATGGAAGAAATTTCTAACCTGTATTTTCTTTTTCCCTGCTTGGAGTTGCTAGACATCCCTTGGGGTCTAGATCAAATCATATAAGGCCTACAGTAACAATAAACACTACTTGCAGGGTAAGTCGCTTCACTCTCATACATACCATAGTGCAGAACTTTAAGAAAGTGGAGGTCAAAAATTTATTTTTCAGTTCTAGCTGTAATGCTCCAATCAAAGAAGCTACTTCAGCCTCCACTTATGTTTGCATCAAGGCCTAAAATATTTAAGAGAACTGAGGACACTTTAATAGAGGTGGATATCAGTGAGCGTTACCTGATCTCAACTGAAACATGAATCCTAGGGTACAAATAGCATCATGTACTTCAAATTTCAGGATAACTGTCATTTCTGAACTGTTCATAGCCGTATTTGTTTCAGGGATTGAATGGACATAGGGACAGAACTGGTCTCAAGGAACACAATGTTTTATTTTCAAAATAAAATAGCATCAATACAAAGTGGCCCAGTTTACTGATTGACCTGGCCTAGTTCAGGAATGTTTGAAACAGTTGTTACCCAAATTTCCAGCAACCCATTTCTCCCTCAGACTTACCGGTAGTTATAGAGCACACACACGTAGGGCAGCAGCAAAATGATGGCTCAGTTAAAAGCAGCAATTCTCAGATGGCTGATAAGTTACTTTAATTTTGTGACTTGCAGAATCACAAGGGCCATGCACTTTTGATTTTCCCACAATTAGAGTAACATTTGAAGTGGAACTTGTAGCAAGATCCACGAGCTCCAGGGCAGGGAAAAGGCATGTATGCTCCTGCGAGCTACACAATTAAAGTGACCTATGAATCGGTCCTGACTTCTGCCACACTGTTCTGTTGAAATTCCTGCTATTAACAAGCAAAAGATCTGTAAAGGCAGCTTGTATTAAACCCCTCTTATTCTATTTATAAGGCCACCTCTGACACTTGGTTCTTATACTACATCAGCCATGTGGAAGCTGCAGCAAAACTGCTCCTTCCTTCACCATTTGGTAATATGAGAATGCTGAGACCAAGTGGAAGGGACTCTGAAGCTCCTCCCCACACTAGCATTAATACAATTTCCCAGGGCG
Organism: Shinisaurus crocodilurus; assembly: GCA_021292165.1. Classification (NCBI taxonomy): domain Eukaryota; kingdom Metazoa; phylum Chordata; class Lepidosauria; order Squamata; family Shinisauridae; genus Shinisaurus; species Shinisaurus crocodilurus. Next base: position 99,819,388 of record CM037879.1, on the reverse strand, counting down.
GATGCCTGTGCTAGGATCAGCTGCAGCACAGGCTCTAACCACAAGCCTTGGGTCTTTCCATGTTATTCCACTGTTGCAGAAAGGAGCAATATTGCTTGAGATTCCACACCAAGAAGGACTCAACTTGAAGAGCATATTTACCCATATCTTATCAATACTTGGAGTTGGCAAAAAGGAGACAACAGGATAGTTTGGCAAAGGAACAGACTTGGGTGTGAGAATGAAGCCTTAGATTTGACCATCTTTTAGCATTAAAAACACAGAAACAAAGAACACCCTCAGTTTTTCCATGCAACTTCCTTTTCTGAAAAGGAGTCTTGAAATTATGTTTTAATTTATATTGGCTAGGATCCATAGAGCTTCTTTCAGGAAAGGAAGGCAGTTCCACTTGTACAAGGGATGGGTCCCTAATTTTTTGCCTACCACTTTGTGCCACATCCTTAAAACTGTTGGAGGGAGCATTTCCCAACCCTTAGAATAGGGGTGCACAACTTATGGCCCACCAGATGTTTTCGCCAACAAGCTAAATTATAAAGCTGGCAAGGGTGAAACGTGGGCTAAAGCAGTCTTTTCCAACCTGGTACCCTCCAGATGTTTTGGACTTCAGTTCCCATCAGGTTGGGCAAGACTGGGCTATAGAAATGGAAGAACATTCTAGAACCCAGGGCTAAATCCAATGTACTTATGGATTTCTGCTCACACAACAGGAGTTTCTCTTCCCCTCCTCCCACCTGCAGTCCCCCACAGCCCTCCCAAACCTACTCCACAGGGTCCCCCAAGCCTCCGGAGTAGATTCTGTGGGCATGCAGGGGTGGAGGGGAAATTCATTTCACTAGCGGAGTCCATTGTGCTGGCGGAAGAACTCTACTGGATACAACCCAATGTTTTAGCATTACCCCATCACAGTGAATACAGAATGGTATTTGCTGTTATAGACAATACCTGCACATTTGGTTCTGGTGATAAGTGGAGGGCCTGGCTGACCAGTGCCACCTTCTCCAGGTCTGGTTAGAAGAACACGAATCTCATACTCTGTATCTGGGTCCAAATGCCACAGCTTGTAGGTTGGTGCATTTACAGCATGGGTTTCTGTCCAGGTCCCAGTTGTCATATGGTATTCCACTTCTTTTAGGATAATAGGTCCATCCCCAATAATGGAATTAGCATTCAACTGGATCAGCAAGTATGTTGGTCCAACTCCAAGCAGCTGCGGTGGTGCTATTGGACGAGGTGGTTCTGTAAGACACAATATAAAAGAGTGAAATCAGAAAGACAATAGACTATGGATATAGCTACAGGCCAGGTTTCTTAAAATATTATATAATAGCAACATAAGGAAGTGTGTGGATATTTAAGCACACAACCTACAGCAGATATCAGCCGATAATAAAATAAAAGATGACTAAATATATTTCAATACTGCTGCAGCAAAATTGAATTTACCACTAGGGAACTGAAAGAGGGGTTAAAATATAACAATGGAGTTTCTGCCTCCAAGTACCATTGCCTGGGAGTGATTTATTTTAGAATGCAATTAAAGCATACTTTCCTGAATAAAATGAATCCACTAATAAACACTGAGGCTTCATTTTCATTCCAGATGGTTCATATTTTGGCTAATTTTTTTCAGTTAATTAGGCAACAATGCTAAATTCAAGGCACACGGGGTTTCACAATCAGCAGTAATGCAACGCAGCAACTCCAAAAGCTGGATAGGAGACTAGAAAAATGTCTACCCTAAACACTCTATTAACATTTTCTGCATGTGTTCAGTCTCTTGGGGAAAAAATACCATGAAATGTTAGGTAGTTGCTTCCTTCTGTGTCTAATATATGAAAAACAGGCGCTACCGAGAATCCCTTATGCAATTCAGCCACTAAGTCAGTCTAAAATCAGATGCTCTCACTTTTCTGTAAATTAGAATTTCTCAAAAGACCTACATCACAGTTCCCTGGCCACAGCTTGCACAGTGTGTACTCTTTTTCAGCTAATGGCAAGTATAAGCAAAACTTATGTTACCAGACAGAAGCCTATTTTGTGGCTAAAAGGTCATCTCCAGGATTGAAGGCCATATCAATGATGAGCTTCTACTACCATATTGTTGGAGAGGACTTTACTTGCTTATCATGTTAGACCTTTTCAAATCTCTCTCTCTCTCTCTCTCTCCCCCCCCCCTCTCTCTCTCACACACACACACACACACAAAGATTAAAAAAAAAACTGCCAGTTTCAGACCAGAGTTAAGGCTCAAGCTCCACAAAGGAAGGAAATTGTTGAAATGGTGGAGGAAACTGAGAAGTGTCATTTCAACACTTAAAACAAGAAGATTACATTGCTAAATGGGATATTGTCATCTGACCCACTGCTTTTGGTAAACCTTCTTTTGCCACTCCCCCCCCCCTTTACCAATGCTTTTCAACTGACAACTCAGCAATTGGCCCCTAGCAACTGTGCACAAATTAGCCTACATGCAGTCTTTCTGTGTCAATTTCCATGTAGGTTACCTACTCCACCTTGCTCCCTTTGACAGCAGAAACATACAAAGAAATTGACCAGACAAGACTACACATATCAGCATAACAGCGCACTTGCAAAAAACCACCACCACCAATAATAATATGAACATTTGCGCAATTTTCTGGGGCCGAAAAAAAGGTTGCAAACCAGTGGTGTTTGCTCCAAAGTGCTGCTTGGGCATGGGCTGTCACGAAGTGTGGCAGAGGTTTTTGCCACTCTTGCCAAGTGGCTTACTAACCAATCCACACAACCCACGATAAAATTGTCCCTCTTGGGTTTGGACAATGTGACAACCCATCAAGGATTGAACAACCTCTAAAACAAGCCATGGGTTGTCAGGGTGGTTTGTTGCCGAAAAATATGCCACCTTGCAGGAAGCAGTCTCCATTCAGACAACACGACAACCCATTGTGGCTAGTTACCCATGATGGGTTGTTGTATCGTGCAAACCTAGTCTGTGTGTGCGATTTTCATTCTGACGGTGCTGGTGAGGGAACATATAAGCCTCCCCTCCCCATGCACTGTGTTACCTGTAAATATCATCAACCACCACCCTGTGCCTGTAACTGATTAAAGTAACAACAAGATATACAGCAGCATGCAATGTAGTAAGTGAATCTCTTAGTTTGGTCTTCAGAAGCAAGGCCGATTCAGCAAAGGTCAGAAGCAAGTTTAATCAGTAGCTCCCTCATCTTGCCATTCTTATTGTTTCTTGTTCATCAGGCACAGCATTATGTGTTAATCAGTTTGTGTTAAAAGGGGAGGGTCATTACTAAACCCCACCCATTTTTTCTTTTCAGGTCAATTAAAAAATAGTGCTATTTTGTGAATAAAAATGAGAGTAATCCAGTAATTAAGTCCACCCCCCGAATATTTAGCAGTAAACCTCCAACCAGTTGAACAGGAAACAATAAGAGTAATCAAAGCTGCAAGGAGAGGAAACCATATTAGCTCTAAAAAGCCTTAATATCATTTTGCCAGTCCAGACTAGACAGGGTGGTGCTGCAATTATATTTATTTTTTCAAAATGGCCACAAATCAAGTCTTGAAAAAAGGGAAAACCACACACACACACACACACACACACACAGGAATCAAATGAGTTGGCACCATTTGAATTTTCTGTAAAATGTTAGTGAAGAAAGGATTGCAATTTCAGACTAAGTGGCTAGCACAGATGCAACCAATCTCCCTTTCTCATCAGCCTGTAGGTTTATCGAAGGGGGAAAACACATATATTTGTGATGTAAGTAATCCCTAGGGTGTATGACCCCAAGTTAAAAAAACAAATAACTTTTTCATAGGGCTCCCCACCCCACCCTCCACACACACACACACACACACACACACACACACGAGATGAGACTATATTTAAAAGTAATTTGGTCCTCTAGATTAATCTAATCTCAATGATGAAGCTAACATTAATGATGACAGTTCATTTGCTGTGAAGTGAAGATGTTAAATGTCAAACTTACGAAGTCTGCGGTCAAACTTCAAGAACAAACACTAAACTACACAGCTTACCATTCCACCAGCTCCATTTTCTAACATGGAATTTTGTTTTGAAATAAAGTTGAAAGTACAGGCAACATCTGTACTGACCAAACAGATGACTGCTGAGATGAGTTTTGATATTGATGTGGAGGCTCACTTTAGGGCTTTTTTTTTCAGTGATTCATAACTGTTGATACCTACTCTCATCTGGTCTCAACCGTTTGTGTCAGCTCTGTCTTCTAAGCACTTAGAAATATGCTATGTTTAGAAATATATATTTTGATTAATAACAGTGTGATTATTATGGATAAAGCTATGCATTCATAAGGCTAATATATCACTGCATATTACATTTTACTTAGGTTGGAGGCAAAGTGTATTCTTATATTTGCATATACATTTTATTTTCAGGCTCTTGAAGACAAGGAGACATTTATGAAGTCTCTTCATGTTTCAGTAAATTATGCATGAATTTTAATCAGTTATTAAATGAACCAGTAATTGTTCTCAGAATTATTAATATTCTTCATAACACAATACTCTATCAGAGCCAGAGGTGTGGCGCAACCAAGGTTCCCAAAAGTACACTAAATGGCAACTGAAGCATGCAATCCCAATATACCAGATAAACTTTTTTGATGTTACCTAATTAACTTTCCTATTAATAGTTCTCATTCCTTATTCTATAACCAGAGTTATCAAATATTCCCCAATTATAATTTCAAAATTGCAGGGTTTACTTTTATATTGCAAGTAACCTGAAACGTTTTGCATCTTTAAACAGAAGTTAGTGGGCAAAAGTTTGAGGCTGTTATACATTGGTTTTATTTTACTCTATTTTCATATGGATATACCGGGGGGGGGGGGGGGACAGACACCCTTAATGATAGCCTCTAGCAGCTCCTGCTATTACGAGATGGAGCAGGCTAAACTTTTAGCTTGCTTCATAAATCCTAATTTAATTTCTGAAATGACATCTGACCAGATGTTGTACAACAGAAAATAAAGAGGGATGTGAATGTATCACAAAGCAAGCCACTCCTCAAGAACAGAACTTTGTTTGGTATGGTGCCTACAGGCTGCATGTTCACAAACCTCCTTACAAGCTTAGGGAAATACTGAATGAAGTGAATACTTCATTTGCAGATAACATGGCAACAAAGAAACCTGTGGCACCTTAAAGACAGTTTGGAATAGGATAGCCATATACCCAGAAAGCAAGTTAAGAGTTCACGGGCTTATAAAAGAGAACAAGGAGCCAATTTTTCCATGTCACACTTTCTAAGGAGCACAATCATATTAGAAATAGTTCAAGATTGGATATGTGGTACATGATATATTATCTGCTGTGGTGGGTTCTGGATTATAGAACCCTATTCAAAAACAGCCACATGCCAATTCAGTCACAATAATAAATTGTGTATGTGTGTCTGTCTATAAACACTCAGAGACACACAGCTTTTGAGATCCTAATCAAACTAAGGCTGAGAAAGAGATTTGACAATCATCAAAGGGCACTGCAGGATGCCACAGCTGCTGCACTATTGTAAGAGAAGTGGGTTGAACTAAACTTTCTGTAGCCGAACACTTTCCTGTTAGATCACATTGTTTATTAATGCTAGGACTATACCCTAATGGCTATGGTGAAGCCTGGTTAATCAACAGCCAGTCTGTTGAACAATATGGATTTTCACCCTCAGCTCTTCCCCACCACCCCCACTCCCCCCAGAGTAGAACTTGGTAATCCTGTTCACAAATCACTCCAAAATTTAAATTCTCAGATTGAAAAGAGAATTTTAAAACTGCCATGCACTATAGCCTTCTGGAAAATAAGGGCTTCGCTTGTCTTAATGACTACCAAGTGTTTCCATTACTCTTTTTAGCTTTATAGGGCTTGTTAATCTTATTCACTGGGTTTGCAGATTTTTCAGCAATTTTGTCAGAGAACCATTAAGACTATGTGACTGTTTTCATTTCTATTATGATTGGTTTTTCAGGGTTTCAGCATAAAGTATGCCTCTGCTAAGGTGAATGGTACCAAGCATGTGGAACAACTTTCAGTAGGCTGCATAATGTTGATAGCAAACTGATGTAAGCTACACAGCAGCAGATGGAAAAAAGCAAGATTTTTGCCACATATGTAGTAAAGGAAAGAGTAGTAAGAGGTGGCAGCGGTAATGACCAGGTGAAGGTGAGTACAAAGGGACATAATTGATGGGACTGGTATCATTGTCTGACAGTTGAGTCATGAAAACAGGCTTGCATTATTGTGTTACTCTTTTTATACAAAGTCAGGGTTCAGCCTTATGTTGTGACCATTGGAAACCCATAACAACCCATAGAAACCTAAGAGTTGCGTAATAATTTTCTCAAACAAATTCAGTGCGCAAACCAAGTCCAAAGCCTATCAGGGATCTCCAACCTTGGGTCCCCAGATGTTGCTGGACTACAGCTCCCAGAATCCCTTGTCATTAGCCATGCTGGCTGGGTATGCTGGGAGCTGTAGGCCAGCAACATCTGGGGACCCAAGGTTGGAGAGCCCTGGCCTATACCAACCTGGGCCAAGAAGCCAAAGTTACACAATGAACAAATATAATTTACATTGGAAAATAATACATATTAAGTTATGGGCATGCAAGGTGATTTAAGATTAACCACAGTTTGTCAGGTTCAGATAAAACAATAAGTTGCTGTTACTCAAACAGTGAAATGAAAGCTTTTAATCTCCCTTTCACAGCTCCACTAGAAGAAGAGAGGAGAGGCAGGAGCACCCAAGCCTGAAGTTTGCTGTGGCTCACTCCTTTTAGAATAAGCCATGTTTTATCATGACATCCAAACCAGCTCTATGCTTCAGAAACTCATTAAATACAGGCAGTCCTTGAGTTAAGAACGGCCGATTTACAGACAACCCATACTTAAGAACGGACTTCTGGGTCCCTCAGTGCTATGTCATTTACATAGAGTACATAGCGTAGTATACTATGCAATTTGCGTAATTTACGCAATTTCCGTAAATGCCGATTTTAACATACAGAATGCTATGCTGTTCCAACTTACATACAAATTCGACTTAAAGACATTCTTAAGAATGGAACTCATTCATAACCTGGAGACTGCCTGTATTGCTATTTACCAGTAATCTTTAAATTTTGGGAGGAAAGTAGGAAATATCAGGACACACTTTGATCAATGACTGAATTGCTTCATAATTTCTGTGATTTATCAGTAAATATTCACATCTGCCAGAACAGTTTGGGGGGGGGGAATCAATCAATATAGAATATTTGATTGCTTTTTTTAAAAATTGAGTGGCATTTATGATTTTTATATTAAATATTTGAAGAATGCACAGATGTTATAAAAGATAGTATACACATATGGATATTGCATGCATGCAAGCACACTGGAAAGGCTTACCTTCTACTTTATCTTTGTACAGAGCACAGTTCTTTGAGGTTCTTTATAAATATAACCTCAATTTAATAAGATACTCCTAGTACTTTTTACTCTTTTCTCTCTTTCTGCTAAATCCTTCTCGCTAACCCTAGGCATATCCCAGTTACACCCCTCCAACATTTTCTTATTGAAAATACAATACACAAAACAATGTATTTACAAAAGCTGGCCCTATGAAGCTCAAGTTAAACTAGGGAGGCATTCCTAATATTCTCAATATTCAAAATGGTGGCCAATTTTGTAGTACTTGTGGATTATTTATAAATACTTTGATATATCAGGTTCTATGGATTTACATTTTCTGTGCATCAAGATAGCTATGAGCTCATTGTGTGTAAGGATTTTAAAAAGCCTGACAACCCTAAGACAGAGCTGTACCTACAATTACACAAACTGATTGTCAAACACACAAAGATTAAGCTGGTATTAAACATCTGAATGGTCAGCCCAGGCTGATACACAGGAACAAATGTTTAGAACCAGACTGCAAAATGGACTTAGTGGCATTCTGGAATAAAGTGAATATAGTATGAAACCTATACCTGTAAATCTAATAAGCTGTATTCACTTCCTCTCATACATCTTACCTCAGTAGGAGTCCATTGATGCCTGTGGGAGAAAGTATAAAGGGGCTGTCATTAGGGAAACTTTTGGGGGGTTGACTAAAAACTCTGCCATGCCCCAAGGGTCACCAGTTGTCAGGAGAGAGCATGTTTGCCCCAAATGAACTATTTCTTTATTTTGCTCCCTTTCCCTGCTGCTGGTGTGAAAGGGAGCCTCTTTCTCATCGCACAGCAGGGGAAAGTTCTTATCTCCAGTCAGCTGCTGATCAGAGATAAGTGCTTTTTCCTGGCTGAGGAGAGGGGCAGGGCCTGGGCCTGGGCAAGAGGCTGGTGAGCTGTAACATGGGTTAAACAGTAGAATTTATAGATAACTAGCTGAAGGACCTATTCTTTGAACGGATTAAAAAACTGATTACTTTCTACACTGTACTCGGAGTACTTCAAACCCCCCTCTTTTTGCCTCCTTAAGGGTTTTTTAACCTTCATCTTGTGGAGACATGCAACTTTGCGTACGTTGAATCTGGGGTGCCAAAGCCTCAGGTAAAGCAAATTGTGTATATGAAAAGTTTTTGTCTGACTGAATGTTTCCCCTAGGCTGTTAGGATCAGAATAAGAACGGATTTCAGGTTTCAGCTACTTAAGGTAAGTTCAGACTTAATCTTTCCTTCAGCAATGTAAATGCAGGAAATCTACATTACAAAGCTAAGGTGTAGTCAGAGCTATTAGAATCAATTAGCAGTAGAAAAGCCTGAGGCCTATAAAACTTTAAACCATCACAACGTTTTCCCTCAATGGATTTCTTTTTCTTTTTTTGAAGGTGTTGTCTGCTCTTTCTGGCAATAAAAAGATACTAAAATGACCTGTGGATGGCTCCTACTGTTCTGCCACTGCTTGGGGACACTGTCTGAAGCACCCCAAATACAGCATTGTTGTACAGATTTTTTTGGGGTCATTTTATGTCCCAGGTATGTTTGGTTATAGCAAGAAAACTGTAAAAGGTAGGTGGCTGAAATGTGGTAATACTGTTTACTACCCTGTTTTAGGCAAAGTCCTACCAGGACAGGATTGTAGGTCTACTTAGAATCATAGAATAGTAGAGTTGGAAGGGGCCTATAAGGCCGTCGAGTCCAACCCCCTGCTCAATGCAGGAGAACAGATGTAGGCAGCCCAAGCAGTCACCCAATCAAGCACTGACCCAGCTCATACCTGCTTAGCTTGCTGCCTCTCTCCCTCTCCCCCCCTCTCTCTGTGGTGTATATTGGTTGACCTTTGTTTACTATATAGATGTGTGTTGACAGGGGAGTTGAGTGGACAGAGATTGAGAGCTGGCAGAATGGTGATTGGTATCTCAGTCAGATCTCTTACCCACAAAAAAATTAGAATGTCCTACTGCTCTGTTAATTAAGCAAGTGATTCACTAGCCTATTTTAGGATGGATCATGTCCCTGTAGTAAAGCTGGAGCAATAAGACACCCACTTAATTCAACTGACATAGTGGTTCCGGAGGGCATGTGCACAAAGTTTGCTCTTAGTAGGATTCCAGCCTCCCCATATAAACGAATGACAGCCATTCACAACTATAGAATTTAAACTGGCAACGTGCATGTATTTGTAGAATATAAGGGAGTGCATACAGCATGACCAATCACAGAAGCAAGGGCACTGGCTTTTATAACTGTCATGAAGCCATTGAATAGCATAATAAACAGAAATCTATTATATTTACGGACTTAGGTTGCAACAGCAGGCTAAGTTTTTCAGGGTCTTTTAAATCATTTTAACAATGTGTCTTTGTTTGTTTTTTATTATTTCATCAACAATTTTGACATGGAAGCACTCACGTTATGTATCAAGTTTACATATATGTTTTCCCCCCCTTTTTCTATGTTCAATGTGATTTCATGGAATGTCAAGGGGTTGCAGAATTTAAATAAGCAGAAGAGAGTGCTTTCTAAGTTAAAAGAGCTAAATGCTGATGTGGCTATTTTTACAAGAAACCCATTTGATGGAGGTAGATGAACATTTGTTGAGAAAAGATTAGGTTGGCAAGGTCTGTGTAACAGATACTTTGACAGTGTTCAAAGTGGTTGCGATCTTAATTCAAAAGTGATTCTCTTTTCATTTCAACAGGTGATTACTGATCATGATGGTCACTTTTTGATTTTGGTTGGAAAATATGTTGATAAAGTAATTGCTATGATTAATGTGTATGGGCCCAATAATGACTCTCCAGTTATCTTTCATTATTGTTTTAGCAGATTGGTTGATATTGCTTATGGTTATTTGATTGTGGGTAGGGACCTTAATGAGATTTTAGACCCTTTGTTGGATAGGAGTATGCCTGCACCTCAGAGGCAAATGATGGTGAGTTTTACACTTCAGGGCTATATGGCTGAACTTGGTTTGACTGATGCTTGGAGAATTTTGCATCCTGGCAAGAAAGACTACATCTTTATTTCACCTGTCCATCAGAATTGCTTTCATTTAGATTATTTTTTGGCTTCTACATCTTTGCTATTCAAAAAAATGTTTGTAAAATTGATACGCCGGTAGTCTGTGACCATGCCCCAGTCCGCTTGGCTGCAATTTTCAGATTTGCCAAGGACCCCAAGTCTTTGGTGTTTAAATATTTCTCTTCTTAATGATGAGTGGTTTAAAAATCAGATTTATGTTGAATTACTTGAGTATTTTAAAATTAATGAGGGTACTTTTGATTCTTGCACTACTGAGTGGGAGGCCAGTAAAGCTTTTATACAAAGCCAGATTACTGCCTATGCTGCTTATAAGAAATATATATATATATATATATGCAACAAATATCTCTAAACAAGTAGTTGAAATCACTTATAACCCAGTTTGCATGTGCCCAACTGCACAACTTTATCAGGAGCTGCATAACGTTAAATATGAGTTGAATAATATTATCTCACAGCAGGTGGAATTTGCATTAACTTGTTTAAGGCATGCATATTGGGAAAATGGTGTGAACGTCCCAGTAATATTTTGGCACATACCTTAATTCAGAAAAAAACACTGAAATGTTGTTTAAGCTATTCAAGATAAGAATATCCCAGTGTCCATTGTGCGCAATTCCCCACGCACAGTGAGGTTTGACGCTGTGCTTGCCTCCAACTGAAGCGGCAGCAGGAACGAACTTAAAGCAGCCCACACTCCCTCCCCCCTGTCACTTCAGCGATACTTCCATACCCTCTAACTGTCCCAAATATCCCGGGACCTACACGAATACCTAAAGCTAACACGCCTTGAGCACTTTTTTTTTTTAGTGGAAAGGCAGGATATAAAATAAATCAACAAATAAATACTATTTCCCCAAAACTATTTTTCCAATTATGCACTCTGAAGGGTTCAGGAATACTAAGATATTCCTGTAAAACACAAGCAAGATTACATATACACCTGTTGTTCTCCTATTTGGTTAATCCAGTATAAAATCCTGCAATGCTACTGAATTGCTAAGATTATTTTTTGCTTACAAATTAGATCTAATATTTTGCTCCACTGTCAGCCTTTGTTCTCAGCATAAACATATTTCCCAGTGGTAAGTATTCTGACTCTTGAGGTTCTCATCATTCATTTGAATTGAATTATTAATGAGTTTTTCAGAGAAATATAAAAGGGTCGCACAACTAACATAACCTGATCTGCTCTTTGAATCTAGTGATATAACAAATTATATATAAATATTGATATATCAAAACATAATGCACAGTTCTTATACAGAACACATTTTGCTTTGTTTAAGGAGGTGGGAAATAGCAGCTATATTCTTGGCAAGCTACAAACAAATCATTATCATTGTATGGGCTGGTATTCAATTGCAATGCCAGCCAACTACTAACCATGATTAAGGGATAAGGAACATACTACCGGGTTGTACTCTTCCACCAACAGCATTTTAGCTATGGTTCAGCATTGGGTCTGCCCCAGTGTTAATCCTAACCTGGGTATGCTCTTAATCCAGCATTTGAATCCAAGAGTAAACTGAATGGCCCACTGCCAAGCTCTTAACCATGTTCATGGCCACCCATGTATATGCACTGGTTCTATGTCTGGTATAAACATTCTCTTTTCATTTCAACAGGTGATTACTGATCATGATGGTCACTTTTTGATATTTTTGAACTGTCCAACTTCAGTTGAACAAATGTAGGAGGAGCATCAGAACACTATAAATGCTCTATTGTATAAGGCATGCTAGAAAAGCTAAGATTAGTCATTGTTTGTGTTTTATTAAACAACCAAATAATTGTTCTCAAACAGGATTAGGTAAACTATTCTAGGTAAGCCCTGTGTCATCTCTTTAAAACTTATTCTCAAACAATACAAAAGCCAAGATGATTAAAGGTCACTGATACAATGCAAATCACCTTATTTCAAACCAAAGAAAAAATTTAATTATAATAGGAAAACTATTTCAGCCACATTTTAGACATAGCATCCAATTATCCATTTCATTTTCATTTATACCTCATGGGCAAGATCGTTTATCATGTTCATGATAATGACCAGAAGGCACACAGAGAGCAATTTCTAGAGGTAACAAATTACCTACCATATTAGCATAAGCTTACAAGATCCCATCAACAAGTACTATGCATAAATATGAGGTAATTACATTTACAATGAGCAGGAATGTTTGATATGCTACCTTCTTCATTAGCAGCTGCCAAAAATACCAGGGCTCCTAATTGAACATCCTGGTTTCCTTGCTTAAGGACAGTAATTTAGATCCCCATAACAAATCAGAGATCATCCTGATGCTAGAGAACCAGCAGGTAGTCACTGCAGCAGCTCAGAATCTGGAAATGAATCTTTCATCATCAAGTATTATTGCTTCTTACCACTGAGTCATCCATCATGTTGCTGAGACAGCTTGGAATGATAGTGCTGGACCCTCACATTACTGCTCCTTGAACTCTGTCTCATCCATCTTTTGCATCATGCCTGATTTGCAGCAAAGTATCATCTCCCTGCTGCAAAACCAAGTGTGAACCCCATAATGCCTCTAACCTAGAGTGCCACTCTAATAGTAATTGATTTCTTTTTATTGTCGTGCGCAGAAGTTGGAAAGCCCATCTATGGCGACTGAGGAAGAGAGATGATCAAAAATATCACCGCTACACAGAATTCAGATTTTGCTGTAGGAAAAAAGTCACTTTTCCTCTTCATTCCACCTTGAGATAAATATATGTTATGCGTATATATTTTATATTGATGCACACATATCCTCCCATATATAAAATTGCAAGTATACTGTGCACACAGAAAGACACATAGTATTATTTAAAGGAAATAACTTTATGTACAATGTATAGTATCCAACACTTCAGACTGTTCAAGTTGTTGGGAATTCAATCTGACACCGTTAGATGCTTAAATGTATATATTCAATGTGTATACACCCTGACACCAAAAAGGGAGATTATTATTAACCCCTGATTTATCATTCAAACAATCTCTGTTTCAAAATCTCAGTAGACCATAAACCACCCAAGATTAAGTATAGTAATTCAGCTTCATCTGAAAGCTGCTATAAAAGTTTAATAAATCAAAATGATCAAAATGCCCCCAGTGGCAGGTTGGGATTCTGTTTCCAATTCAAATTCTTTTTAATATATGACTCCACTGACATCTTGCATTTTCTACTATCTACGTTGAATTCCAAACGGCTTCCCTTTTCATCATTACCATACATCGGTCAACCAATCCAGTCATCAAATCAGTTCTTAACAATCCAGCATGACACTACAGAGATGTAAAACCTAGTAGATTTTTCTTTTGTACCCATCAGTAAATGGCAGCTAAGAATCATTTAAATAAATGTTGTGGAAGACTCTTTTCTGTATTGACTAGGATAGAATACTCTTGGATTTTTTCCCCCACCCAAGCACTTCGTTTTAAACAAATCTAACTATGCAAAAGAGATTGAAGGGCCAATTAAAAATGGCATCAACATCTGAGAACAATAATAATTTAAATAATCTAGGATTTAGTTGTGTTTTGGTACATCTAGAAACATAGCTTAATTTCTTGTCAAATATTTCTTGGATAAACTGAGCAGAGTATTAACACATTTAATGCCCCATTAAGAGAAATTACAAATTCCTAGTGTAACAGTTGGATTGTGCTAATAGTTTTACACTGCTACATATAATTTCTTCTCAAATCTAAATAGCTTTGCTGGACCAGTTTTAAGACACGTGGCCCCTTTATCAGATCAGCTGCACTGGCTGCCAGTTCATTTCTGAGAGCAATTCAAAGTGATTGTTAAACAAAGCTTGGGATCTGCCTACTTGAAGGACCATCTCCTCCCATATGAATTTGCCCATCTTTTAAGATCAGGGTGTGCTGCTGCCTTCAGAGGCACAGTTGGTAGCAATGTGTGAGAGGGCACTGCACTGAGATATACTGGGCTGCCCAAGGAGACATGGGCCTGGGGCAAATGTGCTGTTGGGGGCCCTGATGTGCAATGGTGTGCACAGGAGTTGAGGAAGGCACAGGTGCCCTTGCTTTGTGGGGGGCCAGTGCAAATTACCCCAGTTGCCACCCCCTCTGGGAAGCTATGGGGGTACACACTGAGTAAATGGTATGTATGCATTTTTTTTAAAAATTTTACTAGAATTAACTGCTGATTCTAAGGAGTATAGCAAGAAAGTGAAATAACATACCCTCCAACATTTCACAGATGAAAATAGGGACACACATGTGAATTTGTATTGACCACATTTGACATAGAGAAAAGTGCATGGACAAATAGAACTACTTGCAGGGCAATCTCTTTCTTTTTGTTTTAAACTTGTCAGGATTGGCACAAATTCAACAGGTGAAGCTTACCCACCCACCCACACCCCAAAACATGGGAGCTTCAGAGAGAAGGGGAAGAATCTGACAATGTAACCTCACCTGCTAGAGGCACAGAGTCAGCTCTGTTAGGAAATAAAACCCTTGGCAATATAAATATAGGAATCATGTGATAAATTCCCTCATTCACCTCTCCCTCAGTCCAGGCCAGCAGGTGCAGCCTCCACCTCCTTTTCTTTTCTTCCAGCTAATCCCTTTCGTGGGTGCACACATCCTCACCTGGCCCTCCCTGCTTACTGTGGCTGAGAGCTACTCTTAAAGGGGCCATGGGCAAAATTGCAAAATAAGCTAAAACTGCAATCTTAGCTGCAATTTTGCCCATGGCCCCTTTAAGAGCACCTTAAAGCAGGGATGGGGACTCGGACTCGAGGACTCGACTCGTGAGTCGGACTGAGTCCCCCCTCTGACTCGACTCGGGTCCCAATATTTTTAATGGGAATCGAGACTCGACTCGGGACTCGAGTCCAAGGACTCTTCAACATCCCTGGGCTGTGCCAGAAGGAGTTGAGAGAAGTGTGTGATTGCCGGCGAAGAGCACATGGAAGCGAGGCATGCTGCTGCTCGGCCACTATGGACGGCTACCAGGAGTGCAGCCCCAACAGTGTGTCAAGATTTATTTTGATTGATGTGTTGCGTACTTGGGAGAGGCAGAAGAAGGACCTGAGATTACTGTGTGTGGCTGCTCTGAGTGTATTTCTGGTTCCAGCAAGTTCATCACCAGTGGAGCGGGTGTTCAGTGAGGGTGGAATTGTGATGAGATCTCACCGTTCCAGAATGGGGGCCAAACATTTAGAAAAAATCATGTTCCTCAAATGCAACATGGATAAGTTTTAGGAAGTACAGCAAGTTTATTTTTTAAAATCATTTTTCTAAAATGCAACCTTTCAGACATTTTGGGTTTGGCTGCCTCTGCCTGCCTGTCTGGGGTTCCCAGCCTCCTCTGCCTGCCTGGTCTCTTCTTGACCAGTTCAACAGTTGAATTGTCCAAGACAAAGGCCTCTGCCTTTGTCTTGGACTGCCTGCTTTGGGGTTCCCTGCCTCCTCTGCCTGCCTGGTTATTTTGGGTTTTTCTGCCTGGTCTGTTCTTGCCAAAATCAGTTGCAGAGTTTTGAAATAAAAAGGCACACTTGTGCCTAGAATTTATTTAAACCACACATCTGAAGTAGCCTTATTTTGTTGGGAAAACCCCCCATTGATTTTAATAGGGACTCGTGGAGTCAGCTTTGGGAGTGACTCGTGAGTCACCATTTTGGACCAAGGACTCAGACTTGGACTCGAGACTCGGGTCCAAAGACTCGTGACTCGACTCGTGACTTGAGACCAAGGACTCTTCAACATCCCTGCCTTAAAGTAGCTTGCAGTTGTGGGAGGCAGGGGAATTTGGGACTCTGCATGACAAAGTGAGAAGTCATGATGGATGGTTTTCCAGGGTTCCAGCATTTTCAGGGCAATTGGAGACTATGAAATAAGCATATAGCCTCCAAGCACATAGCCTGGGAATTTATGCTCTCGTTTTCAGACTAAAGATTCCCTGATAACCAAAGCAGCACATGTGTGTGTGTGTGTGTGTGTGTGTGTGTGTAGACTGATTACACAACCCCATCTAGATTGTGAGAGTATATAATTCCATCAGTGAGATTTAGGTTTCTGCCAAGACTTGTGTGTATCTGACAGGATTTCATACAAGTGCCTTTGCACTGGTGTAATGCAGTTAGTAGCTTGGTCACCTACATGTTAAATCAACAGAAAAGATTTATGCTGTATACAACATGTTACTTTTAGGTGATCTGCAGTATGGTGAAACAAGAGTGGTCCTTACTATAAAAAGTTGTATGCCTCAAACATAAAATTACTCCAAGAAAACTGCCAATTCACTGAGGGGCCATCTTTACCTAGAAATGTGTCTTCCCATGAAACTATCCCCACCACCCTTTGGAACATTTTAAAATTTATATTTTAAAATGGCCTCTGAGATGACATACAGACAAATATTATTTAGAGCATCATGTCCTTGAGGACGACAAATGTCTGTATGTAATTTAAAAGAACCTCTCAGTTGTATGTGTGGAGACATCAGAGTCCAAGCTCTTTGACTCTCCAGGAAGAATGGGTAATGTGGGCCAGACACATGACATGTCAAAGAGCTCTTGGCTCAATGAGGGTTGTCTTGGTAACAGCACTACTTTAATCAGCCTACCTGCATGCAGCGGGGACTATTTCTTTGGGGCTGGCACAGGCAAGATTAGAAGCAGCAGCAGGATAGAGTTGAGTCACTGTGGCAACTGGAACAATCTTGAGAAGCCAGGGGTAGGATTTTTTACTGATACCACCCTCCCCCAAATGCTTCCTGCATTGCTGCTACAGTGAGGGTTTACAAAGTGGTGCTATAGAGCGCTTACTGGGAGGGGAAGAGTTTAAGCACTGCAGTACTACAGAGCGCTTACCGAGAGGGGAAGAGTTTAAGGCAGGGACTCTGCCTATGCAGGGAGGAGCAACTGCTCTTCCCAGGGTCAGCCAAATGGTTTCTGATGGCACACGTTGTACACAGCCAGGGGCTTGGACAACACCAGAAGTGGCTGCTCATTCTGGTGCCGGCCAAGTCCCTTTCTCTGTGCTGAGAGTGGCAGGGAACTCCATGCCTCTCCCAGCACAGAAAAGAGGCAAAATGTCTGGGAAGGTGGGACAAGGGATGACGTTGGTGGCTGTGGCCACACCCTCTGATGTTGGCCATCCCTGCAGACATCATCCGGCCCACGGAGGGCCCGTTGGGAAGCAATTCAGCTCCCCACCAAAAAATGGTTCTGCATGCCTGCCTTAAGGGCAGTAAGGAAACATTTAAAATAAATAATCAATCAATCACAATTTGTATTGGCAGACTAACCTTCTGCACTCATACACCGAGTCCCAAGTGACCATCTTCATCTCATGAGCACCTCGTTCCAGAACTATTTCTTTTAACTGTCACAAACTTTGTAGCATTGACTGACTAGGAGCATCCTCTTGATAGGTTTGTCATATTGTTACATCTCATCTTATTACTGTTTCTTTCAACTTCCTACTTCAAGAGTGCTTCTGACATTAGCGTTTCCCACACTGAAGTCTAAGCACAAATGAAGGAGAAATTGCCATATTATATAGTGTGTGTGTGTGTGTGTGTGTGTGTGTCAAAACCGTAAGGCTCAGGTCTGACAAACAAACGCTGCAAAACAGACTAAGTGGCACTCTTAATGCCATATGTCAGGTTCAGAACGGTCTTATTGACACTAGACCTTTTAAAAAATAAATGTCTTCAGCCTTTTCTCTCATTTCCCAAAGACAAATAAATGCAAGTAATAGCAGAAATGGGCCTTACAGACCAACCAGATCTTCATAATCTTAAGATCAGACAGTCCTTGTTTAAATAAAAAAAAATGCCCTGATCTAGCAAAGATTGATTTGTATACATAAGAAAGATTTCTGCATGGGGATTTTTTTTTTATCATATGTACAGATTTTTATGGTGATGTTGTGAATCTCCCACCTTCAGCAGCCCCAGATGCTGCTGCAGTTCTGGCCTACTCCACTGCATGCTTCTCTCTCTCTCCGTGCCTATCAAATTCTACCTTCTGTTATGTTAGAATAAACTCAGTGCAAGAACTGCCTCCCACCCTACCATGGCAGAAGAAAATTGGAAACAGCAGAGAGATCCCGTTTTCACAAGTCTCTAGATAAGTGGTCTTTAATTGTAACAAATAAGGGGAATCAGTATTTTATCTTTTCTGTACCCATATTCCTGTACTGATATTGGAATACTCATAATACTCTCTTGCTGCTCAGTCTTTTTGCATGCCTCTCAAGCAGTTTTCTTCCTGAAATTTCCATTCCTATTGTGGCAGCTACTACCCAAATCTCACAGTGGATTTTCCATAGAGTGGCAGTATCAATGTTCAACAAAAGGAGACTCCAGCACTAAATTGCTAAATTAAAACTAATCAAGATGTTTGATTCTATTAGTTTAGGTCTAAATCAAGATGATGGTTTCTTCTCTCACCACAGGTATTAATTCATGTGTCAAAGATAGTACAGTTGCATTATCAACACTTACTGCTGTTGTAATTAGTCACTGTGTTGATCTTGTATACATGTACACTTTTCATAGAATTGCCACAGATTGTACTTCTAGAATGTCATTGTCATTTCACTGCAACTGTTAACTTGTGTGTGTGTGTGTGTGTGTGTGTGTGTGAGAGAGAGAGAGAGAGAGAGAGAGAGAGAGAGAGAGAGAGAGAGAGAGAGAGAACTGACTTCACACACCTGATGAAAGTGCCTGAACAATTATGCCATTATCATTAAGATATAATAAAACTGTTAAGTATTTATGGTGCCACAATACTCTGTTTAATTTAACTGCAACAGATGAACAAATCTACCCCTCTGAAAATTGCACTACCATCCATGTGCATCCAGATGTTGCTATGAACAAAAATACAAACTTCTTAATAATAAAAATACATTATAATGAGTAATGGATCTATTGGTAGCTAGTAGGTGTGATCATCCTAAGTGCAACAGCCATTTTCAGAGATGGTATAACCTTCACCTGCATGTTTCTGATGATTAAGAGAGGACAGAGATTGCAATGATAGGTCGTGAATCTCCCTAAAACAGCCTTCTCTAACCTGGGACCCTCCAAATGTTTTGGACTACAATGTCCAACATTTATTTATTAAAAAAATGTTTTGCTACCATGTTTCATTTTTTTTAAAGCCCAAAGTAGTTCACAAGTAAAATAATAATAAAATGCAATAAAACCAATCAATATAACTATAGAACATTAAGAAAACAATAAATTATCTCATTAAAATAATCAGGGATAGCTGGCAATGCCAACAGTCAGGAAAATGCCCAAGGAAACAAGTATGTCTTTAATTGTCAGTGGAAGCTCTCCACACTAGGAGCCCACCTGATCTTGATGGGGAGATTATTCCACATGGTGGACACCACAATGGAGAAGGCCATCCTCTACACCAAGTGAATATCAGTAGACTGTGGTACTGTAAACAAAGCCTGCCCCTCAGAATGTAAAGACCAGGGCAGCCTGTATGGGAGAAGGCAGCCTCTCAGATAACCTGGCCCTGACCTGTTCAGGGCCTTATAAACCAGCAACAACACATTGCACATGGCTTGGAAACTAATTGGCACCCCGTGCATCCCTTACCATTGGTCATGATGGCTGGGGCAGATGGAGTTGTAGTCCAAATCATTTGGATGGGGGGGGGGGCTGCCCTAAAACATGTGGCAGAAAGAGACAGAATGCTGACCTAGACTGTCCATTGGTCTGAACTAGCATTGCAACCCTTGCATTCATGACTGTTTTTAAGTCAATTTCCAAATGATTTATTAAATATTTCATTGCCTGAAAGGGGAGAGGATGAGTCAAGACAAAGTAAGTAAATAAAATGCATTTTTTCCTTCCCACAAACTTGTTCAATGCACATGATTTAACTCTGCACCCGATATTTGAAATTTCACACAAATTTCAGTGTTGGTGGAAATAAACACTGCCTCCACCATTCAGTCAGTATAATATCCATGTTCTTCCCAATACATCTGCAACTGGTACAAAAAGAGATTTGTTGTCAGATTTGACTTAGAGATATGTACCTTTATCTTGTTCAAAGGGGTCTTTTTATTTTCATTTTTTTAAAAGGCTACATCACATCTCTAGAATATTGCCAGGCACCAAATAAATCTAAAATAAATTGAGAGAATATTTAGGAGATTTGTAATTGTAATAATGGATTTAACGGTGCTGGTTTGGGTTTGTTTTTGTTTTTTTTATAACCCAACCCTGATTGGTGCTTCTGCACAACTTTATCCCAGAGTTGTTTTGATGGCTCCTTGGTCTCCTTGATGCTGTTCATTTGATAGGCTCTCCGACAAAATCTGGGGCCTTCCAGAAACAGGTGTATTCAATCAGATCATGTGGTACTGGAATTGCACACAGATGGACTCCATTCAACTACAGTATGTGACTTCCTGGAGGCAGTGAATTGCACCCGAGCTTATTTAGGCATTTCACAGCACAGAGGGTGAATACGTATGCAACCACCAAGTGCCAGTTTGTTTTTGTTTACTTAACTTTTGCACCACAATAAAAATATTTTGCACTTTCACAGTGTTGAGTATCTTGTGTACATCAAGTGGTAACAATGCCAATTGAATCCATTTCAATTCCAGGTTGTGACACAACAAAATGTGGAAAATTCAAGGTGGGGTGAATACTTCTGCAAGGCACTGTGCACTGCATGCAGAAGGTCCCAGGTTTAATCGCCAGGTTTGGTTTGGAAACATCCCTGCCTGCACCCCTGGAGATCCACTGTCAGTCAGAATGGATAATACTGAGCTAGATAACTCAGTATAAGGCAACTTCCTCTTCCTTGACACTTCTTTGTGAAACTTCTAATTTTCAAGTTATGAAGACAACACAGTATATCAACATGATTCTTCCAACAGTGTAATATATTTTTATTTTAATATTCTACCCTGTTTATTTTCCAAGTCCATAGTGGCTTACCAATTCTAACTATTAAACTGTACACTGTAAACATACATTCTATCTAACCTACACTGGCAATTGAACATAGCCAGTTTTAATACTTTTTATCAACAGCTGCTGTTATTCATCTCCCATTCACTAATAACCAGTATTGTCAAGGTTTGTCTTCTACAAGCTGAAGATATTCTCATTACTCAAAATGATATGGAAGCAATACTCAAGACATGACAAAGTAAATTGGGTTTCAGCCTATCTTTTTTTTTCTTCCTGCGGCTGAGAGAACATATAGATCGATACTCTTCAGCATGAGAACTCTACACTGAAATTTTCATCCATTCCAAACAGCAACAAAAAGACCTTAAGCATGCCCTGTCACTTTCGGTTTAGGAAGAAATGCACTAATAAACTCTTACCCCTGGGTCATCTTTGACAATGGGCAATACTATGCCAGCTCTTATTAAAGGCAATTCATATCAGTGGCCCAAAAATTTCCTTTAAAATTATCATCTTTTGTATCCATGTAGCAAGATGTCAGCTTTAAAGTGCCATTGAGATATAGGACCTGTCACTATAGTTAATTTTCAGAACAGTTTTAACACCAGGGTAGCTCATCCCTGAGGGTATGTTTTTGACTAACGAGGTTTATTTGGTGGTTATCCAGACAAACAAAAAAACATTACTACCACAGATTGCTTTTCAAAGATAGCAGTAAGTAAGGAAGTCTATGTACTCAAGCTTTAAACTGATACCACTATGATTTCTGATAGGCAAGCACAGTAGTTGAAAATATAGAACTTGAATGAAAAAGAAGTCATGGTACCTTAAAAAATGTTTGCATTCTTCAACATGAGACACTACCGTATTTTTCGCTCCATAAGACGCACCGGACCATAAGATGCACTTACCGTATGGTACCAATATATATATATATATATATATATATATATATATATAATCAGCTGTTCCGCGGGGAATCAGCTGAGAGGCAGGGATTCCCCGCCCTGCCCAGGAGTCCTCCGCTCTTCCGGACCAGCAGAGGAAAGTTAAAAAACAAAAACAAAACTATATTCACTCCATAGGACGCACAGACATTTCCACCTAGTTTTTTTTTGGGGGGGGGGGGAGTGCGTCTTATGGAGCGAAAAATACGGTATTTATTTTTTCCCTTAACTCTGATCTAGAACCCAGTACATGATAGAACATAATGGTTCATGATAGAATAAAATGCCAGAACTAGGATCAAGAATTCATCTCTCAACAATCCAGGAAAGACCTCTTACCTCGAACTATAAGTTGAGCAAAGTTGGAGACTCCAGATCCTCTCTCAGACTGAGTAACGCACCGATATAAATCCTGATCTGTTTTTGTAACTTCCTGAAGCTTAAAGGTAGCAGCAAACCGTCTGTGATTTATGTTTTTAGTTTGGGCCACTGGAATATCTTCTCCATTCCGTCTCTGGAAATAATGAAAACCCACACAAAAAGACTGGATGATTAAAACATTGCATTTCTGATCTGTGCAGTTTATACAAGCATTTTGGCAAGATCAGAATTACAACGAAATTCACAAACATGTACTAAGCTTCACAACTTCATTAACTCACATTGTTAGTTTACCATATGAAATTTTATAATGTGCCTTTTCTGAAGGAAACTGGCAAGCATTGAATAACTCTTTCACACTGATCTACTCTGAATGGGTAGATATTTCCCCAATCCAGTAGGTGTTTGTTGTACTCTTTTACAAATAGCACCCAATATATTTTTCTCCAGCCCAAAGAGGCTAAGCAAACCACACACACCCAAATAATGTGCTTTGCATAAGACAGGACCTGAAGGAAACAGTAACCCTAGCAAAGTGCCCATCTTTATGACAGAGGAGCTATATAGGAAGGGGAAGGTGGCATACTGCAGAACAGCAAATCATGCCTGTGCTTTGAACACTGCGCTACACCCATTACTCTGAAGGGATTGGTGTTAAAGTTCAGCTAATATTGCCAGGAGTGGTAAACTGTACATATGGATGTGTGAAGCCTACAAACTGGGAATAGTGGAAATGGGAAATGAACAATATAAATGTACACAAATTGGTAAAACTTCTTATATTGCAAGTCTTGGAAAACGTAACTCCTTACAACATATACTGAATGTAGAAAATCAAGGAAAAATTCTACAATATTATCAACTGCTAAAGTATGTGAAGCTCTGTTCTGCATAACAATATTCTCCTTTGCCCTGCAAATCCCATTTTTAAAGCCAGAACTAGACGTTATGAAGCACGTTTTCAGAAAACAGCCTCATCTCTTGCTCTTCTCTTCCCCATGTATAATATAGCAAACACATGGAACAGTATCCTATTTGTCACTAAATTACGGTAGTGGGGAAACCTGTCACGACAGCAAACACTATTGGCATTGCGCTAGAGGTAACTTATGCTAGCCTGAATAGCTGTAAACAGGCCTGTGGCTCATGCTGGCTCAGCTTGTCTGAGTGTGGAAAGCTAAGCAGGGTCAGGCCTGGTTATTACTTGGATGGGAGACCCCTCCTCTAGTTTCCTGTATTGAGCAGGGGGTTGTACTTGATGGCCTTGTAGGCCCTTTCCAACTCTATGATCCTTGGTTTGGTCAATAAGACTACTTGCCTTCTTGACCCTTGCCCATCCTGGCTTATAGCCTAGGGAGGGGAGACAGTAAGACAACTTTTGTTGAATATTATTAATGCCTCCCTAAAAGAGGGCTTTCTCCCTACATGCTTGAAAGAAGCTATTATTAGACCATTTTTGAAAAAGCCCTCCTTTGATCCCCTGGATTTTCATAATTATAGGCCAGTGAGTAATCTACCATTCATGGGCAAGGCAATTGAGAAGGCAGTCGCCATTCAACTCCAAGCTGTCTTAGATGAAACCGATTATCTGGACCCATTTCAAACCAGCTTCAGAGTGGGATATGGAGTTGAGACTGCCATGGTGGCCTTGGTGGATGATCTTCGCCTGGGAATCGATAGAGGGAGTGCATGCCTACTGATTCTTTTGGACCTCTCAGCGGAATTTGATACCATCGACCATGGTATCCTATTATTCCGCCTAAGGGAGTTGGGAGCACTGCTTTGCAGTGGTTCCGCTCCTTCCTTTCAGGACGATTTCAGATGGTGCTGCTCGGGGATAAATACTCCTCAAAAAAGGAGCTATTGTATGTAGTCCCTCAGGGCTCCATTCTGTCCCCGATGCTGTTTAACATTTACATGAAATCGCTGGGAGAGATCATCAGGAGATTTGGGGCTGGGTGTTACTAGTATGCTGATGACACCCAAATCTACTTCTCCCTAACTTCATTTTCCAAGGAAGTTATGACTCCTCTGAATGACTGCCTGAGGTCGGTAATGGGCTGGATAAGGGAGAACAAACTGAAGTTGAATCCAGGTAAGACTGAGGTGCTCGTCGTGAAAGGTCCTAATTCAGGAATTGAGGTTTGTCAACCAGTTGTAGGGGTAGCACTCCACTTGAAGGAACAAGTTCGTAGCTTGGGGGTACTTCTTGACCCGACCCTACTCCTAGCATCTCAGGTGGAGGCAACGGTGAGAAGTGCCTCTTACCAGCTTCGGCTGATTCGCCAGCTACGCCCATTCCTGGAATACGTGGACTTAGTAATGGTGGTGCACGCACTGGTAACCTCTAGGCTTGATTTCTGTAATGCGCTTTACTTGGGGCTGCCTTTATACTTGGTTCGGAAGTTTCAACTAGTACAAAATATGGCGGCCAGGTTGGTCTCCGGGACACCCCGTGGAGACCATATAACACCGGTCTTAAGATCTTTACACTGGCTGCCAATTTGCTTCTGGGCAAAGTATAAAGTGCTGGTTCTTACCTTTAAAGCCCTACATGGTCTAGGCCCAAGGTACCTTAGGGAGCGCCTCCTCCCCTATCTTCCACCCCGCCACTTAAGGTCTTCGGAGGGCCATCTGTTGCAGCTGCCTAATGTGAGACTGGCAGCTACTCGTCGGAGGTCCTTCTCTTTTGCTGCCCCTCAATTGTGGAATGGCCTGCCACTTGAAATACGTCTGCTGACTTCTTTGAATGTCAATAATAATAATAATAATAATAATAATAATAATAATAATAATTTATTTCTAACCCGCCTCTCCACTCAGATCGAGGCAGGGAACAACCAAACATAAAATACATAAGTAGTTAAAAACACAGCAAATATTATTAAAATATTCTTTAAAAACTTTAAAAGTATCCTAAAAATTCTTTAAAACTCTTAAAATTCCACTGGGTAGGCCTGTCGGAAGAGGTCAGTCTTTATGGCCTTTTTAAAGGCCAAAAGACTGTCTAGTTGACGAGTCTCCTCCAACAGGCCATTCCACAGTCTGGGAGCAGCAGAAGAGAAGGTCCTCTGGGTAGTACTCGCCAGCCTAGTCTTGGCCGACTGGAGTAAATTCCTCCCAGAGGACCTAAGTGTGCGGGCCGGATTGTATGGGAGAAGGCGATCCTGCAGGTAACCCGGACCCAAACCATGTAGGGCTTTAAAGGTGATAACCAACACTTTATACTTCGCCCGGAAACTGATCGGCAGCCAGTGTAAAGCTTTTAAAGCTGGTGTAATATGGGCACCTCTAGATGTACTGGAGACCAATCTGGCTGCCATATTTTGCACCAATTGAAGTTTTCGAACTAGGTACAAAGGTAGCCCTATGTACAGCGCATTGCAGAAGTCAAGCCTCGAAGTTACCAGTGCGTGGACTACCGTCTTTAGGTATTCCAACTCTAGGAAGGGGCGCAGCTGGCGTATCAGCTGAAGCTGATAGTAGGCACTCCTAGCCATCGCATTTATCTGAGCTGTCATTTGAAGCAACAGGTCCAGAAGCACCCCCAGACTGCGAACACAGTCTTTCAGGAGGAGTGTAACCCCATCCAGAACCGGTTGACACACCTCCAAACCCAGGTTGTGGCCTTTGACAGCAAGCACCTCCGTTTTGTCTGGATTCAGTTTCAGTTTATTTTTCCTCATCCAGCAGGCACTGAAGACTTTGTTATTTCAGCAGGCCTTCCTTTTATAACATTCTATCATATTACTATGGAATTTTATTGTTTTTATGGAATTTTAATACTGTTTTTATGTTTAATAGATGTTTTTATTAAATATTTATCTGTTTAATTGATTGTTATTTTGTACGCCGCCTAGAGTGATAGTATATAGGTGGGATATAAATTGAATTAATAATGATGATGATGATGATGATGATGATGATGATGATGATATCCTATGACAATGAAATTTACGTTAGCACTTAAATGATGTCATTGTGTTGTGATTTTTCTTTATTCCTGCTGAACTTAATTGACTGAGAGCAGACTGGAAAACAATGTCATTCTGTCACATATTTTGTAATACGGGCAGAGAGGAGAATGAGACACAGGGCAGCTGATATTGGTGGAAACCACATATACGCCACAATTAAATGAAAACTCAATTTTAATGAAAACTCAATGAAAACATTGACGCAATGGGTGGCAGCTGTAAAAAAAAAAAGTTGAATTCCATGTTAGGAGTAATTGGGGGGAAAAAAATATAAATGAAAATGTCAATATCATAATGCCTTTATTCAAATCTATGGTGTAACCACACCTGAAATACAGTGTACAGCCTGATCACAGCAGCTGCAATGGATATTGTAGAGCTGGAAAAGGTGCACCCAAAATAATTAGGGCAACTTCTCTACAAAGAAGGGTTACGATGTTTGGGGCTATTTAGTTTAGGAGGGAAAGGGGGAGTAAAGGGGGAGACACATGATAGAGGTGTATAAAATTATGTGTGGTGTGCAGAAAGGGTTCCCTTGGGAATATGGTTGGCCACTGTGGGGAAAAGAATGCTGGACTAGATAGGTCTTTGGTCTGATCCAGCAGGACTATTTTTATGTTACAGTTTATGTCGTTCCAGGAGTGCATCCATGCTCTTCCCATGAATCAGTCAACCAATGGGGGGGACCCTCCTCAAGCTTTTAAAACTTAGGTGTCAATGGCTCAGTACTGTATGTGGATAGTTCTCAGTTAGTTTCTTTCCCTGTTAAAATTAACCAATTGTCAAACCTACCTCAGATGCATTATGAACTTTTAATTTCAATTAAAAAGGTCAAGATATCCTTCAGAGCTTTTAGTAAGAAGCAGCACAGCTCTATTCACTAGTTAGAAGTTGTGAAAACTCTTTCTTCTGTCTTCCTAAGAAGATTTCAGTACTTCATGATGACTGTTTGATAGCCATTCCATCATGTTTATCAACAACAGTGTTATTGGAAAGACTGTCCAATTTTGTTATAAAGTTTTATATTGTGACAATCAATTTAATTTCCTTTTATCCCAGCTACACCACAGACAGCATTGAGGCTGCTAAGGGATTTGAACACTACTTCATAGAGGCATGGTTTAAATTGAGAGGGAAGGCTGAAATATAAACCTAGAAGATGGTTTCCAGGAAAAAATGCAAATGCCAGTAACATCCAAGTTTTCCTAGGCGTGCTTGAGAGGGTGGCCACAGGCCAACTCCAGACATTCTTGGATTAAACAGATTTTCTAGATCCATTTCAATCAGATTTCAGGCCTTGTTTTGGAACTGAAACTGCCTTGGTTGCCTTAAGGGATGATCTGTGCTGAGAAAGAGACAGGGGGAGTGTGATCCTGTTGATTTTTTAAAATCTCTTAGTGGCTTTACATCAACCATGGTATCCTTTTGGATAGGTATGGGGAATCTTTTTGTTCCTGGCACTGCCACCACTTGCAGAGAAACTGCTTCTTCACTGGGCATTCCCATCTATGGGGTTTATTTTTTTCTAGCAAAGGCTTACCGTATGTTTCAGGGCCTAAGGAACTCCCTGCCACTATAACTCAGAGTTCCACAAGCTGACCCTTTTCCACTTCCACCAATTCTCTTAGAATACTTTAAAACCTCCTAGTAGCTTGGTACAAGAGACTTAGGCATGAGATGGGCACCAACACTACAGACAAGATGAACTATTAAACAAATGGTTTATTAAAGGGATATTTTGTACATAAGGGAATACCACTATTTACCTAGGTTTTTTTTTTAAAGAATTCTTGCTGACAATTTTTAAGGATTCCAGAGACACCTACTGATACAAGCCTTGGGGAGAGTGATCCTACCGTCCCCAGGCATCGTCTGGAGGAGCCATAGGATAATTTGGATTCTGAGATCCAAGGTCAGAGACAGAGCTCTGACCTCAGAGTGAGGCATCCATGTTCCGATCCCCCCCCCCTTGTAGCCAGAGTGGAAAGAACCGTGCTAGCTGCCTCTACGAGGTCGGAAAATTGACCTCGGAGAGGGGGTAAAGGGGGTATTTTGGGGGGTGGGGAGGGGAAGAGACTAGGGCCACCAGGATATGAGTTATCCTGATGGTGCTTCAGCCTTCTTCCCTCCCCCTCTGAAGCACCTCAGCTGAAATGCAGAGCAGGAGGTGCAGGAAGCCAGAGATCACCTCCGTCACTCCTCCCACTCTGTCCTGGATGCTTGTAAGCCTCCGAGCTCAGGAGCTTATGAACATAGAGGGCACAATCCTATGGATTGCGCCCTTAATGCTTTTAGCCCAGGCCAATTCCTTAAACCTCCAACCCAGCCAAATACACTCACAACCAGGTCCAGCTCTTGGGTACAGCCTTCCTCTGACACCAAAGCTCCCCTTGTTGTACTACTGATTGCTTGGACAGTTCATCAGATTTTTAATGCCTGCTTGTGTAACCTTCTTCTGGTAAGTTCTTAGGCCAGCCTCCAGGCATAACACAGCCACCTGCTCCCTACTCCTGATATTCTCCAGCCACTTATGGTTATCACACAGAGCCAAGGGATAACTTAATTCAGCTATTGAGGATTCAGCTATTCACTTTTCCCTCAGCTATTCTGTAGTCCTTCTATCACACACCGTAGATTCTCCCTTAGACCACCAACTGACTGACTCCCTAATTGTCAACCACAGTATTTAACTGTGTTGTGAAGGAAAACTCTAATTAACGCCAGTTACACTATCTTGGATGCAGAAAGAGAAAAAACTTTTTTAAAAAAATAAACATTGCACAGGGGGTCAATGCTTTTACAACTATCAGCTGTCATTTTCCAACTGCTCATGTTCACCTAGCTAGAACCCCCAGCCAATCAGAGTCTGATGTTTTCCAGACCAATCAAAATTGAATTTACCTGACACAGGCCCCATCTATATATATTAAAAGTGCTTGTTTCTCTCTCCCACTTCAAAATTCGTCACCAAGAAACTACGGTACTACTAAAATATGCCTTCAGTGTAGTAACAAGGCTAAGCCTCAGGCCTACACAGATACATTATAATCTGTCAGAAATCATACAAAGTAAACATTACAGAACAACAACAGTTATTTGCATGGTATTTCTTCTCAATAGGCTGTCTGCATAGGCTATCTCGCTTTCTCTCTCCTTTTCATCAAATTCAGGTGTGCCAGCAGGTGTTCTAAATAAGTGGTCAACCATGGTAATATACTGGATGAGGGCCAATAAATTGAAGTTAAATTCAGAGTAGATCAATGTACTGTTAGTGGGTGGTTCATCTGTCCAGTTAAGTGGCATTCAAAATGTTCTGGGGAGGGTTGCATTGCCCCTTAAGAATCAGGTTCGCAGTATGGGGGTGCTTATAGATCCAGCATTGACACTAGAGGCACAAGTATCCTCAGTGGCTCGGAGTGCCTTTTATCAGCTTAGGCTGATATACCAAGTGCAGCCCTTCTCTGGACAGAGATAGTATTGCTACAGTTGCCTGGGCTCTGGTAATCTCTTGTTCGGATTATTGTAATTTGTTGTATATGGGGCTGCCTTTGAAAACAGTCCAGAAACTTCAGTTGGGCATATCAAGACTGTTGATAGGGACTGGACAGTTTGTTCATATTATACCAGTGCTTTGTTATCTCCATTCCATTCCATTTCTGGTAACAATACGAAGTGCTGCCTTTGAACTTTAAAGCCAAAAATGACTTGGGGCAGGTTATCTGAAGGATCTTCTCCCATATGTATCTACCCAGTCCCTGAGATCGTCTTCTCAAGCCCTTCACCAGCTGCCCCCACAAAACAAGGTGAGGTGGGTGGCTACTGTGAAGAGGGCCTTTTCAGTAGTGGCAGCCCAATTATGAAATGCCCTCCCCAGATAGACTCACCTGGCACCTAATTTGTATTCTGTCTTTTTGGTGTCAGGTGAAGAACTTTTTATTTCCTCAGGTGTTTTAGCATTTTAATGTTTAATCTTAAAATCCTTTAGATCTTTTTTTTTAGATTCTCAAAAGTTAAGCTCTGTTATATTATAGTATTTTTGTGAGTTTTGCTTTCTGTTGCTGTATTTATGCTGCTTTTTTGGTTTTATGCCTTTTTAAATATATTTTTATTATCATTATTGTTATTATTGTGTTTGTTATTTCTGAATACAGAAACAAACATTTTTGGAAGTAAAAGGAAGGTTTTATTATCTGAACTTCAAAAGTAAAGCAAATATTTTTAATGCAGAAGCAGCAGAAATAATAGAAAAAACATAGAAAATCAACATCCTTAAGACTAAACTAAGCAGTAACAATACATTAGAATATTCAGTTAAAATTCAGTACTACACAAGAAACCCTTCAATCATACACATCTAAGTCCCCAGTTCTATCCACAATTACCGAGCCAAAAAAATATGGTTACAGCTTCAGAATAAGGGATGATATTAGACCAACTTCACACCATGATTTAAAATCCTGGCTTGTTTCAAAGCTGGTAACCATGGTTTAACAGTTTAGATGAAATGTAAGACTATGGTTAATTAGAGGCTTCCTGGTTTGATTGCTCATGCTGGGAAGGGAGGTGCAAAGGGCCTACATGCATAGGCAAGAGGCTCGTTAATATCTTGGCTAACATCCCTAAATATCTTTTGATGTAATTTTTTTAAAATTAGTATTGTTAGTTGATCATTGGTATCTTGCATAACAAAATGGGAAAAATCAGCTTATTAAACCAAGATATAATTGTCTGGATGTGGCCAGTACATTTCATGGAAATCCACCAGTCGCCACAGTCGTAAACCAGAATTGCAAACTTGACAGAAAGTAGAAGAAAGGAATCATAACAGAATATACATGGTCAATGATGTGTCTTACAGCTTTGTAAGCAGTGAAGAATCTGACAATAAAATTCCCTAAGAAGTAGTGCAATAGCTACTTCTATTAGTAACATTAGTAGCAGTGAGGCATCTCCAGAGAGAATCTATACAATTAATATCCACGGAGGCTACAGAGTGAGGCATATGTGACTCTTAGCTATTGTCCACTGGAGGACCTAGTTAACTGAGGCAGAATTAAATCCAAACCAGGAGCAAATTATCATTTGCTGCTGTTACAAAGTAAAACAACAAGGAACTACAAATTAAGGAGCCTGTGGAAATGATCACATTTATCCGAGAAGGAAAGGCTTTCTTCAAACCTAAATTACACAGATGGCGTCAAGAAATGGGATGTAGAGTGATAAGAGAGATTTCAAACACATACAGTACCCAAGAAAATCTCAAGTGGAATATTATAAAGAATAAAGCTACAGCACCACTGTCCAATCCTACTATATAGCACTATCTCCAAAAGATTGTTTTAACATGACACAGACCACCAAGAAACTCTGAATTATATGTAACCATACAAACATTTTTATTTTTTATTTTGCTGGGTAATATTAGACTGGGGTAGGGGGTTCTGTGTATATCCAAATGTAAGTTTATTCTGCAATGAATGATCACCTGCAACATGAATAAAATAAAAACCCATGAACCACCAGATGGTATTCACAGAGGATTTTACAAAACTAATTCCATTTTATTTAATGATATTCTCTTTCAATCCTCAAGTATTCAAGTGTATAAAAATACTGCTCAATATACAACTACCCAATGTGTCACTAATCATATTTACATCATCCTTTCTTCCAAATTGCTCAGGGCAATGTACACAGGATGGGTGATGTATTCCTGATAAAGTATGACAAATGTTTGCAACACCGTAGCTGTGGACTACAAGCTTGTACTGAGGTGAAAGCTGAATGAATGGAAGAGAGTTTAATGAACTACACACAGTTCAGTGTTAAAATGGAAAGTCATGTGTGCACATACTTCAACGACAATACTATGCTATGGCCACCAAGAATCACATTTATTGATAAGTGAACATTTCTTTTATGGTTTATGTTACTTACCATATTTCCCCACACCTCAATATCTGGCTCAGTGCTTTTAGAGAAAACCTGAATTATGGACCTGTACCATCAAAATTGTGGTGGAGGTGGGTCCTAGGTCTGAAAATGTTGCTTCAAAACATAAGGAATAGCCTGGACCTGTGAGAATGTGATGGATTCCACTGTTTATACTGTTACCGTTTTAACTTTGATATTTTTATATAATTTTAATATTATAGCTAATTTAATTATATCTGTTACTTTTGTATATTCCTATTTATATGTTTTAATTGTACCAGTTTTAATGTTGTAATGCTGCCTTGAGTCCAGGTATTGGGGGAAAGGCAGGATGATGATGATGATGATGATGATGATGATGATGATGATGATGATGATGATGATGATGATAGAAACTCTGTGGGTGCAGCTTTTTTTCAGAGTGTGCTGACTTTCCACAGTATTCATGCCCTTAAAACATAAAGGCTAAATGGGAAGCCATGATTTTCTGCTACATGAGAAGCCTGTACAAGGCTTGTCTCATGCACTCAGCCACCCCTTTCTCCTCTTTCATGTGCCATCGCAAGAGACAGAAAACCTCCATGTTTGATTTTCAACTAACCACAGTTCCAAGTGATATCTGAACTCAGGAAACGTTGGCTTGTTTAACCTTTGATTGGTGAGAACAAGCCAGAATCTGAAACTATAAGATCTCACTAGCCATAGTTTAAACCAAGTGTGGGCAATTTTTGGCCCTCCATATGTTTCGGTCTACACTTCCCATGAACCCCCATCACTGGTTATGCCCGCTAGGGCTAATGGGAGTTATTATGTGTTGCTGCTAGTGTTATCTTGTTTTTAGCCAACTTCTTTTATAATTGTTTTTATGGCCATCTTGTATTTTATGTTTTTAATTTGTACACTGCCCAGAGAACTTCAGTTATTGCGCCGTTTTAAAATGTAATAAATACATAATGATAAGACCCAACAAACTAATTGTAAAGTGCGATGATTAAAACACACCAGAACATTGTAAGAGCTTCTATTTCTGTTCAGAGTATGCATATTGGATACAAAAATTTAAAAAATCAGACTCATATTAGACAGCTGTGATCAAAGAAAGAAAAGATATTTTAGGAAACACTATCAGAAGCACAGAGAAAGAACACTGGAAAGATACTTTCAATGCAAGAGCTATAATAAAGAGACATCTCTTCTGAAGAATGATGTAATGCTGGGCATCCTATAAGCACTAGCTAATTTGCAGAATTGAGTCTGGAGGGACTGAACCTGCAGCAATCCCCTGAATCATGTGTCACCACAGTTGCAGTATTGCAAAGAGACAGAACAAGATGAGGCATAAATTGCTTACAATACCCTGGCAGTGAAAGAAAAGGAACACCCAACAAAATCTTTATGAATTAACTTTATATTCACGGGGAAAAGTAAAGAAGTGCGAAGCACGAAATCTTTAAAAGCAATGCTGTGCAACAGCAGTACACCAGGGAATACAGTAAGAATTGATTTAAGAAGGTAGTAGCTTAGGGCCTAAGCAAAGTGCTATACTAGAACAGCCTTAGCAGTGCTTGCTCTGTTGCAAGAAAGAGAACAAACCTGAGGCATTGGAAGAACTCAAAACTCTAGAACTGAAAGCATTTTCAGTGGAAGACATTATTTTTCCTGTCATTTCTCCTCCTGTTTCTGATGCAAAGGTCCCTCTCTACCTAACTCTGCTGCTATGATACCCACAAGCATTTCATAACAGCCTTTTATAACAGTCTTCCCTGACCTGGTACCCTCCAGATGTTTTGGACCTAAACTCCCATAAGCCCTAGCCAGCATGGCCAATCAACAGGCATGCTGCGATGTGTAGTCCAAAGCATCTGGAGGGCACTGGTTTGGGGAAGGCTGTTGTAAAATAAATATTTCCAAACATCCACATTTTACAAAATGGAAGAAATGTGTAAACCAGTGAACCATTTATAGACCCAAAAGATGTCTCATCAGATATACAAAGAGATTGAAGTGGAGGGCTGCTCCATGCTTTGCACATCTGTTCCCTAGATTATGCACATGAAACCTATGTGTGGGTGATATCACATATTTGTTCGGTACAGATGTTACAGTTTTGTGTGTACATATTCAACATGTAACATGCAAATTGACACTAATACTAAATTCATATATCTCGCCCTTCAAAAAGGAACTCCAAAACTTTTTATTTATCGAACAATCATGCAAAAAGGACGTGGGACACCACTGGATAGAACTCATGGCCTAAAAATGCTGATCTAAAACAAGTATGTCTTTACTTGACTTCTACACATTCATAGGGTTGGGCACAGGAGACTCTCAAACTGGAGAAAGTTGTACATGGGAGTTTTACACCTGGGGCTCCACAAAATCTGTAGCTCCTCCTCACAGGTTTTATCACACAGGCAGATAGAACCTGAGCAGGGCCTTACCTGTAGATATTAGTGGGTGGAGATGAGAGAGACTTATACATTACTACATTGACCCCAATTATTATAAACTAAAATTCCTACAGTTTTAGTTAAACACAGTAAATGCAAACAGTTAAAGTATAAGACATTTACTATCTTTTCACTTTAAAGGAAAAATACCTATCAGTTGGAGAGGCACAGCCACCAAATGATGTTTTTAAATAGACTGCAATAGAGAGCTGCAAACTTTCATGGTTATGGTCACTTTTAAAGCCATCCAGGTCCATGTGCCTTTCTTTTCTTTTCTTTTCTTTTCAAAGGGTTTTTAAGAAAACCTGTTGGTATCTAGCCTGTTTTTCAATATTTCAATTGCAGCAACTCCACAATGTTTCCTAATGTATTTTGGCTACTAAATTGGACTGTTAAAAACAACAATTTGGTGGGTGTGTCTCTCCAACTGATAAGTATGTTTCCTTTAAAGTGAACCGGTAGTAAACTTCGTATACTTTAACTGTTTGCATTTCCTGTGTATAACTAAAACTGTAGAAATATTATGCTTAGCAGAATCCAACAAATTATGAGACACTGGCTGCATTTGGAGGTCTCAATAAACTATGGTTTATTGCAGCCTTCCCCAGCCTGGTGCCCTCCTGGCCATGCTGGCTGGGGATTATGGGAGCTGTAATCCAACACAGCCAGAGGGTACCAGGTTGGGAAAGGCTCATTTATTTTAATGGGGGGAAACCTAGGTAAACCTCAGGTTTGTGTGGTAAACCATAGTTTATCATGACATCTAAATGTAGCCTGTTACTTTCTTGTAAGCACCCTTACTAGTATTTGGGTGGATTTTCCACATTCTGCCAGTTCTTGTGATTTACTCCTCACCCTGATCCTGGTATTGTGTATTCCATCTACATCATAATGCACATCTGGGCTGCATTTAAAATATCTCTTGATTTCAGCTATACGAAAAAGGCTATTTTTAAAAAAATAGGTACACTAAATTCTCCTTAAGCCTGTGGTAGATGTTTTTCTTTTCTTCAAAAGGGCATATATACTGTAGATACAAGAATTCTATCTTAATTCAGTCTGTGATAGGGCAGAAAAAGCCAAGATACCGGTTTTAAAAGAGAACAACATTAGTCCACCTTAGGAGTCATTAAGAGTACTCACAAAAGTCATGTTTACCATTATATAAGGAAGGAACACGAAGCCATTTCCCCCCCTAGAAAATATTGTCTGAACAAGTATGATCCTGAGCTCCTTGAAGAAAGGGTGGGATACAAGCATAATAAACAAAAGAACATGGGGAGTGGGGAATCAGCAACCCTTGACAGATTTAGCTGTCAATTAAGCCATATTTTAATCAAGTATGAACACTTCCAAACATGATGGGTTACATTGGTGGCTGTAAAGGAATAGCAATAATGATGTCCAAACTAATAGCAAGGTTAAGGAAGCACTGTTTGCAATGGCACATTCCCAGTAAGGTTATAATGTGCAGTCAGCTTGCTGAGCTTCAGCAGATCAACAGCACATGCAGCTACTGAACTGGAAACTGCTGGTGTTGCTAAGAACCTTACTTGGGGCTTTTCCACATGACCAGTCAAACGCATGCCCCAAACCACATTCTAGCCTTGGCAAGACACTTCTGCAAATACCTTTTCAGTGCCAATGGCATTGCCATAATAGTTGATCTGCACAGAATAGGATGGTGGAGATAGGGAGGGGAGGGAAAGAATAAGTTTTATTGGGGGGAGGGGATTTGTTCTTTCACAGCACCCCCTTTTAAAATCTGACAAGTCAACATAATCACTGGGGAAGAACTCATCTCCCAATGTTACCAAAAGCCACAATACTTAATTAAAAAAGATTTCTAAATGCCAAGAAAGTCTGTGAGTTAGCCTTGCTGCTTTTTCCTATGCATATTAAGGGATGATGTTTACATATTTATATTTATTTACTATATTTCTATAAGGCCAACCAATTTCATTCCATCACTTACATCAAGCATACTATACATATTCAATAGATGCCTGTGATACCTGCACAACCATATTCCACAAAGCAACAAGAGTCATGAATGTACTATCAATTGGAAGTATAACTTTTAATAAGATACAAAATACTGTGGTTTGCATGCTGGTAAAATGCAATATTCCCTACAACAGAAACATCTAATGTTGTGCAGAAGAGAAACCAATAATACCTAACCGTATAAATAAACCCAAAACATAGAGAAAGGCCCTGAGTTGTATTTGCAGCAAACTGCAATCAAATTTTCCATCCTATTTTCTATCCTCCAATTACTACTTTCAGGCAATTGCTTTAATTATCTTTAACTCCACTAGAAATGACATTTTCATCTGGCTGGAAGAAGAAAAGCATCATGCTGCATTAATGCTGATGAGCCTCTCCAAGGGTGAAACCATGGCACCCTCTTCCAGCCTTGGCATGCCAACTGAGAAGGCTTTTAGCCAGCACCTAAAGCCACTGCTGCCAGATTGGCCCACATGCATCATTGCTTTGATCTCAATCTGAAGAGGATTGCCAGTCATGCTTTAAAACTTTTTAAGTAAGGGCGATAGCCTTCCTAATTTCAGATTCATCAAAGCAAATGGCAGCACCAAGGCCTGTATGGCAAAGTACAAACAGAACTGCAAAGGCAGGCCAAACCTCTTTGTCCAAGCCAAATGGAATGCTAACGCCAAGGCACAACAGTGATGGATAGGCTCATTAGTAGTTCAGTTGTCAGCTACTGAACCTGGAGCCAGGGCATATGGTTTACCAGATGCTCCAAGCAAAGGGCTCTATGGATGGGGCCATATAGGTGTCATCTTATTCTGGCCATCGATAAGAGATCTAAACCCTTATGGGACAGCTTATGATATTCACTACCATTCCCAAACTAGATGACGGCAGCTTGGTTCAGAAATAATAAGGGGGAAAGAAATTGGCTCTGATATTCACACTGAACTGAACTGAAACACAACTGAATTAAATAGCTAGGGCTGCTTTTGAAATCCTTGTAATCTGACTTTCTCCCATGGATTTTACCTGATCTTGTTTCAGAAATGGAACCAATGCATTAGGAAATCCTCTGTTATTCCTTTTTTTTTTAAATTTCCAAATTTTGTATTGAGTACTATGTGTGTTTGCTGCAGATTTCACTTTTCTGTTCCAACACGTTCCTCCCGGTCTACATTACCAATGTGCACATGCACATTGATGAAACAGTGCAAAAAGCAATCTTTTGGATTATATGATTGCATCAGGTTTCTTTTTGTGCAGTGTTTTACCAATGTGCATGTGCACTTATGCACACGGATAGAAAGCCATGAAAAAAGTGATCTTCATGCAATAGTTTACACTTTCCTTTTTTGCAGTGTTCTATTACTGTATATGTGTGCATTTGTAAAAATGCAAATACTGAAAGAATTGAAAGCTACAGCAAGCTCTATGCAAACTAGAATGCATTTTAGAAATTCTCCTAGTTAAATCAGAATATTGTTGGACTCCAACTCCCATCAGCATAGGCAATGATCAGAGATGATGGAAGTTGTGTATTAATACAAAATTGCTTTAGTATAGAGAGTGGGGCTGATGATGGAAGATCCACATGCATAGCTGGGACACAAGAAACAGTGTATATGTATATGGGAGTAGGCACAGAGAGGTCTGCTGTTTGGCAAAGAAAGCACATGCACCATAAGGCTTATTAGATCACAGTCAGTAAGGTCAGAATGCCACTGCCGTAGCCAGAACTTGCGCTGTTACA
The DNA here is from genome assembly GCA_021292165.1 of Shinisaurus crocodilurus. Lineage (NCBI taxonomy): Eukaryota > Metazoa > Chordata > Lepidosauria > Squamata > Shinisauridae > Shinisaurus > Shinisaurus crocodilurus. The sequence continues at coordinate 99,780,501 of CM037879.1, read as the reverse complement.
TCCTATTATAATTGAGTGATCACCTGTTGCAAAAATGCTATCACAGATGAGCTCATGAATTATTTGATCCTTTTACTTCAGGCAATGAAAGCCAATTGGAAGGTAATAATTCTCTCACAAGCCTCTTGTCACTGTGAACTTGCCCTCTATAATTTTAAACAGTTATCTTCAAATGAAATAGGCAAATTTACTTTTCAATATGATTTTCTGCTCAAAGAACTCCTATTTCTCATCTGTTTACGGCTTTGCATCATAATTAAAGAAGCATTTTCATATTTTATTGTTTCCAGGCCTCCACAAGAAAGGGGTGAAACATCAACGTGGGTTTTAAAATATGCAACAACTGTATTAATTACAGGTTGTTGTTTTTTTTCAGGTGGCCTCTTTTACAAAGGACAGTCCTCTGTTTGAAGGTGTCCTCTGTTTGATGGGCTGTCCGGTCCAATTCTAGTTTAAAGAAAAAGAACCATAAGACCATTGCCCATCAACAGTCAGCACCTTGTCAGCAGGCTGAACTGGTAGGCACACAGGTCACCTAGTCACACAGGCTTCTACACTATAGTGAGATATACTGTATTTCTATTTAAATTACAATATTTATTTCTAAATTTGCATCTATATGGATAAATTAGCATATGTAGATGTTATGCAAATCACTGTCCTCTTTAGGTAGTGCATTTCCTCTTTTTTGGCGAGTCATACATGGCCACCTATTCATGCTAGGTACTAGCTGCAACACAGACCCCTATTTGTTTAAGGCATTGCAGCGCTGTTCATGTTACCACCACCACCACCACCTCAGGCTTCATAGCTTTGCATGGGTGGGTTGGTCAGGCCTCCCATGCAAAGGTATTAAATGCAAAGGTATTTAAACTGTAAATACCCAGCAGGGAATGTTTGCGGACTGGAGGTTCCCCATCCCTGCTTTAAGAGAAAGGTAAACAAGAACTGTACACATTGTTAATGGGTTTTGTTCCCCCTCCCCCACAGATTTGTTCCAAGGATAATTTTAAATTATTGTTGGAAAAACTGATCAAGAGCTATAGAACATGAAAAAATATGGGCTGCAAGATAGAAGAGCACTTTAACCAATAATATATGGAAAGTTGAAATTTAACTGACTAGCAAAGTCTTCTATAATCAAACGTATTCAGAGGATTTTATTAAACCTTCTCATATGCTGTACTCATTCGTGGAGGCTTTGCTGCACCTTCCCTTATGGATTAAATGTGTCTCTCCTTGAAGCGTAGCCTTTATTAGGGTTATACACAGGTTCAAACATGTGAGATATGGAATGGCTTTCCACTCACTGGCCATACTCCAAAATGCCAGCCCACCTGCTCTCCACACCCCCACCCCTAGTGGTCACACATTCAGCATGAATGAGAAAGGGCTGAACATAGGGGGGGGGGCTTTTTCATTAACATAATATGCGAGGCTGCCAGAGGGGCATGGCAAGCAGCTTTGGGGTTTGTAAGCACATTGCCGCTCCCTCCTCATGCATTCAGTGAAAGCACAGCGCATGTCATGTGTACAGCCCCTCTCTGGTTCCAATTTCCATGCAGAACATCCTCTCATGCAACAGTCACCCAACTGGATTCAGCAGAGCTTTTAGGAATCTCATTAAAATGTTCTTTTTCCATCTGGTTTTGAGGGTTAGCTGAGTTTGCTGCTATTATGCTGTACTGATTTTTGGCGGTGGTCTTTAGGATTATGTCTTAGAATCATCATTCTATTCTTAATGTTAGTGTGTATTGCATTATGAAAATGGTTGTATTTTATTTTGTAAACTCTCCTGATGAGTGGAATTTTTTAACATATGAAATATATTTGTTGTTTTTAACACAATGAAAAACACAATATCAAATTGTGTACTTTAGGCACAACAAAACATATGTTTGCTAATCAGCTTCAGCTGTTTGCCATCTTCCCTAGAGAGAAACATTTGAAATGATCTGTCAGCTATCTGATATGGAGGACTGAGTGGTATGGAAACATTCCAGTTGGCTTTTTAAAACAAGATCTGACCCAGCAATTATTTGGGTTGGACATGGTGGCTAACATTAGTACTTGTACCTTATCTGTGACAATCATCCCGTTTCTTTTAAACTGTGTTCACTTTGGCACTCAGTGTAGTTTGCTTCTTTATAATGAGTTCTTTGTGTTTTAAGTTTTTGTTTTTTTTAATGTATTCCCTGTTCAGTAGAAATTCTTACTTCCTGGTGATATGGCACATGATTACTAAACTACCCATATAAAGCAAAATAAAACTAGTTAGTCTTAAAAATTACATAATTAGAGTTATCAGACTGAAGCAAAGCCTCAATTTTGATTTATTTTTATGCATTACTAATAAATGTTATTATATTTCACCCTACCCTAAAATTTGGAATTTGGAATTTAGTTGCATCACATAGATGTGTCTTAAAATAACATTATTATTTAAAAACGAAGTATAGCATACTATTAACATCAGCCATGTAGGGTTGTGTTTTTTTAAAAAGCAAACAGAAATCAGAGACACATATGACCAGTTGATTTTCAAGTGCAAGCGTTATAACTTAATCACAACTCTCTCTTGAGCTGTATTTTCCCCATTGGTTTACGTTTAAAACCTGTTGCTAACAATGGAAAAATATTTCTAAATAAAGCAATCATTTTGGATTAAAACTCAAGGCTGTGTCCATTTATTAGGTATATAAAGAGATTATTCATATATAATATAATTCATATAATAGCCTGGTTGTATGAAAAGATCTAATACAACCAAGATATCACACATAACTGTTAGGTTTTGCATAGGCAGAACGAGATTACCACCTGACATCGGGATTATCACCTGACCTGGTGGGTGTTACTTGAGTTCAAGTACAGAAGGTCTTTGGTCAGGAGACATAGTCTCGAGGTGATATGACTCAGCAGCCTTGAACAGGTTTGGATAAACATGTTGATGAATAAGTTATACTACTGGGTGAGTAATGTCCTATTTATAGGTGCAGGGTCTGGGGTATATAAGCTAGCACACTTGCTTGACTTCCGTCACTTGCTTGCTTGCTCTCTCTGCTGCTTGTTCGTCTCGACATGTATTGTCTTGGACTTCACCATCTAGCCTTACCACTGGGGTATAGGATTTGAGTCTGCTATGATGTAGTGAGTAGAAATGCATTGATTGCCTTAATCCCATGTAATTGGGTCTTACAAATAAACTCTTTAATCTTTATTAACTGCTGTTATCTCCTCCTTCCGCTTGCGTGACTGAGACTGAGGGTCATTGGCTAGGGGAGCTTTTGAACCCAAGTCAGTCCAACTCTCACATCGGTTATGGGCCCAGATAAGGATCAGATAACGATCTGATTGTTATCTCTGATGGGCAGATAAGCCACAGAGACGCAGTTCGGAGAAATTCAGCAGTTATAGAGTTAAAGGAATTTGTTTACTATTTGTAAGAACGGTTTGTAAACAAACCGGAAAGGCGAAGGTTTGTTGCTAAAGCTGAGAGCTGATAACAGCGGCTTGGAATGCAGCTGAGAAATGCAGGACAGAGAGACGGAGGATTTTTCGTTTTGAAAGCAGCTGGAACGGAGGTGCCAGGCTTGGCAAAATCCAAGGCTACAGACTGTGAACGTGGGTGCCAGTTCGGGCAGCTACTAGGCTGAAAAGTGAACAACGCTGGACACAAGGATTTGTTTTCCACAGCTTGCTGGAGTGATCGTCAAGGAGCTGTATCGGGCAAAGAAATAATCTCCAGGAGGCTTTGTGTCAACTCATTTGATTGAGTCAAGGCTACAGGCAGGAGGATCATATTTCATCTACAGTTTACTTCTTCACACAGCAGCGGATCAGCTATCTTTTGCATTGTATCAACAAGTGGCTTCGATTACAAATGCGTGGATTACGTCTGACATGGGTAAAGCGTCTGGAGCATCATGTCGCAGCAAAAGAAGTCACGTGTGACAAACATATCTCGGGAAACCTGATACTACAGCAGAGGCTGTATCAAACCAGCGGAGGCGTGGTTTTGAAACAACAGAGAAAAGCAGCGCGGCAGTTTTGAACAGAGAAAGCTGTGCTTAAAATGAGAAGCTGTTCTTCATTTTCTTCATGTGGGATCACAGAAGAAGGAGCTTGAAATCAGCAGGGGTGCTGCTGATGGAAAAACTTTGTGTTTTAACCCAGGACATAACAAAATGGACATTATTTTGTTGTGAGCAGAAACAGTGGATTGTTTAAACGAAGCTTTCTGTGTTGCACATGAATAAACAGGAAGAGGACTATGCAAATGGTCAGAGGTTTAACAGTCATGTTTTGGAAATGTATTTCTTGAAAGTTGGATAACTTGGATTCAAGAAAGTGTAATATATGCTCTCTGAAATGTCAGGAAATGTACTGAATGTATATATGACTTGAGTATATTGTGGATTTTTCTGTAGCAAAATGTAAAATACTGAATTAGTAGGTATGTTTATATGGCAAAGCTAAGAGATGGATTATTTCTTTTATACTGTAATGGTGTAATAAAGAAATGGAAAGTTGTACTGATACAACTATAAAAAGGTTAAATGCTTATATGTATGACATGTACATGCATGCATATCACATGATTGTTTGATCATTTAGATTCACAGGCTTGTGAAAGAAAATGCAAACTGTGTTGTGGGGAAAGCATTGGAAAATGTAATTTTCACATGAAAGGTAATTTTGTGCACATAAACAAGGGATGCTAGCTTTAACAGGTAAACTGGAAGGCAAGCTGAAAAAACACGAGGTACAGGTTGTGTACATGTTAGATAGAAAGCTGGAGTATTGAACAAAGTCAAGGTGTTTTGTGCTTGGGTGAGAACAAGCATATTACCCATGTTACCTATTTTCTTTTCAGATATGGGGAAGTTCAATTCAGTGCATGTTTTTGATGACTTTCTAACAGGATGTGATATTGAACACATGGATTGTGTGGAAGAGTAAACAAACACTCAGAAGAGGTGATACTAATTTGGATAATGAGGTTTGGGTAGAAGCTCTTAAATGTTTTGATTATGTACATGATAGAAGTTTTAGTTCTGTGTGATGAACTGTACACCTTATAGAAAGTAGTGTAGAAGGAGGAATCTTCTGGAGAAACATTTCAGGATCTTGGATCTGATATGTAGGTACATACACCTCAAAGTTAGAAGAAATCTGTAAGGGAGCTTACATGAGATTTTTCTAGAAATGAGAATATTGTGTTTTACATGAACAACACTTGGATAGTGAGATTATCTAGAAGTGTCTAGTATAATGCTGAATGAAAAGGTGAGATCATTTTCAAAATTAATTCTGTTAATGCAGGGGAAGCATCAAGGTCAGAGTCAGAATAGAAAAGCATTTGCTGAAAAGACAGTCAGGTAAATTTGACAAACTTTGATACACATTTGGTTTAGAGGAGACTAAACAAATGATTGTTCATCATTGGTGCAAGTTTATTGGAACAGGAACCTGATAACTGATGAAGTAAGGAACAGGTGAGTCAAACAACCTGTGAGATATCAGGATGAATTTGCAGGAAAAGCCATTTGAAACTTCAAAATTTCAAAGAGGTGAAAAATTGTCTGTTAAGGAAGCTAAACCATAGCTTCAGGCTATGCAAGCTGAGTTGAATTCTTTGGATAAAGAACAAAACATGGAAGCTGGTGAAACAAACAGCAGTCCATGGAACTCATTGTTACCAGATAGATTTTTTAGGTGAAAACTAACCAGATTGGGAAAAGGTTACATGAAAAATAGCAAGATTGGTTGCTTGTGATTTTTGCTCAAGTTAAAAAGGAGCAGGATAATCATAAGATGAGTGCAACAACAATTTGCTTGGAAACAGTTAGACTGATGTTTAAAAATGTGGTGAAGATGTAAGAATATTTCACAAATTGAAATATTGGAACATAAGCATTTTAAATGAGAGGAAGTCTTTAAATGGAAAACTGACTGAGAGATTTCTTTAGGAAAAGCTAGAATCAGCTGGAGGCTGGAATTCTGTTTTGAACTCAAACATTGTAGATTTGAGATTTGCACAGAGAGGCAGATCAATGTTTGTTTGTTAAGCAGGAGGAACAGGGACATAGACTGTATGTACTTTGTTTAGATGGATGATATATTGTTTTTTTTTCTGGACAGATAAAAGCAATATGATATAATTGATCCAGGGTTTGGAATTTCATTGAATTGAAACTGCTTGGTGGTGGATCAACTGTTTATTTGTAAATAGAAGTTGAGGGAGAACCAAGAGGGCAGTATCTTACTGCAACAAACCAGAGAAATATCATGGATGTGATTGAGAATTTTGGAGATAGTTAACTCAGTGCGAGACTCCAAATAATTGAGGATTTTCAAGCACATGCTGATGGAAAAGCAGTTTGAATGCTACACAGAAGCATTGGGCTGTTGAGCTTTACTGTACAAGCAACAAGGCCAGGTATTGCTGTCAGTGTAATAGGCAGACTGTTAGACCAACAGGACATGCTTGGAAAGCTCTGAAAAGGAGCTGAGTGTTATCTGGAAGGAACATCACACTTCAGACTAAGAGTTACAAGTCAGAGCACAGGTGGCTTACAGATTCACAGAAATGCCAGTTGTGGTTGTGATAGTAAGAACAACAAGAACACACCTGAAGTTTGTTATTTTTATAACCATACTTTGTTTGATTGATTTTGTAGAAACAATCATCTAAAGGTTAGAGTTCAACTGAAGCTGAACTGATTGCATTTGTTTAAATAGTTTAAATTGTAAAAAAAATGTTTAAATGATGCTGGGATTGATGTGAAAAACCTATTACAGTTTTTTCAGGAAACCAAGGCAGGATTGCTATGCTGCAGGCAGATAGCAATACACAACGTTTTGGGTTTGCAAATAAAACTGTGTCATAAGGAGGGATACATCAGAAGTGATTTGATGGTGGTTCAAATTTCTGGCAGGTAAAGTCATTCCTGCAAAAGTTTTTTTTATCAAAGTCCATAGATGAAAAAACAGCATCAGATGTCAACAAAGCTGTTGCTGTTGTATGAAGTAAATAACCACGTTCTGGGCAAATGCAAAAGCAGGGGGATGTTAGGTTTTGCATAGGCAGAACGAGATTACCACCTGACATCGGGATTATCACCTGACCTGGTGGGTGTTACTTGAGTTCAAGTACAGAAGGTCTTTGGTCAGGAGACATAGTCTCGAGGTGATATGACTCAGCAGCCTTGAACAGGTTTGGATAAACATGTTGATGAATAAGTTATACTACTGGGTGAGTAATGTCCTATTTATAGGTGCAGGGTCTGGGGTATATAAGCTAGCACACTTGCTTGACTTCCGTCACTTGCTTGCTTGCTCTCTCTGCTGCTTGTTCGTCTCGACATGTATTGTCTTGGACTTCACCATCTAGCCTTACCACTGGGGTATAGGATTTGAGTCTGCTATGATGTAGTGAGTAGAAATGCATTGATTGCCTTAATCCCATGTAATTGGGTCTTACAAATAAACTCTTTAATCTTTATTAACTGCTGTTATCTCCTCCTTCCGCTTGCGTGACTGAGACTGAGGGTCATTGGCTAGGGGAGCTTTTGAACCCAAGTCAGTCCAACTCTCACAATAACAACATGGAAAGCTACCTTACACTGAATCAGACCATTGGTCCATGTAGCCCAGTATTGTGTCACTTGGCAGGCAAAGGCTCTCCAGGGTTTCAGGGAGGAATTTTTCCAGCCCTACCTGGAGATGCCGTGGATTTAACTTGGGCCATTCTGCATGCAAAGCATGTGCTCTACCGCTGAGCCATGGTCCACACAACACAGTGTCCACAAACAGCGAGAAACATGACCAAATAAAAACTGGATCACTGCACCTTCAACTAAAGTGACTCAGCCTTTGTTCATATAGGAATGTACATTGTCCATGCATAAGTACTCAAGTGACTAGGCTGCATGTGTGGACTGCCTATATTGTTCTGTGATATGAAAGGTTTATGGTGATTGTTTCACACATGCAAAGTAAACCTAAACCTTGTAGTCATGGAGTTGTGAAAATACACATGTGCACTTTTTCCACAAGTCAAACAACATGTCATTCACCCAGTTTTCTGAATGTCTGTCTACCAATGATACGGTAAACCGGTATCTCCAACATAGAGTTACCAGCCTGCAATCCACAGAATGGGCATTTACATGTAAATGCATTGATAAAGTAGGAGAGATGGTAGCTATGTTTGCTCAGGCCTTTTCCCCCCCTGGTCCTTTCCTGTATCCCACTCTGCAGGAGTGAATAGGACTTCACGTCTGCCATACTGCAGGTGACAGCAGAGGAATTATATTATCATTATCATTATTATTATCATCATCATCACCACCACCACCACCACCACCACCATCATCATCCCACCTTTTTCCCAGTTGTGGGACTCAAGGTGGCTTTACAACTTTAAAACTTGTACAATTAAAACATATAAATAGAAATATACAAAAGTTAAAAATATAATTAAATCAGCTATAATATTAAAATTATATAAAATATCGTTTTATCCATCGCCTTCTCACAGGTCCAGACTATTCCCAAAGGCCTACCAGAACAAAAAACTTTTTGCCTGCCTCCGGAAACATACCATGGAGGGCGCCATTCTAGCCTCCCTGGGAAGTGAATTCCAGAGAGTTGGGGTAGCCGCCGAGAAGGCCCTCTGCCGTGTTCCTGCCAGTGTGCCAGAGATGGTGGCAGAACTAAGAGAAGGGCCTCCCCTGAAGATCTCAGGGTACGGGCAGGCTCAGAAGAGAGAATACGGACTTTCAGATAACCTGGACCCAAACCATATACAGTCATGCCTTGGATTGAGAGTATAATTCATTCTGGAAACGTGCTTGTAATCCAAAACACTCTTATATCAAAACGAAATCCCCGAAAAAAAATTTGTATAGAGATTTTTAATTTAAGCCGTACTACAGTACTTGTATTGCAAGACGTCGCTTGTATATCAAGTAAAAAAATAATAATAAATATTTAAAAATTTGCTTGTCTTGCAAAACACTCTCAAACCAAGTTACTTGCAATCCAAGGTATTACTGTATGGCTTTATAGGTCATAACCATCACTTTGAATTGTGCCCGGAAACAGTCTGGGAGCCACTGAAGTTGTTGTAACAAAGGAGTTGTATGCTCCCTGTAGCCAGTCCCAGTCAGCAGTCTGGCAGTAGCCTCTTTGATATGGGAAGGAAAAGATGGGAGTAACTGCATGTAAATGCTCATTATGGCAATCCTATCCTAATGGAAAATAAAAACTAATAAAAACATTAAAAATTGAAAGCATTTTTCAGTTATGTGATTTGTTCTGGATATAAACACAGAAGAACTAAAACATGTTTATTTTACAAGAAATATACCCACAAACGGACCAGAATGAGTTAGCCTTACCTGCAGCCATAACTTGTTATTCACTGCATCCCTCCCTGTAGCAATGCACTGAAATGTAGCATTCTGGCCTGCATTGACCTCCACATCCCCCAGCCTCAAGAAATGAGGAGATTTATCTGTGTGGGTGGGGCAAAGAAAAGTTACGAAAAATGCTTGCAGACACAAAAGCCCATTTACTTCTCCCAAAAGATGCACATTACTGCAACCTTTGGGTAAAACTAATTTTTACATGAAAGAAAATAATTGTTTCAGCTTATGGTGGGGGAATGAAACAGTCTTGATCTTTCCTTTCTTACCACAAAAACTCTGCTAAAGCTTGTCAAACATACCGTACATTATAAAAAGTGAATTTATAATAAATCAAAGCATAAAAGGATGTAAAACTCAAAAGAAGCCCCAAGAACTCTGAGTGAATTTCCATTACATTTTGTGAGAAACTACTGCAATGTGAAACCACTGCATTAACAACATAAAGAGTCAGCTTTAATTAACTGTATATAGTGTGATCCAGTGCAATGTAGAGTTCCCTGTCAGTAAACATCACCTGTACCACTAAGTACAGCAACATTTGACCCACTGACAACCCTTTTCATACTAACTGCATTGCCTCAAGGAAAACTCAGTGACAAAACCATCCATGTGAAATATTAGGGGTGACAAAGGTGGTGGCAGCAGTTGAGAGAGAGATATGCGACATAGTTCTCACACATTACTCTCCTAAATTACCTGGGAATGGGCTGAGTATCACGGATAATTTGGTTTGGGCCTAGCAAACTAAACATCGAAAAATGGGAAGCTCTGGCCCATGAACGATCTAACTGGAGGTTGGCCTTTCACAAAGGTTCCATGGACTTTGAAGAAGCCCGAGTGCAAGGTGAAAGGGAGAAACGTGCTAAGTGAAAAGCACGTCAAATGAATCCTTTACAGGACCATCTTCCATCTGGTAACCTGTGTCCTCACTGTGGGAAGCTGTGTGGATCTAGAATTGGCCTCCACAGTCACTTACGGACCCATTGCTAGAGTCTACACAATTTTTTAGAATTTCCTCTTTTTATAATTTTCTTTTTGTAATTTTTTTCCCCTGGAAGACAACCTTACTCGGTCACGAGTGATCGCCTACTACTACTCTCCTAAATTACCTGGGAATGGGCTAAGTATCACGGATAGCTTAGTTTGGCCCTAGCAAGTAGAGCAGATTCATTCAGCTCTATTCCATAACACTGAAAAACAAAAAGACTCACACACTCATTGATTATCAGGATCAAGGGTAATGTTTATAGTTCTATGGATCTTGTAATGGAGGGCTGTTGACAGTGAACTGAAACTATGGCCATTCTCGCTGAAAAAAGGGGCAAATGGGAGAAGCTGGCTGAGACATCCACTCACTGAGTGATCAGTGCTCCATTAGAAAGAAGGTGGGGTTGCTGTACCATATCAAGACTGCAATTATGCTATCCTTGGCTCGCAAAATAAAATCTGGATGCTGGTTCCCTCACCAGTACCTGGCCTGTCTTTTTCTTTTTTCCAGACATTAAATGAATTATTGCTCTACATCTGCAAGCACAGTTGGCTAAAAGGCCTCCCTCATGAAGGCTCCTCCTCCCTCAAGTGTCACCACCGGCAGCCATTCCAGCGGGCTGTACAGAGGGAGATGAGAGGGAGGGCAGGGCCATTCTACCTGCCCTGCCAGAATTAACTAACTTTCCCCCCTTCTTCCCTCCCCATTCCTTTTTCCTTGTGTGTTGTTTTTAGATTGTAAGCCTGTGGCAGGAACTGTCTTGTTAATTGATTATATGTAAGCCACTCTGGGAGCCTTTTTGCCTGAGGAGCAGCATAAAAATGCTTCAAATAAATAAATAAAATTGGGCTGTATTTGAAGACTGCCTGGAAACTGTATTTAGCTCAAAATAGGGTCACTATACTACTGACTGGAACAGTCACTGGGAACACATTTCATTAGTACTTCACAAAGTTCACTGAATCCCAGTCCATTTCTTAGCAGAAGTCAAAGAACTAGACTTTGAAGTCCTGCATGGCTTGGGAACTGGGTACATGAAAAACACCTTCTCCCTCACCAACCTGCCTATGTGCTGACTCTCCTCCATGTGTTCCCACCATCTAACACAGGAGTATGAAAAGTGCAGCCCCTATTACACAGAGAGTCAGGAGGCCCTGCTGAATGGGGTGAGCTGTGATGTGGCAGGGAGGGGTGATCCCTAAAAATTGGGTGGAGGTACTTTCCATGAGTGGAGCCCTTCTTCTTATGGAAGGTCCCTTCCTCCTGCAGAAGGCAAATCCTAGATCCAATCCTAAATCATCTGTAAACCAAATTCATATTCCAGGGGCATGAAGAAAGACCTTTACAATGGTTGTCCAGAACTGTGAAATTTCACCTCCTTGGAGAAATGGTTGCCCATGTCTGAGAGTGGACATTTTTCAGAGCTGCTACAAGGCAATGTGGGCTGATTGTTAAGGACTGTTGTAAAGTAGGCATGGGGCAATTTTACTGTTTTGATCGATATTTTACGGATAGGTATTATAGAATGTTGGTTCTAATGCTGAGCCTTGGAAATAATCTAATCCCTCAGCCTTGGGAATAAGATGAGCTACAAAATCAACTAACAACAAAAATGTTAGGCATTCACATTTAACTATGCTATAGAGTTGTGAACTAGAGAGAGGAACACTGGATTTAAATAATGATAACAAAATTAAATTAATTCATTACTTCAACACTGTAATTTTCCTTTTCTAACAAGTTATAAAAGAAAAAGTTGGGGGAGGACACCAAGAGCTGAATGATGAAAACAGCAGCCAGACAATATTGAGCCTGTCTTGAAAAAGACAGAGAAAAATGTGACTCTTAATCACTACTTACCACAAGGGTAACTCAGAACTTGGATGTCATCAATGGCAATGTAGCCATTTCTTCCATCTGAGACTTCAGCCTCAAATATTACCTGTCAAAAAGAAAGAAAACATGTTTACAACACTCACTGCAACAGAATTCCCATCGGTGCACTGTGCAGACAGAAGACTGCACTTTTTCATTAAAGCTGAAGTCCCTGCTATATTTCATTAACAGATTTAATAATTTCCACTGTTCTTGATTTATACAATGATCAGTTCTTAATTAATGATACTTTATCGCTCATGCGTTCTCTTTCTAGCCTGTTAACATACAGAAACCTTAGCACAAATATACCATTAAAAATGGGCCAGGCCTTTCCAGTAAAAACGGGACCAACAATTTTTCAGTGTTTCAGGATACTGCCTAGGTGACAGGTCCCCCAGATTTCCTGCCTCAGCAATTCAGGTGAACACCATCTTGACAGTGAAACTGGAAGTGCAAGATTAATACGCTTGTAGGTATTGTCATTCTCTGTTTCCATTAAGATAAAAATGGTGCATGATGAATAATGGTGGCAATGGTATTGCACCTCCTCTTCTGCCTTGACCAAAACTGTGTGGAATAGTGGGTGGCAACAGCAACACAATGATAAAGCTATTTCCATGCCCATTTGACCACTGAGCATTAGCCAGACAACAAGGCCTAAGAATCTCTAGGAAAGGTAGGAGGAAGGGCTTCGGAGACACTTCCCTTCCTATACAAACAGCAGCTTCGGGGACATGATTTTCATTGGGACTGTGGCAGGGCAGGCTGGGAGAGCGACTCCCCCCCAATATTCCCTGTGCTCCCACTACAGCTTCACTGCATTCATTGAAGCACTTTTACTTTGGCCCTGAATGTGCAGAATCTTATCCACAGCAGTGGGATGCTGGGTAAAAGAATATTTATACACTCAACCCACGCAAACAACAGGTTGGTGCTATGCTGAAGCAGTACTAGAGAATATACCAAGATTAGAGGAGGAAACCAGATTGGAGGGAAAAGAGAGAAACACAGCTGTTAAGAAATTAATATAGATGTAGAATTCACCCAAGTGGCAAAGAACCATACTGTGTATGAAAACAGGCAAAATTAGAAATAATTTAAATCTGCCTTCTCTTACGTGGCACCTTCCTAGCCAGCATGGTCAATGGTGAGTTGTAGTCCAAACATCTGGAGGGCACCAGGTTGGGGAAGGCTAATTTAAACACACAAACATATACACACACAAAAAAAATAAAAACAAAGGGGGAATGATCTGTGATTAATGTATCAGTGTACTCCTGCAGCTCTAAAGTCCACTCCATCTACAGAACTAATTCTTTGGCCTTGCCATTTATGGATCCTGTCTCTGGCTGGCTACTTTATTACTCTTATATCTTTAGAAAGGATGGCTCTCAGAAATAAAGTGTGTTTTGGTAATACCCTTTTAGTTACCGTACCTCTTCCTGGCACCTGACCTGCCTGGAAAATCTTGCAAAAGGTTTTCAAGTAAGTTCTACATCTCGGCAAATTCCTCCTGCTGATAAAAAGGCTTGGCAAGCGTGCTCTTCTACACAAATGACCCCAAAGCTCCAATATGTCCAATACAATTACTGTTTAGATTAAATCATGGAAATTATATGTCGATTCAAAATATGCAAATTTGGGTTGAACCTAGACTTTCCCTTCCACAAAAGGAAGGGCTCTCTCTGTTCATAGAAGGGACTGAGAAGCTCCCAGTGGAGGAAAATTGAAGGCCCCTTCTTCCCACAAGAGAATCCTATGGGCAGAGTTCACTGCAATTTTCTGATTAAATGGAATATGAATATATACACATATTTCTTTGAAAGGATGTCTGCTATGGCTCCTCTTCTAAAAAGAAACTGTGCAGTATATAATTCTTGTAATTAGTTATGGTCTTATCAAATATCTATATTTCACATCTGCACCAATCAACGGTTTTACTGTAATCCAGAGCAATCAAATATTCAAGAAATTTACAAAAACTTATTTATTTATTATATTTATACCCCACCTTTTCCCTGCAAGGAACCCAAGGTGGTTTACATAATCCTCCTCCTCCTCCTCTCCATTTTATCCTCACAACAACCCTGTGAGGTAGGTTAGGCTGAGAATCAGTGACTGGCCCAAAGTCACCCAGTGAGTTTCATGGCCAAGTGTGAACTAGAACCTGGATCACCGGAGTACCAGTCCAACACTCTCACCACTATGCCACATTTTGCTAAGTTTGCAAAATTTAACCTTAACATTTGGAATTATATACCTTGCTTCAGAGTTGGGTGTTATGGTGCAAGTATTTTAGCAACCATGTCAATAGGCATTTGAGTTCTCTCTCACACAACCCAACATGAAATACCTTCCTGCAACTGCTGTTGTCTTCCACTTCTCCACATATAGGAAAGTGTTATTTAATGAAGGGACTCATCTTTATGGGTAGTATCCAACAGGGTACTTGTGCCCCTGCGAATTCCTTTCCGCAAATGGTGGGCCCCATAGATTCTGCTGAGCAAGCGGGACCCACCACTTATGCAATGGAGATTTAGCACTTCTTACAGGAGGCCCTGAAATGAACAGAAACTTTAGTTTCTGGAAGCAAGCAAGTCGGTGGAGCTCCCTTATGGGAGTTCCACCAACCTGCCTCTTTCCAGAAATGAGTGTTTCTGCTCATTTGGAGTTACCCCTGTAGGTGCTAAATCTCACTTGCCTAAGTGGCGGGGGGCACTCACGGAAGGAGATCTGCAGGGCTCAGGAGAATTGGCAGGGGCATAAGCTCCCTGTTGGATACTGCCTTATATGTCTCAATGTGCTTCAACACACCCAGATACCCAGGGAAAACAAATCAAAACTTGCTCCACTCCTGGAAGGACTGACCCTACAGATTTTACAGAAGTAATTAAGTTCTCATCTAACTGTGGGATTATTTGAAGCTACATACACAGAAAACAAACACTAATAAGCAAACTATGGATCCTTTGTCAAGTCAAGCAATGATGATGATGATAAAATCATAGAGTTGGAAGGGGCCTACAAGGCCATCGAGTCCAACCCCCTGCTCAATCTTTCCTCTATTTTTCACAACATAAGGGTTCATCAGTCTGTTGTGGTTGCTTTAAAAAAAAAAATATGGAAGCCAAGTTTACTCTGATGCCATGAAAAGTTAACTGTAAGGAATCAAAATTAGAGGCCCCAGAATCACGAGAGCCACAGAAATGACACCTACCCCAGAACCTCAGTCCTTTCATAATGTCATTGATAAACTTTGCATTATAATAAATAAGTTTCACACACACAGGATCATTTAAGCACCTAACAGACCAATCCAATGTGGCTGCCTGTAACCCACTGAGCCTGAAGGATTACGGCCATCCTATGGAGGGCGAGAGGAGTACAAATGCAAAGGTCACCTGCACACTTCTCCCACCCTGGAAAATTTAGACAGCTGATTTCAGCAGTCTAAGTCTTTGTCCTGGAACACAAGGAAGAGAGGCTGAGGTGCTGCCAGGATACCACATGCTGGCAGAGCCTGACTCCTCCCTTCCCCACCTCCCGGAATGCCCACAGAACTCCGGCTCTGAGGTCGGTCTTACAATCCTGGAGCCACAGCTGGCACGGTTCTGTCTATGCCGGCTATGAGGGCAGAGGGAGGGCGCTCCACAGTCAGAGTCTGAGCTCCGACCTCTGAGCATGTTTCCAAGGTCGAAGCTGGGACCTCATCTTCTCCTATGGCTAGACTCTGTCTAGCAGCCATAGGATTGCACCCTAAAAGGCTTTACGAAAATACAAAGCTTGGGAAATCACAACTCAATATTTCATGTTTAATGTCATCAGCTCTATATGTCACTTAATGATATACCACCAAAGAATCATCTTTAAATTTTCACAGAAGTTCTACTTTCCTTCTATGCAATTACTTTGTTCAAAACACAAATTAAAAGACTCAATTTTAATCCACAGTTCTAGTCTATATACCAGCCTTGAAGGTAGGAACATAATGACCTGGTATACATGACACGACAATCCACCATGGGTAACAATACATGGTGGGTTGTAGTGTTGCCTGTACCGGGCACTGTTTCTGCAGGGTGGCTTATTTTTCACATACAAGCCACCCTGAGAACCCATTGCTTGTTCTAGGGGTTGATCAACTCACAATGGGTTGTCGTGTTCTCCAAACTCAGCAGGGTGATTTTATCATGGGTTGTTGGGAATGGCTAAGGAGCCACTCAGATAGAATAGCAAACCCCTCTGCTGCTTGCTTTCATGATCTCGCCTGTTTTATTGTAAGAGCATATCTCATATTTAAGTGTTGGGCTGAATGCTCTGTATGGGGTTTGCAATGAACATGGGAAGGAAATGTGAACTCTAAAGAGAATCAATTGCAAAACTGTAAGAGCTTTGGGAGAGGATGGTTGACTGTGTGGAATGGGGTTGTGTATAAATAGGTGTAAGAGTATTTGTACCCCATCAGAATTTGGGGACATAAGATGTATGTCACCATTGTTTTGCTCCATGAAACTGACCTATAGGATCCTACTAGCTTTTCTTGAAATACTGGTACATCTTCAGTTCTACACATGCAGAAATACTTTATTCTGACCAAACATAAGGTCTCTTTTTTCCCCTTGGATTTTATTCTCCCCTGCTAGGCTCTGGTATACATCATTAAGATGAACAGAAAGGCACGTTCTACAACTGCCCAAGATCTAATTGTCCTTATCATTTCAGCAAATCATTCAGCCGGCAAATCATTTCTTTCTGTCTACAGAAAAAGATGGTTTCTGGCAAGCTTAATTATCCAAAACTTGAGCTCAGATGCAGGTCAAGAATGCCTGGTGTCAAGAATTGTGTTAAGGGACTGGATACAGAAGGGATTCCTACCATGACAATATGGAAGCAAACTTACACCTTCAGCTCGGAAATGAAATTAGTTTTGCCCTTCATGCTATTTTTCACTTCACTTGCTCGAAATCCTGATCCATTTTGACTTAGTCCTTTCAACCCCAGGACAATTTCTAAACTATTGGTTGAATTATTAAGTGCAGAACATACATTATATTTTAAGAAGTTTGAAGAAAGCTAAGAAGATAGGGACAAAGAGCACCAACATTTCTTAGATATTTTTTTTCACACTTTAGGTGTACATGAGTATCCAAACAGTTGCTCACCTCGGAAGGCTCTAACTCTACAGTTGCACATGTTCTAATGCAGTGATGGCGAACCTATGGCACGCGTGCCACAGGTGGCATGTGTGGACCACTGCTGACACGCGAGCCATAGGTCACCAGGAGAGTCACCATGCTGTGCACCCTGGCTCAGGCCGTGACTGCGGCGGGCGGGCCGGGCCTACGGGCCTACCTGTTGCCTCCTTGCCGCCCGCGCTGGACCCGCCGTCACTGCCCTTCGCTTCATGTCCGGCGCGCTGGATCCCCGCGCTCTGTTTTTGGTGGTGGTGGGGAACCAGGGCAACAGGGCTGTTTAAGCCCTGTTGCCCTGGTTCCCCCCCTGCCAAAAACAGAGCGCGGGGATCCAGCGTGCAGGACATGACGCGACGGGCAGTGATGGCGGGTCCAGAGGCGGCGGCGGCGGCTTGAGCGGCGCGGAGAACACTCCGCGCCGCTCAGAAGAGTGACGGGCAGCGGCAGTTTGGGTTCCGCTTCGGGGCGGCGATGGAGGCCGGGCTGGAGCCGGTGGCGCTGGGCGAGCCCGAGCAAATCCACCGCGTGAGGGCGAGCTGGAGCTTCGTCGCGATCGTGCCCACCAGTGAGCAAGCCCGCCCAGCCATCCCTGTCCCGGCGGGCTTCATTCAGGCCTTTCGCCCAGTGAGGCGGCGGCCGGTCGTCAGCCCTTGGAGACACCGGCCTCTCTTTGAGCTGCCAGCCGTGACTACAGTGGCAGCATTTGGTGCCTGAACGGGGCGGGGGCTCGGGCTGGTTTCCCGCAGTTTGCCCCGCTGAAGGCCGCGTTTGGAACCGGGGGATCTCCCGCCCGCTCACCCGCCCCTGCTCTCCTCTCCCTCCACAGGCTGTTTGTATCATTGAAAGCCCTGTTTTAATGAAAAAAAAACTGTTTGTATCATTGAAAGCCCTGTTTATTTATTTTATTTATTATATTTATACCCCACCTTTTTTCCTGCAAGGAACCCAAGGCGGCTTACATAATCCTCCTCCTCCTCCTCCTCTCCATTTTACCCTCACAACAACCCTGTGAGGTAGCTTAGGCTGTGAGGTAGGTTAGGTTAGGTAGGTTAGGCTGAGAGTCAGTGACTGACCCAAAGTTATTGTGTTTTTCTTTTAAGACAAAAGATGTTAATTAGTTCAGACAACTGTATGAGTTGTTTTTACTAAACTAAAACCCCAGTATTCAGGTTTAATTGCAGTGTTGGCACTTTGAAATAAATAAGTTGGTTTTATGTTGCAGTTTGGGCACTCGGGCTCAAAAACGTTTGCCATCACTGTTCTAATGTAATTAACGGGCCTCCACTATGAGCGACTTTGGAGACTCTGATACTTTTTAGGATCAGTCTTAAGGATGCTAGTTTTAGTACATAACTGCAGAGGTACAACCATTTATACATTGTAGGAAGGCAAATTAAATCATGTAGCCAATACCATATTATTATGTATTTTATTTTAGTTTGACTAGACGTTTTGATCACACCCAAGTACAAACTAAACCACAGTAGTAATACACACTTGAACCTCTTGAAGAAAATGTGTTTCCCAATAGAAGGGGGGGGGAATCTTAACCCAGACAATACTGATATTAATACACAGCACAATAAAAAATAAAAATAAAGCAAGGGTTTGTTGGTTTGTATTAAAATTATGTTTTTCCCCCTCCCTAAAACATTGGCTTACAGGCCACTTCTCCAGATCAAGAAATGTTTGTTCTTTGGACATTCAGAGAAGATACATTAATAACACTCACTTTTATCCCTTCCTTAGCAGCAGCAAATCAAGCAAAATGTTGCCACACTACAAAAGGAGATCCAACAAAAGATAAGAGAGCTGCCACATGGCCTCCTATGCCACCAAAGCAGAGACTAGATTAGGATTCAGCCAATCTTTCTATCTACAGTGACAGGAAGGATGGTCTCCCCCCCCCCCTTTACTCACTCACACATACACACACACCTTGAGAACAGTACAGATAAAAGATATTTGCAATCCACAATCATTTTAGGCAGCATGCGTTCCTCCCTGAAAGATCAAAATGGGAAGGGTTGTCTTAACACGCTTTTTTTTTTTTTTACCTAAACCACCAAATTTTTGTTGACATAATAAAATGAATCTCCCATGTGAAACTTCCAGATAATTTTTGCTTAGCTAATTTAGAAACCATGAAAACATAATTACACCCATTTGAATGCTTAAGTAATGCTGTGAGGCAGGGTTTTCTGCTGACAGAGCCCAGAGGATTTTTTTAAACACAGTAAATCAAAACGCTTGGGTGGAAAATTTGTAATCTAGCCTCTTAAAGATTTGCTAGTTAAGAAATACAGGCACTTCTCCTGAGATTTGAAAATGAAGCTAAGTGGCCAGCCTCTTGTTTCTAAACCAGCATTACTCTTAACATGGTTGGTGAGGAGGTGTGTCAGTCAGTTACATTTATTTAATGTTAATCATTCCAGCGAGTTTGCTAGAGGCATGTTTTCAACAGGGGCTTTTAAACCTCTGGCCTGAAAGTGCTGGGCTGTGTGTGTTTTCCTTTTTGGGGTTTTGGTCTGGCAATCTGAAAAATCCATGGGATAGTTAAAGGGGGTGATAAAATGAAATTTGGTGAAATACTCGCTTTGTGACGTTTTCCTCGCTGTATGTGGGGAGAATGGCTGCCCTTTCCTCTCTCAGATGTGTGACTACTACCATAGGTTTTCATGAGAAAAGACATTTGTTTTTTTTACATTTGCTTTTTGGTTTCTTTGATTTTACATCCCAACTTCGCAAAGGAGGCGACTGTATGAGAATCTGGGATTTCACTTTTATTGAATGAGGGGAAAGCTTGAAAATGTGACCCTGGTGAACACTAAACAGCAGGACAAGGAAAGCAAATAAATATCTCCAGAACAGTCAGAAGTAGAACACATATCAGCAGCAGCTTAGGGAATTTCCCAGTGCTTTCAAATTACCAGATGCATGGATCAAAGGAAGGCATATTAGCAGTGCGCTTGAATTCCATCTAATCAACATTTCCAAATAATCTAAATTTAGATAATGGGATAACCTTGCATACATGTGAGTGTTTGCAAGTACCTCATTTTGTCCGGTCTGATTCATCATCTCTAAACGCTCGAGGGAAGCAATATTAAAATGTGGACTTGGAAAAATATTAACATTCCCAAAGGTAGTAATTATATTTTACTTGGGCAGGGCCAGGTTTTCCTCCCCTACCCCATCTCAAGTCTTCCCGGTGCTTTGTGTCTTCTTCACCCTGTACTGATGCTTTCGTTTAATAGGCAAATCAGTTGTGTGTGTTTCAGTAGCCTGGAGGGGAAAAAATGCAAACATCATAGAACCTCTGAAACAAAGGTAGGCACAGAGAGGCATAACATTTTCATGATGGAACCCAAGTATTTCAACACTTCAAAGCCACACATGGTATTTTTTTTAAAAAATAAACACTATAAACTAATGTGAATCAATGTAGATCTTCCTCGTTCTCAGGATGACCAAGAGGTAATGCTCACCAACTTTAGAGTTCACAGGAATGCTGTATCTTATATCTGCACATTTACTGGGTTGTATCTAATGTTAAATCCTACTTAGAGTACACCCATTGAAATATATGGGAATTAAGTTAAACCACAGGGCAGAACCTCAGCCCTGGGGACCAAATTCGTTCCACCAGGGGTCCCAATCTGTCCCTCCAGGTTTCTCCTGATGGCCACGCAGCTTCCCCTTCCCTCCAACCACCGGATTGTTTGGCTTTTCTGTTTTCCAAGTTCTAAAAGGTTGAAATGCCTCTCCTAAGGCTTAGTTACTGGCAGTAAGAATTTTAAGCTAATATATGCTGGTATTTTTTGGTATCTTTCCCTCCCCCCCCCCTTTTACCTTTGGCCCCACCAACCACTGGAATTTGGCCCCTGAGAGTTTCTCTAAAATGGAATTCATCCATTTGGCCCCATGTTTAATTAACACTGTATACAATTCATTGAATACCACCCCCAAGTGTCCACACACCTAGAGCTGTTAACTAGTCCAAACACAGTCCACAGCTAAGAATCACAGCAAAAGACCCTTCTACATGTTCACCCATTGGCATGCGCTGTCATCAATGCCTACTGCTGCTACCACAGCAAACTGTCCAGTGTCACAGCAGCCAGGTTCCTCTGGGCTGAAATCACAGCCCCTCTACCAGGTTCTGGCACAGCTCAGTACGCCGTCCTTCTCTCAAAGGGGTAGAAGAAGCCACCAGCAACCCTCCCCACTGCCCAAGCAATCCAAGAAGCAAAACAGTACCTTCTCCATGTATTCTAAGTGAACGTGTGTAAGAAGTATGTCATTTGTAGAATCTCAAAAATTGCTGATATGCCCATGATGGACATTGAGAGTTTCCCCCCATCGTCCAGCATACATATGGTCATGAGTGTACCAGAGCAGTGGGCATGTAGTGGCTGATCACTTCCTATTTGAATCAATGAACGATATCTCCCATGTTGAAATCAAGCCCTATTTTGCATCACACGAAATGGTCCTTGCGCATGAAACTGCTGTCCAAGACAGCTTTCTGAATAACTCCAGGTCACTTTTCCACAAGGACTGATAGGCTACACTGCATTCCATTATGCAAGCTATTCTTCGCACCACAATGGTCAGAATCCATTATGCAAGATAAAATTTAACTGTGGTTGCCAAAGTTTGGCTTTGCAAAGCCAAAGAGAGAAAACAGGAATGCATTTGAAAAGGAATCCAATTATCACAGCCCTTTGCAATTGAGGTGTCTGATGGTAACCTTCAGAAAATAAGGCACACAGGCATAGTTAGCAATGAATGTGCATTACTCTTGGAAAAACAACCCTGACCAGATGCCCCTTATACTGCAGGACCTGGCCATTACCGTAGTCATTTCAGAACAGTTTCCTGATAATTAAAATCATCAGAGAGAGTCTTCAAAAGAAAGCTGTGCAAAACAGCTATTCAGAAGCAACTAGCAGTTGTTCTTCCTTCCACAGCCCAGGTTATACGTTCAAAAGGCCAAACAATGCCATCATTCCATGTAATTGAAGGCAGACTGTCTTTCATCAGGGAGGATATCAAATGGCCTGTAAATTGCACAGTAAAAAAAAGATATGATTGTCTCATCTTCTAAATTCTAGCCAAATTCAGAAACAAGATAATGAGGGGTGTTCTCATCTACATTCTCACTCAGCTATATCTCTCCTCCCCCACAACACACACAAAAAATCAGAACAACCTGTTGAGCAACATCTCTTCAAGACCATCTCCGTTCATGTCATCTCTCTCTCTCTCTCTCTCTCTCTCTCACACACACACACACACACACGTCACAAGATGTAGGATATTGAAGAGATCGCTCTGGAAACTAGAGGTGCAAGTTTTGATCAATTCAATCAATACATTAATCAAATTTTATTTGGAGCTTAATTATCTGCCTTTCCCCACAACCACCACTAAGAGTGGGGCTTCCTGTGCAGAAGCACCACCTCCTTCTTTCTCCTGTATCAAAAATCTAATAGGAAGATAAGCAGGTTCTTGTATTCCAAGGCAATATATATTTAAACTGAGACAAACACTTCATTCTGTTTCTTTTTCATTAAGTAGGCATGTCTTTGTCTCAGTTTCCTTCTTTCTCTTGGCACAGAAAATAAGAAAAAGCATGGAAGAACACTTTTGTATACAGTGCTGTACAGATCAAGCCCAAACATCTACTTATACATGCATTCATCAACCTGAAAGTGAACTACGCAAAAGAGAAAAAATATTAAAATATGTAGTGTTCCCATATTTTAGGTAGTGTTCTGCAGTCCTAGGCAAGCTTAGTGGAAAGCAAGTTCCAAGTAAGTTAGTGTTGGGGAACTTCCCAGTAAAGCTCGGCCATGAGTACATTGTCGGCCCATCAGCCAACACTGCTCTCTGAGCCTCACTTGTCTGATTTCTAACGCATGTAATAGTAATAACAATAACAGACTACCTCACAGGGTTGGTGTAAAGAACCATGAAATAATGCCCTTTGAAAACAGAGATGTCAATAATGCTGGGTATTATGTAATACATAATGGCCTGTCAATTTGACAGGAAAGAACTGGGCCATGTTTGCCCCCTTCCATGCCTCTTTTCAGCCTCTGAGCACTCGAAGGCCAAAATGCTTGGGGAAAGGATGCAACCAAAAAAAGCCAGGGTGCCTCTGTACATCATAGAGGAGCTGCATCTTCACCCCTCACCCATTCTGACCTGTTCACAAAGCACTCTGCAGCCAGCACTGAAAGGGCAATGGAGAAGGTTGTATCCAATGGTAGTCTTAGTTAGAGTACACCATTGGCAGATAGTTAACTAGCCATGGTGGCTTGTTAATTATGCTGCGTATGCCAGGGAAATTTGCATAATGACCTCAGCAGCGCAGCTTATTGTGTCATACAAACCCAGCCAGGGTGGCTTGCTGCCGTGGGTAACAAGCCACCCAGAATGCTACAACAGCCCATGGGTTCTGGGTGACTAGCTACCCATGACAACAAGCCACCCTGACCAGGTTCGTATGGCACAACAAGCCATGCCACCGAAATTAATTATGTAAATCCCTCTAGCACGCACACGCAGCATAGTTATGCCTGCTGAGTGCCTGCTGGTCATGTAAACGTGGGGTTTGTGTGTGAGAGAGAGGGAGGGAGGGAGGGAGGGAGGGAGAGAGAGAATGAGAATGAATTATTTTCTGCATAGGTATTTAATATTTAGGTGAATGTTGTTCTCAATAAGCATCAGTGTTAGCAGAATGTGTACACTACTAAATGTTCTGCTCTCTCCTTTGCCTAATTAAAATGCTTCCAGTTACTATTCATTTAAAGACACAACAATAGATACCGAAAAACAATAGAATATACTGAATAATGACATTTTGGGCACAGTGCACAGCGCACATCCTTCTATACTTGGCTTTTGTTTAGTTTTTCCTGCACTCAAAAACCCAAGTCAACAGTCATTGTAGAGACAAAAAGTAAATGATGAACAAGGGCAATGCAAACAAAAAGCAAGAAAAATTTCATAAGCCATCTCGGTGCTGTAAAACATGCCTTTGGATGTGTAAAAATGCAAGGCTTTTGTTAAGCAATAAATTTAGTCAATGTCAGAATATCTAGGCAACTCAGGCACGATTCATCTTCCACTTGAAAGCTATGTAGAACAATCCTTTACTAACAGCCATGATTTTTCTTTTCCCCGTTCCTGTTTATCTTTTATTTACTGCCTTACAAGGTATTGTTGAATGCCTCAATTTCTAAAATCAATGTACACTACTGAAGGGAGGGGGGAGGAGAAAGATTGTTTGTTTTTTAACTCAGCAGTATATATTTTGTTCTTGCAATGACACTTTACGAAGCAGGAATCATCAAGGTGCCATTAAATACTTAGCTACTACAATTTATGCTTCTATATGCTATGCTATGTATCAGAATTCCAGAAAAAAGAGTGACATTTGTTAGAATTTTATAGGGGAAAAGCGAGAGGGGTCATGTAGAACATGCCTTAAAATTCAGCCTTCCCTTCCCTCCCACATGGGCCTATCTGCAAATACTAAAGGTGCATAGAAAAGCACATAGAATAGAATCATACATGTGATCACCTTCGTTCTTAAAGTTATCTCCTCTTTCACCTCAGGTTAGCAACTGTCACCATTTTTCCCAGTGGTAGACCATCCTTAGCAGGGGGCACGTTCCTTCTGTGTGTCTTCCGTGCCCTCTTTGCCTTGCTCGTCTCTGTGTGCCCAACATGCCCTGTGTCAGCACCAATCTGATCACCAGGCAAGGTGCGCCTTCTGGATCATGGAGCAGATTGGGAGAGGCCATGCCACACTCCCCCATACTTCAGTCAAAGAGAAAGCGGACTGCTGAACATGGAACGGATGGCTAGGCAGCGGCCAGCTTTCTCTTCAACGCATGGCAGCAGCTGCTCCAGCAGGGGAGGGAGAGGCGGAGCGAGGGGCAAGGAAATGGCAATAGGCTGTGTGGCATTCAAACTCCGAGAAGCAGAGAAGCGGCAGCGCAGCTGCCTTCCGCTTGGTGTTCTTGCCCTTCCCCGTCCCTCCCTGCGTGGAAGAAGAAGGGTACCGCTGCTGCTGCTGCTGAACTGACTTGGAGGCAAGGCAGCTGGAGGAACGGTTTTTCCTTTCGATGGTGTGCTGCAGTTTTTCCTAGTCTGAGGTAGGAGCTGCCTGCCACTGCCATTGCTGCCCACCACCACCACCACCACCAAGTTTCCCATGCATGGCTGCAGCTCAGACCCACGGTTGTAAATCTGTCAGCATAGGAGGCAATTCCATGCCAGTCAGCACTGAGGTGCACGGAGTGAGAGGGAAGATGGACAGAAAAGCTCCAATGGACAGCATGGAAATTGCACCAGCAATTTCTTAGGTAAGGTACTTGAGAGGCCCACTGAGTGGGGGGAAAGCCAGCCATTCTGATACAAAGGGAAATGGATGGACTGGCAGCAATTCCAGAGTACAAATAGGGCATAGATTTCATAGATCATAGGGCTGGAAGGAGCCTACAAGGCTATTGAGTCCAACCCCCTGCACAATGCAGGAAACTAGAGGAGGGGTCTCCCATCCAAGTAATAACCAGGCCTGACCCTGCTTAGCTTTCCACGCTCAGACAAGCTGAGCCAGCGTGAGCCACAGGCCTGCAATACTCTCTAGAAACCCATTTCCCTTCATTCCTCAGTAGACAATGAAAAACATTACATGATCCACACAGAAATAGCAGTACTCTCTATTTAACAATGACCTTTAGTGACAGGACTTATCAATATAATTAGCTGCAATCAAAATACAATTCAAAAGATTAATCAAAGCCATATGTCAGCGAGAAACTGATGAAGGCAATCAGTAAATGCCAGAGCAAAGAGACTGGTCAAGGAAAGTATTACCAAACCATTCTGGCATTCCAAGGTGAAGATGTTGATTTTATTAATTGATGCTGTTGTTAGCGCAGCTCCAGTCAAGGTATCTGATGCCACCATCTGCCTGATATTATGGGATCAGCTTCACTTGCTGCGCCCTGATGATGTGGACAAGGTGCTTGCGGTAGTGTGGCAGATCACTGTGCCCTCTCGATCCTTGCCCCTCCTGGCTAATAAAAGCTAGCAGAGGGGGTATGACTGGGTGGGTCCAGGGAGTGGTAAACACATCTCTGAGTGAAGGGGTGGTTCCTGCTGTCCTTAAGGAGGCAGTAGTGTGACCACTCCCAAAAAAAAACCCACTCTGGACCTAACAGTATTCGATAACTACCACCCAGTTGCAAACACTCCTTTCTTAGGTAAGGTACTTGAGAGGGTCATGGCAAAGCAACTGCTGGCACTCTTGGAGGATTCTGATTATCTAGACCAGGACTCTCCAACCTTGGGTCCCCAGATGTTTCTCGACTACAGCTCCCAGAATCCCTTGCAATTAGCCATGCTGGTTAGGTATGCTGGGAGCTGTAGGCCAGCAACATCTGGGGACCCAAGGTTGGAGACCCCTGATCTAGACCCATTCCAGTCTGGGTTTTGACCTGCTTATGGGACTGAATCAGCCTTGGTCACCCTGATGGATGACCTTTACTGGGAGAGGGACAGGAGGAGTGCAACCCTGTTAATTCTACTCAATCTCTCATCGGCTTTCAATACCATTGACCATGGTATCCGCCTGGATCGACAAACGACGCTACAATTAATGCAGTTCCATTAGCAGAGGTGCCCAGAGCATCATCTTGTTTAGTTTGATTGGATGTTTCAGTTGTTGAGGCCGGAGGATGCAGACGAGGTGTTTAGCCAAGTCCAGTCGACCACCTATATGTTTGACCCTTGCCCTTCATAGCTTATTACATCTAATAGGGAGGGGATAACTGGCTGGGTCCAGGAAGCTGTAAATTCCTCCTAGAGAGAGAGAGTGGTGCCAGCCTCTTTAAAGGAGGAAGTAATTAGGCCACTCCTGAAAAAGCCTAATCTGGGTCTAGATTTATTTTTATTTATTTATTTATTGTATTTCTAGATCACCCATCTAGCCGGTAACCCGGCCAGAAGATGTTAACAACTATAGACTAGTAGCCAACATCCCCTTCTTGGGCAAGGTGCTTGAGTGGGTGCTTGCCAGTCAACTCTAGGCACTCTTGTATGAAACTGATTAACTAGACCCATTTCAATTGGGCTTCTGGCCTGGTTTTGGAATGGAAACTGCCTTGGTTGCCCTCTGCAATGACCTTTGCCAAGAGAGGGACAATGGGAGTACGACCCTGTTGATTCTCTTGGACCTCTCAGCAGCTTTCGAAACCATCAACCATAGTATCCTTCTGGATAGGTTTGTCTGGGTTGGGAGTTGGAGGTACTGCCCTGCAGTGGTTCCGCTCCTACTTCGATGGCTGATTCCAGAAGTAACGTAGGGGGATTGTTGCTCTGTCCCTTGGCAGTTATGCGATGGGGTGCCATAGGGCTCTATTTTATCCCTCATGGTTTTTAACATCTACATGAAACTGCTGGGAGTGGTTATCCAGAAATACAGACTGAAGTGTCACCAACATACAGCTGGCACCCAGCTTTCTCTCTCTTTTTCATCAGACCTAGGTGAGGCAGCATGCATTCTTAACCAGTGCCTGGGTGAGGGAATGACTGAATGAGGGAATGGACTGGATGAGGGACAATAAACTGAGACTCAATCCAGACAAGTCAGAGGTACTGTTAATGTGTGGTTCATGTGCCCAGCTAAGTGATGTCCAATCTGTTCTGGAGGGGGTTGCACTAAAGGATCAGGTTCGTAGTTTGTGGGTGCTCTTGGATCCAGCATTGTCACTAGAGGCAAAGGTGGACTCGGTGGCACAAAGCACCTTTTATCATCTAGGCTGATATACTAACTACATCATTATCTGGACAAAGATAGGTCAGCTACAGTTATCCATGGTGTGGTAACCTCTTGTCTAGATTTACTGCAATGTGTTATACATGAGGCTGCCTTTGAAAACAGTCTGGAAACTTCAGCTGGTCCAAAATAGGGCAGCGAGATTGTTAACAGGACTGGCCAACATGATCATATTATGCCAGTACTTTTCCATCTGCACTGGCTGCCAGTCCATTTTGGGGCCCAGTTCCAAGTGTTGGTAGTATTAACGTTCAAAGCTCTAAACAGCTTGGGACCAGATTACCTGAAGGATCATCTCCTCCCATATATATCTGCCCAGACCGTATGATTGCCCTCAGTGGTCCTTCTCTGTGAGCCCCCACCAAATAAAGTGAGGTGGGTGGCTACTAAGAAGAGGGTCTTTTCTGCTGTGGCACCCCAGTTGTGGAATGAGCTTCCCAGAGAGGCTTGCCTGGCTCCACTGTTGTGCTAAAAATGCATGCATTTTGCAAAGAAAATAAGCTACTGTAATTACATACATGCCATTCTCAACAGGTGCTAGGAAAATATTTTATACTTGGGTCTGTATCTGAAAACAAAGTGTAAATTTAGAAGTCACATTGCCTACTGGGCCTCACCAGCTTTCAGCTTTCATCTCCCTCATTTAAAATATCTCATCATTTGTTCATGTTAAGTTGAACATCATCTTTAAAGTATTTAACCAACAATTCATAAATATTCACAAGTACCTCAGGCAGTCTACAGGGGAAAAACACACATTTAAACCTACATTTTACAACAAGCTATCATCATTGCCTTCCAGTAATTATTGGATGTTGCTTCTTCTTCTTTTAGCTTTATCATCAACTTGACCAATAAAAATCCCAAACTGAAAAGTGTTGCTGTCTTCATTAAGTGTGATTTCAACAATAATTGGGATCTTTAACAATAACCATCACTGACAAACTGAAGCAGTAGTGAACTTTGTTGTACTGATTAAGCTAAATGACACGTGCAAAAGTGATGTGACAAAATAATCAAGAAATCCACATTAGGGAGAGGACAGCATTGTTCCCTCCCCCACATATTTACACTCATTTCAAATGATTTTTTTAAGATACATGTTAAGGGCGATACTGTGTTCAGATGTCACAACACCCATGGATCATGACAGTAATAAGCCTAGCCCTGCAGCCAGGCAGCAAAGCTGCAAAGAGATCAGAAGATTCTGTTTCAGTTTTAAATTAGGCACAGTTTAGTGCATTGTCCGAATCCTAAACTGTGGTTAATCTTAACTGTTGAATCATGCTGTTTTCACATCTCACAGTTTGAAGCTGGCTCGTTTCAACAAACCATAGTTATGATTAACCAGTTTGTTGGGAGTCAGGCAACACAACAAAAGTTGGGCTTGTTTGTGTCACAATAAACAATATTTTCTGTGATGTCTGAATGCAGCGACTATGAAGGCAGAGATTCCTTACATTTCTTGAGAGTTCATGTATACAGAACCAGAAAGCAAAATGAATAATAATAATAATAATAATAATAATAATAATAATAATAATAATAATAATAATAATACCACCACCAAGCGTTTATATACAACTTTCTGGGCATTCCAAGTGCTTCATATACATTAGTAATCCCTACATCATACTACCATGTAAGTGAGGATTATTATCCACATATTGCAGATTGGAAGATGGGGGGGGGGGGAGAGACTGAAAGAAAGAGCACACACTTCTGATTCACAGCCCAGCCATTTATACACTACACTAGCTGTTAACATGTTCTAGTATACCATCAAAAAAGCCTGAGAGGATATACTTTACTTTCACCATTCTTATTTTATTGACTCCACATGAACAAAATTACTTAAGTTTCCAGTGCAACCAATTAACTCTGGACTTGCTGCTCATTCTTATTACCCTTAAATGATACACTCAATTGGCACTATCCTATCTGCAGGACTAGGAGCAGATGACAGGATTCTGCACAGAACCCCCCATCTTACTAGACATCTAAATGAGAAGCAAGACCACTCCTTCTATAAAGCAGGGTGAAGTTACCTGCTTCATGCAGCACTGAGGAGGTGAGTGGGGATAAAGCCAGGAATCGGTGTCTGAATGGTGCATCACAATTTATTAATTTTTAAGTTTTGGCCTTAGTGGGGGTGGGTGACATTTGGGCTCAGCTTCAGGCAGAAAAATGTTTTGGGCCAGCACTGATTAAAGATTTCAGGGTGAGAGTTCAGGATGTTGTTGGGCAGGAGAAATCTATTTTCCATGCTCCGAGGGCAAATGCAATTGTTCCGTAACCACAATCGCAATTCTGTGATAAATAAAAGGAGAATGGAGTAAATGGAGTGTGAATGGAGTGTTGTCTTTCTTGGAAAAACCAATGGTACCACTTTAATATTAGTTATCTATCTTTTCATACACAAGTTACAAAAAGCGAGTGTCTCAATTTGCTGAATGTTTTTAATATTAGTTATCTATCATTTCATACAGAGGTTACAAAGAGCGAGTGTCTCAATTTGGTGAACCTTGTTGACTTTCATATGTGGATGTTAGCTATCTCAGACAAATTTTGTGAATGCCTGAAAAGGTAACACTAGTGAATATTAATCACCAAAATGTGATAGTCAGCTTTCAGTGGTACAAGCCTGATGAGTGGGAAAATATATATTTACGTGTATTCATCAAATTCATCTGGGATTGCCAGCTAGCATATGTGAATGACAACACAATCAAATTTTTGACATTTGCTGTAACATCTACCGGTATATAAAGGCCCATATATTTATATATCTGCTTTACCTGTGTTAACCTAAGACAGAGATTCAATGTTTCACTATCATAAGCATGAGGCCAACCGCCTACTGGTACACCTATTGGGCCTATAATTAAAGCAAACAAAACATGGCATTGCAGCTGAGGAAATATGAGGCTTTGTCAGCATGGTGCTGATGTAGTCTTCCAGACTGAATCAAATACAATCATCTTGCCCATGACTGTTTCTGTTTGCATCCAAGTAGTTACAAGAAAAAAAAAATACTACAATACAAAAGGAAAATATTAAGCAATGCCAGATGGATTTCATACACCAATAAACAACCTGACAATGCAATTTCCTTAACTTGCATGATTTAATTAAGAAAGCCACCAGCATTTGTCAGTGTGAAAGAACCAATTAATTACTACACATAAAGCAGAACTCTATATACAGTTTTATGAGATGGCTTGTTGCACATAGAAAGCAACTCCAGTAGCTACAAATAATGGCAAGCTCCTGTATAAGCTAGGGGAAATTTAAAGGGCATGCAACTTAGTACAAAAGCTACATCATGCCAAGTGTTTATCCTTTGTTTGACATATTTAAACTGAAGTTATA
Organism: Shinisaurus crocodilurus; assembly: GCA_021292165.1. Lineage (NCBI taxonomy): Eukaryota > Metazoa > Chordata > Lepidosauria > Squamata > Shinisauridae > Shinisaurus > Shinisaurus crocodilurus. The sequence goes on along the minus strand of CM037879.1, from coordinate 99,748,776 downwards.
AATGTTTTGTGGGCAGAACTGTGGATCGTTTGCCTTGCACTTACCACATTATATAAAAAGAGAGTGCCAGACAGCAACCTTGTAAAAATCTACATCCATAAGCAACCTTCAGGGACATTCCAGAACAAGCCTGTTTGCACATTCATGTACATCACTTGATTTCTCTCTACACTTGATGAGTAGCAACTGAATGTGCGATTGTGTCTGAGGAGGATGGGATGGGATGAGATATGAAATGCCTGCCTGTGATGTGATTAGCATTTATGAATGGAAATAATCATTAGGTGTTGCAGTTATCAAGTTATGAATATGCATGTGTGAATCAGTTCATTATCTTAGGGTGAAAATAGACAGACATTCCAAGTATGGCTGAAGAAGTTTTGACACACGTTCACTATCCTGAAAACCAATGCCTCAGAATGCTGTGAATGTACGTTCAAACCACTTCCACTACACTTTAAAATGGATGGAGGCTGTACTTGTATTTAGTCTAAATATAAGAAAATGGTAGATTCACTTAGGCTAACTACAGAGAGTAAGGAGGGCAAGATCCACTATTCTGAGGCTGCCTTTCAAGTAGTGGAAAAGAAGACATTTAATCTGACAAGATGTCAATTACTGGAATATATATAGTTCAACTGGATTACTTTAGTTCAACTGGATTACTTTAAAGCTCTCTTCCCTTTCCCTCCAGACCTTTGGCACATGGATGGATTTTAAGTGAACCAAATGTTTACAATGGGAGGCTAGCACACAGCTTCCACTTACGTAGCTTCTGCCTGACCATCTCCCCCCACCCAGTGCAGGAGAAGCTGCAATCTGCGGGCCAAACTACACATGAGCATAGATGCATCTAACATGCAGGTTGTTTTTAATGCAAGTTGCATCAGCTGGGGTGGCATCAGCTGGTGCTGATATTTAATGGGATCAGAGCACAGGCATGGAAGGGGAATTTAAACTTTTCCTCAGCTGGGGTCTTGAGGAAACCCCCTCTTCTAATGCTAGTAGTGGCTTTTCCTCCCTGTTCCCATTCTCTCTCTCTCTCTCTCTCTCTCTCTCTCTCTCGCACACACACACACACACACACACACGATGATGAATCAATTTGCACTTTTAAAAACCTTTATTTTAGATGTAAAGACATATTTAATGTCTATCAACTGTAGTTTGGCCCAAAGGAGAAGAATGTGTGGATTGCTAAACACAAAGTGCACACTGGCCTCCTATTATAAAATAATAGCTGGTGTTGTGTATTCAGCCAAAGAGAAGGGAAGGGGAAGAAAGGGATCCACTGAGCCAATGGCTCCTCCTCAAATTCCTCATTTCCCATATCATCTTAATATCTCCTCAATATCTCCTCCTCAAATTCCATTTCCCATATCATCTTAAGGTTATCTTTTTTCGCTTCAATCCTCTGAAACATTTTATATATCTCCTTAGTTAACCCTCTGGAAGATTCCTTTCTTCTCCTGCCACTCGCCTTGGCTGATCTCAACTTCCACTAAAAACCTAGTCATTCTTTTTTCTTCTTCTTTTTTTCAAATTTTTATTTATCTATTTTTAAATGAACACACATACAAAAGAACATAAACCTACAAATCATAAATTCCAAGTGCACCCATCACCCCGGGGCCAAAACCAATTCTATCCACATAATCCATTATTAATCTATATTCCAAAAATACATCATATCATGACATGGCTTACTCCCTTTTCCCTTTACTAAAACATAATCTAAAAATGGTCCCCATATATCCTTAAAAAAAATTTCTTTAATTGTCCCCTTTTACATTTAATACTACATGTTAGTTTATCATTTAAAGCAATATCCCAAACCTCTTTATACCAATCTATTATTAAGTACTGGTGTTGAACTTTCCAATTCCTTGCTATCAGTAATCTCCCTGCCGCTAATAAACTTACAATTAATTCCTTTTTCTCTTGTGAGCACAGAAGTTTCTCCGTTATTGATAACAATGCTAATTTTGGACAGACCTCCACATTAATACCAATAATTAGTGAAATTTCTCCAAAAAATTTATTCCAGAAATCCAATACGCTTTTACAGCTCCACCACATATGAGCATAAGTACCAAGTTCCTGACATCCTCTCCAACACAATGGAGCACAATTACTATCTATTTTGTTTAATCTTACTGGAGTCAGATACCATCTCCAAACAGTTTTTTAAAAATTCTCTTTTATCCTTACTGACATATTTCTTAATATACGTCTGCCTCAAATATTTCTCCACCCCGCATTCGATATCTCCTCCTCAAATTCCATTTCCCATATCATCTTAAGGTTATCTTTTTTCGCTTCAATCCTCTGAAACATTTTATATATCTCCTTAGTTAACCCTCTGGAACATTCCTTTCTATAAGTTCTCTAGACAACACTTTCTTTTCAAATCCAGTAAGCTCCATCTCATGCTTGTTTCTCTTCTTCCATTTCTTAGTCCACTGATCTAATTGCATTAAATTTAACCACGAAATTCTACCTGGCCCAATCATTTCCGATATTTGTTGTCTAGTCTCAATTTTTCCCATCCAATCCATTAATTTGATAACCTTATTTTCCCTAAATATAGCTTCCCAATGCTGTGCATTTTCTGGAAAGTCCTCCATTGCTACCACTGGAGTTAACGGGGATATCCCTGGTATAAAAATCTGTCTATTACTATTCCAAATCCCTACCATATTTTTCAAGAAGGGATTTTCTATTCTTTTTACCCTACTATTAGTTTTTTTAAAAAAATAAAAAAATTTCCATCCCAATTTCTATTTCCTGCGTTTCTATTTCTAACCACAAAATATTCTTCTTAACTAAAATGTCCGTTATAAACCTTAACTGATTAGCTATATAATACCACTTGATATTAGGAAGGCCAAGCCCACCTTCTTTTTGGGATTTATACCATTTACTCTTAGTAATCCTCGCCTTCCCCCCCCCCCATTACAAAAATTATTAATTATTGCTTGCCATTCCTTAATTTCCTTCTCTGATAAACAACTTGGTATCATTCTAAATAAAAAAATTATCTAGTCATTCTTTTCAGCAAATCACACTAACATATGCTACCATGAAAAGTCAAATATTTAAACCACATCATCAAGTGTCCATTGGGATTCACTCTTCCTACGGTCCCAGCTTTCCTAGCAGGCCCAAGCTGCAACCCAGGACTGCCAGTCCAATACCAGTGGGGGGGGGGGAGCAGGGAGCAGGATGGATAAACCCAAAGAGCCTCTTTCATTATGCTGCAAGCAGGTACTTTACAAAACCACCCTACAATCTCACTTTTGCTCTCTCTGTCTCCCAGTTCCACAGCGTTAAGTGGCAACTGCTCCTTGTTGTAGCTTTCTGGGCTTCCCCCTTTCAACCTCATTAGCCCATTCAAACAGCCATGGGGAACCTCATGCTAGGGGTGCTCCTCCTCCTCTGTTTGGGATTCTTAAGGAGGGAGGCAAGTAAGCAGCTCTTTCCTTCAAGCAGTCCACAAGACACCACTCCCTCTCCTTAGGGAAGTGCACTCTTTCTGAGGCACTTGATCTTGTTGTTTCCCCTTGCTAGTGTCCCGAAGTCCTGGCACATCTCGAGCTGGTGCCATTCCCTCTTTCTTCCTTGCCTTTTAATTTTTTAAATTTGCACTATTTAATACTATTTAAAAAAATTAATCCACCCAATAGCAAAGGTTCTCTGGGGTGGATTACAGAGCCTAAAGAATAAAATACAGTACAAACAATAACAATAATAAGCAGCACAGGGGGAAAATTACATTGTAAAAACATATAAAAGCCGCTGGGTTTTAAATCTAAACTGCCTGGGAGATACTTTTTTGTAGAGAAAAACTGTCTTTGTCTGGAGCTGCAAAGATAACAGTGCCGGTGCCAGGTGAGCCTCCTTGGGGAGCGTATTACACAGATGGAGTGCCACAACTGAGAAGGCCCTGTCTCTTGTAGCCACCTGCTGGTGAGGGCATCCAAAGGAGGGCTGCCTTCTGAAGCTGACCTAAGGGTCCAGGCTAGGACACACACCTTTACATCAGGGGTACTACCTTTGGGGGAGTACCTCATGTACCCCTGCGTTATCCACACTTGGAAAAGTGAGGGCAGCCCATGGGCAGATTAGCACCCCACAAAAAGCTTGAAGATTCTGCTGCTAAGGGTCCTTCCTACATCCCCACCCCTTTCCCCCCCAGCACTTGCAAAGTGGGTTTTCCAAAGTGCTACAATGTTCATTTTTGGCAGGTACACTTGCTGGGAGACAAACTGTGGCAGGACTGGACTTTACAGCTGACTAGAAGAAATAATGGCTAGCTAGCTACTAACTAAGTCTAGCCAGCCACAATTTGGTGACTCCTGCAAAAATAGTCAAATCTTCAAAACAACTGAACCTGATTCCAGTTTGTTTGAATGCACAAATTACCCAGTTGCAAGAAGCCAGTCAGCTTCTCCATAATAAAATAATGCTATAACATGCAGGTTCACTTATTCTGTTTTATTTTAACAACCATCAGTCAATAAACATTTTCAAAATCATATAATCATATTATGGAATATGTGTGTATCATTACATTACACTTGTATTCTGCCACTTCTCTGCTCCAACTGCCTCAAGTGCAGACTGTCCTCTTGCAGCAGCATCTCCAAAAATCCATTACAACAGTATATCTTAATCATCACAATTTCCCTGACTTTCCCTTACTTTTGACCAATTTGCATTTCCCTGACTTTCCAGAAAGTGGCAACCCTGAATAACATCAGCAGAATGAGCCAGAAGTCAACCTCCTTCCCCTGTCTGGGAGAGAGGTGAGTTGAAATATCCCTCACAACCTCTCAGCTTCTCCGGTGTGTGTGTGTGTGTGTGTGTGCGCGCACACACATACACGTATGCACACGCAAACCTTAGAGAGTAAACTGTCCACTCTTTAGCATTCTCTCTTTTAGAGGGGTAGGATGAGTTGCCCTTTCCCTGTCTACACAACTATGGATATGGGCATACGCACGCGCACGCGCACGCACACGCGCACGCACACACACACACACACACACGGGGGGGGCACTCTAAGGCCCTGGGACCGTGGAAAGCCCACTGCAATTCCACTTGTAGCTTATAAAAGAAGTACAATGATTCTCCCCGCAAAAGCTCTGATGGAGGTTACTAGCTTCCCACTTCTAAATAGCCAGGTGTTGTTGTTTTTAATGTGCTTGGAAACAAAGCTCAGCTATTTTCCTTTGATACTGAGAATAATGAGCAGCCTGGGAAGTCTATATTAAAAAGGGAAAATTACATTAAAAGAGGAAAAGAGGGAAGAGGGAAACCTTACAAACAAAACCAACAGATTTGCAGAACTCTTCTAAATAGCACGCACACTGACAACCTGATTGAGAGCCAAGAGGTTTATGCAACTAGAAAGACAAGCCTACTTTTTAAAAAAAGCATTCTACTGTGACACATCACATCGCAGCAATTGTTTTCACCATGTCAATATACGTATAGGCAACTTGGCATTATGTCAACCCAGCTAACATGAACAACCCTAGTGAACTTTTCTAACAGCAAAATCTATCAGACAGCACTCAGGAGAACATTTCAATACTACAGAGGAACCAAAAGAGTGTGTTTTTTTTATTTGTACTTTATTTTTAAAAATGGGGGAGTTTAGCACAAAATGATGATTGTCATCAATACAAGGCTCCAAACAAGGCTTAAATTCCTAGCACTCACCACTGCCAATGCTTCCGTAACCCAGGAATGCTTCCACCTCAAAGGTGGTGGTGCCCAGCCTGCTCTAGACAGGGTTGCATACTCCCTTAAATATCAGTTCTACAGCTTGGGGGTGCTGTTAGATACAGACCTTACTTTCAATATCCAGGGAAGATCTGTGATATGAAGAGCTTGTCACCAACTCAGGCAGCTGCATAGCTGCAGTCATCCTGGACAGAGATATAGCCCTAGTTCTGGGGTCTCCAATGTGTCCACGGATACTTCTCTTGGTACCCACCAGATTTCCTGCACTTTCTGTTATTTATTTTATTTCTTTAAGATTTTTAATTAATTTTTTTTTAACTGGGAGGCTGGCATGCTGACAAGCAAAATGCTATCCTCCTGCACAGGGATGTATGGATTTTGTTAAATCCCTTCGATCTGTGTTTCATGGTTTGTCAGGTGTCTTTCATTCTGTCATCCACTGATTGATGGAATCTTACTTTTTATGAGAACTTTTGTTTGTTTGCAAACGTGCATGTGCGCATATGCAAGGAATACTTATCAAATTTGCAGATGACACAAAATTGGGTGGAATCGCTAATACCCTGGATGACAGAAACGAAAGTGATCTCGATAGGCTGGAACACTAGGCTGAAAACAACAGAATGAAATTTAATAGGGATAAATGCGAAGTTCTGCACCTAGAAAAAAGGAACCAAATGTATGGGGGATACTTGGCTCAACAATACTACAGTTGAGAGGGATCTTGGTATTGTTGTAGTTCACAAGCTGAATATGATCCAGCAATGTGATGTGGCTGCAGAAAAGGCAAATGCCATTTTGGGCAGCATTAATAGAAGTATAGCTTCCAAATTGCGTAAAGTACTAGTTCTCTTCTACTCAGCACTGGTTAGGCCTCATCTTAAGTACTGCATCCAGTTTGGGCACCACACTTTAAGAAGGATGCGGACAAACTGGAAAGGGTTCAGAGGAGGGCAACAAGGATGACAAAGGGACTGGAAACAAAGCCCTATGAGGAGAGACTGAAGGAACTTGGCATGTTTAGTCTTCAGAAGAGAAGATTGAGGGGAGATATTATGATAGCACTCTTCAGGTACTTGAAAGGTAGTCACACAGAGGATGGCCAGGATCTCTTCTCGATCATCCCAGATTGCAGGACATGGAATAATGGGCTCAAGTTACAGAAACCCAGATTCCGGCTAAACATCAGGAAAAACTTAGAGTAATACAACAATGGAACCAATGACCTAGGGAGGTAGTGGGCTCTCCCACACTGGAGGCATTCAAGGTGCAGCTGGACAGCCATCTGTCAGGGATGCTTTAACCTGGATTCCTGCACTGAGCAGGGGGTTGGACTCGATGGCCTTATAGGCCCCTTCCAACTCTACTATTCTATGATTCCATGAAATCCCCTCAAAAAGTTTTTTTAAAAGCAGTCCGTAAATCCGCAGAATCCACGAGACTCAGAAAAATACAGTCTGCTGTGGGAACCATAGGTCAGATTCATAGAAATCCAAATTCATCTGAATTCGTTGCAGATTTCTCTGACATCCCTACTCCAGCACCATCTTTCTTTGGGTTCAAATGAGTGGTTTTGTGTTTTGGGGTTCAGACCCCACCTCTGCCCTGTACTCAGCTTCTTGGTGAAATTATTTGTCTCTGAGTTATTTTCCTTTAAGTCTCACCATTTGCCTTCTGGGAAATTAGTGTTTTGTGACCAACCATACCCACCATGGCAGCCATTTTATGAACTGGCAAGCCCCACCCCAATGGCAGCCAGTTTTTGAGAGCGCCACAACACTCTCAAAATTCCAGTTTTGCCCATTGACCATAAAAGGTTTTGGGGGGGCTGCTCTAGCTACTGTTGCCCATCCATATTAGATTACTAAAATGTGTGTTTAACTAAAATGTGAAATTGGTCATTCAACTGAATTACTCAGAAACTTCAAAACACAGTGCTTGGTATTAGCCACAGGGAACATCTTACCAGTGTTGTATCAGACCCACTGGCTTCTTGTTTCCAGGTTTTAACCTTTCAAGCACTTTATGGCTTGGGACTTGAATATTAAAAGGAGTGCCTATTCACTTAAGAACCTGCCCAGGAATTAAGATCTTCAGGTTGCAATCTGATACACATTTATCTAACAGAAAGGCCCATTAAACTCACTGGGGCTTACTTCTGAACAGACACGTATAAGATTCCACTGTCAGAGTCCCTTATCTGAGTGCATCCAAGAGGCAACTGTGGAAAGGCCCTTTTCAGTGATGGCACCCTGCTTATGAAATACCTGTCCAGCAAGATCCGCATGGTGCCTTCTTTGCTAAGGTGCACGTGACATGTTAAGACCTTTTTATTTACCTAAGATCTTTAAGAAGTGCGATATTGAGGACTTCCGGGTGAACATGGAGTCTTGAAGTCACACAGAATCTCTGTGGGACAACTGATACAGTGTTCCTGGCCAGAGAAATTCTGACTGGGGAATCTACTTCTGATAAGAAGCTAAGATTTGATGTTACCCCCAAAATACCTCGCAGGGTTATAAATTGCTTTCTGTTTGCCTTTCGACGGACAGATTGTCGCTGTAACCTGAGGGGGTGGGGGGAAACGGCGCCGTATTCAGGAGATCGGCTTGTACCGATCATTAGAGGTGTACGTGTTCGCTTCCAAAATGATGGATTATATCTGGACTGGCCGATTTGGAATCTTTCTACAGCACAGTAGGAATTATAATTAATTGTAAGTTGAATGTGGGTATATCTGGGAGGCAAAGAAGATAAGAAGTGCTAATGAGTGGTTTTGTGTTTTGGGGTTCAGACCCCACCTCTGCCCTGTACTCAGTTTCTTGGTGAAATTATTTGTCTCTGAGTTATTTTCCTTTAAGTCTCACCATTTGCCTTCTGGGAAATTAGTGTTTTGGAAGGAGGGCTATCATTCTTTTATGTGCAGTGGAATTTTGGAAGTACAAGGGCAATATGACTTCAGCATTTATGTTGCTCTGGAAAAAGTTGGAAAACAATATTCTAAATAAACTGGAAAGAAGAATCCAAGGTTGGGATGTAAACTTTGAAGTAGACTTAACAAAAGAAAGACTAGAATTGGACACTACACAGGAGGAGAAAGAAGTAATTAAGGATGTTGGAGACTTTCCAGAAATTCACAGAGGCGCTGAAGTTTTAACTGGACTGAATTTGTTTAAGGAGAATGCTCGGAGAAAAGTTATGACGCAGTTTTTAAAACCCAAGATGGCGAATGCTGAGATTTACAGAGGCTCTGAACTCTGGACTGGACTGAATGTGCCTGAGAAAATTTATGAAGCCGGTGAGCAAGATTATCCATTTGACAGAGGGAAATATGAGCTTTTTTAAAAAAAATCTGATTTTGTTTTGACTGGGAAAAGATACAAGGTTGTTGTTTATTGAATTATTCAGATAAAGGGATTGCCTATATGATTTGTATGGACATTAAACATTTAAGAAAAAGGATTGCTTATATATGATTGGTCTGGATTTCAAATATAAATGGTGATGTAAGAGAAAATATTATTATTATTATTATTATTATTATTATTATTATTATTATTATTAAGATATAAGCATATTAGGTCTGTTTGGAAATATTTACTTTAAAATGTCTTTTTAATCTTGTGTGGAATATTTGACATATTGAAGGGGAAGGTTGTTCTTTGTTTTTTGGAGTTTTTTTTTTTTTTTTTTTTTTTTTGGTCTTTTACAAGTAGAATGATGACTTATGTGCTTCTGTTGTTTGGTTAGCTGTTACTTACTTTTTAACTTTCAAACTTTTCTTTAAAAAAAAAAGATATCTTTAAAATTAAAAGTGAAGTGGTTTATGGATAGATAGAAAGAAACAAGGAGTAAATGTACTATACTAGAGAGAGATTCTTAATATTCTTAATAATGGGATTTTAAATTGGATTAAAATGTTGTTTTGCTTTTGGTTTGCCGTAACTGAATGTGAGGTTTTGTTAACAGAAAATGTTGTAAGAATAACTGTGGTTGCTTAAGCTGTGGAGAAGATTGGAAGTCCTTTTTAATTGTGTATATTGTTTGTTATATATGTGTTTTTGTGTTTGTATGAAATGAAATTAAAAAATTCACAAACAAGAAGTGCGATATTGATTTTCTCCACTGAGTACCTAAATATACAGTCATGCCTTGCATTAAGAGCATAATTCGTTCCGGAAACATGCTTGTAATACAAAACACTCTTTTATCAAAACGAAATCCACCCCAAAAAATTTGTACAGAGATTTTTAATTTAAGCCGTACTACAGTACTTGTATTGCAAGACGTCGCTTGTATATCAAGTCAAAAATAAATAAATAAATATTTAAACATTTGCTTGTCTTGCAAAATGCTCTCAAACCAAGTTACTTGCAATCGAAGGTATTACTGTAGTTGCTTTATTGCTTTTTTATCTGATGTTCTTTTTTTCTTTTTTACTGCTTAAAGGTTGTCTCATTTTTTTTCTGTCGTACCCACTTGATTAACTTTATATAGTTTGTTGTGTATTTCAGTCTTCCCCAACCTGGTGCCCTCCAGATGTGTTGGACTACAAGTCCCAGCATTCCTGACCATTAGCCATGCTGACTAGGGCTGCTGGCAGTTGAAGTTCAAAACACCTGGAGTGCATCAGTTTGGGGAATGTTGGTTTATTTCAATGTGTCTTTGCTTTTAATAATATTCCATTGTGAACCAATTAAGAAAATTATTTTATAGTTAAAAACAGGAAATATATCTTTGAAACAAACTGAACCACTAGTGGGTTCCGCCTCACCACCTGACTTGATACCTGGGGATTATAATCCCTGAAACTTTAAATTTGTAAAATGTTTTACATTCTGGGTGGTCATGTGAGCCCAGGGGCAACCAACCTGGTACCCTCCTGATGTTTTAGATTACAACTCCCATAATCCCTGACGATTGGCCATACTAGGCCTTATGGGAGTTGTAGTCTAAACCAGTGTTCTCCAACCTTGGGTCCCCAGATGTTTTTGGCCTACAACTCCCAGCATGCCCCAGCCAGCGTAACTGGGAGTTGTAGGCCAAAAACATCTGGGGACCCAAGGTTGGAGAACAATGGTCTAAACCATGTAGAGGCCATCAGGTTATCTGTTGCAGCAAAAATGAAGAATCTTGTGGTACATTGAAGACTGAGGCCGGGTTCAGAGAAGGAAAAGAAGCCATGGTGGCTCCTTTTCCCCACCCCGCCCATCGCATGCTGCCTCATTTCCATAATTACCTGTGCCTTGCATAGGTTGCCATGTTGGCCAAACCTGTCAAAGGTGGGTGGCGGGGGTGGTTTCCACACCACCCCAAAACCTAGAACAAGCCATGAGATTTGGAAGCCACCCCCACTGCCCACCTGCTGGGTTTGGAAGACACAGCAACCTGTGCATGGCATGGGTAATTATAGAAATTAGGTAGCATGTGACCAGCATGTGCAGGGAGAGAAAAAGAAGTCACCGTGGCTTCTTTTCCCTCCCCGATTGTGCAAACTCAGTGTAAGAGATTTACTATGGCATCAGCTTTTGTGGAGTAGTTGCCACAAACTCTCTTTATTTCTTTATCTTTGCAACCTGCCCTGCTAACACAAAGTTGTTGGTTTTTCTGGTCCCACTGTAAAAATATGGAAACGAAAGGCTTTTAATTCCCTTTCCTGAAATCAGAATCATTAAATTTTTGTATGTCAACAAGCTCTGCAGCACCAACTGCCTCCAATTCTACCGTTAATAATCTACAATGAACAGTTGCCCATTAGATATTAAAATGTTGCATTTTAAGCATTGTCAGTTCTCAGACAGTTACAAGCTTAATATGCATGAGAGACCTTAAAAACATGTTTTTTGTATTAATTGGAAAAAGTGTAATGAGGACTGTGTATAATCAGGAGCGGTTAGCAGAATCATCAAGCTGCATAGCGGTAATTGATCAGCATGGAATTCAGTCTGAAAAGGGGAAACGTTCTGATTCCCAAAGTAAACAGACATTGGCCCTCTTATCCCACCCTATTAGATGTAGTTTCACCCTGTTTTACACATCTGTGCATTAGTTTGAAAGAAATGTACAAATGCCAACAAGTGATCCAGATATAACCTAATCAAATTTTAAGTACTACAAAAGTCCTTAGGTTCAATAGATTTCCTATCAATTCCCTGGGTGGGTTGCTATTAGCCTTTACAATGGGACACAGAATAAGTATTTTCTTCACAATTTAATCTGTCTTATTTTCTGCATCACCCTACCCTAACGTAAAAACCCACAGATGTTTACTATTAATCACTCAAGACAGTCTTTCTAGGACTCTTTGAGCCACTCATCTGGATTAATTCATATGGTTTGGAAATTGAGCAAGTCTGACTTTTCTTTTATAGTCTTAAGAAAAGCAAGCAATTGGGAAGAGATAACTTACACTAACATTCTAGCATTGCAATAGTTCAGGGATGCACAACTTTAGGCCCAGGAGTCAAATCTGGCCTTCCAGGGCTCCCAAATCTGGCCCTCCAAGATTCCACAGAAGGCCATGCTCCCTTTCCCTAGCTCCACCCCCTTTCCCCCAACCACTGTTTGGTGGTTTCCTGGCTTTTATGTAGTCCCCCCCCCCTTTCTAAAAGGTTGAAATGCCTCTCCTAAGGCTTAGTTACTGGCGTTAAGAGCTTTAAGCTAAAATGGGCTCATATTTTTGGTTTACTGGCCCCAACCCCTTTTGCCATCAACCCTTTCCCCACAAACGCATCTGAGGGAACATGTGGAGCAAGTGCTTAGCATCTAGGTTCATGTGAACTGTGGGCCCAAATGGCACAATTCCTTCCATGGAAAGATGCGGGCAAGGATTGCATGAACAGGCCTAACTTTGCACACCCCACATCATATGGGGTTTTGCTATCAGATTTCTATGAATAGGGCTAGCACTATGAGTTGCCTTAAGTTAGGGGTAGGCAACCTGGTGACCTCCAGATGTTTCAGACTACAACTCCCACCAGCCAGTACTGGCCATGCTGGTTGGGGCTGATGGGAATTGTAGTCAAAAACATCTGCCTTAAGGCAACCTTTTCCAGAGTCTTGGATTTGACAAAGGAATTTCAATAGCCCAGGAAGTTCAAGTGATGTGCCTCCATGGCAGCTAATTGTTAGATGACAGTTCTTGATAGCCTGAGCTTCCTGAAGCCTCTTGAATGGTGCAAAAGCAGATCTCCCCATCCACCTAGCTAAGAATGAGTTGATCTAGGTCTGAAAGGGAACAAGTAGGACAGCCCACAGTTTTTGAGGAAGAGACACAGAGCTGTATTTGAGCTCAGTATGTATTTCTGGGGGCTGCTTCTCTTTGTAAATCTGAGATGGAAGGGTGGATTTGGCTGACTGAGTGTCAAAGCTGTGCCTCTACCTATGCTCAACCTGTATATTTGTAAAAACAAACGAACACCCTCAAATATTAAAAAATGCCAATAGGTCTCCAGTGACCTCCTTCCAAAGGAAACCAAATGCAGGTAAGTTCTGAACCCCTGGAACTCTTCAGCATTTGGGAAAGTGCGGTGAGCATAACAATATGTTAAGTTGCATACCATACAAAGAAGATTCTTAGCTCTATGTAAACTGGGGCAAGGAAAGATATAAACCACTTGTACACTTGTACAAGTACATGTGCAACACCATATAATACCGAGTTTCTTGACTCTCATCACTAAGATTTGAGCATGTACTTATCACATATCCAGTCTTAATTTATATATCTTTTATTTCATGTCTTTTGGTTATATGGAGGGATTTAAAAAAAAAATCAGTATCAATCAAGTTACTGCAATTTGTCCATGGGATATATTTTTCTAATAACTACCTTTTCCCCAAACAACATTCAGCCATTGCAATTATTTGTATTCTGACAAAGTATTTCCCAAAGGCAACATTATTTGTATGCTGTACATTTTCCTTATGAAATATATACAGAACTTGGAAATATTTGTTCCTTAATACACAAGAACAAGTGACAAGATACTCAGACCTTAAATACTAGCTTTTAAAAAACCGTTTCTCCAATACCTTTAATGATGTTTTGGAGAAATCTGTGGATCAAGGCAGACTTAGCCATCTAATCAACATCTATGACTTCATTGCCCAAACCAAAATAGTATTGAAGGAGAGATTTAGAAGTTATTTTCTGATAAGGGTGACAAACTCAATAACTAGAAATTCCTGGTAAGATCTCAACTGAAGAATGATAAATTTTTGGTCCATGCTTTCAGCCCCAGGCTTCTTTATAGTTTACTGCTATAGAATTGGGGAAAACACTTATAAAAAAACTAATAAAAGTCTACATTCCCACAACCTGAAAGCCTATTATTCAAGAGGGTTTCTTAGTCTCCTACTAAAATAAAAAGGAACTATCTAAAAGGACAAAATAACTAGTTAGACTAGTTCTTTCAAAAAGGGAAGAATAGGTATTTTTAAAAGTTTGTAAAAGACAGGAGCCACTTGTTAACATGGGACTCAATCCACTCATGTCCTGGGTGCACTGATTTTTAACAAGGCAGAGTGCTACTTAAAATAGGCAGAGCGCTATTTTACCCTGCCTGCATGCATAAAAATGCCAATCAAAAATAGCGTTTTGACTATCTTGCAGGTGCAACTGATTTTTTGTTCTTTTAAACTAATTTATATGAAGATGTTTCACTTACAAAAGAATACATTAACCAACATTTCATTACCTGTTTCATTAAAAACCACTCATTTCAAACATAAACACCAATTTTCACTTACAGATTCTCTTATCAAAGTTACCAGATATCAAATTCATTGAAAGTATAACACAAAATATATCACAAATTTGTATCACCTTCTCTATCAAGGGGGAGAAAGGGGTTATAAGTAATAATATCACAACATAAATTTAAGACTGAGTCTAGAAGGTCACAACATTTCATCCTTTTGCCAGGGTGTGTCAGACCATCATGCTAAAGCATGTCAAAATAAGGTGAGCTATTCTTACAGTGATCTGTACTCAAAGAAGCTGCAGGGAAAAGATTACTTGATGGTTTCCTACAGCAATTTACAGTTAATTTATCTGGAACATCATGGATGATTTATCATGCTCTGAAGAGTTTAGTCCACACATATAGAAGTGAGAAAAAGCATCAAATTAGGGAAGACAGTATTTGCAAATGAATTTAACACACCACAATATAAACCTCTTATTTAAACAACTCAGCTTTAGCCTCCTAAAATAGTGGGAGTACTCTTACAAGTCACTGGGAATGAAATTTCTAATGTTTTTAAGAGCATTTTATGCAAAGAGTAAAGCTGCACAGAATTCCCATCATTGCCAGCTAGCATGGATAATGGCTATGCTGGCTGGGGACAGGGATGGGGACTCGGACTCCAGGGGAGCCTTCTGCATACAAAGCATGTGCTTTACCACTGAGTTACGACCCCTCCCCTTAAGCCCTAAAGATATTGGGTTGTAGCTAATGTTAGTCCGTACTTAAAGTAGACCCACTGAAATGAATGGGAATTAACTGACTAACATCAGATACAACACATTGTTAATTCCAGCAGCCAATAAAGATTGGTTTTCTATAAATCAGTTATTGTTTCTCCTCCTGAACTTGAACAAAATGAGTGTGAAGTCTGATATAACCTCCCAGAAACGAATAAGATATTGTTAATCCATTTTATCATGCAGTGTGTGTGCACACGCGCATGCACAACTATATTCCTTGCATTTTTGCAGCCTTTTTCATGCACCTGATGAAGGAACCTGATGGGTTGTTGTGAGGATAAAATGGAGAGGAGGAGGATTATGTAAGCCGCCTTGGGTTCCTTGCAGGAAAAAAGGCGGGGTATAAATATAATAAATAAATAAATAAATTCATATAAAATATCATGATGCAGAGAACCATTTCGGCCACATTTACATGCAGCTCTTTCCCTGGGGAGTAATGCCTTGCTGTTCAGGAATGTATGAAAATGAAATGATAAATTAAAGATTGGCAAGTAATTTTAAACAGCTATTGTAACGGGGGGAAAAGATCTAGGATTACTAAGAATAGATGGTACAAAGCTCAAAAAACAGGGGGACTTGGTCTCCCAAATTTAAAATGGTATTAGATAGCTAATCAACTCAGATATACTATGGATATTATTGCTAGGAAGGATTTCATGTGGTGGGAAATAGAAGCATTTGAAAGGGGTAATAGGGTGGAGAGTTTTTTATTTACAAAACAAGGACATATTATGATAAAAAGATTAGAAAATCCCTTTTAAAAAAATATGTTAGAAATATGGAGCAGAAATAAGGAAATATTTATACCAGGTATATCCCTGCTTACTCCAGTGGTGGTAATGGAGGATTTTCCAGAGAATGTTAGACATTTAGAACAATTTTTTAGAGAGGGAAGGGTAATAAGATTAATGGATTGGCTTGAAAAAATGGAGACAAGACAGCAAATAATTATAGGGTTGGAATAGGAAGAATTTCGTGGTTAAACTTAATTCAATTAGTACAATGGGGGAAGAAATGGAAGAGGAGACAGGAGCATGAAAGAGATTTCACCGCATTTGAGCAGTCAGTTATGTCTAGAGAACTTATAGAAGGAAACGCATCATCTAGAGGTCTTACAAAGATGTTATATAAAATGTTGCAGAAATCAGAAGAGCAAGTGGAAAATCT
Organism: Shinisaurus crocodilurus; assembly: GCA_021292165.1. Classification (NCBI taxonomy): domain Eukaryota; kingdom Metazoa; phylum Chordata; class Lepidosauria; order Squamata; family Shinisauridae; genus Shinisaurus; species Shinisaurus crocodilurus. Next base: position 99,732,365 of record CM037879.1, on the reverse strand, counting down.
TAAAATAGTATGGGATACAGAGTTTGAAGACGAAATATCAAAGGATGAGTGGAATAAGATTTGGGAAAGGCGAATATTGAAAAATATGTCAATAAGAATTAAAGAGAATTTTTATAAGTTAATTTGGAGATGGTATCTGACTCCAGTGAGATTAAATAGAATAGATAATAAATGTTCTCCAATGTGTTGGAGAGGTTGTCAGGAGCTGGGTACATATGCTCATATGTGGTGGAGTTGTAAAAATGTAATGGGTTTTTGGAAAAAGATTTTTGAAGAAATATTAGAAATTGTTGGAGTTGACCTAGAGGTCTGTCCTAAATTAGCTTTGTTATCAATAACTGAAAAGGTGGCCGGTCCTCAAAATGTCAAAGAATTGATTATAAATCTGTTAACGGCAAGTAGATTAATGATAGCAAGGAAATGGAAAATTCAGCAAGTTTTCTCTATCACTGATTGGTATAAAGAAGTATGGGATATGGCATTAAATGATATGTTGACTTGTAAGATCAAATGCAAAAGGGGACAATTAAAGAAAAATATTTTTAAGGATATTTGGGGTTTATTTCTAGAATTTGTGTTAAATAAGGGGAAAGGGAGTATGCCGTGTCAAGATATGTTGTATTTTTGGAATAATGAATAATTATAGATTATAGAGATATTGTATTAATTTAGTCCCGTGGTGACGGGAGCACTATATAAGTTTTATGTGTGTTAATTTTTGTATTGTTGAAAAATTTCAAAATAAAATTTAAAAAAAAAGAAAGAAAGAAAATGAAGTGATATGTGAGCAGGGCCAATTGCATGGTTACTTCCCACCCACAGGTCATCCAGTGAAAAGGAAGAACAATGATGGGGAAGAGAGAACCATGCTTATGTTATTCACACCATGGGCAAGCAGCTCCCACACTACTATGAAGCATGTGCATCCAAGCCTCATCTCAGGTGCCACAGCACTTCTGATCTTTTTACTACTACAGACTATGCTTCAAGGATTAGCCACAGGCTGTGCTTCTAGAATTAAAATAGACTATTCCAGAAGAGAATAAGCAGAAGCGACTAACAGGGGGTCAGTGTATCTGGTGAGATTATAGCGACTAAGTGACTTTTCTAAGGGAATAGCAACCAACACAGCTTGTGCCTGACCTGTTAAGACTGTTTGATCTCAAGACACAGCTGCAGGTAATTAACTGGACTACGAGATCTGATTGAATGAATGAGTTCACCCAAAGAGAAACCTGGAGGCTGATCACATCAGAGCAGCAGGCTAATTAGTAACACAGTTAGGGATGTGCCCAAAGACATTTAATGGGCCAGATGAATCTTGTCATCCCACAGTAACTTCATACATCCCTTGGCTATCTTCCTCAAGGATATGCCAAGCAAGCGGATATGCAGAGCAAATGGATAAACTTGGAGCTCACCAAGTCTTGATTTCATAGATTTCATAGATCATAGAGTTGGAAGGAGCCTGTAAGCCTATCGAGTCGAACCCCCTGCTCAATGCAGGAAACTAGAGGAGGGGTCTCCCATCCAAGTAATAACCAAGCTTGACCCTGCTTAGCTTTCCACACTCAGACAAGCTGAGCCAGCGTAAGCCACAGGCCTGTATCTGATTAAGCACCAGAGTAAGGCAACATGATGGTACAGCCCAAGGATGTCAATACAGTTTTGCTGCTTTTCGGTCAACTACTAGTGCTCTATATCCATTGCCCTACTTGACTGGCTAGAGATAGCCAGAGACTAGCCAGTTCCTTCTTGACAATTGTGAATTTAAGGGAATGTGTGGTCCACAGCCTTTTAAAGGAGGCAAGACTTCTGTTCAAGAAGTCCTCTTTGGACCCAGGTGAATTACAGAACACATTCGAATCATGACACACTTGGGTTACATAATAGAGTGGGATAGATGCTGTTCCATTTCTGAGTAGTATGACCTTTTTCAGGAAGGGAATTCCAGAGTCTAGGTGTCATGCTGAAAAAATTGTGTTCTCTACTACCCATTAACTTCAATTTAGATGGTGGGGGTGACCCAAAGCCAAGGAGAAACTGGTTGTGCTACAAGTGGAGAATTCCAGCAACCAGTCTGGCTGCCATATTCTGTACTAGCTGTAGTTTTCAAATAATTTCAAGAGGCAGCCCCACACAGAGAGCATTACTGAAATCTAATATGGACATTACTAAGGTATAAATTATGGTGGCTATGTCATATTTACCGTATCTAGAAGAGGATGTAACTGGCAACCACTCCAACCTGCTTTTTCATGAAGCAAGGCCAAATGCAAGAGGACTGCATTCCGACAAAATGATAACCCACACTCAAGGGTTGAGTATGGGTTGAGTGTGGGTTGTCATTGAACTGTGGGTTGTTGCTGAAATGTGTGTTATCGTGTTGTCTGAACCCAGCTGCACTAACAAGCCATGGCTTGTTAACCATGAACAACCCATGAAGAGAACCCATATTTTATTGATGGGTTGTTCCCACAACTGTGGGTTGTTCACCATGGTTTGTTATCTCGGCTGGGTTCAGACAACACAATAACCCACATTTCAACAACAACTTACGTTTCAACAACAACCTACACTCAACCCTTCAGTATGGGTTATTGAGTTGTTTGAATCCAATCATAGGGTCTTTACATGATCTAGCAGGGACAGAGAGATCACATGCATCACTGGCAAGCAAATCCATGTAAAGAAAACTGGGACTACTCCCTAGACTAGTGCTGTTGAACTTCAGGCCCGCGGGTCAAATCCAGACCACCTGGGTTCCCAATCCAGCCCTTCAGGTTCCACAGGTGGCTACTCCCCTTTCCCTGGTCCCACCCCAGGCAGACCCAACGAGTCAATCATCCCCAGCCAGATGTTATTAGCAAGGACAGTGGGATAAGCAAAACTCAGGTGCCCTGACTTATGCAAGTGGAAGTGCCTTCCACTAGTGCAAAGTCACTATTAGAGTCACTTTGTAAAATATGTTACAATGGACAGCCAGGCTGATCTAGGCAGTCAGCCTTTTCTGGATGGAGTTACACTCCCCTACAATGCAAGCTTTGCAGCTTGGGATGGCTTCTGGACAAGCCTTTGCTTTTTTAACTGTACAAATTTTAATGTTGTAAAGCCAACTTGAGTCCCAATATTGGGGAAAAGGAGGGTTATAAATAAATATAAGAAAAAGCAGCATCAGCAGCTGAAGCTGAACCCCGACAAGACTGAGGTACTGCTGGTGGGGGACAAGGGGAGGTTAGGGGATGTTGACCTGGTGCTGAATGGGGTACATCTACCCCTGAAGGACCAGGTCCGCAGCTTGGGGGTTATTCTAGACTCCCAGCTGTCCATGGAGGCTCAGGTGGCAGCTGTGAGCCGGGCAGCGCTGTATCAACTCCATCTGATACGGCAGCTGCGCCCCTACCTTCCTAATCACCTGCTCCCATCAGTGGTTCATGCCTTGGTCTCCTCTCGCCTAGACTACTGTAATGCGCTCTACGTGGGGTTACCCTTGAAGACGGTTCGGAAGCTGCAGCTGGTACATAACGCGGCGGCTCGCCTGGTTAAAGGCAGCCGCCGGCGGGATCACATCACGCCAGTGATGAAGGATTTGCACTGGCTACCAGTTGCTTGCCGAGCCGAATTCAAGGTGTTGGTTTTGACCTTTAAAACCCTATACGGCTCTGGTCCAGTTTATCTCAAGGAGCGTCTCCAGCAACACCAAGTGGGCCGCTCAACAAGATCTGCCACGGATGGCCTTCTCCTTGTCCCTTCAGCCAGAGCAGCTGTGGAACTCTGTGGAACTCTCTCCCGAGTGACCTCCGCCATGCCCCCTCTCTGATGAGCTTCCGTCGCTCATTAAAAACCTGGTTGTTCAGGCGGGAATATGGGGTGGGTTAAGATTTTAAAATTTTTATATTGTTTTAATGTATTTTATTGTATTTATGTATTTTATTGTGTGTACATCGCCCAGGGTGGCCGGTTGCCGGCCAGATGGGCGATAAATAAATATTATTAATAATAATAATAATAATAATAATAATAATGATAAATAAATATTAAAATATTAATAATAATAATAATACTTGATAAAGTAGGCAGTAGATGTGGCCATATGTACCTCTCTCCAACTATATATGGTACAGTGGTTGCATTTTTTTTCCTGAAAAGGGTTTAGCCACCATTATACATATTGCGGCAACCCTAAAAGAGTCAACTACTACAACTAACCTACCTCACAGGGTTGTTGTGAGGATAAAATGGAGAGGAGGAGAATTATGTAAGCCGCCTTGGGTTCCTTGTGGGGAAAAAAGGTAGGATATAAATATAATAAATAAATAAATAAATAAACAAACAAACTATTGAAGTTTACCATTTCAATTGTTGGTTATCGGCTGAAACAGATATTGGTTGAGTTGCTCTATTCTGAGCACTGAAGACATGGTTTTCATTACTTATTATTCTTGAATTATAGCTCTTCCCCCTCCCAATAACTTAAAATCAATGTCTTTTTCAATGAATTTCTAATCCAAATAGTTTAAGTTATAATAAAGTTTAATTTTTAGCACAAACAACTAAATTATTTTTTATTGTGTGATATACACACTTTTAAAAGAGCAAGACCAATTTAATTAAGTCATCTAGTCAATTCTGGAATTTAGCTAAAAAGGATAAAAATCAGAGAATAACCACAAATATGCCACGCATCTAGGCTTATGTGCCTTCTGCCTTTGGACACCCACAATTGCAAAACGAATAGTTCTTGTTATCATTTAAGATAATTATACCCTTTCAAGTGTTCTGCTCTATTCCCAGAACTGATATTTCTACTCTCCACAAAGTCCTTGCATCAGGCTGACTATGTGTGTTATATTTGTGTGTCATGTTTTGTTGTCATTTTTCCCCATTTACAGAGCCAACATTTTTGTTCGAATGCTTAATATAGTCCCAAATGAAGAAAAACTGTATACGGAAGTAGCATTCCCAACCACACAGACAAGTACTACATATTCCAGTCTCCCCCATCCCCACACCAAACAGAATCATAGAATCATAGAAAAGTAGAGTTGGAAGGGGCCTACAAGGCCATCGAGTCCAATCCAGGTCAAAGCATCCCCGACAGATGGCTGTCCAGCCGCACCTTGAATGCCTCCAGAGTGGGAGAGCTCACCACCTCCCTAGGTAGCTGGTTCCATTGTCTTATTGCTCTGACAGTCAGGAAATTTTTTCTGATGTTTAGGTGGAATCTGGGTTCCACCGAATAGATATAACCAAAAGCAGTAGTCAGTATAGCTTCATTTGAAATAGGTTTACAAACAGTGTACAGTATTTCCATTTTGCAGTATGCCATTGAGAAGTACTGGAAGCATGTCATAACAAGAAGTGCAATGGTGGGGTGCAATTCATGCCATTCTCTGTCTTGAATAGCACTTTCACTATAGATCTGAGGCATGCATGTACGACTATTTAAACATGGCAGTAAAGATTCCAACAAAAGTCTATACAGTCATGCCTTGGATTGAGAGCATAATTCGTTCCGGAAACGTGCTTGTAATCCAAAACACTCTTATATCAAAACGAAATCCCCCCCCAAAAAAAATTTGTACAGAGATTTTTAATTTAAGCCGTACTACAGTACTTGTATTGCAAGACGTCGCTTGTATATCAAGTCAAGTTTTAAAAAATAAATATTTAAAAATTTGCTTGTCTTGCAAAACGCTCTCAAACCAAGTTACTTGCAATCCAAGGTATTACTGTATTAAAGTAGGGGTGGGGGTGAGAGGGAGAATAGATGTCTTTATATCTAGTCTCACACACCATTAACTGGATAAAATTCAGGATCACAAATTACTACGCCCCATGAATAAAATATCAAAAGTATCACTGATTTTAGCTCAATCAAGCATACTCCTTTATTTTCACAGAGGCATAGGTCCAGTTCTGCAATCTATTACTATACTATGGGGGGGGGGGTAGTATGCATGCTCACCTTGCATTCTGTGGTTCATATTTTCCCTAACTTGTATGGTCTCTGCACTTTGACAAGTTCCTCTGCATTTTATAAAGGACCAGAAAATAATGGTGCCAAGGTTCCGCTACTACAGGGACCCCTTGATCTGCCCTTTGGAAGATCTCTGCCTCTTCTCAAAGTCTCTCCCTCTCTAGGAGATCAAATCCTTTGCCTGGTTCCAATAGCATGGGTGTAGGCTTCATGCGTGGTGAATAAGTCACTCCAACAAACCAGGGTAAACAACAGCACTTTACTTATAATATTAGGGTATTTACTTAATAGAGTGGTTATAATTCAAAAGCAAGTATGATAAAATAAAACAAACAAACAAACAATCCAATGTTCTCTAGTTTAACTTCAGACTACCTATCTCCTATGCAGCCAGTTTCTCTTTCTCTCTCTCTCTGCTTCTCTCTGTTTCTGCAGTCAGGCTCCCACTGCTGCTAGCTGACCACACCCCACACATATATAGCCTTCCCAGGAATGGAAGGTTATAATCATGTGACCTTGAATAGGAGATCTAATTCTTAACTTCTATTGGGTAAACTAAAACTCTCAAACTCCCCCTCCCATCCAAGTGTTTGGGCCTTCAGGCTTCAACTACTCGAGGGAAGTGTTTGGGCCTTCAGGCTTCAACAAATTCAAGCCTGAGTAGGCCTCAATCCTTTACAAATGGTTCATATCCAATGAGTTGCTTCGGTTCACATAAAGAGGTTTAGGCATGCACAGTGGATTTTTTTCTTAGGAGAGTTAATCCCGCCCACAACATTCTGTCATAAACTGACTTTGGAAATCCCCTTAAGTTTCAAATGCCATTTGCTATGTGGCATTGAGAGCTGTGGTTCAAGAGAAAGAAATGGAAAGCCCTTTGGGGTTCATGGAGCTCATGGAATCCAATTCCTTGGGTTCTGGCTAATGTCAAAAACACACAACAGTCAAGTATTTCCAGCGGAGATTTCCAAGTGATCCGAGGGAGAAATATTATCCTGCAGTGTAACCATTTGTTATACTGCAGCCATTTGAATAACATTTTCCCTAACTCCTTTTGATTCCCATCTACCCTTTCACCATTCTGATTTTCTCTCCCTTACTCACAAGCCATCGGGAAATCTATTCCTAGGAAAAGAAACAGTTCAGAATGCCTCTATCTTATCTATATCAATATGGAAAATTAAGTTAACTTTATACATAATACATAGATTACTTGGCAAAATGCATCAAAAACTATCAGTTAACCCAAGAGTATTCTCTAAAATTAATCTAATTATCTACCAAAGCTGTACCTAGATTTCACCCATGGTGTACAACTTTATATGGAAGAAAGCAATAGCATACAGTTACAGATCAATGAGTTGGATCCAAGATTTTCTTCTGTGAATGTCAGGAGGCTCTGGTCATGGATGGACCTGTTCCGTGAACAGAACTCTCCTTCCATTCACATAACGAACAGTTTGGATCCAACTCAGCACATTTCCCAATCACTATTGTGTTTGCCATTGTGACGAACAACTATGCAGGAAAAATATCAGTATCTGCATCTATTCTATTCCCCTGCAGGACAAATAGCAGCTTACAATCTGCAAGGTGGCGTCGAGAGCACATAATGCAGGCCACATGCTGAAGCTAAGCAGGTATGAGCTGGGTCAGTGCTTGGATGGGTGACTACCTGGGCTGCCCACATCTGTTCTCCTGCATTGAGCAGGAGGTTGGACTTGATGGCCTTATAGGCCGCTTCCAACTCTTCTATTCTGTTCTATTCTATTCTATGCTATGTACCTCCTTACGTTATGTCTGGTTCAGCCCTTGGTATGGTCACGGTCAAAACAAACATTGGTCAGCAGCCACAAAAATGAGAGAATCTGAAGTGATTTCAGTGGCTGGGTTCACATGATCACTAGCGAAAAGAAGCCACGGTAGCGTCTTTTCCCCACCCCCATGTGTACAGGTCACACGCTGTGCAATTTGCCTGGGGTGGCTTCCAAACCACCCGAGAACCCATGGCTTGTTGTAGGGTTCTGGGGTGGTTTGGAAGCCACCCCCTGCCATGCAACTTGCCAGGTTCAGATGACATGGCAAACCACATGCCATGAGGGTAATTAGGCAAATTGCACAGCATACAACTGGTACACGTGGGGGACGGGGAAAAGAAGTCACAAACCCAGCACTTGTGTGTGTGTGTGTGTGGGGGGGGGTTAGGAAAAGAGACTGTTGCCCTAATTCGTGCCTGACTCCTGGAGCTTCATAAAGCACTCTTATTTATGGGAAAGTCATCACTGAAGAATGTGAATTAGCTGAAGGTGTCAGAGGGAGTGGCACTATAAATCGGCATAGGAAGGTTTTTATCAACAAAAAGCATTTGCTACTGACTACAATAGTCTTATCTGCCATCCGCAACATTCTCTCATTATTAATACTAGGTAATCTCTAGCCACTCCACAACTTGCATCAGAATGCTAAACCTGTCAAACTTTTTTTTATTTGTGATGATCCTTAGAAATGGATAAAATCCCTCATGGAACAAGTTCATGAAAGGTGATCTCATGAATGAAGTCACCTCTGTTTGGAGTCATCTCATTTGCAAAGTGAAGGCAGGACTACAAAACAGCATGGATTCAATATGCTGCAGATGGGTTATTTTAGAAAGGAGCCCCAAAGAGACCAAATGATTGACAAGCAATGTGGGCGCGAGGTGGGGGGGGAGAGAGAGAAAAACCATCACTTGCACTGCATTTTGAAATGAAAGAAAGTGCTTGAGAATTGTCATGCAAATCTTTCAAAGAAACAAAGTGGTTATTAGAAGATGTTTTTAAAAGAAAAACATGCCTCTCAATTTCTGATCTCAAAACACTACATTTAAATATATGGACTAAGGAAAATTCAGAAAATGAAACTCTGCAGGGATATATTTTTTTTTTACTTAGCTTCTGTATAGCACGTTTACTAAAGTTAGGCTAATTGATAAAAGAATAGAAGATGGCCCATAATTCAGTTGTAGAGGACATCCTGGATAATTCACAAGGTCCCTCTTTCAAGCCCAGGTTTCTCTGTTAGAAAGAATCCCAGTAGATCTGTGAAAGATCTCAGACTGGAACCCTGGAGAACCACTGCCAGTCAGAGTAGACAGCCGTGGGCAAGGTGGACCAGTGGTCTGGCTCACTGTAAAGCACCTTCATACAAGGAGGGACAAATACATTTATTTGATTAATGTCTCCTGCTTCTTAAGATTCTGGACACTTTGAGTAGTACTTAAGGGACTATCTGATTGAAAACTTGTTCACGCTCCATTAATTATTTGAAATGCAAGTCTCAGGGAATTTCAAACTAGCCCACAGTTGAGTTAAATGAGCCTTTTCTTTGTCTTCATCATAGAGAAGCAATTTGTACTTGGAGGTCAAAACAAATGCAGGAAGCAGGAGAATTACCAGAACCTTTCATCCTATCTTGCCATTTCTCCAATGGCTACCTTGGAAAGACAGTCTTTTTTGCCTTCTGCTTTAAGAGCCAAACTAGACACAATGCAGGAAATCTCTGAGTATACTTTATTACATTTTATACACCCTTCCTCGGGACAGTATACAGCAGGGGTCTTCAAACTACGGCCCGCGGGCCAGATCCGGCCCAGCGTGCCCTTCCATCCGGCCCGGCTCCGTAGGCCCGAACTGGGCCTGCCTGGGCTCTCAGCCGCCTGCACGGGCTTGCCATGTTCTTTGCTCTCCCCGGAGAGCCAGCTGCACGGGCTGTGCCGCCCGCGCTGGTCCCGTCGCGTCACTTCCGGCGCGGCGGAAGTGATTCGCGGGACCCTGCTCCGTCGCGCTGGACCCCCGCGCTCTGTTTTTGAACAGAGCGCGGGAGTCCAGCGCGACGGAGCGCAGCAGAATGATGCGGCTCCAGCGGTGGTGGAGGCAGCGGGGTGGGGGCGGCGGCAGAGACGGCGGCGGCAGGACTTTGGCGGCGGGGCTTTGACGGCAGCAACTTCGGCGGCGGGGCTTTGGCGGCAGCGGCGGGGCTTCGGCGGCGGGGCTTCAGCGGCAGCAACGACGGCGGCGGGGCCTCGGCAGGGGCGGCGGCGGGGCTTCGGCGGCAGCTTCGGGGCTTCGGCAGCAGCGATGGCAGTGGCGGGACGGCGGCGCTTCGGCGGGGACGGTGGCGGCGGGGCTTCGGCGGCGGCGGGTGCAGGTACGGCGGCGGGGGGGTCTGGCAGTGGCAGCGGGGGTCCTGGGGGGCTTTGGTGGCAGGGGGGCGACAGCGCGGCGGGGCTTTGGCGGTGGCGGGTGCAGGTACGGCGGCGGGGGGGTGGCGGGGTGGTCTGGCGGCGACGGGGGGATCCTGGGGGGGCAGGGGGGCTTTGGCGGCAGGGGGGCTATAGTCCGCCCCCCAACAGTCTGAGGGACAATGAACCGGCCCCCTGTTTAAAAAGTTTGAAGACCCCTGGTATACAGGCTTTTGTATGCCACTCCATTTTATCCTCACAACAATCCTGTCAGGTAGGTTATGCTGAAAGACAGTGACTGGCCCAGTTATCAAATAAGCTTTATGGTTGAGTTGGGATTTCAACCCAGATCAGTCCAGTCATAGTTCGACACTACTATTACATCATACTGGCTCTCCAGTCATCATCTAGTTTAGCTATTTAGGATCTGCTTTGACAGAGTTCCAGAAACATGTTGGAGAAAAAGTGAATCACTTGCCTTAAAGCATGTGATCAATCCAGCAGCTGGTGACCAAGTACTGGTCAAGTTCAATATTATTTCCCAACTATTTAGAGCCCCAAATACCATAAAAGCTGACAGCACAGAAAATGCTACAGTCATACATTGTAATCTCAAAACTGCTCTTTGTGGCTGCCTTCATTAACTGTTCAAAAGCTACAGTAGTAGTATAATGTAGTATCCTTTCCCCTGTTTCTGTAAACAAGTTACATTGGTACTCAAGTCCACTTTGACTTAGTCCCACCACCAGCCTGGGACAATTCATGGTGCAGAACCTCACTTATAAAACACTAAATTGTTGCTCCAATATATCAGAGACTTTTCCTATCTAGCATTGCTCTCTTTAACACCAACCACACACGTTCTCCCAACTACACCTTGTATGAGCTGAAGCTTCATGACAGAGGTGCAATCAGGAACTGTAATGGAAGTTTGAACCTTTGTGGGAAGTCTTTTCAGGAGCATCTTCCACAAGTCTGACACGAATTTCTTACATGTGACTTATACAGAGTTTATGGTCATATTAAACATCATGGAGACATTTTGGTCAGTTATTTTTCTATTGGCTTTTACATTTTAATTCATGTTTCCAATACCACTCAAAGACCAGTAGAAGGCATTGTCACAGTTGTTTCATCCATTCAGCTAGGGGCAGCACTGAAACAGTGTGATGAAAGAACAGTGCAAGCCCAATTCCTCCAACTCAAACAAAGGGAGGGGGAATCATGCAAGCTGAATCTCCATACAATTGAATTATCATGCAGAATTCCTTAAGCCACTCCACCAATATGCTATAATTTCAGCACTGTCCCCAATCTGAATGAATGAACCTGGGGGGCACTAGTGTGCATCACAATGCACAAAACCCATGTCCTTTAAAGGGCCTTTTCAACTGTGGAACACTCTCCCAGTGAGGCCTGCCTGGTGTGAACACTGTCATCTTTTCAGCACCAGGTCAAAACTTTCCTCTGTTCCCAGACAACTGAAGGCATATGACGACCTTTTACTCTGTACTGAAGTTTTAGTTGTTTTATTACGGTATTTTAATGGAAATTATTTTAGCTTATTTATATTTTGTATATGTTTTAATAATTTTTTTGTAAGTCGCCTGGGATCTTTTTAAAGAGAAAGGTGACTAAGAAATTCAATAAATAATAATGAAGATACCTACTCTTATCTGATAGTTGAGAACGTGCCATATTAACAAACTCAACAAAGAAGAAATCGCGCTTGGCTTGCTCTTCCCTCAGCTCCACATAGGCTGCCATCTCACGCCCCGTCGTTTTTTGTCAAGACAAGCATTCCAAACTCCACTCCACTCAAGCAGGGCAGCAAATTCCCAGAACTCACTTCAATCTTTCCCAGCAGGATCAATGTCTATTAAGTGACACTGATAAAAGCAAACACTGCCAGATGATTACAAGGGATTCACATATGTGCCAATTTCAAAGCAATTATTTCCAAGCAAAAAATGTTTTGTACTCCCTTTCCTGGCAGCCACCTACCAGTTGCAAGTTAACATTCTATTATTCAAGTTAATCATTTTCAGGGTGAGCAGCAGAAAGGAAATGACAACATAACCTTGGTAGTATTCATGTTCTCACATCCGACATACATGAAATATTATGGAAGTGACTGATTAGCATGTATGTCTGGCTGACCTTTGCAGCTATACTACCTCTTTGAGATCTGACAAGGCAGAAGATGCATGCATGTATGTATGTTTTATTTATCCCAGGCTCTAGTTTCCTGTAATACGGGACTTGTAGGCATGAATATGGCTGTTTCGCTTTATAAACACAGCTCTTAAAAGCAAATTCATAGCTGTCAATCCTGTCTTAAGCGCATGTGGCATTCCGCTAGTGTTTGCTAAACTCTCTACAGGCGAACATGCAACCAGCAGAGTTAGTGAACTGGAGCATTGTCACAGAGAATTGCAGCTGAACAAAGGAGACATTCATGCCATGCTCTGTAGTGTAAGACAACATTTAAACTAGCATTGTAAAGAAACCAAAAATAAGTCAGTACTTTTAAAAGCAGCTGTGTTGACCTCATACCCTTAAAGGAAGCTCTCACAAAAGGAAACCAAAAAAAGGCACACCATTCAAAGAGAGGGAAAACAATGCACACTGACAGACTCTCTCCCTTCATGAAATTGTACAAGATTATATGGCTTCCAACTACACTCCATTAAGTGGCTTTTAGAACTAGGTACATCTTACTATACTAGAAAGCTTGTGTAAACAAGAGCGTCCAACCTACTTCTCGTTTGACTGAGAAAAATGGGAGACATTTAATTTTCTCTTAGTATTAGCTTCGCTGTGTGCTTAAACAAAGCATCAAACGGAAAGGGAAACAGGAAAGATCGTTCCTGTGCACAACTGTTTTCTTACAAGAATATTAGTAAAGCATCATCTTGGTGATTTAACAGAATTTCCACACTGACATGTCCCTACTAGAGAATGCCTTCACATATTATTTACGATATTGTTTCTTGTCCACATCTGTGTCCTACTACTTAACATGGTACCAAGGACACACAAGACCCGAATATTTGGAAGAGAGGCAATTCCAGAAGGTTTGCATGGGAAGTAATGAAGATGGCAAGTCATATGGATCAAGAAAACTTAGCATCCCACAAGGGGGTAAGCCACGAGAGAGAGAGAGAGAGAGAGAGAGAGAGAGAGAGAGAGAGAGAGAGAGAATATGAATGTATAAATAACAGTAGGGAGAGGAAAGAGTTAAGCACCACCTCTTTCTTCTCTGCCCCACTTCTCTCATCTCAGTCACTCTCTCCTGAAGTGGCTCTTCAATCAGAAGAAGAGCCATCAGTGTCCCGTTATGTACATGTGTGTATTACATGTAGTCTGTCTCTCAGCTTTTCTTCAGACTCTATGGGTGCTACTTAGATGCAACAATCAGAGCCCTGATCATTGGAAGGAAAGAAAAAAAAAGAATGAAAGAAAGAAAGAAAGGGGCAGCTGGATTATGTGGCTTTCCAGATGCTGTTGACTGCAACTCCCATCAGCTTTAGCCAGCATAGCCAATGGTGAAAGATGATGGGAATAGCAGTCCAACAGCAACTGTAGGGTCACACATTCCCCATCACTGGATTATATGATTAGGATAGGAAAGGATGGTCCAACCACAATGGTGGGTTCTATGGTGAGAGTGGGGGATAGGAAGACAAAAGCAGTTTATGTAGAAAGGCAAGACTGGGGAAATAAAAGAAGGGATAGTCAAGATAAAGTGGCACAGATCTGTACATGGAAAGCCTAACTGCTTAAAATTAGATGTGCCAGAGTGCTGCCTGCTGGAAAAGCAGCTAAGAATGCTTGGTCAGACAGACAGACAGACACACAGCAGCTAGACATGGGTGAAAAGAAAGAGAACTCTTTCTCAAAGCCAGATCCCAGGCTACAGTGTGTGCTATTTTTCTGAAATGCATTTCCCTACTCCCCCTTTTCAACCCCCACAAGGTTGATGAAGACGATTGTCCTACAATCTTTCATTACTGATAGGTCATGGTAGGACCCTAATTTTCTATCAGCCCTTCAAGAATATCCTGCCAGGAAATGAAGAAACAATGCACACAGATAGTAGATGCAAAACAGTTGTGATCATTTATTTATTTTTGGATCCAAGCTTACCTGGTATTCATTTGGCCAGAAGGTGCTGACAGCCAGCTCTGCCCGTAGCCAGTCTTTGCCAGTGGAACCTGTCACATTCCAAATGGGATTTGCCAGAGGGCCCTTGTTTACCCTAACTAAGATGTTCAGTGTTCCAGGACTTGCCCCCTTCTTGCTGTACAAAAGGTAGCTGAAATCAATACAGTGAGTGTCATTCTCTTTCATCGTGGGAAGCTGGAGGCGAGCCTTTTCTCCGTGGCTGTGGTGTGAAGAATCCACTATCATGTACGAACCTGACAAGAGAGAGAGAGAGAAAACCCAGGTAAATGTGGAGATACACGTAAACATATTCAGGAAAAAAATGAGGTGGCCCTTGCCATCATAACACTTGTACCCTTTTTGCCACATGCCATTATCTTTGTGCATCATCTACTGCAAATGGCTTCTATACAGATACCGCTGTTCATTTGGGTTGCATGATATCAGTGCTCAGTAGGTTATTAGAACATAAAAATGGTGCTGGTGGGCCCACTTAGCATCAAGAATCAAACATTCTTCCTCCACAAAAACCAGCCAGATGCTTTGCTCCCAGCTTCTGATAATCATGGTTCTAAAACCTTCCATTTTATGCCAGTTAAGTTCATATTTACGTTAGCAATTTCCTAATATGAGAAAAGAGTGCAGGAAAGGTCTCTGGTACCGCTCTAGTAAGACTTTGCAAGATGCATAGGAATTCTATACTGGGCCATAGCTCACTGGCAGAACACATGCTTAACATGCAGAAGAGATCCTAAGCTCAAAATCTGGAATCTCCAGGGAGTGCTGGGAAAGACTCCTGTCTAAAACCATAGAGAGCCACTTCCAATACTGAGCAAGAGAGATCAATGGCATCCAATGTTCCCTATATTCCTTACTAACTTATATACATTTTTCCCCAATAGATTTCAGTAGGAATTCAATATTTGTGCCAACAGAAAATATCCCACAAGAAGGGTGTGTTTGGAAACATTTTCTGGTGCACTTTACCATTTAGCTGTGTAGCTTTTTCCCCACCCAATCCCAAGGCCTCAGAACAGGTTGTAGCATATTTAAAAACAAGAGATGAAAACCACTAAATACAATAAAATAGTAAAGACTAGGATGAAGCAATACTGACTTTTCAGAACAATTACACACACACACACACACACACACACACAGATGCACACGCGCACACACACTATGTCAGTTTAATCACGACTGTTAGGAATGTCTGGCATAGCAATAAATTCAGAAAAGACAATCTAGTAGGACTATAAGGAAGAAAAAGAGTTCATTGCAAATAATTTAGCAAGGCACCCTTAAACTAGTGGGCTACTGAACTACATATCTGAACTACTGTAAAATGTAAACTCACCCTCCCAGCCATAGTACATTTAAATGAGTGCCACCAACTGTCAATTTGGGCAAAATGCAGAACTCAACCCACCTGCAAAATGCCCCAGGGCACCATTCCCACATAGTTCCCTCAATTGTGGAACTATCCTTTCTGCTAAGCATTTAACAAAATGCTGGCCCATGACTTTTACAGGCCTGCCAATAAGTGATGATTGCACATCTTACTAGAGAAACTGGCCCTTCTTAGTAAGCATGATGCTAAAAATATACAAACACACAAAGAAACGACCCCAAGGTTCAGCATTCAGGTGTGTGCTTTTAAGAAAATGGTTTAAAATGATCACCAGACACTTAAACTTCTGAAAACATTTATTTACATGTATATGCAATGAAGCTATTCTGCATGCCCACCAGCTTTCTAGAGGGGTTTATTAATTACTCTTGAAAATGTACTTGAGGTAATACAGGATAGATTGTCAAGAGGTTATTGCTCAATGAAAATAAAAAATAGGTCAGTATGTGACAGAAAAGAATGAACATTTATTTTGCCTGTGTACAAACCTTTTAATTGCCTTTCCAAGCAATTCAGCATTTCTAAGTTAATGACTAATGGCACAGACAGTAATGTTTTACAGATTCAAAACCACCTTTTAAAAGTTTTATTACTGATATTGAATTATATTTTATTTGTGCATCCAAATGAAACTTTTTTTTTTTAAGACAAAGCTGCTAAAGGTTCAAGAGCTCAGCTGACATTTATATTTGATTAACCAGATAGTACCCACTGGAGTGATATGTTTCAGAAATCTTGGCAGGACTACACTGACTGCTGGCCAACTTTATTTTCACTCCTTGTTTCTTAAATCCGGGAATACTTTGGCAGCAGGATATTTACATTCATAATTCTTGGCCAGTGCTAACACTGTTGGATCAGAAATGACTTACTGCAGAACATTAAGAGTTTCTAAAATAACTGCTACACGGTATGTAGGACCCAAACCACCATGTTTTGTGGTCTAATAGTTGAAGAGTTTGCATGGGCATTAATCCCCATCCTCAAACACATATTTTTGAGCAAAGTGAAAGAATTCCAAGACAGGTGGACTTTAACAGTGGAAGTTTAGCCATAGAAATTTCACTTTTAGTACTTGAAAGAGTACTACATTAATTTGTCATGCTAACAAAAATAATTAACTTGCCAAGGGTGCAATTCTATGCATCTTTAGACAGAAAAAAGTCCTCCCAATTCCCAGCGTTCCCCAGCCAGTATGGCTGGCTGTTGAACACTGGGAGTTAGAAGTCTTTTTTCTGTCTGAACATGCATAGGATTGCACCCTATGCTAATTAATGGTAATAAGCACAGTATATAACTTATTTTCTGCTTTCCACACTGCTGTAGTAACATGGATTCAGAATCCACATTGGAGGGAGAGGTGTTCAGTTAGTCACTAATGCCTCCCCCATGTAGAAGCATAAAACAAAGCAGAGCAAACAATCTCAAGTAAGTCACAAGCCATGCCTAGAACCCGACATCTTCAATGGTTACTGATATCAGACTAGAGCATACGCCTGTAGCTTAATTGGTCGCTTCTTCCTTAAACGGCATTAGAAATAATTTTTATAGGGGCTGAGCTAACACTGAGCTAAATGTTTCTGCCTTTGAACTTAAGAACATAAGAAGAGCGGATCAGACCAAGAGTCTATTAGTGCCACCTACTGTCCAGCATTCTGTTCACACAGTGGCCGACCAGCTGCCCATGGGAAACCCACAAGCAGGATGTGAGTGCAACAGCACCTTCCCACGCATGTTCCCCAGGAACTGGTGTACATAGGCATACTGCCTCTGATACTGGAGGTAGCACATAGCCATCAGGACTGGTAGCCACTGATAAGGTCCTTATACTCCATGAATTTGTCAAATCCCCTTTTAAGGCCATCCAAATTGTTAGCCATCACTACATCTTGTGGAAGTGAATTCCATAGTTTAACTATGCGCTGTGTGAAGAAGTACTTCCTTTTATCTGTCTTGAAGCACCCACCAATCAGTTTCATGGCATGACCCCTGCGTTTTAGGGATGTATGGACATTGTAAAATCTGTTCCATCTATATTTCGTGGACTATCAGGCGCCTTTTGTTCCATCATCCACTCATTGGTGGAATCGGATTTTGTGCAAATACAAATTTGGAGTTGCGCAAAGTCATACTCCTGAAAATGCGCAAATCCTCCCCCCCCCCAAGCAAAAAATTGGTATTTTCAGGCTTTAGCTTATGGGGGAAATGCACATTTTTGGATGGTGCTTTTTATTTTATGTATTTTTGTATGACTAAATTTGCATAAAATTATGTAAAATAAAAAAAAACTGGTCCACAAGTCCATGGAATCCATGTGACTTGAGAAAAGCTGGTCCGCTGTGGAATCCATGGGTCAGATTCTTAGAAATTTGAACTCATTTGAGACAATTGCCAGATATCTCCAACTTCCCTAATTATGAGAGAGGAGAAAAAATGTCTCCCTATTCACTTTTTCCACACCATGCATAATTTTGTACACTTCTACCATGCCTCCCCTTACTTGCCTTTTTTAAAGCTAAAATTCCCAGTTATTTTAACATTTCCTCCAGATCATTTATGAACAATTTAAAATGCACCAGTCCAAATACAGATCCCTGTGGGACTCCACTGTTTACAGCCCTCCATTGGGAGAATTTACCATTTATTCCTACTCTCTGCTTTCTGTTCTTTAATTAGCTACTGATTCATAAAAGGACCTCTCCTTTTATTCCATTACTGCTAAGTTTGCTCAGGAGTCTTTAGTGAGGACTTTGTCAAAAGCCTTCTGGATGTCCAAGTAAACAGTGTCTACCGGATCACCCTTGTCCACATGCTTATTCACACTCTCAAAGAACTCTAAAAGGTTAGTGAGACAGAACTTACATTTGTAGAAGCCATGTTGATTCTTTTTTACCAGGGCCTTTCCTTCAAATGCTTACTAATTTTATCTTTAATAATGCTTTCAACCAACTTATCCGGAACACACATTAAGCTAACCAGCCTGTAATTTCCCAGATCTACCCTGTATCCCTTTTTAAAACTTGGTGTTACATTGGCCATTCTCCAGTCCTCTGGTACAGAGGCTGATCTTAGGGACATTACATATTTTTGTTAGAACATCAGCAGTTTCATATTCGAGTTCTATAAGAACTCTAGGATGGATACTATCTGGGTCCAGCGATTGATTGATTAATTGATTGATTGATTTTTATTATTATAGTTATACCCCGCCTTTTTTCCTGCAAGGAAACCAAGGCGGCTTACATAGTCCTCCTCCTCTCCATTTTATCCTCACAACAACCCTGTGAGGTAGGTTAGGCTGAGAGTCAGTGACTGGCCCAAAGTCACCCAGTGAGTTTCATGGCCGAGCGGGGACTAGAACCTGGATCTCCTGAGTCCCAGTCCAACACTCTAACCACTACAACACTCTGACTTTTGATGGTCGGGCAAACTCTTTTCATTGAATTCAGAACTGGGCTTGGAAGGCTAAACTATTTCCCTAAAAAGTTGGTTAACCCTTTTTTTATTCTGGTCCCAATTCTAGTCAAAATGGTTCCTGTAGCACCCTGACAGAAGGGAGTGCGAATATGGTGTGGACACAGGTAGGTGGGTAGGAGGAAGGAGGACTTCTTGTGCTCAGATCATCAACTGTCAAGTTTATTTATATGCCGCATTTCCAAGTTAGGCTCAAATTGGCTCACAAGAATGGTTAACAAATCCTATAGGTACAACAAATAGATGATATAAATATAGCAAACACATTTTAATAGAACATTTATATTCATCTGAAAAATAAACATAATTAAAGTTTTTTTAGACATATGAAAAAGATTCCTTTCATAAGAACAAGATTAAAATTGGAGCTGGAGATTTGAGGCAAGCATTCTAAGCTGTTCAAATTTGTATTTTCAAGCCAGGAAACTGAATTTGGGCCTGCATTGAGCAGGGGGTTGGACTCGATAGCCTTGTAGGCTCCTTCCAACTCTATGATCTATGAAATCTATGAAACCTTGCTAATTCTGTCTCCTGTTCAAAGTGACAGTCATAGCATGGAAACCAGAAGAAAACCTTTTCCTTGTGGTTCAGCTCCATGTTACTTCAGTGACATATGGAACCCCATATCCCAAGGGATTACCTTAATAGTATGGTAACTTCTCATACTATTACTGTTTACAGTTGATCTCAGCTCCATCAGCACATACTGGTGTTTCCATTACACAACATTTCAGATTAGTATAGTGATGGATGTCCCTGATGCTAACTCTGGACATGTCATATTATACAAATGGTCTGTGTTTCTGATAATGGCCATATTCATACACAATACTAAAACATGGTTTAGTGGAGGGATGGGGAACCTACAGGCCATTGATCCTCAGGTGAGGCTCCTTCCTTCCCAAGGCCTGAAGGGCAGCAGGGAGGGAATCTCTCCTGTTACCTCCAATCACTGAGAGGGAGAGTAGCATGCAGGGGAATCCCTACTGTTATCTCTGATCAATGATTAGAGATCAGTGGAGATTCCTTTCCCAGCTAGTTTCGCTCACCCTGCATCCTCCCCAATGGGTAAAGGCATGGGGCAAGCAAAGCTCCCCAACTGAGGCATCAGCTGGAGGAGCATTTGTCCAGCTAGTGCCTTGATTGGTGACCTGACCTTGATGTGCATGGGTTTTCTCTCCCACTATGAAACCACTTCCCCACCCCTGGTTTCATTCTATCTGATTGAGCCAGCAAAGTGCCAGGATTGCACACTCCCCATCCCTCCCCTGCACAGCCAGGAAGAGTGGTTCACTTTCACTGGGCAGGTTTCCATGTCACGCCAACCCACCCTGGCACTAAGCCAGGGTGGGTTGGTTGGTTGGTGCGAGAACAAATCACAGAGCACCCAACACACGATCAGGCACACTGTGGGTTTTGGCACCCCCCTCCCCATTCGATCTGCCAGCCAGTATCGCAGGGGACTTTGCAACCCAAGTCGCTCTCCCTGCCACAATCAGGAGCCATTTTGGCTCACCGCAGCTTCCCCCTCTCTTTTTACTGTTTTTTTTTTGTTTGGGGTGGTGGTGTAGATTGCTTTTTACGATCTACACTTGTGACAGGCACTGACAGCCCCCCAAAGTGCCCAAGTGGTATATTGGAGAGGCTGTCAATGACTTGCCACCCCCTTTTTTTGCATCCAAAGTGTGCTTTAATTGATTCATTAATTTAATGTTTTTTTAATTATTTTTTTAGCTAGAATTGTGCAATTATAGAGATGCGAAAATGGGAAGTCTCGTCTGGGTGGTGTCAAAATGCAGCATGTACCAACCATGAACATTGACCCAGAGAGGCTCCCAATAGGGTTTTGTTTTGTTTTGTTTGCACTTTGCTTTGTCTTGACAGCTGTCAAAAGGCAAACTGTCAATTCAAAGCAAAGACGCAAGTGATCTTTGCTCACGCAAAGTGGATGGAGGCTTTTATCCCCCCTTAGTACTGTGATCCTCAGGGTTTTTTGTGTTCCTCACATAGGTCCCAGTGACCTCAAATTTTCCACCTATTCCCGAGACACTCGGTGCTCGGGAAGATGGAAAAATGCAGCCCACCCCCTTTTACTGGAGCACAGAGGTTTGACAGCTAACTGTCAGAACTCTGGTCCCTTTTAAAAGGTTTTTTTTTTAGCTGGGCTCCACATGTTTTTTCACAGAGTTATATGCATTCATGCCTGCAAGGGATTTTTTGTTGCACTTGCTGAGCGGCTTACTTGCTGCTGCCCACAACCCACAGCAGGGACGGTCGACGGGTTCAGATGACATGCCAACCCACCATAGGTGAAACAAACCCTACTACAGACCATGGGTTCTCAGGGTGGCTTGTTAGAAAAAAACAAGCCACCCTGAGGAAAGTAGTCTGGGTTTGGATGACATGACAACCCATCATGGCTCGCTACCCATGGTGGGTTGTATCATGCGAACCAGGTCATTCCTGGCTTGTAATTACGTAAGGACCAGGCATCCTGGTTTAAAACAAAAGTCCAGTCAAACTACAAACACTGGATATTTTTTAGCTGCCTTGCTTAACAAGCTAGAGTTTAATTTAAACCACAATTCCTGGTTTGTACGTATCAATAGGATAAGAAAGTGAAACTAAACTTGGTGGGAGGCCTCTTCCTACCCATGAGTGAGGAGGAAGGGGGAAATGTGCAAGCCCAAAGCTTGTCCACAGAGCACTGAATCCTGACTCAGTGTACATGCAGTTAGGATGATGTGCAGTCCATTGCTAGATATGCAATGTATAGTTCCCCTGCTAAAAGATGCAATGTTCAGATGACATTAATTTTCAAAAATTAAGCAGAATTCATGTAGCATTAATTTGTACAGGCTATAGCTGTGTAAGAAGAAATAATTGTAATCTCAAGTATTAATTTAGAAGGAGTATGTGTGTGGTTTTGAGGGAAATATTTTGAGAAAGTTGAGGGCAAATACTGAGTTCTTTTAGTTTGGTGTAAAACAGTAGTTCTCGTTCATGCGCAGCTGTTGCCCAAAGCTCAACATAGAACACAGTTTTCAATGTGATAGAAAAATGTGTACTGTTAAAATGACATTGTGTAAAAGGTACAGTACAAATACTTTCATCTATATCAGACATATTTTCCAGAAGCATTCAAGCACAGTATTGGAATGTTAAGGCTAGTTGAACTGTTGTTATGAGTTAATACTCAAGTCCAGTAACTTGGGATATTATATATACATCCAGTGCTGATAAATATGTAGGTAGGTGTTCTCAATTTTTTTTTCTTCCAAATTTCGGTGCCATCTGCTAGAATTTAAAGCTTTGTGTGCTAGTCACCTAATTTCCCTTGAGTATGTCATAAAGCATTGTCAACCCGTTCCTGTCAAACTTATGTAGACTCTTATTGGGCAGATTCTTTACTGGCATGATACTTAAGTGGTGGACAATAAACTAAAAGATTTAGGGTGGTACTGAAATGTCATGCCTTTAATTTTCCCCCAGTGAAAGGTGCCATTTTGGGAACCGCAAATACTTCTTTTAAAAAACAGCCCCCTAGGGAAAAAATAGTGTTATGTTCCCTTCACTTGGCAAAGTCGTTAGCAACAGTCACTTTGAAGGAGCTGATCTACAGTGCAATGGGCAATACACTCCCCCTCTCCCACTTGTCCTGTGACAGTACAGGTTGTGCTGCATTTATTGCTGTGGATTTGCTTTCTTTAAAGTGGCTCTTGCTACTTTAAAGGAGGCACTCCATAGCACAGTCTTCCTTTCGCAAAGCATTATATACAACACCATCCTATCCCTTTTGGGGCAATAGATGCAGGGCACTGCACTCTAAATGGTCTTGTTAAAAGTGGCAGTTGACACTTTATAGCAGGGAAACATTTTTTGCTGGTGTTTGCATGTCTCTCAAGCAGTTGCTAAAGGATCCCTTTTTACAAAGGACCTCCACATTGACTGGATAAATGCATGTTCCAGTCACCACAAAGAGATTACATTTCTCGATGCCCTAAGACTGTGCCCTAGAAGAGTTGGTCATAGAACCAACCAGAGGGGAGTCGACCCTAGATATAATCCTAAATGGTGTCACCCAAGACGTAGCATGAGATGTAAATTTTGTTGAACCAGCTGGAAACAGTGACCACAGGTCTATCAGATTTAATATATATTTAAATGGAAAATTGCCAAGGAAGTCCAATGTAGTCACACTTGACTTCAAAAAAGGAAACTTCTAAAATGAAGGAACTGGTAAAAAGGAAGTTGAAAGAGAGAGTCAAGAGGTTGACTTCAAAAAGCTTCAAAATGCTTGGAGGTTACTCAAAACCACAGCAACAGAAGCTCAGCTAGAATGTATACCACAGGTTAGGAAAGGTAGCACCAAGTCCAAGAGGTCACCAGCATGGTTAATGAGCAGGGTCAAGGAAGCTATTAAAGAAAAGAAGGCTTTCTTCAGAAAATGGAAGTCTTGCCCAAATGAGCAAACAAAAGGGAGCACGAGCTTGCACAAAGGAAATGCAAGCAGACTTCTTCTTCTTATTATTATTATTATTATTATTATTATTATTATTATTATTATTATTATTATTATTTCTTACCTGCCTCTCTGTCTAGATCGATGGAGATGGGGGGAAGCATATCGCTGACAACATCAAAACCAACAATAAAGAATTCTTTAGATATATCAGAAGCAGGAAACCAGCTAGGGAAGCAGTTGGACCATTGGATGACAATGGAGTTAAAGGAGTACTAAAGGAGGATGAGATTGCAGAGAAGCAGAATGAATTCTTTTCATCTGTCTTCACTGCAGAAGATATAGAACAGATATCTGTGCCTGAACTGATGTTTTCAGGAAGGTAGTCTGAGGAACTGAGGCAAACAGTGGAATATAAGACTGAGTAAAT
This sequence comes from Shinisaurus crocodilurus, assembly GCA_021292165.1. NCBI lineage: Eukaryota > Metazoa > Chordata > Lepidosauria > Squamata > Shinisauridae > Shinisaurus > Shinisaurus crocodilurus. Next base: position 99,708,222 of record CM037879.1, on the reverse strand, counting down.
GATTGCATCAACAATGACAAAGACCTAAGCAGGCGATGTTCCTCAGCAAGACGTTCCCATTTATTGTGTGAAATATAAATTAATAAATAGAAACAGAGGTGCAGAGGCCCAATGGAACCGTTAGGCTGCAGAGTATGGGTTATTATAGAGCTTTGCCTGACAGGGAGGGGAAAAAAATAAGTATCCTGAGATGCTAAAAATAATGGAAGTGTCTCAAAGCTAATAAAACATTTATTTCTCGCAATATATTTGGTAGCGATTACATACTTCAATTGTGAATTCAAAAAGAAATGTGTGTGATATAAAAGTAATTCAGTTACATGGAAGATGTTATGTGTGTTATATTTTTGATGCATGAAAGGCTGTTCCCTCCCCCCTCTTTTCTTTCCTCTGTGCCATATTGCACGGGGACACTGAAACAATGAGTGAAGACTCATTGATGATGTTCTGGAACTAAGGTTCTACATTCTCGCTCACTATAACTAGAGTATCCCTACTGGAAAGTATAACAAGTTAACCTTGGTGATGAAGGTCCAAACCAAGAAGCCTGTGGAGAGGGTGGTGCAGGATTCCCTGGCCACTGTGTGGCTGAGGTGGCCATAGTGCCTCAATGGAAATGAAATCTATGAAATCTATGCTGCAGAGTAGAACCAACAAGCCATCCATTCCAGGTCCAAACATGGAGCTGGAGAAGGGATTGTCCCTGACCTTACATGTAAGTCAGAGTAAAACATTACTGTTTTACTCACTGATGTTGCACGTTAAGTTTTGCCATATATGCCCCATGTACAGGGCCAGCGCAATACATATTTCTGCCTGGGGCAAAAGATAAAAGTGGCACTTCAGCCATTCCACATACAGAAGCCCACTGGACTGATAGCTGAACCTTGCTTCAATTCTGGGGAGGTCTGCTCCCCAACACCTCACTGCTGTCTCCCCCTGCCCCTGCCTACCAGCAAGTGCTGCCTGAGGCAGTCAGTCACCTCGTTTTTTCCTAATTGTAGGGCGAGCCTACAATTCCATTTCTGCATGACTCTGCTGCTACAAGGTCAAACCAATGCTCAGTCTAGCTCTATAACCTGCGCATGTGTGCAGTTATGTATGACAGGTTGCACAAGCTGTGCACAGGGATGCACATCCCATTGCAAGTCCTACAGTCCTATCAGACACCCACACTCAGACATTTATTCTGATCTTTTTTCTGTTGCCACCAACAATTTGTGCATTGAGCTAAAGATTCTGCCCACATCTAAAAGTGGCAGGTCTATCATTTGTACATAATCTTTTAGGAACAGCAACTGTAGAGTAAAGACAATTTGAAGCCAAGATCATGCTTGCTGAGAAGATGGCAAATGAAACTTCCATTTCTGCATGATTCTGCTGTCATGATGTCAGATCAATGGTTGGTCGGAGCCCTGTAACCGGTCTCTGACATAACTGGTATCATAAACTATAGGGCACTAATGAAGGACTTAAATTGGCATGTGAAGCTTCCATTTCTGCATGACTCTGCTGCTACAAGGTCAAACCAATGCTCAGTCTAGCCCTATAACCTGTGTCTGACATAACTGGTGTCATAAACTACTGGGCACTAATGAAGTACGTACTTAAATTACTCACTAAGGAATAGGTATCTTACAACACAGAGCTCATAGTCTAGACAATAATACAAAGTGCATGACTGTGATTATGTGCATGTGGTCAACAATAAAATAACCCTTTAATTATTGGCTGCAATGTTTGCTCCTAATTCATGACCCACTTTATTACATTTTCAGTGATTGAATAGTTAGTGACTAATTACTTGATGTATGTTCTTGACAAGCTCTACTAATTAAAAAGAAAACCAAAGCCGTTTTGAAGAAACTAATGATGTTACTATAAGCATATCTGCAATCAACTGAATGAAAGAGTTATGGCCCGATTCTCAAAGAAATATACCACCACTAAAGCAAATCATTGCAGATGGCTAGTGCCTTTAGTGCATGACAGCACAAGAATGAAAATACCGTAGTTGATTTTTATATACCTCATCAGAACCACTCCTCACTTTACCTCACAATCTCTCTCCTAACAAGGGTCTTTATTTTGTTTTCATTTGTAAGTAATGCCTCCAGTTTGTTCAAGATGACAAAGCTGCCATAACATTTTGGTTCCTTTAATGTTGTGTGTTTGCACACGTGGGTATACACACACACAGGGAGGGTTCACACGACACTCTAAGCCACACTGCGAATAAGCTATGCAGTGTGGGTTGTTCGCGGAACAACCCACTGTGCGCCTGACAGACGATTGGGCTCACCATGGCTTGTTCTCCCCTTTGGTTCTCCAGCCGGTATTCCAGTGTCCTTCACAGCGGAACCCATCTTGTCTCCCCTCCCTGCTCTAATCACTACCCCTTTTCGTTTGCCACTTTAAAAATCTGGAGCCTCAACAATACATAATTAGGTTCATATTTTTTATTTTATTTTTTTAGCCCCAGGAAATTGTGCAAATGTGGTGGTGGTGGTGGTGGTGATGATGATGATTTTGGTAAGTCTTTCACAAGTGCACTCTTACTGTCCAATATGTGTAGTCTCATGCCTGATGAATTTCTTTGTACATTTCAGCTGTCAAAGGGACTGGTGAAGTGCAGTAGGCAACATACATGGAAATTGACATGGTGAGACTGCATATACTGTATGCTAATTTCCGCACAGTTTCAGGAAAAGCACTGAAAAGGGGGAGAAAGCTGCAAAGGTGGGGGGAACAATATCTCCCTCTTGGCAATATGTTCCTATCACTTTTAAGTGTTGAACTGACACTTCTCAGTGCCCTCCACCTTTTCAACACTTCCCCGAGTCTCCAGCTACTCCAGAAAGGGGAGACACTGCCACTTTTTGCGGTTCCTTTTCAGAGCACTTAATGCTACAGTTAGCACGGGTCCCTGACAGTCCTACATTTATTTTAAAAGGCAGAAATATACACAAATTTAAAAGCTAGAAAGTAAATGGAGGGGAGTTCTATGTAAATTTAAGGGCTGGGAAGTAAATGGAGGTGAAATTTGCACACTTGCATTAGCTGCTCTGTTACTGCAGGTGCACTAATTTCCCCTCCATTTACTACCTAGCCCTTAAATTTATGCAGAATTCCCCTGCATTTACTTCCCAGACATTAAATTTGTGTATATTTCCCAGTCCAAAAAATTGCACAAATATTCCTAACCGTTTAAAAAACCAACCCCCCCCCCCTTAAACAAGTGACAGACTGGGATAAAACAAATGGGACGCCTAGCACCAGTGGTACTTAAAGCCCCCCTCCCCCACATGGAGCCCCATTCACTAAGTCCGTTTCAGCCGCCTTCACAGGGTTTGTTTTTGTTTTTGTTTGGACTGTCAGTAACTGCAGCAGTAAGTACTCAGAAAAGGAGCCCCAAAAAGTGGGAGAACCAATATCTCCCCTTTCTGGAGTAGCTGGAGACTTGAGGAAGTGCTGAAAAGGTGGAGGTCACGGAGAGGTGTCAGTTCAACACTTAAAAGTGACAGGACCATATTGTCAAGGGGGAGATATTGTCTTCCTGCTGCCCCCCCCCCTTTGGGGCACCTACTTTTACTTCCCCCCTCCCCGTTTTTAGTGCTTTTCAATGGAAAACTCTGGCAACTGTGCACAAATTAGTCTATATATAGTCTCAACTTGTCAATTGCCATGTACCTTACCTACTCCACTTCACTGCTCCCTTTGACATCTGAAACATACAAAGAAATTGACCAGGAAGGACTACACATATTGGATAGCTGTACGAGCACACTTGCGAAAGACCAACAAAAAGTAATAATAATAAAAAATTACAAACACATTTCCACAATTTTCTGGGACTGAAGTGGGGGGGATGGCTAACTCCAGTGATGGTTGCTCCAAAGTGCCCTTGGGCATCGGTGAAGGGGCTGTCACTGGGGGTGGCAACAGCAAAATCAAGAAGAGCAGCAGGGTTTTTTGCTGTTCTTGCCTAGAGGCTCGCTAGGAGATCCCTGCAGTCCATGATGAAATTGCTCTCCTGGGTTCGGATGACACAACAACCCATTCTGGATTGAATAACCCCTAGAACAAGCCATGGGTTGTCATGGAGGCTTGTTCCCGTGGGAAGCGGTCTGGATATGGACAACACAACAATCCACCATAGCTAGTTATCCACAACGTGTTGCCATGTTGTGCGAACCAGTTCGTAGTTTGTGTGTCTATATACGTATATTCATCTCTCTCTCTCTCTCTCTCTCTCTCTATATATATATATATATATATATATATGGGGGGGGGGGTGCGTGCACACACTATTTTAAAAAAGTAAAGCTAGCCAAAGGAATATTACAATACTTTTTAATTAAGAATCTGGCCATTATTTGTCATCACTCTCATCATGAAGTCCTTTTAAAATATAATGAAAAGCATCCTGGGGAAGCTCTTAAGTTATTTTAGGTGCTTTCAAGGTTTTACTTGGAGCAGTACTTCCAGATCACTAACAAGACCAAAGCTTCATTGCACTAGAACTAGGGGCAATGGAACTGAAGCAATCAAGAAATGAGATTTGTTTTCTTACTCCACCAATTAGAATAACTTGATAATATTAAATTGTATTGCACTTTTTAAAAATGAAATGACATTTATTTAACAGCAGCAGTAATTTGGGTGTGTGTGTAAATCTTGACTTCTGAAGTTCAAAACAAGATACGGTGAATTTAAAAAAAGTTTATTCATTCATTCAGGACATTTTAAGTATATTAAACTACACTTCTGTGTGCAAACCAAAATTATATTTTACAGCTTAATTACTGCCTATGTAGACTCACATTCCAAACCATTTTCATCAGAACAGCAGTGGTATCAAGCATAATGGATGAAATGTTTAACAAGATAACTCAGGTATAACCAAAAGGAGTAATGAGCCTTCAGCCTAAACATCCTTGTTGGTGCATGCTTCAATGAAGATAATCTCCAAATGTTGCTGCTCTGAGAGTCTCTACCTGCAGGAGCCCAGAATTTCCAACTAACTCAGCAGGTGTTTAGATTGCCATCTGCCAAGGAGATTCCCTTTGATGCACCTAAGAGGGCCATATGTGAAGATAAAATATCATTGGGCTGGGTGAAAAAAAATATATAGTCCAAGTTCTCCAGTGTTCCAGCGGAGCTAGGGCTCACAAATTGGAAGCACTGGGACTTCTTGATTTGAAGGGAATATGACATCACCTGCCATCCCCCTCAGGGTTCCCTGTTCCCTCTATGAGTTTAGCTGCAAACCTCACAGTAGCTGTGGGAAGGGGAGGGGAAAAGGATTTTCCCAGAAACAATATATGGTTCATAGAATCATAGAAAGGTAGAGTTGGAAGGGGCCTATAAGGCCATCGAGTCCAACCCCCTGAGCAACGCAGGAATCCAAGTCAAAGCATCCCTGACAGATGGTTGTCCAGCTGCACCTTGAATGCCTCCAGAGTGGGAGAGTCCACGACCTCCCTAGGTAGTTGGTTCTATTGTCTTATTGCTCTAACAGTCAGGAAATTTTTCCTGATCTTTAGTTGGAATCTGGGTTCCTGTAACATGAGCCCATTACTCCGTGTCCTGCAAACTGGGATGATCGAGAAGAGATCCTGGCCCTCCTCTGTGTGACAACCCTTCAAGTACTGGAAGAGTGCTATCATATCTCCCCTCAGTCTCTTCTGAAGGCTAAACATGCCCAGTTCTTTCAGTCTCTCCTCATAGGGCCTTGTTTCCAGTCCCTTAATCATCTTTGTTGCCCTCCTCTGAACCCTCTCCCGTTTGTCTACGTCCTTCTTAAAGTGTGGTGCCCAGAACTGGACGCGGTACTCAAGATGAGGCCTAACCAGTGCTGAGTAAAGGGGAACTATCACTTCACGCAATTTGGAAGCTATACTTCTTTCCCTCGCCCTCAGTGACAGACCCTTGTGACATGTACAACCCAGCACACTGGCCATTATTATATAGGACTGCAAACCCTGTTTTTACTTATCTTCAACCAGTCACCATTCTCATCCCTGGTGCCTTAGCATATTTGTTTTATGTTAGCAATGTTTATAGACAGTCCTATAACAGAACTCTCAGGGCAACATACAACAAGGAATAAAAAGATTAAAATTAATTAACAATTAAACGTAACAATCAAAAGATAATGCAACATAAAAACACAAGTAGCAGATTTTTAAAAAGTAAAAAGTAAAGTTTAAAAAAGATTATTAAAAGACCTGTTGTTGTTGTTGTTGTTAATGCCTTTGCCTGGCACCAAAATGACAACAAAGGTACTAGTTTTTCCAGGCAGATTTCTCTGGAGAAGGCACTGAAAAGATAATTCTCCAGTAGCCATCATGTGCACCTCACCTACTTTTTTTTTTTTTAGATTTTTTAATGAATACAACAAAAAAATACAACATAAACATTGTGCACCCCCCCACCTCTTGGGACCAAATTATATTTCTCACCCCAATTTTCTTCTTCTTTTGTGTGTGTGTGTGTGTGTGTGTATACAAGCTATTATTCTATATTCCAAAAATATAACAAATCTTGACAAGGTTTGTTCCCCCTCCCCTTTACCAACACATAATCCAAAAATTTGCCCCAAATGTTCACAAAGGTGTCTTTCTCCAATTGTCCTTTTTGACACTTAATATTACAAGTTAATTTATCATTTAACGCGATATCCCATACCTCTGTATACCATTCATTAATTGAAAACACATGTTGAACCTTCCAATTCCTAGCTATCATTAATTTTGCTGCTGTTAACAAATTCACAATCAATTCTTTTGTATTTTTTAAACAAACTAACTTTTCTGTAATTGTTAACAATGCTAATTTTGGGCAGACTTCTAATTCCATTCCAATTATTTCTGATATTTCTGCAAATACTTTCTGCCAAAATTCCAGAACATTTTTACAGCTCCACCACATGTGGGCATACGTACCTTTTACATTACATCCTCTCCAACACAATGCGGAGCAATTTTTATCTATCCGATTTAATCTTACTGGAGTTAAATACCATCTCCATACGACTTTATAGAAGTTCTCTTTTATCCTATTGCACCTCACCTACTAGGGGACACCTAGTCTGAGGACACCCAGAGAAGGGCCTCCAAAGAAGATCTGGGTAGGTACATGTAGAGAGACAGGCTATTAGATACCCTGATCACAAGCTGTAAGCAATTTATATAAACTTGGTTGGCCTAAGGCCAGCTGTGAAGGGGCTAAGAATGGGTTTCCATTAAGTACTACACCAACCCTGCCCATTTGAGATAGACTGTACTTACAGTTATCAAAATTCTATATTATTATTATTATTATTATTATTATTATTATTATTATTACATGTATTGTTGCTGTTAGGAATAGTGTGCTGGTCCATGTGGAAGGGGGTTGGTATACTGACTAAGTATTCTTCTGCTGTTTGGGGAGAAATGTGGTGAAATAAAAATTGTGTTGGCCAACCTTGATTGTTCTCAAGCTATCTTGTCCATTTGTTGAATTACAGTGCATGGTTTGTTGAGCGTGCAAAATATGTCTGGGAAAGGTCCCTATAATTCTGGGTTCGTTGGGCATTATCTGTACACATGCAAGTTCATGCACATGCGAATGAGTACACGTGGTAGCACTGCCCTCTCCAAATTCTGAGCAAGAACTGATTAAAGACCAATTTGAAGAGCTAACTTTTTCAAGGGGAAACATTTTAAGAAGCCATGACTTCTGAGAAGAGAGAACGAATCTCAAGCAGTTTTTTTTTCTCCTTCTTGCATACCATACACAGTTTGGCATTCGGCTTTTATTTGCTGACAGGCTACTGTGTTTTAAATAAAAACTCAGAAGTAAAAACTGCAAGCACTGCATATTAAAATAGCGGTTTAAACAGAATACAGAATGTGCTGTTACCAAGATCGCTGAGCTGTTCGGTGCTGCACGGTTGTGTACTGTCTCGTGTATCATGCCTCCTTTTAAATGAATAATTTCAGATGCACTACAAAGGTTTTTAAGGCATGTTTTGAGGGCACTAGAGGTTCTGACTCTAGAGGGGCCAGGCTTTAAGTTTGTTTTCTAGGTCATGTCAGTGGGACAGAGTGTCTAGGTTTATGACTACTCTTTGAACTGTTGAGAGGAATGACTTGTGACTAGGTGGGATATAGTATAATCATGAATTATTCAGTTTGCGGTTTTTACTTCTAGCTATATCATTGGGGAGAAAAATCTGCCCTCCTTCCCCCGCCCCATTAAAAAAGACACCTAAAGAAATGTTTGTATTTATTATATATGTTTAATTTTAATGCTTTGTTCTCGTATATGGTTCTGCAATGCATAGGGAAAGATGCATTCCCTAAGGTATCCAGGGTTCCAGAGTGGCATTTTCAAATATTAGTGGTGGCTAATCTTTTTGGAAAGTGTAGTACATAGGAAGTCTAAAGGATAAGATGGCACCACTTTTAAGGCCTGCTATACGAGATACTCAGGCACAATTTGACCCTAGGCATATATTAAGCCTAGAGGGTAGCAGAGTATGAGATCTCTGGGACAGCTTGCCTGCAACAAGGGAAGGAAGTTGTAAAGAAATGGACCCTTTCCACCCTTTTTGGTGAAGCCTAGATGGAGAAGAACCTAGCTAGCCAGTGTTCTCCAACCTTGGGTCCTCAAATGTTTTTGGCCTACAACTCCCAGTATGCCCCAGCCAGCGAATGTGACAGCGAATTGGTTGTATTCTGCAGTACAGAATGTTGAAAAGGAAGGTGGGAAGTGTGCTTTTAAAAAGAGGTGGAAAGTTCCAACCTGCAGGGGGAGGGAGATGTACCATTTACATGGAAATAAACGTAAACCGAAGAACTGATTACAACTTAATTTAATTATTTGGGTGAGACTTCTAGAAGATAGTTAGATCAGCAGGAGATCGATGCAAAAATCTTCACCTGAAAGTTAGGATATGCTTATGTTATCACCTTGGAGATTAAGAGATGACTGAGCAAGCATCAGGTATGCTTTAAATCTGAGGATTCTATCCAATGTTAGTCCTGACTATCCTAAATCCGATTCATTTCAATTCTTGTATTCATAAAGCAGGGGAAACCTCTGGAGCAGATTTGGGGGCACACAGGAGTCGCAGAGTAGACGAGAGGAAGGAGAAGTCCACTTGCGTGACACTGAATTCAACTCAAATTGAGGCCAGTAGTAGACAAGGAAGATCATATATGGTTATATGCATCTCATACAGCACACACTAGGCACAGAAAAGAATGTGGCTGTATGCATGTGTGGTGTTAAAGGTCCTTAGTCAAACAGAATTTGAAAGTGCAACATTTCAGAGAAATTCTTCCTAGGTCAACATCCCCTCTGATAACTGTTATTTTATGAACACCACCTGTTTGTTGTAAATCATTAAAAGTATAAATTATTAGTCCTCTTAAATCTGAATGCTCTCTAAATATTGTAGGCACAGATTTTTGAAGAGGGATTGTGTATTTCTTGAAGGCAATCCATAAAGCACAAGTTGTAAACTCACTATCGATCATGTTTCATGGGAGGTGTAGCTGTGAAATTTCTACTGAGTAACCGAAGAACTGATTACAACTTAATTTAATTATTTGGGTGAGACTTCTAGAAGATAGTTAGACCAGCAGGAGATCGATGCAAAAATCTTCACCTGAAAGTTAGGATATGCTTATGTTATCACCTTGGAGATTAAGAGATGACTGAGCAAGCATCAGGTATGCTTTAAATCTGAGGATTCTATCCAACGTTAGTCCTGAAATCCTAAATCCGATTCATTTCAATGGGTCTACTTTAAGGAGGACTAACATTAGACACAACCTCAAAGGAATATCTACATGACACATATATATTGGTTGCATAACTGTTATGCCATCATGGCTTCCTCCCAAAGAATCTTGGTCATTGTAGTTTGGAAGGGAGCTGACAGTGGCTGTAATGCTCCTAAAATTTCCTGGGCAGATGGAATGACTATTGAAAGCAGTTTAAAGTTATAGTGCAGATATTCCCTGAGGAAAGCCTCCTGTTTCAGGGAGTGAACCTAGATTACATATGTTACTTTGCAAGTCTGTGATTTGGATACATGATATTTGGAGCCCTTGGCCTGCTTGCTAAACATTTCTGTAGAGTGGGATGGGGCCATAGTTCAGTACTAGAACATGTGCTTAACATACAGAAGGTCCCAGGTTCAACCCCTGCCATCTCTTAAAAAGCATCAGGTAACATATGATGGGAAATATCCCTCTCTGGGCGCATTTGCATATCACGTGAACCCACCCCGGCAATGAGTCACAGTGTGTTGGTTTTTGTGCAAACAACCCACAGTGCACCCAACAGTTGATCTGGCCCACTGTGGCTTGTTGGCTCCCTCCTTCCCCCCTCCCCATCCTCCCCCCTAAAATCTCCTGTTGGGGCCGTGGTCCTGCAATCACGCATTCTAGCACTCTGAAGACACTGGAGACTCCGATCAGTGAGATCCTTTTATTACAGCAAATCACACGGCATAAGCTTAACAGTTTTAGTCTTCAGAAATCATATAGCCGACAGGATCTTGCTATAGGCTCTTGAAATTGTTCCACATCAATCCAACATCTATACCTGTGAAGGACTGCTGCCGGTCCTTTCCTGCAAACGGGAGATCCGCAGCTTTCACTGACAGCCCTAATCTCACCACTCGCAATCCCCGACTCGGCTTGGGTCCTAAAAACTGGAATTTAGCACTGAGTCAAAGAGAAACTACGCATACTCCACATAGGAGAAAGTGAAAGGAAGTTTATTGAAGGATTTATCAGTACATCTTGGAAGGGAGATAAGGGGAGTGAAACTGACAGAATGGAATACCTTTGTTACACACAGTCAGAACTACAAAATAACAACCGAGAACCTAAGCTATTCTGAGCTAACAACAGAGTCTACCCTAGTCTAAACTAGCAATTGAGAACTTACACCAGCATACCCAGGCGCTCTGCTTGGGGGTTGAATGTCTGGGCTGGCCTGAGCCAATGACCTGCTCCATGCTTCGTCGCACCTTGCTTCCAACAAAACCCAGCAGCCACAGCTGCTCGTATATCGCCTCCTCATCCACCACCCCCTTCACCAGCACAGCCCCCTTGCCCAAGCAGGGCAAACCAGTCCTGCAAGGTGGGAAAGGCGAAAAGATTCCAGGCGCCAGACAGTGCATTCCTGGCCATTTAGGGTGCTTGGGGAAACCATCAAGGGTACTCGGGAGAACCACTGTGTGCTTGGGGAACTATTTACATTTTGATCACTCTGCGGCTCTTCCTGGCCTCCTGCTTCTTTGTGTGGTGTGAGGGGGGAGGCGGTGCGGTGCCCGCAACATCAGGCTTTTTCTCCACAATACTTTTACTGCAATAGATATTCTGCCGACCGGATTTCTCCATTGTCATTTCTCGGGCTCAGGGTTCAAGGAAAAGGCATTTCACAACCAGGTAAGGGACTCAGATGTCTCTTTAGACATTCCACAATCAGGGTTCAAGGAAAGGATCAGAGCCAATTCCAGATGCTCCTGCAACAAGGGAAGGGATCCTAGAACCAGACCTGACTCCCACCCCCATAGAGAGCTGAACCAACTTTGCCACTGAGTTGGAACCTCCGGGGTGCTCTACATTGTGGCCTTAGGATCTGAGCAACTCCTAGCTGCTGCTCTGACAGGGGAAGGATCTGAGCCCTATTGTTCATGAGACAAGGGAAGGGATTCTAGAAGAGGACCTGAACCAGCATGCACACTTCCACAGAGGTCAATACCAACCCTGACACTTCGGTTGGCCCTTCTGGGTACTGTGCATCCAGGCCTCTCGACAATAAGGGTCCAAAACAAGATCAGACTTGAGTCCAAATTACTTCCCCGTATGCAGACAATCCAACGTCCAAAACTCCCAGCTTTGGGCTCTCTCTCTCTGCCACATGGGTCGAGGCATAGGAATGTCCAGAAGTCAGGAATTACCCCCAAACCAGCCGGGCTCTGGGCTCCTCGACAAAGACACATCCATAGCCAAAAGAATGCAGTCTATGAAAAGGATGACAGTCCTTTTCATAGCAGGCTCTTTTTTCCTTATTTATTTATTTATTTATTTATCGCCCATCTGGCCGGCAACCAGAAAAATAAAACACATACAAACATTACAAAAACAAAAAAACAAAACAAAACAAAAAAAGCATGATCTTGACAATAAAACTCCAAAGAGAAGAAAGTCCAAATTAGGTAGAGTCCATGTGCAGAGTGCTCCCAATATCTCAGTCAGTGATAGATCCAAACAGAAAGATGCAGACAGGGAAGAGGAGAGATATGTTCCTAGCAAAGGCTCTGGAAGCTAAGCACTGACTTAAAAGCGAAGGTGTCTCCATCTTAACCCTCCTTCCAAACCACTAATTGACAAGGGAATTGGCCCATCCATGAGGCCCCTATCCCATCTGGGTGTTTCCCTTTTGCCCTTCAGGGGTGAGGCATCAACCAGAGTGACACCTCTGCACACCATCCCTCTCCTCTCCTGAGGTTCCCAGATAAGGCTGCCAGCTCCTATCTCTGCAAGGTCGAAGTTGCAGCTGGCCGGGGTAGACAACTTGACTCCCGCCTGCTTTCTCCTGAGAACTCTTGACAGTGATAGCTCACACTGGTCTTGACATTCCACAGACTGACTAGGCCCCAAACCCTTCCAAACTACTGATGACCAGTTTCTGGCTATGAACTAGAAGGCCGGCTGTATTACTGACACGGAATCCCCACACCTCCCATGGGTATCATATAACACCGTGGGAAAAACTAGTCCCACCACAATCGTGAGCTGTTTTGGGCTCACCACGGCTTTTTTTCAGTATATAGAGTCTATATACCTGTATAGTTTCCTGGCAAAATTAACCCTTTCTAAATCCCTCTTTAAAAATGGAGCTTTACTTCTGACAGCTTTCAAAAGTAACTACTCCTATAAATGGGGTGGCTCGCACTTCTGCATGTTCCCAAGGTGCTAGAATCTAGGGAACAAGTGCAAAAGTGAGGGCACCCCTAGGACACATGAATCCCCTCCCACCCCACCCCCAAAAAAGGATATTGCCACAAAGAGAGTGAACAAACTGCCACCCCACTTTTGCGAACCAAGATTACTCCTGCCTTTGGTTCCATTTGACAGTTGTCAAATGGAACCATAGGGGAGAATAAACTTACCTGCAGCATCTGTGGAGCAATGCCCAGGGTGGGTACCTGCTGGACTTTGCCCCTGCATATTGTCCACCCAAGGTTCCCCATTCCCGCACCCACACAACTGTGGACATCCGTAGTTGCGCAAGTGCTGGGTTGTTTTTTTAAAATTGCAAATATTTGAGAAAATTTAGGTGGGGGGCAAAAAAATTTTTTTTTAGAATAGTCTGGCAACCATGGGCACCCCCTCCTAGGTGCCACTGGGACACTTTGAAGGGACTGTACGTAGCTGTCACAATGGGGATTGTGAAAGCTGGCTTTAGCGACATCAAGGGGAAAAAAGGGTAACATGAAAAAAAGCCACAGCAAGCCCAAAACGGCTCGGAATCATGGGGGGGGGGGGAAGCCAGTGCTAGCTGCTCCAAAGTGCTGCTTGGGAACTCTTGGGGCGGATGGCACTGGCAGGAGCCAGGGCATGCTTGGCAAGAGCAGCAAGGGTTTTTTTGCCACTCATGCCAAGAAAGTTGGTAGCCGATTCTCATGTACTCATGATGGGGTTGGTCACCCAGGTTTGGATGACATGACAACCCATTGTGGGTACAACCACCCCTAGAACAAGCTATGGGTTATCAGGGTGGCTTGTTGCCCTCAAACAAGCTACCCTGTGGGAATCGGTCTGAGTTTGCACAACACAACAAACCATCATGGGTAGCAACCCACAATGGGTTGTCGTGTCATACAAACCCAGTCTTTCTCTCTCTCTGCCTGAGGCCCAGGAGAACCACTGCAAGTCAGAGTAGACATGACTGACCTAGATGGGCAAACAGTCTTGCCTGGTATCAAGCATCTGATGGGAGACCCCTCCTCTAGTTTCCTGCATTGAGCAGGGGGCTGGACTCGATAGGCTCCTTCCAACTCTATGATCTATGAAATCTATGAAATCTTCTGTGTTCTATGTACTGCACAGTATCTTTGAGCTTCTCTATAAAACTACAGGTAAAAACGTGTTCAGTTTCCTTAAATCAATGAAATTGGGGATTTCCAGCACTCCCATAAACATCTACAACCTTCAAGCAAGGAATGCAGTGGCTGAGAGAGCTCTACGTTATCTCACCCACCAGTGGAACAATAGTTTAAAGAGAGGAAAGCTAATACACTGAAATAAAAGGTACAAGAACAAAGTGTGTATGTCCATACACACATGCACACACACACTTTTTCTAAGAATCAATCGAATCAAGTATCCCCTGAAACCTTCTCACTCTCTTTCACATAAGAGCATAAGATCAGACCAAAGGCTGATCTAGTTCAGCATTTTCTTTGCAGTGGCCAATCAGATGCCTATGGGAAACCCTCAAGAGGACATGAATTTATTAGCACCCTCCCATTCATGCTTCCCAACAAATGGCATTCAAAGGCAAACTGTCTCTGATACTGGAGGTAATATATAGCCATTATGTCTACTAGCCACTGGTAGTCTTATCCTACATGAAAATAGTCTTATATTTCATGAGCTTAATCCTCAGCTATTTGTATATGCCCCTCAGTTCCTCCATTTTGCTCCTACTTTTCATTGAATCAAAAATGTTACCTTTGGTCAAATTTAATTGTCATTCTTTTTTAAGGAAGCCTAGTTGCATTTGTTGTGTGTTTGGTGTTAAATGCCAAGTGTAGTGGCAGTCACTTAGTAGGCACACACCCCCACCAAAGTTTTTGAACCACAAAAATTGCAGTCGTCAGCACAGATTCCAGAATAAGGGAAACGGTATATACTAAATGAAAAGGTCCTATAGATGAATTATTTGCTCTCCTAGTTAATCTCACAGTAGCTGCTTTGGACAGGTATTTAGGTAAAGCTAGGAGTCATGCCCCTACTTAAAATACAGCTGTACAAAGAGAAATTGATGACTTGCTCTAAGACATTAAAAACATACAGAATATTGCAAGATCTTTCTTGCCCACAAGTTCAGATCGAAATAATTGGTTTTAGTGTCTCCATTAAATGAACAGTTCTCCTTCTCCCAGTAGGGGCTGCCATCGTAATGATAGAGCACTGTACTTAACAGCAGGAGGCCAAATCTCATGAGGTAGAGTGGGCTTGAGAACATTATAGTCCCATTATCCACCATTAAAAAGAAATCAGGCAGTGAGTATCAAAACAGAGTTAAGATGAATTCTGTTCCAAAGCATCAGCCATGTATACAGAATACAGAGAGTAGTTTGGAAGCAACAGGTGATTTTAAGAAGCAGATCTGTGATATGACACATGCCTGCTGTTGATGAAAAAACAGCAACTAATAAAACTGGTGGAAGTCTCAACTATTAGCACAAAGGGCCTGGATAGAATCCAATTAGCCCTTCCAGCTGGAACAGTTTTTGTCAGCAGAATGGGGAGGTAGCGTAGCGATTCCCCTTCAGCCCTCCGTGTGCTTGGGGGACCCTGTGTAGCAGATCTGGGGAAGTGCAGGGGACTGCAGGAGGAAGAGAAGAACAGGAAGCCCTGTTGGATTTCACCCCCTGTGTCCTGCTGAAGGGAAGAATAGAGAATCTAAAAAACAGCCAATATATCAAAAACCTGTTTTCAATAGCACTGCTTAATTAACCGTTGATCTGTGAACTGTTTCATCTTCTGAACCGGAGAGCATGAGGTGGCTGTAATATGTTACTGAGTTGTTTAAGAGCATGTTGTCATGTACAAAGGAACTAGGCTTCATCAGCCCCACCTACGCACGCACACCTAAAAAAAGGATTGTTTGCATCTTAGCTCCAGTTTTCTCACCTCTGAGGTAAATTGTGACTTGAGAAGTAAATGTGTGCAGTTAAGATGGGGGAGGGTTGCCATGAAAAATTATTAGTGACACACATTTTAGGTAGATTGGCTCAAAATGTTGGCCATCACTGAAAAAATTCATATTAAGTCATCAAAACAGTTTTCTGTGGTTGTCAGGACCTCTGGCTACATGAACATGGTTCCTTCTGGGAGTTGAGAAATAATCTTGCACCCTTGGCCAGTGACTCATTCTTGCAGTCTGCATGCCTTCTGTTGCCAAGAAGCCACAGCAGATCTTTATCTTGCCTCGCATGTGTTCCTATAGAAGCTGCTCATCCTGCCTGGATCCTGTCTATGCAACAAAATGTTGTTGCCAAAGCCAATATTTGATTTCCAATAGCTCATATGTTTTCTGTCCAGCTTGAGGTAGCCTTTTAAAAAACAAACTCCAAAATATAGAATATAATACAATACAGAATACCAAAAAAAAACCCCAAAAGATATATAAGATATAAATAAAAAGCAACAACTTGTAGAAATAAGATCTAAATAATTTATTGAAAACCTTCTAAATGTAATGCCCGATTCTACTTTTTAAAAAAATATATGTGTTTTTCCAGGTTTTTAAGATATATATTTTTTAAATGTTGGTTATTTTATGTTGCTATGAGATCTGCTGTACTTTCAGTATAGTAGTATTTAATATATTAGTATTGATGGTATTTCTATTGTTTTTTTTTACTGTTCACTGATTTTTTTTTAATGCAAACTGCTCTAGGAATTCAACTGAAGGACAGTACAAATGGGTTTATAACAAACCAACCAATATGCCAGAGCCATAACAATTACCACATGTTGGACCATGAGTGTTCCCAGCTGCTTAGTTCTTCTACAAAACCCATGAACTGGCAATGCTTCTGACCAGTCTGTGACAGTGTTAATAGTTGATCATTGTAGTAATTTTTCACCAAGTGCCAGGCTAAACAACAAGACACAAAGGCATGTAGCAAGGTGCAGCCTACTTGATCCAAATGTGTGACTACAGTTGCAAGCATCATAATTGCACTGTGTACAGCCCACAGATTTTCTATTCTGCAGCCAAACACACTATTGCACAACTTCGTCTAATCACAGTAGCCAGCATAACCTCTTCTTAGTATTGTCACCTCTGCACCATGGCTGGGATGAGGCTCAACAGCATTCAATTGAGTAGAGCTCAGCATCCATCAATGCGGATACACCAATTAGCCCTCCAGTGGAGAATAGAAAGTGGCTCAGATAGCTGACAAAAGCTGCCAGCTCTGGGATATTTTCTAGCCATGTTTAACAGAATCAGAAGGGTAACTTTCTTTATAATTTCCTTTCTAACCGAGAAGCTCAGTGAATCATGGAATCACCTCCTTGGCTCTAAGATATTACTGTTGTGCACTCCCAATTTCCCCAAGCAGTAGAAAGTTTTGGGGCATTCGGAACTCTGAGTGACCATGTTATACTGAGTTCTTGATTCTAACAGAAGCAAAAGCTGAGTGTAGCCAAACACGTACCCTGGATTTAGAGAAAGCCCAATTTTAACAAACTCAGAACAATGATAGGTTAAGATCCCATGGCAAATGACTCTCACGAGAAAGGGAGCCAAGGAGGGGGTGGAGTTTTTAAAAAAGGAAATTTAAAGGCACAATTGCAAACAATTCCCACAAGGACAAAAGGCAGAGGGCAACAGCAGAAGCCGAATGTGGCTTCATCAATACACCTCAAAGATGTACCTGAAAAAGAAATCAGCCGGACACGTATAGGAAGTGAAGGACGGACAGGCTACAGGGGAAGAGTACAGGCATGGTAGCATAGAACTGCAGAATAGTGTCAGGAAGGCTAAAGCTGAGGAATGAGCTAAGTTAGCGAGTGAATGCTAAAAGCAACAAAAAAGCTTTCTTCAGATACATGCACAGTTAAAAGACAGAAGAAGAACTGGTGGTCAACTACGCAATGAGGATGGCAAATTGATAACAGAAGACAAAGAAAAGGCAGAAGTGTTCAATTCCTACTTCGGCTCGGTCTTCTCCCAAAAGAGGGTCTATGACCCCCCTGGCAAACCTGAAATGCAGACTGAAGGGGCAGAATTGCAGCTTGAGATTGATAGGCAAATGGTCAAGGAGCACCTGATTACTCTGAACGAGTTTAAATCTCCAGGGCCTGATGAGCTGCATCCTAGAGTAATAAAGGAACTGGCAGAAGAACTCTCAGAACCACTGTCTATTATCTTTGAGAAATCATGGAGGACAGGTGAAGTGCCAGACGACTGGAGGAGGGCAAATGTTGTTCCCATCTTCAAAAAGGGCAAGAAGGAGGAACCTGGGAACTATAGGCCAGTCAGTCTGACATCAATCCCCGGGAAGATTTTTGAGCAGATTATAAAGAAGTCAGTCTGCAAGCACCTTGAAAACAATGCAGTGATTACTAGAAGCCAGCATGGATTTGTCAAGAACAAATCCTGTCAGACTAATCTGATCTCATTTTTTGATCGGGTAACCTCCCTTGTGGACTGTGGGAATGCTGTGGACATTATATACCTGGACTTCAGCAAAGCTTTCGACAAAGTGCCTCATGATATCCTGATTAGTAAGCTAGCTAAGAGTGGGCTAGATGGAACAACTATCAGGTGGATCCACAATTGGCTACAGAATCGGACTCAAAGAGTGCTTATCAATGGTTCCTTCTCAAACTGGGGAGAGGTAACGAGCGGGGTACCACAGGGCTCGGTCCTGGGCCCGGTGCTCTTCAACATTTTTATTAATGACTTGGATGAGGAGGTACAGGGAATGCTTATCAAATTTGCAGATGACACAAAGTTGGGTGGAACAGCTAATACTCTGGAAGACAGAAACAAAATTCAAAGTGACCTCGATAGGCTGGAGCGCTGGGCCGAAAACAACAGAATGAAATTTAACAGGGATAAATGCCAAGTGCTGCACCTAGGGAGAGGAAACCAAATGCAGAGTTACAGATGGGGGACACTTGGCTCAACAATACTACAAGTGAGAAGGATCTTGGAATTGTGGTAGATCACAAACTGAATATGAGCCAGCAATGCGACGTGGCTGCAAAGAAGGCAAATGCAATTTTGGGCTGTATTAATAGAAGTATAGCTTCCAAATCGCGGGAAGTGATAATTCCCCTTTACTCGCACTGGTTAGGCCTCATCTTGAGTACTGTGTCCAGTTCTGGGCACCTCAGTTTAACAAGGACATAGACAAACTGGAGAGGGTTCAGAGGAGGGCAAACAAGGATGATAAAGGGACTGGAAACAAGGCCCTATGAGGAGAGACTGAAAGAACTGGGCATGTTTAGCCTTCAGAAGAGGAGACTGAGGGGAGATATGATCGCACTCTTCCAGTATTTGAAGGATGTCACACAGAGGAGGGCAAGATCTCTTCTCGTTCATCCCAGTTTGCAGGACAACGGAATAATGGGCTCAAGTTACAGGAACCTAGATTCCACCTAAAGAAAATTTCCTGACTGGGCAAAAGACACGAATCAACTTATCTGGAGGCTCAGCGGCTGGATTCAGTTGCTTTGACTGGATTCCGATGAGCAACTCGAATTCCAACTTTTTCTTGTAGATCCCTTACAGCATTAGTTGTTTTGTTGTGAGAAAATACTTTTCTGTAGTATCTATTTATCTATAACATATATCAGTTAACTGGAATTGAGCTTGTGGGTGGAGCAAAGAGGTACAAGGTAAGCCACCAGTCCTTCAAAAGCAACAGCTGTTCTGCAAAGACTGCTTCTTGCCAGCATGCTCAAGCAAAAGGTATTTTCCGCTCTCTGGTCAGATGCAAACTGTGTCTCCTCCGAGGCACTCCTATGGGGGAACTATTCATAGTTCCCTCATACTCCCATGGATGGATACATTTCACTAGCCTATCAATTCTACTTTTTGTCTGCATTTTTAAGTCCTTAAGTTTAATCGTCTAGCTTTCTAAGGTCCCCAACAGAACTCCCACACTTTTGCAGGGTTGAAAGAGTAAAGGCTGAGGAACAGCTGCAAAGTAATTTGAGCCAGTAAAGATAGGTCTCAGTTAACCCACACACCTGCTTAACTCGTCTAGTACAGGAAGAACTTGACAGCCAAGTGAAACATGACAGCCCAAGGGATGAACAGTATTGAGAAATGTTCTAGCTGCTATTCGGGGTGATTAAAATATTGTTATGAAGTTATAAGGCATTATTCCTTGCAAAAAGGTAGATAATAAGCAGGCAAAGTCTAGTTGGCTGTTCATTTTATCTTCATAACAGGACCTCTTAAACTGAACATATTTGACCCTGTCTTAAATCAACACAATCAAAATCAAATGAAACCTATGGGTTGTGGGATGGTTTAGAAGCCACCCTCCACCACCCGTGTCCACCACACTGAGTTCAGATGGCAACCCACACAAGATGCACGTAGTTATGAAAATTAGGTGGTGCACAACTGGCATGTGCAGGGCGGAAAAAGAAGCCACTATACTATGGCATCTTTTCCTTCCCCAATTGTGTGAACTCAGTGCATGGGTTCTGGGTGGGTTGTTACCCATGGCAACAAGCCACCATGGACAGGTTTACATGACATGACAAGCTGCACTTCCAAGGGTAACTATGCAAATCCTGGGGGTGAGGTGAATAAGCTATTGTGGCTTATTTCCCCCTCCGTGGTCATGCGAACCGGGTCTCTGGCTACAATCCTAAAGACATAAGAGGACCCATTCTGGATCAAGACCAAAGGCCTAACTAGTCCAACTTTCTGCTCCCACGGTTGGAACCTGCTGCCTATACCTATTTACCTGGGAGTAAGCTCTATTGAATTTTATGGGACTTACTTCTGAGTAGACACATAAGATCGTACTGATATCCTCCTCCTGTCCTGAGACTCTGTGGGCAGGTTTGCAAATCTCCAAAGAGAAAATAAGCCATGGTGGTTTATTCTCCCTCCCCATGCATGCCAGTTGTGAGCTGCCTAATTAGTATAATTACCCTCGCTGGGCACGGATTGTCATGACATCCAAACCCAGTGAGGTTGGGTTGCTGGAGTGGTTTACAAACCACCCTGAAACCAACCACCCCAGCCACCTACCCTTTGCTGGCTTCAGACGTCATGACAACCTGTGCCTGGCGAGGGTACTTTTGCTAATTAGGTGGCTCGCAACTGGCACAAGCAGGGAGGGAAAATACGCCACAGTGGCTTATTTTCCCTCAGTGATCATGCAAAGCCACCCAATGTGAGCATCTCTCTCAGTTTCTGTTTGCTTCTTGCCCCCCTTTCCGCTGCTCAACTTTCTGCCTCCCACCCACCCATCCCCTCAGGTTCTGCTTCTCAGAAAACTGCCTATTCTACAATTCATCAGCCACCCTGCTTCATGGATCTTTGAATGCAATTCCCACCCTGCCTTCTCTGCAGCAGCACAGAAATAAAGTAATTTATTTTGAACACTAATTTGTTTTGAAACAACTGAGTAACATATTACAGCCAACTCAGCTGAAGTCAGGAACAGTGGGCAGTTGAAACTAGGAAGAGAATATATACTCAGCTTTTGTAAATTAATCTTCCAATTTCAACGAAATGTATCGGACTGCACATTCGCTGCAGTGCATTTTATTTGTCCATTTCTATTCTGTGCCAGGTAATGCCGTTTTTTGATTGGTAAAAGCACAAGCACATTTTCTTCTAAAAAATATAGCAAGCTAAATGCAAATTAATACTTTTCAAAAGACATTAAAAACAAGTCACACAGCACAGGAACCATTATAATCATTGTGCCATCGTGGAGCTAAAATCTTAGTTACTATAACAACTTGGAAATGCAATTTACAATCTGTTGTTCCTTTTCCTCATATGTTTATTGATCCCCCCCCCCCATGTCCTGTTACTAGGTAAAATCATTAGCTAAACTCCTGTTCTATCATGTTGACAGGTGCAACTACTGGGAGTAGGGGAGAGAAGAGAGACAACAGGTGAGCTGCCAGTTGTGATATAAATCATACAAATATAAAACTTTGGTGTTCCCCTCCACAAACAGAATAAAAAACTCAAGTTTCACCACTAAGTCTCAGACTAAATAGTATCTGCATTGAAACTTCTTATCCATTTTCAATTGAAGGCAAATTGAGGTCTGAACTAAATATGACAAGAACATTCTGCAACAACTGGGGCTCTTGGTGTATCTTTAGTCATCCACACCTAACAGCAACTTGAGAAGGATTGGCATCATGGAACCTGGATGAGGGCTAAGGATCAAGGACTGATCCTTAATTCAAATTAAAGAGCTTATGAGTGCTTTTGAGGTGGGTGGGTGGGTGGGGGATATCAGGAACTCTCATTAAAGTTGGCCCTTAGATGTCACTCGCCCCATGCGTGGGATGCAGGAAATAACTTTGTCAAGTGCAACGTAGTATTTAAACACTCTTCATAAGTGTACAGTAGTCCACACATCAAGCTTTTGCACAGCAGCATCACTACTGAGAGCATGAAGCATTAGCTTTGGGAAATTACACACACATTAGGCCGGTTCACACAATCCAACAGCCTGCTGTGACTTATTTAAGCCATGGTGGGCTGCAGTGTATGCCAGTGGCCATTTTGAATATTCAACACTTGATAGCGGCTTGTTGTGTTATGCAAACCAGGGGACCAACCCTGGTCAGATGTTGGGTTATGCAAGTGTTTTTAACCCACAGCCCCTGATTTCGCACAACATGACTTGCCACCGCAGCCGGGCACTGAATATGCAAATCCTGCCTTGCACACCGCAGCTGTTTTGATTGTGCAAACTGGGTCATTGTTAGAAGCTTTTAACTGCTGCATTCCCTCACGGGCACTATGGGGGATTTCCTCTCCACACTACTGCCACCCAGTATGGGGAAACTGTTCCTTCACTGAAAAGCCCCACCTATGGGGTTTCTTATTTATAGCAAATGCTTACCTATATTTCTGGGCCTATGGAACACTCTGCCACTATAACTCAGAATTCCACAAGCTGAACCTTCCCCTGCTGCCATCAATTCTGCTAGAATACTTTAAAACCACCTAGTAGCCTGGTATAAGAGGCTTAGGTGTGAGATGGGCACCAACACTAAAGACAAGATGAACAATTAAACAAGTAATTTATTAAAGGGATATAGTGTACATAAGTGATTACCAATATTTACTTTGGGGTTTTCAAAAGACTGCTTAGTGACAATTCTTTAGGCCTCAAGAGACACTGTTGCTGTTACAAGCCTCTAAGTCTAAGGACTTCTTTTATCTCAGGCCAAATTCCCTTAACCTCTACCCCAGCCAAATACCCTCTGACACCCAAGTCCCTCTTGTTGCATTACTGGCTGCTTGGATGGTTTATCTTGGTTTTTACTGCCTGCTTGTATAACATTCTAGCGAGATCTTAGGGCAGCCTCTTGGCACAACACAGCCACCTGCTCCCTACTCCTGATCTTCACCAGCCACCTAAGGCTATCTCACAGAGAAAGAATAGCTATTAAGGGTCTCCTCGGCTTTCTCCTAGTCCTTTTTACACCTCACACCAACCAGCAGACCTTTCCCTCTCTCTACAGAGTAACTCTGACTAAACTCAACTGTCAATTGTCATACCTTAAGTGTAATTTTTCTTTCCAACCACTCTTCCCCACTTTGCTAGAATCCCCAGCCAATCAGAATTGAATTTACCTGATCCAGGCCCCATCTAACAATATTCAAAGCATTGTCACTCAGCAACTACGACACAGGCCTTTGACCATACAAAACAAGGCCTCAAGCCTACTCAGATACATTGTTGCCTCACATGGGCCACACAAAGGAAACACCACAGAACAAAAATATTTATAGACAGGCATTTTTCACAGGCACTGTCAGAACAAGAGCTTTGTCACAGTGTCCACATGGAGGTAACAACTAAATTTGCTTTAGAAGTACACAAACAAGAATGAATAAACAAACACTCTACATCAAGACACAAAGTAACAGCCACTTTATTTATTTATTTATTTATTTATTTAACCCCGCTTTTCAGCCAAACAAGGCCCCCAGAGCCACTTACAAAGATTAATATTAGACTCTTTTAACTCTGAAGGCTAATTCACATTTTATGCAGCAAACACGCTTGTCATGAGTACACCAATGTCTGCAGTATTAAAACTAAGTGTGAAGGGATAATGCTTGCCTGTAAATATTAAGCTCATACTCTAGTGCAGGGCTCTCCAACCTTGGGTCCCCAGATGTTGCTGGACTACAGCTCCCAGAATCCCTTGCCATTAGCCATGCTGGCTGTAGGCCAGCAACATCTGGGGACTCAAGGTCGGAGAGCCCTGCTCTAGTGAGATGCATTGGCCCATGGCTTCCTGGCATGTGTCTGTCACGTAGCCCTGACTGTCACGTAGCCCTGTAGGTATACCTTCCCCTTATAGGTCTTCCAGGTCCCTTTGGCAACTTCACAGAACATATGTGAGGAGGAGGAGGAGGAGGAGGAGGAGGAGGAGGAGGAGGAGGAGGAGAGGGGCATGCTCATTGGCCCTCTCCTGCTTCCTTTGTCAGCCCCGCCCCACTCTGTCCACACGTTGGCAATGGGGAAGCCTGCTGAGTATGCGTAAGCATTCCCCATGATCTGGAACCCTGTTTGTAGATCACAGGGATCTACAGGCTTCCCCACTGCTGACATTCCCCCAACACATGGACAGTATGGGGGCAGCAAGAGCACAGCCCCTCTCTCCCCATCACACAAGTGTAATCACATTTTAATGCCTGAATAGGGATTACCTTCCACCTAAATCTTGCTCCTCTGTGCCTCCCACAACGTACGTGTTTATTATACAGCCTTCTCAAAAATGTGTTTTAGTATATGATGCTATAGTTACACAGTTCATGAGACTCAGAACATATTTATCTAGGAGGAGGATGGATAAGAACTAAGACCCTTTATACACCTAAAGGAACTAACTAGTTACCTTTAATTACTTATTTATTTATTGGTGTTGACAGAGCAATTAAATAGAAATGAGCATGACATCATCATCATCATCATCATCATCAGGCAATCACTCAGTGACCGAGTAAGATTGTCTTCCAGGATAAAAGGAGGAAATTCTAAAGAAGATTGTGTAGACTCTAGCGATGGGTCCGTGACTGTGGAGGCCAATTCTAGATCCACACAGCTTCCCACAGTGAGGACACAGGTTCCCAGATGGAAGATGGTCCTGTAAAGGATTCATTTGACATGCTTTTCGCTTAGCATGTTTCTCCCTTTCACCTTGCACTCGGGCTTCTTCAAAGTCCATAGAACCTTTGTGAAAGGCTAACCTCCATTTAGATTGTTCATGGGCCAGAGCTTCCCAGTTTTCGATGTTTATATTGCATTTTTTTAGATTAGCCTTAAGAACATCTTTAAACCTCTTATATTGACCACCGATATTCCGCTTTCCATCCTTGAGTTGGGAATAAAGTAACTGCTTTGGGAGACAGCAATCAGGCATTCGAACAACATGACTGGTCCACTGAAGTTGGCGTTGAAGGATCATTTTTTCAACGCTAGTAGACTTTGCTTCTTCCAGTACACTGACATTTGTTCGCCTATCTTCCCAAGTAACTCGCAGGATTTTCTGGAGGCAATGTTGATGAAATCTTTCAAGGAGGTGGAAGTAACGTTTATAGATAGGCCATGTTTCGCAGGCATACAATAAAGTTGGTAATACAATGGCTTCATAAACCAGTGTTTTGGTCTTCTTACAAATATCCCGATCCTCGAACACTCTATGTTTCATTAGAGGAAATGCAGCACTTGCGGAGCTCAAACGGAGCATGACATATGGGATCAAGAAAAGGCACATCCATTGCAGAAAACTAGAAGCTGCACATGATTCCGCAAGGAAATACTACGGGAACAATAATGTCTTATACAAAAGGATCACTGGGTGCTTTTAACCATATCTAGTCAAGAGATACATTCAGAGCAGAGATTCCCCAAGTTGCCATGCGCTCATTATTGCATTTCTTAGAATTGTCCTCTAACTATGGGCACTCATTTGGTTGGTTTTTGAAGTAACTGGTACATTTGTGTTGCATTAGAATTATTACCGGCAATGCCTACTGTGCTGAAATAGATAAAGTACTCTACAGCAACATCATGCAAGCCCTAGGTCAAAAAATATATTCCATGTTTACATGCATCTTCTCACTTCTGCCCTGCTGATGGAGACTTTGACCTTCAGTGTAGCTTTCCATGATAAATTAAATTGGGCAACTAACTTCTTGATTTATATTTAAAGGTCAATTAAGCATGCTGCAATGTCTGGCATGTAATCAAATTGGGAGAAGATTAAAACTTGAGCCATTAATTTTTTTGATAAGTGATGCAAATATATATGAAAAATGCTCAGTAATCTATCACCCTGAGCTCTTTTTCCTGCACCTTTGCCCCCCATTAATATCAGCCTGTACTCTTTCCTAACCGGAATACTATGCTCACAGCTAAGATTAGTAAATAGGTTCCAGTTAAACCTGCTTTCCAACTTGTTTATTCACTGCTGGATTATGTGTTTTCAGGAAAAACACACTAGTATTTTGCCCATGTTAAAAATGCAGGACACCATCTTGTAATGCTCCTTAAACTACAAGGACCTTGTAATCTCTCTGCATGTTTGAACATCATATTGATAAAAACATTACCTCCTTTGGCCAGTGATATTACCATGAAAAAGGAAGCAAATTTAGCTGTATTTGAAATCTGTAGATCAAACTCCAAAGGATCAGGAAATTACAAACTCAGGATAATACTGGATTCAGATGATACAGGGGCCGTACTCTGGCATTACTATTTTTTAGTTTAACAAACACACAAGTGGGAAAAAGTAAGGAGCACACCAACTTTTCTCTGTTCTCATTAACCTCCATGTGCTGATGGTGAACTTCTTTAGCAAGCAGGGTATTATTTGATTTAAAATTATTGTTAGGCCACCTTTAAGGATGGAATCCTCTCCGGCTACTAGTCATGATGGCTCTGTTTGACCTCCAGTATCGGAGGCAGTATGCCTCTGTATACTAGTTGCTGGGGAACATGAGCAGGAGGATACTGTTGCACTCATGTTCTACTTGTGGGCTTCTTACAGGAAGCTGGTTGGCCACTGTGTGAACAGAATGCTGGACTACATAGGCCTTTGGTTTGATTCAGTATGGCTCTTCTTATGTTCTTGTGTATCTATGTAGGCTCCAAGCACAATACCCTGGAAAATCAGGTGTCTATACTGTGTGAGGAGCCTACATGGAAACAAAAGGCTGTTTGCTGCAGAAGTTCATCCCCAAACATCATCCCCATGTGCAGTCCTCCAAATTTCCTGTAAAAGTACTAAAAACTATACTAAAACTAAACACAGGGTACCATGTTTGGTTGCTGCTCCATTACTTCTTTATTATCTAGTTTTACCCTTAATACAAAGCAGTATGGAGTAGTAATTTCTCTCACACTCCACTACCTTCAGAGAAGGGTCCATATAGTAGCTGTTAACAACTCACAGTAATCAAGGAAGCTCAAGTCTGAGGTTTATTCAACCCTTGATTTTCTAGTACTAAATGACCTTGATTCAAGATGAAATGGGCTTAAAATATAAAAGATTTCCCCACCTTACTGCCAGTAATAATAGATTCTTAACAGTGCAATAAGGCTAGAGGTAGTTACTATCTAATTAACATGAAGGTCAAAGAATAATATCTTTGCATATAATTTTTTTCCTATTATAAAACTTTAGTCCACTCTGGAGGAGTTAGAAAAGCATGCAAATTCAATTACGTTTTGAAAACAATTAAGATATACTTGCTTCTTTCAGGCACATAAAACTTATGCACCGCGAACATAGGAAGCATTAGCATCCATACGTCAATTTCAGATCTTTGATCAAAGTTTGCTTTTACAGATCTATAGCTTTTAAGATCTACCAAAACTTAATAAGCTAGTGACATGTTGCACAATGAAGCCTTTGTAGCAGTAAATCATAAATTAGAAGTGACTTTAGCTAATATTTAGCAAGTAACCACTTTTGCCAAGTGCACATGTTCTAGAGCAGGTCTCTCCAACCTTGGGTCCCCAGATGTTGCTGGCCTACAGCTCCCAGCATACCCAGCCAGCATGGCTAATGGCAAGGGATTCTGGGAGCTGTAGTCCAGCAACATCTGGGAATCCAAGGTTGGAGAGTCCTGTTCTAGAGGAAGTAGAACAGCACTTTTTCTTTAGTGCATGAAAGAGAACAATGTCATAGTTAATTACACAATTCACACTTCCTTCCATTTTTGTAAGATCCTTACACATAATACTGCATGACACTAATTGACAAGTTTCTTTGTTAATTCATCTTTCCCCAATAAATTCAGGCATTCCCCAGGTTATGAATGAGATCCGTTCATAAGTCTGTCTTTAAGTTGAATGTGTATGTAAGTTGGAACAGAAGCAGTACAATGTTTTCAAAGTGTTGCAAAGTATAGTGCGTGCGTTCGTAAGTACGAACCATTGTATTTAACTCAGATTTTCACATCCATTCTTAAGTATGAGTTGTCCGTAAGTTGGGACATTCGTAACCTGGGGACCGCCTGTACAATTAAAAGTCATTATTATTAAAATATACAATGGAATTGGTATACACTGGGAGCAGAAACATCTATCATTTTTGTCTACCTCAGAGTGAAGTTGTGGAATTATCATTAACACTCATCATAAATTACTCCACTTAAAGATAAGAGTGGGGCAGTGTTTAATATTCCCATCTTTAGAAAAATCATCTTCATTTGCTATATAAATTAGACATTGCCATTCCCTATCAAACCACATTTATTATGTGTTCTTCATCTAGCTACAAAATTCTGAACAAGAAAATCAGACTACCATTTCTGGAAATCTAAAGCAGTTTTTCCAGCTGATGCAATGCCCCTCATTTCAATATTTCACTTTTTCACAGGACATGACCATGGAGAGAAATTTGCAGTAAAGTGATTTCTGCACCTTGCCAACTCTGCTAAATAATATTTTGAATGCAATAGCAGCTTTACACAACTAAAAGTTCACTTAACAGCATCCAATAAAGTAGACCCTTCAAAATAATTAGAGGTGTTGGCTCTTTTTTTTTTTTTAATCCCATTCCCTCACATTTTTTGCACAGATAAGTTATATCATACACAGCTACAGGCTACTGTGCTGATGCATTGTAGATGCACAGGGCATCCAAGGTCATGAGTTAATTTACCCTAACCTTCTGCAGTTCTTGAGACTTTATCTTTTAAAATGGACATGGTAGTTTTAGACAGAAACTCGAGTTTTTCAGTATACAGTAATACCTTGGATTGCAAGTAACTTGGTTTGAGAGCGTTTTGCAAGACAAGCAAATTTTTAAATATTTATTTATTTATTTTTTACTTGATATACAAGCGATGTCTTGCAATACAAGTACTGTAGTATGGCTTAAATTAAAAATCTCTGTAAAAAAATTTTAGGGGGATTTTGTTTTGATATAAGAGTGTTTTGGATTACAAGCACGTTTCCGGAACGAATTATGCTCTCAATCCAAGGCATGAGTATAGTAATGTTATTTTATATTCGAAGACAGCAAGCTTGAAAAATATTATATCCTAGTGAAAATAAAGGCTTCCAAGATCTAGACTGTAGCAGCCTTAAGCTCAACTCCTAAAAACTTACAGAATTTGCATAGATTTCATTAAAACATGTTTAGGAAATTTATTCCCCAAGAAAGAATGGGGTTTGCATTTGTTCTTTTTATACTTTACTTTCTAAAGGGTTGAAATCCCCCTCCTAATGTTTAGTCACTGGCAGAAAGAGATTTAAGCTAGCATATACTGGTATTTTTGGTATTTGGGGTCCAGCCCCTTTTGCCTTTGCCCCCACCCACCACTGGAATGCAGCCCCCAAGAGCTTCTTCCAAAATGGATTCGGCCCTCGGGCAGAAAGAGGTTCTGCACCCATGTTTTACAGACTACATTTATTTGTTGACACAAATATCATTGGTATTTTTTAAATGTTTTCTGAACCGTACTATGAATACTAGTTTTTACAAATTTTGAGCATAGAAATCCACAATAATGTGTAATACTATCTTCACGAGGCAGGATTGGAATACAAATACAAATGTAAGCACACTTGCCTCCTTAACCATGGTTCAGTGTTATATCTGACCGTGTAACAGCTAAAATGAAGAACCGTGGTTACAAGAGATGAAAGGAATACAAGTGCAAAGGGGAGGGAGCATGATATCCCACAGTCTCCTCCCTTTCACTAAATCATAAATGGTGTTTGAGGACCACAGCTCTTCACCAGCCCCAGGATCCCAGCATAAACGGAGATATTTTGTAGTGTCATCCAAGATTGCTTCTCTTTCAAGTCAATTAATAAAAGGATAACTCAAAAGTGAAGTTAATGTGCTCAGATTCATGTGCTCTTGGATTTCAAACAGAAAATTACATAACGGTTTTCCTCTAAAAATCAATGGTTAATCTGATGCACACATCTGAGTTGACATTTAACTAAAAATCATAGGAAGCAAAGGATAGTTATGGATGAAACCATGTTACATTACAAGCGTGGAACATTTTTAACACCATATGCTCACTTCTGCACAGACACACTATCTCGGTCACGGAAGGAGACAATGGACACATTTGCTCACAGTGGTAATGGGCTGTCTCTCCCTCTTGGCCCCTCCTGCTAACACAAGTGGCGAAATAGCTAGAAAACTAAATCTTACCCAAGCAAGCCAAGATTCTTGAACCAAGAACACACCCTGGTTTACAATCCTGGCTTGTAAAGGGCACACCAAACCAGGATCCTAGTTTTAGATATCATGGTAAACTTTTGTTTTCCGGTTAGTCTAGCTGCTCCTGCTAGCAGGAGGAACCAGGAGAGAGCAAACAGGCTGCATCATGTGCAAATGCGGCTAATGAATAAGAGAGAAAGCAACAATCAACCTTTCCATAGTGTAACAGCAAATAAGTACCACCAGGTGTTTCCTGGAGAAAGTTCATAACAAAATAGGCAGATTTTTAAAAAGTAAAAGCTATAACTCGTAAAATTACAAACAACAACAACAACAACAACAACAACCCCAAAACAGCTGAATTAGATATTTCCCTGTTCTGAGGGCAAATTCAGAAACTCATTTGCTGATCATGTCATCATTTTTAGACAGACTTCACAAAGCCTATGTAAGCAACACCCCTGATCCTTTAATCATATTTAGGGAAGGGAAACTACTGTTTGAAACTAGTGTCTGCACTGTAGTGAAGAACAAACTTTGGTTAGCTTTTACTATAGAGAGATTCAGACAACTCTCTGTACCTCCCCACTGTCTACACATCCAGGTTTCACCTCACATGGAGGAGCTCTGTATGTGCACATGCAGGGGTGTGGCTGCTGTCTGCATCAGCGGGGAGCAGGGCTGTACCGCACAGCTCCCTGACCCTGCTCACAGTTCTCTTAACACATGGGCAAGGGTTAGTCTGAGACCACCCAGCCCTATGATTAACTATAGTTTTATTTTATTTATTATATTTACGGTATACCCCGCCTTTTTTCCTGCAAGGAACCCAAGGCGGCTTACATAATCCTCCTCCTCCTCTCCATTTTTTATCTTCACAGCAACCCTGTGGGGTATGTTAGGCTGAGAGTCAGTGACTGGCCCAAAGTCACCCAGTGAGTTTCATGGCCGAGCAGGGACTAGAACCCGGATCTCCCGAGTCCCAGTCCAGCACTCTCACCACTACGCCACACTGGCTCTCATAACCAACATAACCTATAACCATGCTTAACAGCCCAATTCTATTCATGTTTACTCACACATAGGTCAATGGCCTTACTGCCTGGTAAATTTACACAAGAGTGAAGCCTACATACGGCAAAGAGACGGGGTGCATAGTTTCACAGCCATTCCTTCTTTCTTACCCTTTGTTGAGGAATAAGCACTTTTGCATATGTACAGGCCTACAGTAAGTCCACCACATTCTACATTTTTCCAAATTCCATACACCCATTCATGATCCATTGGAGCTGGACAACTTCCAATTTAGGACCATCAAGCATCCTGGCCTTCCAGGGGGTGGCGGGCAGGGGGAACCAGCCAGCAAAGAATGAAGTATCAAAAAGGCAATACGCTTCTTCGTTACTCACAACCAAAATTATTTGTGTATTAAATGCTACCAGCATAATAATAATAATAATAATAATAATAATAATAATAAAAATAAAAAATAGGTTCAGTGCAATGATATAGCTGGAATATATTGTTGCTATATTTACCACTGTAAAACATCAATGAATGCTGTCTCAGCAGCAAATACGGGAATACGGGAATACAAATTACATGCTGAACAGCCAAAAGGGATAGTTTCAAAAATCAATATTTATGTCAGCAGAGCTTCAGATTCTGTAGAGTATTACATGAGAAAAATGTGTAACGATTTTACTATTTCCTCCATCTCTTTTCTATGATGTCGTCTGAGTAATTATTTTTTTAAAGTAGAATCTGATGTTGCCCTCATTATGTCCTCTGCCTCAGCACTCCCATCATTGACTTATTTACTCAACATTTATTGTCTCAAATTAGATTTCAAGGCCTGTAGGTCATAATGTTATGCCTATTAGACTGTGCAGTAACTAAAAAAAGATGATGAGGGTCCTGATTGGAACCTTTTAAGTACTGCTGTTTCACAGTCATGCTATTATTATCTTCAAACACAAATATTTGCATAAACTAGATATAATTACATGAAGGTCAAGAACTTAAAGGTTATTTTATCAAGATAAACAATATGAGCAATTCCTCACTAGAAGTTTATTTTGGATTTGTAATCAAAAAACAACTAAACAATCAGCTATAGAGCTAACAGGAAATCAGTTAACAGGAAAATTGAGCATTCCTTGTGTTTCAAACAAAAACTATTCTGT
This sequence comes from Shinisaurus crocodilurus, assembly GCA_021292165.1. Classification (NCBI taxonomy): domain Eukaryota; kingdom Metazoa; phylum Chordata; class Lepidosauria; order Squamata; family Shinisauridae; genus Shinisaurus; species Shinisaurus crocodilurus. The sequence continues at coordinate 99,675,341 of CM037879.1, read as the reverse complement.
AGTGTTAAGAGAATCATACACACACACACACACACACACACACCCTGCATTCACACATGATGTTGTCTGACCCAGGAATTTGTCTGGCAGACCAACAAACCGTGGGTTGTTTTCCAGGGTTGATTGTTCCCCTCATTTTTTGCAAGGTCCCTCCCTCCCTCCCTGTATCCCAAATGCCTTTGCAGCACTGTAGTACTGCCATGACCGTGTCAATTGCCTTCTTAACAAAATAAAACCAGTATTCTCAAAATAGCCAGGTTTGAGCCCAAAATACGGTAAATGGTCCCACAAAAATGAGCCAGCATTAATACTCCAACAAGAAAAGACGAGTAATTCTCGAGACTAGAAGAGTTTGTCGGTAAAAGCAAAGAAGGGGAGAGCAAGAGGGACAACAATCTAAATGTTTCTCAGAAAGTTAATAAAGAAAATAGTGTGTGGGGGGGTTTCCATTTGGGGGGTATCCTTGCATCTATTCCTCCCAAACTATCCAGGCATTTTTAGTGAAAGAAAATTGGCCTAAACTCATCACACTCTCCATTACCTATAAAGGCCTTCTGTCGTCCCCTTTAACTTTATTATTTTCAAGCTCATTTAAGTTCAGTAAAATGGCAGCAATCTAGTTAGAGCAGAATATTGCAGTCTGTGACTTTAGAAGGTATTAATAAGCGCAAGTGCTAATGACCAAACAACACGTTGATTAACAAGCTGTATTAAACAGGTTTTAAAATGGAGAGAAGGAAGACGCTTAGTCAGACCTAGAGATTTATTTTAATAGACTCCCTCAATTTCTTCTACTAACAAGGCACTTAGTATTAAACATGCTACTTCAGTACAAATAATGTGCAAGATGAAATAATCAATCACATTGAAGGTATAAGCAACTAGTTGATTAAAAGACAGATCAGGCTATTGGACTAAAACCAAAAAAAGAGCGAACTAGGGGTTCATAACACAACTAGGGGTTCAAAACATGAACATATCAGAACTCTGGCTGTTGGAATTCCTGTCTGCATTTAGGGTCGTCAAAGAAATCTGCAACATATTCAAATGAATATGGATTTCTCTAAACCTGACCTGAGGATTTCTCAGAGGACTGGTTTTTTCCAAGTAGTGTGCACTTGCGGGGCTGGTTTTTCACTTGGGGGAGGAGGGATTTGCACTAATTTGTATTAACTAATGCGGATTGGTGAATTTGCACAAGTATGCATTAACACTAATGCACATTAGCACAAGTAGAATGAAATTCTGGTGATAAAAATTTGATCCCATCAATGAGTGGATGACGGAATAAAAGGTGCTTGACAATCCACGAAACACAAGACGGACCAGATTTAACAAAATATGTACATTCCTATCTGCACGTTGTGCAAAGAGAAACCTGAACATCTACTTCTTTCTTCTATAGCCACAATGGCTTTTAAAATGTTGGGGCACAACATGAACTTTCATGAACAGTAAATAAAATCAAAAATACACAACTATCACCCTGAATAGCACATGAAAAAGGCAGCAAATCATATTTTGTGATTAACTTCGACACTGAGAACAAACAAGCAAGATACAAAGTTGAAATCCTCATTCTCCTATCTTCACCTACCAATGTCTCTCGAGATTTCAGCTGATGAGAACTTCGAGATAGCAGGCATGGTGGTGGTGAGGGGGGACAAAAGCCTTTCAACTCATGGCCTTGTGGTCTGCCTCCTTTCATCCTCATGGCCTTGCTGTACGCCTTGTTATTTTGGCCTACTGGCCCTGCTGTTTACTGGGTGTTGTGGCCTTGTACTTTTAGCCCTAGCAGACTGGCTGTTTGAGCCCAGAGGCCTTGCTGGGGCCTAGTGGCCTTGCTGTTTCTCTCTCGCTACTGGGCATAGCAACTTTGTGTGTTGGCTTATCCAGCAGACTCTTTTTATGTTCTTAATAGGGGGCACCAATTCTGAAGATCATCATAAAATAGCCAGAGATTTCACATATTAAGACACTCTAGGGGTAACATGGTATTAGGTAGGCAGTGTGCAGCTCCCTCCATAAGCAAGCACGGGGCCCTGATCAGGACCACAGCACACTTGGAAGGTAGGTAGATTTAATCCATCCCTTTCAAGCCCCCACACCCAGGTGGCAGTTTACAGCAGTAAAACAGTTGTCATTGGCACCAGTGAGGGCCCTTTTACTACTGCTGCTATGAGGGAAGGTGCTTTCGGGGAGGGGTTCGCCACTAGGTAAGTAAGGATTAAACCAGGGGTCCTCAAACTTTTTAAACAGAGGGCCAGTTCATTGTCCCTCAGTTGGGGGGCCGTACTATAGTTTGAGAAAAATATGAACGAATGGATCAAGTTAAAAAAAAAGGACCCGGGTCCTTTTTTTTTACTTGATTAAATGGAAAGTTATTATAAATTAATAATAAATTAATTATAAATTAATTTGCTATCTAAAATTGAAATACATTACATTCTAAAAAGGTATAGAAAGGCTTGATTTGCACACTGCACATATCTTATTTGTAGTGCAAAAAAACAGGAAAAAACAATACAATATTTAAAATGAAGAACAATTTTAATCAACATAAGCTTATTAGTATTTCAATGGGAAGTATGGGCCTGCTTTTGGCTAATGAGATGGTCAATGTCCGGTTCCATATTTGTCACTGCTAGTCGTAACAAGTGATGCAAGTGTGCATCAGTTAGTCTGGATCTGGTTGGAGATTTCAGATGTTCCATTCGGGGGAAAAGTCTGTTCACAGACATAGGTGCTGCCAAAGATGGTTGTCATTGATGAGCAGTATTTAGTATGACTATGAGCAGTATTTAGTATGAGTAATGAGCAGTATTTACCAGCCACAGAGCTGGTGGTCTACATCCTGCAACTTTGTTCCACATAAATGTGCATAACATTGCAGCCTTACAGCCTCATCTTATGCATGTCTACTTGGAAGTAAGTTTCACTGAATTCAAGGAGACTTTTTCCCCAGTTTACAAAGGATCACAGCCTTAAAAGTACAAACCCATTCCTTGGTGTAGGTCAGGAGGACCTGGTACCCAAAGAACATAGTGAGAGCCAGTGTGGCATAGTGGTTAGTTAGAGTGTGTTTGACTGGGACTCAGGAGATCCGGGTTCTAGTCCCTACTCAGCCATGAAGCTCACTGGGTGACTTTGGGCCAGTCACTGACTCTCAGTTTAACCTACCTCACAGGGTTATCATGAGGATAAAATGGAGAGGAGGACGATTATGTAAGCCACGGTTTAGCTACCTAGAGTTCCTTGCAGGAAGAAAGGCAGGATATAAATATAACAAACAAATTAGAGTTCCCCTGGCCCCGCACCTTGGGGCTGGGGAGAAGATTTGCGCCTGGGGGAGAAGTGGGGAGTCAGGTAGCAGGACCGGTCACAGCCAGCTGAGCCAATGGGCTTGGCTGGGGTGGGGAGATGGGGGGCTCATTTAAGCACCTGGATCCCCGGTTGCTTGCTGCTGCTGCCATCGCCGCCAGCACAGCCTGAACTGAAGCGAACTCCAGAGCGAACTGAGGAGGAAGAAGAAGAAGGCGGAGGAACCATCACCACCACGGCAGCGGCGGCAGCGGCACAGCTGAGACTCGCCAGCCGCAAGCAAACTGCACCAGCGGGAGGGGAAGGAGGCAGGCGGAGCGGGAGGCGAGGCGGCGGCAGTACCACCACCACCAGCAGCAATAGCAGTAGCAGCAGAAGCACCACCGGTGGCTGGGAACAGCCTTACAAGCAGCAGCGGCGGCGGGGACTCCTCGGGAAACAGTAGCCAAGCCTGCTCCCCATTTGCTTGCCTGCCTGCCTGCCTGCCTGCCTGCCTCCCCCGCCGTGGAGACAGACCAGGGGGCAGCAGAGCCGAGGAAAAGGAGCTGCGACCAACGTCTGCGTGTGTGGCGGGCGAGAGGGGAAGAGGAGGGGGAAATACCGATGACTGCGCCGGCCGCAGGCGCACAACGATGGGGAAAGGCTTCCAGTGGGAGTGGCGACAGGAAGAGGGACAAGTGGCAGCGGAGCTTGGGGGAAGACGAGGGCACAGTCCTCCGTAGTGGTGGCAGAAGATGGGCTGGGGGGGTGGCGGCCACCGAGTTCCCCCCTCTTATTTTTCTCCTACGCCCAGGACCCGTCGTCGTTGTCTGCTGGGGGCTTCTTAGTTGACGCCACCCCCCCTTTTCCCGCTCCCTCATTTTCCTCCTCCTCCCCAATTTTTTTGGGGGAAGAGGCCTCTCCCCCCCCTCAGCCCACATAACACACCCTGTCTCTTTCCCCGCCTGGCGGGCGCCCAGTGCCATGGTTGGGCAGGTGCTGGTGCGGTCTCTCTCTCTCTCTCTCTCTCTGCGTTTGGAATATGGTTAGGGAAATGGAAACCAAGGAGAAGCCCAAGCCGAGCCCCGATTACCTGATGCAGTTAATGAATGACAAGAAGCTTATGAGCAGCCTCCCCAACTTCTGTGGGATATTCAACCACCTCGGTGGCCGTGCTGAACAGCTGTTTATTCCCCAGGGGAAGCGGGCAGCACATGACCGCCTCAGCGGCTTGGCGGGCGCGCCGCTCTGGGGTTTTCCCCTACGCCTTTCTTCCCAGAGGCTTCCTCTGGCGGGGGCGGCTTCCCAGCGTGCAGAGAGCCTCTAGATCAGCTGCCGGACCGGATGAAAAGACCCGGTGGGCCGGATGCGGCCCGCGGGCCTTAGTTTGAAGACCCCTGGATTAAACATTCCCTCCATGTGCTGCAGTCCCAATCTTGATCAGGCCCCCATACTTACTTTGGAAGAAAAAAAAAATACTGAGAGGTAGCTGCACGCTACATATTTAACGTAACATGTAGTTTGACCTTGAGTGTTAAGATATGATATGCGAGAGTGCCTTCATTCGGCTGGTCCTTCTTTGAAGTAGAGGGTGAGGAAGAGCTGACGTGGATAATTTCCAGATTCATATTTCTACAAGCTGCATGCTACCTGCACTCCTTAATGTGACAGGACTGCAAAACCTGAAAAGACAGCCATGAACTGTGCGTTATTTCTATTGCAGTGATACTGCGGAGAGCATTCTTGTTCAGTACTTTAGTATGTTTGCCGATGAATTCTGTGTAAATGTTTAATTCTATGCATATTAAGGCAACCTGTTTCTGCAATTTACTAGATTTTCTGAGCATGCCTTGGATCCATTCAGATAATCTAAGTTGGCTCAAGGGAAGTGTCCTTGTTAGTAGGGACAATCTGTGGTTATAGTTAACCAGGGTTCTTAATTAACCCAGGATGTGAAATCAGCTTCCAAGCACACATAAGCCTGCCAGAGGGAATTCACACTCCAGAAAGAAAAGAGTGTGTGGTCCCCCGGCTAACTCTCAATTGTTTAACCATATTTAAAGAAACTGGCAGCTTCACAACTGTATCCAGCCCAAGAGGTTGGAGACAACCCTTGATTAAATAGGCTTTTTAGTAGACTTGAGTATGACTCTTGGATGTCTTTAATGTTGGGGTGGGCTACTTGTGGTCCTCCAGACGTTTTGGCCCACAATTCCTATCAGCCCTCACCATTAGTTATGCTGGCTAGGGATGATGGCAGTTGTAAGCTAAAACACCTGGAGGGCCACAAGTTGCCCACACCTGTTCTAATGTGCCAATATTGTTCGGGCAATGTGAACAAGACGCACCACAGAACATATAGGCAGCTTTAAGGTGTTTTATATCTAAATACTAAAATAACGTTTTTAAAATTTATAAACAGTATATTCTGTAACTGTAGCTCCAGTACTTTCCCCATGTATTAAACGTTGCCTTTTCTTTTGTAACTTTGTTTTTACTACAACAAAAATGTAGTAACATTACATTCCCAAAATAGCAAATGCAAGACACCCTCTCAGCATGTCATTTTTGTCTCCTGTAATTTAAGACATTCTTCAAAATGCACTTTTATGTGAGAGGCAGGAAGCCTTTACACTAAAAAGGAGCCTTCATTAAATGTCTCTCCCTCCAACTGTTCATTAAAGGATCTCATACCTTGACCCTTTGTTGTTCAGAGGGTTGCAGCTAAAAACGGGCATTCCAAACATGGTAATATCCCTGTTTTGATTTAAATGTAAAACTGTAAATATATGATCTGCAAGAAAGTACTGGGGGAAAAGAAGTAGTATAGTATACAGATATTACACTGAAAGGAAAACAACCACTATTAAAACACATAAATTACATCAGACTTTCCCAACCCGGCACTCTCCAGACGTGTCGGACTGCAACTCCCATACGCATACACACAAATGGAATACCAAAAGGCCTACCAATTAGGTAGTAGTGACTAGAAATCACCCACCCATCTCTTACTTTTTCCTACCACTTTCAATTCTATAAAAACTCTCAAAGCAAAGAATTAAAAAAAGTTAAAACAATAAAACCATAATTAAAATAGAAAGTATCTTTACAGGCAGACAAGATAAAAGCCTACGCCACATATCAGCTCCCAGCATTTTCTTGTTCTCCTCATCCTTGCCATACAGTTGAATATTGGAAGCCTAATACCAGATCAGATTACTGATCCATCAGTACTGCCTACACCAGCCTTCCCCAATCTTGGTGTTATCCAATAGCCATACTGTCTGAGGATAATGAGAGCTGTAGTCCAGCACATCTGAAAGGCATTAGGTTGCGGAAAACCGGTCTATACTGAATGGCAGTGGCTCTCCAGGGTCTTAGGGCTCTTTTCCAACCCTAACTGGAAATACCAGGGATTGAACCTGGGATCTTCAGCATGCCACTGAGCTACAGCCCAGTATAGAACTTCTATGCTTCTTGGGAAGTCTTGCTAGAATGGTACTAGAGAGCTTGCCTGCATACTTTTCTCCCATTATAACATCAGTAATGTAAATATAAACTTAAATGAGAGCCAGTGTGGCGTAGTGGTTAGAGTGTTGGACTGGGACTCGGGAGATCCGGGTTCTAGTGCCCGCTCGGCCATGAACTCACTGGGTGACTTGGGCCAGTCACTGACTCTCAGCCTAACCTACCTCACAGGGTTGTTGTGAAGATAAAATGGAGAGGAGGAGGAGGAGGATTATGTAAGCTGCCTTGGGTTCCTTGCAGGAAAAAAGGCGGGATATAAATATAATAAATAAACAGATAAAATGTAAGCTTTTAGAACCCTGGCTCACTCATGTCAGCATACAGGCCTGTGGCTCACGCTGGCTCAGCTTGTCTGAATGTGGAAAGCTAAGCAAGGTCAGGCCTGGTTATTACTTGGATGGGAGACCCCTCCTCTAGTTTCCTGCATTGAGCAGGGGGTTGGACTCGATGGCCTAGTAGGCCCCTTCCAACTCTATAATCTATTAATCTATACCCTTCAACCTATGTCATAGTTCTCCTATGCCCAGCCTCATCACTTTGCTATTCTGTTTGTCATGCCCATCTGTGTCTCCTGTCCATATATTTCTTACCAAAGGTATTGGCTGAAAGGGTTCACACAACACAACCGCCCACACTCAGGGTTGAGTATGGGTTGAGTGTGGCTTGCCATTGAACCATGGGTTGTTATGTAGTATGAACCCAGCCACACTAACAACCCATGGTTTGTTAAGCACAAGCAACCCATGAAGAAAACCTATGGCTTGTTGTTGGGTTGTGAACTGTGGGTTGTTCATGGTTAACAAACCATGGTTTGCTAGTGCAGCTGGGTTCACACAACACAAAAACCCACGATTCAACAACAACCCAAACTCAACCTTGAGTGTGGGCTGTCATGTTGGGTGAACCCTTTGGCCAATACCTTTGGTAAGAAAGATATGGATGGACAGGAGACACAGATGGGTATGACAAACAGAATAGCAAAGTGATAAGGCTGGGCATAAGGGGAACTATGATGTTGGTTGAAAGACATGAGTGAGCCATTTAATATATAACATTTTACATTCAATAACCCACAGTTCAATGACAACCCACACTCAATCCATATTCAACACCATGAGTGTGGACTGTCATGTTGTGTGAACCCACTCATTGGGCCTGTTTGCACCATGGCTTAATTTACCTGCGGGGCTGTCGCATCATACTGGGCACCCACAGGCGCCATTTTTGCATGGTGCCCATGGGCGCCTAGCTTGCTATGGCTTGGCTTGTCATGTGAACCCAGGCAGCAGGAATAGATAACCCTCAAATAACCCTAAAACAAGCCATGAGTGGGCTTTCATGTTGTGCAAACCAGGTCATTGCTTTAAAGTCCTGTCTGAGTTGACCTATTTCGAGCAAGGGGTCAAAAGGAAGAAGAAGGTGAGGTATATGGGAGTGATTGTGTAGCACTAGGTAACTGCATAAGTAACACGTGTCCAATTGTTCCCCTCTTACACTCTCTTTCCAAAAGTAAGACTCTCAGCTCAAGGCTTTGGATTTTCAGGAGTGTAGTAGTAGAGACAGGATAAAGTCGTTAAAGGAAGACAGATAAAGGGGGAAGTCTGGTAAGATACACAAGAGAGATGGCTACTTGACCTAGTGCCTTTCATTACCTCCTCTATTGGTCCAATCAACATATAAAGACATATTCATATCCCTACATTACAATTGACACACATTTTATGATACACATTCAGTGTGTACTGGCTTCAACTTAGGAACCTAACATGTGCTCTTCAATGTTGCAGATCCACTATCTACCCCCACACTCACACTAAAGTTCATGAATTTGGAAAAATACAGAATGCCAATTTATCAAGAATTTAGAACCCTAAAGCTAATTTCTAAAACCTGGTTAAGTTCTGAATTATCCATAAGGTCACTTAAATCCAAATACCCATGACTGAACAGAGACCAGTATGGTGCAATGCCAACCCTCAGAGGCCAGCAAAATGTAGTTGTGGACACTACAATTTCCAATAACAGGGCAATATCCAATACTGCCACTGTGCTAGCAGGAATGACCACTAGCGGAATGGGAAAGTAGCACTTGCTAGTGCAAACAGAAACTACCGAAACTACTGCTTCTACAAAGGGACACATCAGCAGAGGTCGTGGAAGGCAGCTCCACTGACTTGTCCCATTCGGGAAGTGGTAGTTTGGGTAGTTCCTTAGGTTAAGCTAGCGAGTGATACTTTCCCGTTGTGCTAGTAGTTATTCCTGCTAGCACAAGATGTTTAGAACAGGCATATTGCTAGCATTAGATACTGTACTACTAAGAGACTATCAAATCTGTAGACTGTGACAAGCTCGAAGTACTTCACATTATTTCATTTAAATTCTATAATCCATTCTTTTAGAGTGTATGCTGAAGTCATACAGATCTAATCACTCTCATGCAAGATCATAAAGTTAGGTGATTTCCCCTCCTGTTCAGCTTACTCCTCCATGTTGTAAGCTACTTTGTGTTTTGGCTTTATTTTTGTTTACTTGCTGGCAGTGCCTGCTCCAGGTTTGGCAGCCTTTGGGCAAGATGTCATTGGTGGGGGGCCCCTCTTCCTCCTGGCCATTTTCCCACATGCTTTCCCTCTGGGTCCATCCCATCATTGCCCAGAGAGAAACAGCAGTCGGATGAGCAGTTTCTATTGCTCACTCCATTATTTGTTCGTGCTCTCCTGTTTAGTTTTTTGTATTGTACTGGCTTTCCGTTTTACTTTATCTATTTGCTTTGATAGCCTTTGGCTGGAAAATAGAAGTCAGATATAAGAAACCATAAAACCATGAAATCTAGTTGTTTACGTAATCAACAAACCAAAGCAGAAGCTCTAAGAAGAGTTTTACTAAGTGACAAATTATTAAATTTGCCTTTACCATACATTGTACCAGAGCTTTTAAGGCACTTGATATGTCAAAGAGCTGCCCTTATCATTTGGCAGGATAATATAAATAAAGTCTACCCAAATAAAGAAGTACCGTAAATCTGTGTACCTTAAGAAAATTTGGCTGTTGGTATGGGCTGAGAATTTGTGTGGAATCTACTAAGTGCACCACTTGTTACCTGTTTGAGATGGAAAGGTCAAAATTGTTCCAATACTAAAATGTGAACATTGCTCTTAATATTTCTATTATGTATACTTTTAATTAGTCATGTTCAGACAGAACACCAAACGTAAGAAATATCACAGAATGAGCATGAAAGGAGCTGAGCAACCACTGCAGAACAGGACAAGGATGCCCTCCAGCAACTTAAAGTGTCATGCAAAGGACAACAAGACAGAAAAATCTGATTCTTGCATCATCACTCTCACCCTTATCTTACATACCCTGCAACAGGAATTCCATTTCTTTTCTTCCATGTCAGCCACCCTCTAGGCAGAGAAATAACAGATGTAGGGAATACAAGGAGGAGAGAAAGAGAGGGAAAAACTGAAACAAACTGGACCTTTCACAGAGTGAGATTAACAATATGGAAACTGTACACACAAAGGCCTAGCATAAAAACTGAGGCCAAAACAAAAAACAGAAAAATAAAAATAAAAAAGGAAGCCTGCAACAAATAATGCAGTGTGGATGGTGAAATGTCTTTCACACATTTTATTAAAAACAACAACTGGCTACAACATAAAAGCTGCAGTGCAGGCCCATAACTAGTAATACTAAACCTATAGAAGCCTAGTAACACCAAAACGTGTTTTGAGTTATCAGATCATTTTAAGCATCAGGGCTGACAACTATATTTGCTAATGCAGGGCTCTCCAACCTTGGGTCCCCAGATGTTGCTGGCCTACAGCTCCCAGCATACCCAGCCAGCATGGCTAATGGCAACGGATTCTGGGAGCTGTAGTCCAGCAACATCTGGGGACCCAAGGTTGGAGAGCCCTGCGCTAATGGGATAGGTTCCATGCACTGTGCTCTATCAGCAATCTAAGAACACAAGAGCTGCCTGCTACTTCAGATCATTCCCACTCATATTCCCCAGCAATTCATATTCAGAGGCATACTGCCTCCCAGGGCCAGCATCAAAAGGTAGGAATGCCGAGGGCCCATACCCCAGCAGGGGCTCACTGATAAGAGGCCCCTGGAGTTGCTCCTTCTCTTCACCATTGCAGACTGCTTCTTCACCTGCCTCTTGCTTTGGCCCAGACCACTGTGGCGGTGAGAAGGAGGAGCAGCAGATGCCACTGCCTACTTATTCACTGGCTCTCTGGCTGTAAAGCAAGCAAGTGGTAGCAATAATGAGACAGAAAAAGAGGAACAAAAGCAGCTGGTGACAATGTCATTGGTAGACTTGCTGGGGATGGGGTGTGTGTGTCATTGAGCATGTCTCGCCCAAGGGCTTTTAAAAAGCTGTAGCTGGCCCTGCTGCCTCCAATAGTGGAGTTAATATACAGCCATCATGACTAGTAGCCATTGATAGCCTCGATAGCCTTATCCTTGATGATTTGTCTAATCCCTTTTTAAAACCACCCAGGTTGCTGGACATCACTACTTCTTGTGGCAGTGAATTCCATAGTTTCTATGCAGTGTGTGAAGGAGGATTTCCTTTTTATCTGTCCATAATCTCCCACCATTCAGCTGTACAGGTTGACCCCAGGTTCTAGTATAATGAGGACAAAAAACTTCTATTCACCTTCTCCACACCATGCATAACTGTATATACTTCTTTCATGCCCCCCCTTACTCACCATTTCTCTAAGCTAAAAAGCCCCAGACACTGTAACCTATCTTCATAGGGGAGTTTGCTGCAGCCCCATGATCCTTTTGGTTACCCTTTTCTAGTTCTATAATATCCTTTTTGAGGTGCAGCAACCAGAACGGTATATAGCATTCCAAGTGTGGTCACACCATCGATTTGTACAGGGGCATTTTATTTTTGATTCCTTTTCTAATTAATACCTAACATGGAATTTGCCCTGTTCATAGCAGCTGCACACTTTAAGTAAGCGGTCCGCCCTTTGCCTCCTCATCTGCTTTGTAAATGCTTAGGCAGTGGGGACACGTATCCACTACATGCCCCTCACCTAAGCAGAACAGGCAGAGCAAGTGGCTGTCCATCCGCGGGAGTTTTTGCCTCGGAGCACCTCCACAGTACTCCGGGAGAAGGACAGATTAAATAAACAAATAAAAATTTAAACCTGAAAGAATGAAACACTATAGTAGAGAAAAAGAAAGAATAAAACCAAAGTTTTCCTCAGCAGACTATAGGAGAAGCTCCAAAAGACACCCCGAGTGGCCATTTGGAGTCTCCCTGGGTTGCAGGGCCCCAGACCTCAGCCCTGAGGACCATCCCTAGCTGCACCACTGCGCACAAGAGCCAATCACCTGATTAGCCTCACATCTACTTTGGCCCCAACCCTCCGTCTTTTAAAAACTCATCAAAGAACCATGGAACCATTAAAAACTCATCAAAGAACCACGGGACCTGTGTACTGCAGTGGCCTCTGACTACGTAGCTTTGAAATAGAGCACCCAAGGCATGAGTATATGAAATTAATATTCCATTATGTAATAAAAGTGCTCCTGGGGGAAAGAGAGAGGTAGTTTATTTGAAGCTATACATTATGAGAGCAAACACTTTTAAGCCTCAAAGGGGCATTACAGGTGCGTTTACACTTGCAAGCAAGACAGTCCCCTAAGTTTGTTCCTTCACTTTGTCTTCCTTCTCGACTTCGGACATTCTGCCTACAGATTTAAGGAGGTCAGCAACAAGTGACAGTGTTTCGGCTCCAAAGACCAGCTGGTGGATGGTCGTGTGTGCATGGTTGGTGACCCGGAGGAGGTTCTGCAAAGCCACGTCAACATGCTGTTTCACTGCCCCCATGTTGGTAGACTGGCCTGATCGCAGGGTTTCGTTCTCCACTCTGTAGCAGGCCAGCTCGGCCTGGAGGAAGGACATCTCCTGCTTCATCTTCTCAACATCACTCTCCGCCTTCAAAGCCCTGTGAGTCATGCACTGGAGATTTTGTTCCGCCTGCTGTACCAAAGCTTCCAGATCCTGAGCCTCTTTCTCCTCTTTGTTCACTGTGGCTTGCAGCGTCCTCTCGAGGTTCCTCACCATCTGGGTCTGGCTTTCTGAGAAGTTCTGGATCCTTTTGATCTTTCTCCTCAGCATGTAATTTTCCTCCCTGAGCTCATGGTAACTCAGCTGCCGAGATATTTCCACTTCTCCAATAGGTTCTTCATGAGCAGCGTAGCTTTCAGTGGCCTTGGTATGAGATGGGCAACTGATACATGTGTCGTTATCGCTGAATGGCCAGGAAGAGAAAGCCTCTATCCCTGAAAGACTGGATGCGTTGTAATTGTATGGGTCACACTGGGTGACATTTCCAATCCTCGACAGATGCACTTTGTTGTATCTTTCTCTCCAGTCCTCCTCCTCATCCTCGTCTGACAAATTGTCAGCCATCATTCCCTCCTTGTATATTCGCTCCTGGAACTCCAAGCACAAGCCCAATGGTTCTGGCGACAGAGACACCTCTTCCAGTTCAAGGTTCTGCCTGGACATTTTCTTCCTGTAATTTCTGTTTTTCGCTTTGTGTTGTCTTGCCCCCCCACGGTTCTTGTTTTTAGCCAACCCTTTAAAGGAAAATGCGGGCGGGTTGCTTGAATTTTTCAGCTGGTTGTCTCCAGAGCTAATGTGGCTCTTGGTGTGGTCTGGAGGAGCTGGCATGTGGTGATGGTAACAGGGCTGGATCTCCTCTTCCCCCTCTTTCAGGCCTCGGGAATGTGAGCAGCATGTAAGAAGTGGCCGTGGCATTTTGGGGGCACAATGGTCTTCTATAGAAGTTGCAGTCTTCCTAACTTAGTGCCAGGCCAGCTCCCACGTCTCTTGTAGTGCCAGTGCTGTTGGCCCCAGCACAATTTAATGGTCTACTGAAGCATCTGAATCTATACCTTGCATATGTGCGTCTCTTTAATAGTGGAGGAAGCAGAAGTCATCTTGATCTATGATGTCACTAGATGACAGTACTTCATTTTGTGACTTCACTGGCTTGGGAGAGGCACGGAGCTAGAACACAGGCTTCACAACTCTTTCAGCCAGTGAAGCTGAAACGTACTTAGTGATGAGTGCCAGGACTTGAGTTCACATCTGGTATCACAATCCTGTCTCGTATCTTCAGATAACCTTGCAGAGGTTGTCGTACATGATGTGCCAGTAACTAACTAGAATGCTGGTACAACTTGTGGGTCTGGGACCTACAGGTAGGTGAAAACATTATAATTATTCGGCTGGTTAGAACATCTGTTATTGGGTGGACTAAAAATATAATTAATAAATAGATAAGGGCACAATCCTATGCATGTTTAGACAGAAAGAAATCCTTCATCTCCCAGCATTCTCCAGCCAGCCATTCTGGCTGGGGAATGCTCAGAACTGTAGGACTTTTTTTCCTGTCTAAACATGCATAGGATTGTGTCCTTAATTCATTAAAACCTGTCTTAAGCTGGGTCACATGAGTGGGATCACATTTGCGCTTTTTTCTTTTTACATAAAAAAGTGAAATAGAAAGATGAGGGCAGGAGAAAAGGAAAAAGAGAGAGGGTGAGGTTTGTCTACAGAGATTGATGTAAGTTCTATACGAGTTTAACTGTCACAGCTCCCTTCCTCTTTCTGCCAACAAACCTGGGAATTGTAGTTTAGTGTAGGGGCTAAGAATTCTGTTAGAGATTCTACAGTCTCAGCCCACCTTACTATTTCAAGGATTCCCTGATAAGAACTAATGATTATTTGTGTAGATATACTGTGAGGAGAAAAACAGAGAGGAGAAAAAGGTGGAAAATGTTCAGAAATTAAAATTGGGTCCCATTGTTTCAGGTTGAGGTGAAAGGTGGATCCGGAGTCTGAAAAGGTTTATTAATGAGCCAGAAGACAGAGGAGACTTCTGAAGGGGCTCCCCCACCCCAACAATTTCCAAGCTGCTGCAATTGCTTTGATGTGTTGTCCACATGCATTCAAGTTTGCATGTTTGCAAGTTACCACACCTGCCTCAAGTCTCCTTTCCAGACTCTGATTAAAAAGGTACAGATGGATGGTTCCTTTTGCCTACCAGTCTATCACCCTGATCAGAGTCTCATCACTTAAGAATGCTAACTTTTGTTAAACTACAAAAAGTCTTGTGGCACCTTAAAGACTAACACATTTATTCTGGCACAAGCTATCATGGACACTGTCCACTTCATCAGATGCATGAAGTGTTAACCTCAAATTGGCAAGTTAACACTTCATCAGATGCATGAAGTGGACAGTGTTCACGAAAGCTTGTGCCAGAATAAATCTTTTAGTCATTTAAGGTGCTACAAGACTCTTTGTTGGTTGTTACTACTACTACTACTACTCCTCATCATCAGGCGATCACTTGTGACGGAGTAAGATTGTCTTCCAGGATAAAAATTTACAAAAAGGAAATTTTAAAAGGAGGAAATTCTAAAGAAAAATTGTGTAGACTCTAGCGATGGGTCTGTAAGTGATTGTGGAGGCCAATTCTAGATCCACACAGCTTCCCACAGTGAGGACACAGGTTACCAGATGGAAGATGGTCCTGTAAAGGATTCATTTGACGTGCTTTTCGCTTAGCACGTTTCTCCCTTTCACCTTGCACTCGAGCTTCTTCAAAGTCCATAGAAACTTTGTGAAAGGCCAACCTCCAGTTAGATCGTTCATGGGCCAGAACTTCCCAGTTTTCGATGTTTATATTGCATTTTTTTAGATTAGCCTTATGAACAACTTTAAACCTCTTATATTGACCACCGATATTCCGCTTTCCATCCTTGAGTTGGGAGTAAAGTAACTGCTTTGGGAGACAGCAGTCAGGCATTCGAACAACATGACCGGTCCACTGAAGTTGGCGTTGAAGGATCATTTTTTCAACGCTAGTAGTCTTTGCTTCTTCCAGTACACTGACATTTGTTCGCCTATCTTCCCAAGTAATTCGCAGGATTTTCCGGAGGCAACGTTGATGAAATCTTTCAAGGAGGTGGAAGTGACGTTTATAGATAGTCCATGTTCCGCAGGCATACAATAAAGTTGGCAATACAATGGCTTCATAAACCAGTGTTTTGGTCTTCTTACAAATATCCCGATCCTCAAACACTCTATGTTTCATTCGAGAAAACGCGGCACTTGTGGAGCTCAAACGATGCTGGATTTCACTGTCGATGTTAGCTGTAACAGAAAGATAGCTGCCAAGATAGAGAAAATGATCGGCATTTTCCAGTATTGTCCCACCAAGCTGGATAGATGGCATCATCAAAGGGTTAACTTGCACTTGCTGATAAAGCACTTTGGTTTTTTTGATGTTAAGTGAGAGACCAAGTTTTTCGTATGCTTCTGCAAAAGCATTTAGGATAGTTTGGAGATCATCCTCTGAATGTGCGGAGACCACATTATCATCAGCAAACGTGCTAAGTGAAAAGCACGTCAAATGAATCCTTTACAAGACCATCTTCCATCTGGTAACCTGTGTCCTCACTGTGGGAAGCTGTGTGGATCTAGAATTGGCCTCCACAGTCACTTACGGACCCATCGCTAGAGTCTACACAATTTTCTTTAGAATTTTCCTCCTTTTAAAATCTCCTTTTTGTAAATTTTCTTTTTTATCCTAGAAGACAATCTTACTCGGTCACGAGTGATCGCCTGACTGACTGAATGGCTTTTTTTACTTCATCCAAAGTGGGGAGTATTGCAAGTTCCTCTCTAATTTGTTTTTGTGGGATTTGCGAAAAAATCTCATTATCCACCTTAGATTTACGATTTAAAAGGTCATAATAATGCTCTTTCCAACGCAGTGCAATGGACTCTTTGTCTTTTAAGAGTTTGGTGCCATCTTTTGATTGTAAAGGGTTTGTACCATAGGTTTTTGGTCCATAAATGGCCCTTGTGGCCTTAAAAAAGCCCCGTGCATCATGAGATTCTGCAAGTTGTTGAATTTCTTCAGCTTTCTTTTTCCAACAAGCGTTCTTAAGTTCTCTTGTTCTTCTTTGGACCTCAGCCTTTGCACTAGCGTAGATTTTTTTCTTGGCAGCGCAGTTAATATCATTTTGCCATATTTGGAAGGCTTTCCTTTTTTGGTCAATTATATATTTAATCTCATTATCATTTTCATCAAACCAATCCTGATGTTTCTTAGTAGTAGTAGTAGTAGTAGTAGTAGTAGTAGTAGTATGAAACTATTATTATTATTATTATTATTATTATTATTATTATTATTACATTTATACCCTGCCTTTTTTCCTATTGCAAGGATCATCATCATCATCATCATCATCATCATCATCACATTTATACCCTGCCTTTTTTCCTATTGCAAGGAAGCAGGGCAGCTTACATAGTTGTCCTCCGCTCCATTTTATCCCCATGTCAAGGTTCCACCTGTGCCAGGACACCTTGATCAGCTCCTTAAAGATATCTGCCTCTTTAAGAGCCTCTCCTGTCTCAGGATACCAATTCTCTGCCTCTTTACCTCCTGTTCCCAGTAATGTGGGATTAGGCCTTAGGCGTGGTGTAAAAGACACTCCAACAACTGGCTGTTAACATTAACTGTTTACTTAGTAAATATTGGTAAAGTAGATTCACATTGACATAGGGTAATTACACAAATAGAGCTGTAAGATTACAAAAAGCAAGTATAATGGAAATAAAAGGATAAATAACGCAAGGTTCTCTAACTTAGCTACACTGTCACCTGTAAGCCTCAGTTAAGAGATTCTTCCTTCAGCCTGCTCTGGCTGTTCTGCATTCTTCAGTGAAGTTCAGACCCTGTCTCTCTGTCTGCTTCACTCTCTCTGCAGCTTCTTTCTCTCTCAGTCTGGCTAGCTGGCCACACCCTGCCTCCTTATAAACTCTTCCCAGGACTGGAAAGTTACACCTTGATCTATGATGTCACTAGATGATAGTACTTCATTTTGTGACTTCACAGGCTTGGGAGAGGCTGGGAGCATGCTGGGAGTTGTAAGCCAAAAACATCTGGGGACCCAAGGTTGGAGAAACAGAAATTCTTCTACTCACCGTGAATTTCAGTTCTCCACGAGTGGAGGAGGCCAGCAAGCTTGGGGTAAGCCCCGCCTCCGGGGCTGGGAAGGCAGACTTTGATCTGAGCTTCCCGGAGGAGGCGGGGCCTCCCCCAGGAAACTCCAGTTGAGACTTCCAACGAACCAATCTTTGCAGACGCCCTTGCTATCTTGAATAGAAGGACCGCCAGGTCCGTCGGCTGCAGGCCTGTGGAAACAAGAGGAGAGACTCCCTCCCACGGCCCAGATTAATATGTGTGTCCCGGAGGAGGCCGACCCAGGGCAGGCCTTGCTGGCCTCCTCCACTCGTGGAGAACTGAAATTCACGGTGAGTAGAAGAATTTCTGTTTCTCCTAGAGTGTCGGAGGCCAGCAAGCTTGGGGATGTAAAAAAGCAGTGTATCCCCAGGGTGGGTCTAACACCCATGGCCGGCCTCCTGCTGGGGCAAAATGACCTTCTGTAACATGCGCCCTCTGAAGGCGCCCTCTGCTGAGGTCATAATGTCAATGTTGTGGTCCCTGGTGAATGTGTGAACAGAAGACCAGATGGCTGCTCTACAACTTACATCTAGAGGTGCCCTCTCACTAAAAGCTGCTGATGTGGCCATTCCTCTGACTGAATGGCTTTGATGCCCTCCGGGGCCTGTAGACCACCGGAGGAGTAGGCTATCGCGATACAATCGCATAGCCATCGTGCCAGAGAGGCCACTGACACCCTCTTTCGTAAGGAGGAGTCTCTGAAGAGACAAATGAATTGTGCTGTCGGGTTGCCTTAGATTTATCTAGGTAAAACTTGACCGTCGACATGGCGTCAAGTGTGTGTCACTTCCTGTCCCGAGGAGAGGGGGGATGCTGGCAGAAGGAAGGGGCCCCTAGGTCTTGGGACCTATGGAATGGGGAGTTGACCTTTGGCATGAAGGTCGGGTCTGTGTGCACAATGAGTTTGCCTTTGTGGAAGATGTGGAGATCTTTACTGCATGACAGCGCGCCTAATTCTGCGTCTGTTCTGGCGGAGTGAACGCTACTAGAAAATGGTCTTTAATATCAACCCTTTAAGCGAGGCCACCGGTAGTGGCTCAATAGGGTGTTTCATTAATGCTTTGAGCACTACACTGAGGCTCCAGGTGGGGGGTTGTTGGTGTGCCCCGAGGGGTGAGCCCTTGGAGTTGCGTAGCTTTGAGCCCAGTGCCGCTACTTGGTGCCTGAGTATGTTTTGCTAAGGCCAGATGACAGCCCTTCTTGAAGGAATTCGAGAATGTTTGGTGTTTCAATCTCTAGAGGGTCCTTCTCAGTGGCTCGTGGCCCGCCGAGGAAGGTCAGCCAGGCGCAGTCGTATGTTTTATGTGTAGAGGGCCTCCTTGAGGCCCGGAGTGTATTGATTGCTTTATTGGAGTAACCACGCTTGGTTAGGAGGCACCTTTCAGTCAAGGCGGTCAGCTTCAGGAACCCTGGATCTTGGTGAAATATTGGGCCCTGGCTGAGAGGGTCGTGCCTGAAATGAAGCTTGATGGTTCTCCCGACTGCTAGGTTTACTAGGTTGGGGACCATGGCCCTCTTGGCCAATGAAGTGCCCATAAAGTGATGTGTTTTTGCAGGTCACTGATCTTGTGAACTACTTGGTAGTTAGTGGCAGTGGAGGGAAGGCATCTAGCAGACCCTCTGGCCAGTGGCTGGTGAGCACATCAGCGAACTCTGCCCCTCTTGTCTGGTAGCGAGTGGCCAACGTGGCAGCTTCACGTTCTGTGGGTTCACGAAGAGGTCCAAACCTGGGTGACCCAGGGTCTTGACTAGGAGACTGAAGACTTCTGGGTGTAGGGACCATCCGCATTGGTCTAGAGTTGTTCTGCTGAGCTAATCATCTTGCATGTTTATGATGCCGTTTGGTCGTGACGGGGCTGAGGTTGCATTGTGCGCAACTGAACAGGGACATGGCTTCTTTGAGCTTTGGATCTTGTGCGACTTTGCTTGTTGACGTAGGCCTTTGCTACTACACTGCCCGTCCTCACTAGGACATGGGTTATGACAGTGTTGGGCAAAATCTTTTAGCACTAACTTCGCTGCTCTCCGCTCAAGGTAGTTGATGGGTAGCTGTGTCTCATGCTCTGACCAGAGCCCTTGTGTATGCCATCTGTGCCAGACTGTCCACCCACTTATTAGGCATGCCTCCGTTGCTAGCGTGATGCGTGTGAGGCTTGGATTGTAACTCAATGGGAGAGGTGTGCTGGATGGCACCTCTATTCCAGTGTCTTGGCTACTGGGAGAGGAAGGCGCAGAAGTGGGTTGTGATCGTGGGTGATTTCTAGCTGGAAGTCTAGGAGGAAGGTCTGTAGGGCCTGGAGTGATACCTGGGCTACTGTCCAGAGTCCTGGCAGGACACCATCATCTCTAGGAGCTTGATTAGCTCCTTGAGGGGAACCGTATCACTGGAGAGGAGGTGTGATGCCAGCCAGCCTGTTGACTCTGCCTGTTGGGCGACAGGAACATAATATCCCTGACTGTGTTCAGGGAAACACCTAGGTATGCGAGTACCTGGGCAGCATTGACATGGCCAGGCTTGTGTCATTGATGTACTGTGTGAAGACCTGCCTCTGTCAGGTTTATTGAGGGGAGGAAGAATTCCCCTACGTAGCACCCCTTGATGGACTTGAGAGTCTCCATCTTGAATTTATAGTTCTATTGGAGGCTGCTGGCTTTCATTAAACTTAGGATGGGCTGCTTGACCAGGTCTCTGAGCCGGTGGGTCTTGAAAAAACTCTCTTAGGCTTTATTCTGAATACTAAAGAGTAGCAATTTTGGATTTCTAGAAGCCCGCGGTCGGAGAAGAGCTGTTTCTAGGTCTCTGAGAAGCCATGAAGTCTCCCTCCCACTGGGGGAGGGGAGCCGTCAGGCGGAGTTGGGCTTCTTGTTCTGGCCGTGCACCTTTAAGCAATCATAATTTTGCGTTGTTGCCCTCGTGCCAGCGAGGCTTGTGGCCCGTCATGCCGCCATAGGTATCTTTTAGCCCTTACGCTGGAAGTTGCTGCTCTTGCACCTAACCGGGAAGAGTCTAGGGGAGGATGCCGCGGTGAGAGTGCCTTTAATGACCTCTTTGACATCTCCAACGCTAGGCTTTTCTGCAGTAGCCTGTCCGCCCTCAGGCGGAGGGCGCGCACAGGCCTTAGTGATTTAGATGTCAGAACTTCGGCTTGGCCAGCTTGGCCTACTCTTGTTGGTGGAATCGCAGGTTACCTGGGGTGGTGGCCGCGGGATGTGACGGCAGTTTTTCTGGTGGGAAAACTCCTAGGCTTCACACACTTTACGGAATTTTATCAGCTGTAACACTGCTCTAGCTTGACCGGTCAACCTCGGTGAGAACCCCGGTGTCATCTTGAGGAGTGCTTCTGCTGCAAAGAGTCGCCCTTGTGAGGGCGTGCCACTCTGTCGGAGATGGATGCTGCACTTGCCCGAGTGCGGGATTTGCTGCTGATGGCATGCACTGTTTGTACCCTTTGCGCCCTAAGAAGGCCCATTGTGCCTTCTTAGGGAAGTGGGCACAATGGGCAAGAGGGGGGCGTCTTGCACCGCCTCTTGTTTTGTAATAACTCTGGATGATGAGATGATGTGGCCGCAGACAATATTATGGACTTGAAGGGCAAGAGATGAAGGTGAGGATTTGGTCCGGGCAATAAGTGAGGACTTGTCAGTCTATCAGCTATGCGCACGAGAGAGACCCCAACTCTCTCTGGTGGAGTGAATAGCCATTTTCACTGGGACTCTTGTCACCCTGGTATGCTTCGCCCCCAGTGGTGACATTGCTCTCTCACTTGCCATCATAGATCGTAGAGTTGGAAGGGGCCTACAAGGCTATCGAGCCCAACCCCATGACTCTGCTTAGCATTCTACGCTCAGACAAGCTGCGCCAGCGTAAGTCACAGGGCTGTGAGCAGGGCTTATGCGCCCGTCAGCCCGTGATAGAGTTGGAAGGAGCCTGCAAGGCTATCGAGTCCAACCCCCTGCTCAATGCAGGAAACTAGAGGAGGGGTCTCCCATCCAAGTAATAACCAGGCTTGACCCTGCTTAGCTTTCCACACTCAGACAAGCTGAGCCAGCGTAGCCACAGGCCTGGATTGTGTGTGCGTGCACGTGCGCACGCCCTGCTGAAGGCCAACAGTGACCGCGTGCGTGAGCGGCTTGGGGCTCCAACATGCCCGCCCATATAGCCGTTCACTTGGATGGCTGCCCGGAAGGAGAGAGCGCAGGACAATCAGGCTGCCAGCAGGGTTGCGGCTGCTGCCCATCTGCCACGCCGGGCAGGGGGCGGTGCAGAGAAGGCTGCTGGCGGTAGGCCGGGGCGGCCTTCCTGTGCTACGGTGGGCAGAGGCGGCGCGGCAACGGCCGCACATGGCCACCGCCGGCCACACACACGCGCGCACTGCTGGGGGCGGGCCCCTGTGGCGAGCAGGCGCAGCGTGGTGTTGGCTGCCGGCGGGAGGGTCAGACTCACTCCCTACTCGTTCTCGTGTTCACGCAGGCACCTAGCTGGAGAAGGGGTCCCTACTCACTCCGATGCTCGGCCTGGCTGTAGCTGCCGGCTTGCGCATGCTCACGCGCTCTCCCGCACTACCGCGTGTGCGGCCCAGGCTGGCGGTGGCTCCATGTGGCCTCTGCAGCCAGAGCGGCGGGACGCAAGGAGGGATGCCCTCAGCCGCCGCGCTAGCTGGAGGTGGCGCGGCGGCAGCCCTGGTGCGCCCGGGGGACGTGCCTGCAGCGGTGGCCGCAGGGAGGAGGCCTGGTCGACGCTCCCGCCACCACGCCAGCTAAAGCGGCGCGGTGCTGGCCCTGGCGTGTCTTGGGCGCCGGCCATGGGCCCACTCGGCGCGCCAGCTGCCGCGTCGGGCGGCTGCTGGATCAAGGCCCGGCCAGCTCTCCCGTGCCGCGGTGGGCATGGGCAATGTGGCGGCGGTCAGGGACCATGCTTGCCGCCAGACTACCCCACCCGGAAAATTGGGGGGGAGGGGCACTGCCATGGCGCCCGCCCCAGGGCCAAGCCAGCGCTCCCTATGCCTCCGTGGGTGGGCAGCGCGGCGTATGGCGGCGGCCGCGCCGGGGTGAAGGCGGCGGCCGTGCCGGGGTGAAGGCGGCGGCCGTGCCGGGGCCAAGCCAGTGCTCCCATCACCTGCGTGGGTGGGGGCCGCGTGGCTTCAGCGGCGGGCGCGAGTCAGCTCGCGCCCGGCGACCGCAGCTAGGCTGGGGACACCGCCGCTGGGCGGGGGGGGAAGGGGGGAGCTTTAACCCTGGCTCCCTCGATGTAGAGGGGGAGGGGGGAAGGGCTGAGACGCCTGGGACCCTAATCCCTTCCCCCCTTAGGGTGGGCTCAGGACCCCCAGGAGGTTGCTCCCTCCCCCCCCCGCTGGGGCCCTCCCGGGACGGTTGGGACTTTCCCGCCATGGATGGGGGGGGTTGTCCCAGGTCAGGCCATCTGCCTCTCCACTCAGGGTGGTGGCGTGGGGCCTTTCCTACCGTCCCAGTCTTCTCATAAGTTTTCTTTCTTCTCTTTCTTTCTTTCTTTCTTTCTTTCTTTCTTTTCCCGCTGGAGCAGCGCGAAGTGTCTGCCTCCTTCCCGAGGCAGGAAACTAAACTGGAGTTTCCTGGGGGAGGCCCCGCCTCCTCCGGGAAGCTCAGATCAAAGTCTGCCTTCCCAGCCCCGGAGGCGGGGCTTACCCCAAGCTTGCTGGCCTCCGACACTCTAGGAGAACACTGCATTAAGGCATTAGTCCTCTCCTGTCGTTGCTCTGCAGCAACTGGTATTCAGTGGCCTACTGCCTCTGAACCCATCATGAACGGTAGCCATGGATAGACCAGTCCTCTGTGACTTTGTTCAGTCCTCTTTTAAAACCATCTAAAGTAGTAGCTCTCATCACATCTTGTGGCACCAAATTCTATAAGGCAGCAATGCGCTACATGAAAACGAACTTCCTTTCGCCTATCCTGAATCTCCTGCCCATCCATTTTATGGGATTACTCCCAAGTTCTAGTATCTAGTTCTATTACCTCCTTAGTTGACTTTTCCTCCTAAACTAAAAAGCCCTGCCTCCTTATAAACTCTTCCCAGGACTGGAAAGTTACACCCATGTGACCCTCACACTGGAGAAATGAAACTTATATTGGGTGAACTGAAACTCACAAATGCCCCTCTCCCATCAGGAGATGTTTGGGCCTTCAGGCTTCAACTAACTCAGGAGATGTTTGGGCCTACAGGCTTCAAACTAACTCAAGCCTGTGTAGGCCTCAATCCTTCACATCTTCCCCCACCCCCCTTCTCGTCAAGTGGAACAATTTTCTTTTACAGAAGAGAATTGTAAAACGTTTAACCTACATGAAAAGACAACTGTTTTCATCTCCTAGACAAAGCATCTGCTATCACATTCTCCTTCTCAGGCACATGCTCAATGTTCATTTGAAATTCCTGCGATTTCCAAGACCATCTCTGAAGCTTGGAGTTGGTATTTTGCATTGTTTGTATCCATTGTAAGGCATGATGATCAGTCCATAAAGTAAATTCCTGTCCAAAAACATAAGGCTTGAGCTTGTCCAGAGCCCACACCACTGCCAGACATTCCTTCTGGATTGTAGACAGGTTTCTCTCCCTTGGTAAAAGCTTCCTACTCAAGTAGGCTACTGGATGTTTAACAGAGTCATGGTCTTGTAACAACACGGCTCCTATGCCAGTCTCAGAGGCATCTGTAGCCACAATAAAGGTTTTGTCAAAGGCCTTGAGCTTAAAATGTCTTTTAGTCTATCAAAAGCTCTTTGACATTCATCAGTCCACACAATTTTGTCAGGTTTACATTTCTTTGTTAAATCAGTCAAAGGTCCAGCAATTTCACCAAAATGGGTAACAAATCTCCTGTAATACCCAGCAAATCCCAAGAATGACCTGACCTGTTTCTTGGTTGTAGGTACTTCCCAGGTTCTGATAGCTTCAACCTTGTCCCATAAAGGTGTGATATGACCATTTCCAACCCTGTGCCCTAAGGATACTACCTCTGGCATTCCAAACTGACATTTGCTTAGTTTTACTGTTAGACCTGCATCACGTATAGCCTTCAACACAGTTCTTAGATGTACCAAGTGATCCTACACATTTTCACTAAATGTGGCTATAATTATCGATAAAGGCCACTGTAAATGCACTTAATCCATTTAGCAATCGATTGATTAGCCTTTGGAAGGAGGCAGGACTGTTCCTCAATCCAAAAGGCAATACATTAAACTCGAATAACCCATCTGGTGTGACAAACGCTATTTTGGGTTTGGCAGCTTCATCCAAGCTCATCTGCCAAAACCCCTTGCACAAATCAAGAGTGGAAATGATTTTAGCAGCTCCCAACTGATCTAAAAGTGTATCAATTTGTGGCATGGGATATGCATCAGGCTTGGTTATCGTGTTTAATTTTCTGGAAATCAATGCAAAACCTAATGGTGTTATCTGTTCTTTTCACCAGGACCTCTGGGGCAGACCAGGGGCTCAGAGAGGGTCTGATTATTCCTAACCTTAACATCTCCTCCACCTCCCTGCGTATGTCTCCCAGCACCTTCCCATTAACTCGATAAGGGGGTGACCTTATGGGGGGATTGTCTCCCGTGTCAATGCTGTGTAAAGCCAATTATTATTTATTATTATTTATTATATTTATACCCCGCCTTTTTTCCTGCAAGGAACCCAAGGTGGCTTACATACCGTATATACTCAAGTATAAGTGGACCCTAATATAAGTCGAGGCCCCTAATTTCACCCCAAAAAACTGGGAAAACTTATTGCCTCCAGTATAAGTGCGCTGACCCAAGTATAAGTCGAGGGGGCATTTTTCAGCACAAAAAATGTGCTGAAAAACTCGACTTATACTTGAGTATATACGGTAATCCTCCTCCTCCACTCCTCCATTTTATCCTCACAACAACCCTGTGAGGTATGTTAGGCTGAGAGTCAGTGACTGGCCCAAAGTCACCCGGTGAGTTTCATGGCTGACCAGGGACTAGAACCCAGATCTCCCAAGTCCCAGTCCAACACTCTCACCACTACGCCACACTGGCTCTCGTTTTCCCCGGTTTGTTCTGAAAGACATCAGAAAATTCTGTTACCACTAACAATATTCTCCTCCTGTCCTCAAGGTTAAGTTGTTCTGACCATCTTAGCTGGTCTGGATTGCACTCTTCTAACAAGTGGTTTAAGATGTCTAATATCTCTTCTCCCCCTGTCTCTAGGTTTTCTTCTGGGACCTTATGCACCTGTAAAACTACTCCACCCCTCTCATACTGTAACTTCATCATACCCGTATATACTCAAGTATAGGTCGGCCCTAATATAAGTCGTGGCCCCTAATTTCACCCCCAAAAACTGGGAAAACTTATTGCCCCCAGTATAAGTCTAGGGTGGGAAATGTACGAGGGGAGACTCCCGCCGCCACCCCCAGACATCCCCCGCCACCGTACGTGCACCCGCCGCCACCGAAGCCCCGCCACTGCCAAAGCCCCCCCAGGACCCCCGCCGCCACCCCCAGACACCCCCCACCCCCATGCCTGCACTCGCTGCCGCCGAAGCCCCGCCACTGCCAAAGCCCCCCCAGGACCCCTGCCGCCACCCCCAGACACCCCCCACCCCCGTACCTGCACCCGCTGCCGCCGAAGCCCCGCCACTGCCAAAGCCCCCCCCAGGTTTGCTTTTTTCCTCTTCAGGATTCTTGACACTGCTTTTTAGTTCTCTTTTATTTCCCCCTCCCTTCCCGATTCATATGTTTATTATCAGTCTTCTCCTCCTCCTCCTCCTCCTCCAAAGGACTCCTCTCCAGCTGCCTCTCTCTGCAGGCCTGCATCACAGGGGTGGCCCAAGATCTTTGGCTGCCTTTAGCAACCTTTCCCACAAGTGCCTCTTCAGTCCACCCTCCCCCTCCCGAAAGCAGTAAATTGTGAACAATAGTCATTTCAATAACTAGGAATTGGCTCCCCTTTCAGGGATCCCCAACTCAACTGGCACCTCGCCACCCTCCGCCCACTTCTGTTTGCTTTGGTCAGTCGTGCAGGGAGCGAGGGGAGCGTCTCAGCCACGTGCAGAATTACATCGGGGAGCTCCTTAATATAGGGGGGGGGAATACCAAGTGGATCAGCCGCACAGGTCACCTCCCTACGGGGTGAAATAGGGGGAGGGCCCAGCTGCCCTCCATGACGCGAGATCAGATCCCCTCTGACACGCTGGGGCTTGAATGTGGGCATCTCCCCCTCCGGGATCTCCCCCCTCACCCCTCACTCCCCTGCAGCCCAGGGACTCCCCTTCTCTCAAAGGCACCGGATCAGGATGGGGGGGGCGGGTCGTCTCACCTGGTCCCACGAAGGGGGCTGCGATGCAGCACCAGGAGAAAGCGCCGAGTCCTCCTTCCTCTGGAGGGAGAAGGCGGGACAGGAAGGGCCTTGGGGGGAAGGTGCATTTCCTGTGGAGGACGCGCCTCCTTCCTCCCCAAAGCCCCTTCCTCTCTAGGCATCTCCTCTTTCGGTCCCTTTAACCCTCCGGAGACCAAGCAGCAGCAGCCTTTCTCTGCCTCTCTCCAAGCAGGACCGTTGAAACATCTTGCATTGTCTCACATGGGCTTTTGGCTTCCCCTCCGGGCGGTGCTGCTGGCAGCGATTTCTCTTCCTGTGCTGGACATTTTCTCTTCTTGCTGCATGAATCTGTTCCGCCAGTGTGTGTTTTGTTTTGGGTTGCAAACTTTGTTCTCTGTTTAGAGGCTGTTCTAGCCAGGAGGCTGCAAAGGTCATAGGAGCTTCACCAAGTCAGCAGGTACGGGGGTGGGGTGTCTGGGGTGGCGTGGGGGTGTTTGGGGGTGGCGTGGGGTGGCATGGGGGTGTCTGGGGGGGCTTCGGCGCGGGAGGGGCTTCGGCGGCAACGGGTGCAGGTACGGGGGTGGGGTGGGGTGTCTGGGGGTGGCGGCAGGGGTCCTGGAGGTGGAGGGGGGTGCCTGGCGGTGCCTTGCGGTGGCGGCGAGGGTCCTGGGGGGGGCGCTGACCCACGTATAAGTCGAGGGGGCATTTTTCAGCACAAAAAATGTGCTGAAAAACTCATCTTATAATTGAGTATATACGGTATTTACATGTACTACCTTTGGTCTTTTTTCAGATTTTTCTTTAACCACCACATACGTTAAATCATCCATTTTATCTCTAATTATGTAGGGGCCTTCCCAAGCAGCTTTGAGCTTGTCTTTGCGCAGGGGAAGAAATATCATTATACTGCAAATAATGCATACTCTAGAGCATGCATTTTGATCATACCAGAACTTTTGCACCTCTTGGGC
This sequence comes from Shinisaurus crocodilurus, assembly GCA_021292165.1. Lineage (NCBI taxonomy): Eukaryota > Metazoa > Chordata > Lepidosauria > Squamata > Shinisauridae > Shinisaurus > Shinisaurus crocodilurus. The sequence goes on along the minus strand of CM037879.1, from coordinate 99,647,140 downwards.
TTTAGTTACATTGGCTTGAACTAGTTTACAGAGTGTATCTAGGGTTTGTCTAAGTTTTAGCACATAATCCACCACAGAGGTTTTGTTTTCTACGAGTTTACCTTCCCAGTTTTCCCTCAGGAGATCAAGAGGGCCTCTCACTCTTCTACCATACAACAGCTCAAAGGGTAAGACTCCCGTTGATTCCTGTGGAACTTCCCTGTAGGCAAAGAGTAGGTGTTGCAGTTTGTCATCCCAGTCATTAGGATGTGTGTTTACATAAGCCCTAATCATTCCTTTAAGGGTGGCATTAAATCTTTCCATCATTCCATTGCATTGGGGGTGATAAGCAGTGGTTTTCAAGTGTTTTACTCCACAATACTTCCAGACACTCCATTATCTCGGAGAGGAAATTTGACCCACAATCTGTTAAGATTTCAGAGGGAAATCCAGTCCTGAAAAATATAGTTAACAAAGCCTCAGCTACAGATGGAGCATCTATAGAGGCTAGTGCTACAGCTTCTGGATATCTTGTGGCAAAATCCACCACTGTGAGGAATGGATGTACTTTTTCCCCTTGCGGGTGGGTTTAGTGAAAGGCCCTACAATATCCATGCCCACCCTGAAGAAAGCTGTTCCTATAATAGGCAGAGGCTGCAAAGGGCCTTTACTGTGGTGCCCTGCCTTCCCCACATGCTGACAGGTTTCACAAGACCTGCAGTACTCTGCTACCTGTTTAGCAATTCCAGGCCAAAAGAAATTTGCCATTACCCTTTGTTTAGTCTTGTTTTCCCCCCAAGTGCCCTGCACATGGCACATCATGGGCTAGTTCTAGCAACCTTAGCAGGAATCGGTTAGGTACTACCAGTTGCTTTAGTGGTTCCCAGGTTAACTCTTGGGTTTTTGGTAACCACAGCCTATACAGCAATCCTTTCTCCCAAATAATCTGCTCCCTTCTTTCCTCAGAGAAGGGCACCTCTTGAGGTAGAGCAATTCTTTTCAGAGGCTCCAAACTAGGATCCTTGAGGATTTCCTGCTTGAACTCCTCTACTCCTCCTAAATCAGGAAAAGGGGTCTCTAGCGCCTTCCCCTCTACAGAACCACCTGCCTCAGTTGCTGCACTGGCTTTCAGGTCTACAGGTTGCATGGAGGCTTGTTCTGCTGTTTCGGTTTGGGGAGGGTCTGGGGTTGGTTTTGGACCTTCAGGAATCACTGTGGATTGTACATCTAGTACCTTTTCTTTTACCACATTAGCTTTTGCCTGGTCCTGCCTTGAAGCTTCCTCCCTTTCCCTTTGCTTGCGAGCTACTACACATATTTGAGCTTCTGAACCCATTACATCTGTTCCCACAACGATAGGGGCAATTTGGGTTGGAGGTTCCATCACTCCAACTTCATACAACCCCCTCCATCCTCTCCATTATATGGATAACCTTGCTACTGGGACTTCAAAGGAGGGACCACGCACTCCCTGGATTTCTATAGACATTCCACAATGGCGGTCAAAGAGGAACTGATGGAATAGGCGGGAACCCACTAGGAGCATGCACAGTAGGGGGGGTGCATGGGTTCCTACCTAAAATGCCTCAGCTTTAGAAGTTTCCCAAAGGAGGCCTCAGCACAGGCACAGAGCCCATATGTGTGATTTCACAGAGACCACGAAGAAGAACCCCAAGATCTCAGAATCAGACTGCTAGGTCTGTTCCCATCAGCATATACATGAAGTTGGGAGTTTTTGCCCCAATGTGCATTACTTCACACTGCTTTACACTTAATAGCATTTGCCATTTTGGCCATTCTCCCAGTTTGGAGAGATCCTTTTGGAGCTCTTCACTGTCTCGTTTTGTTCTAATCACTCTAAATAAATTGGTGTCATCAGCAAACTTGCCACCTCACTGCTCATTCCTAATTCCAGATCATCCTTCCATTGTGAGCATTTACAGTGAAATCCTCCTGAAACCCCGGAGAGCCACTGCCAATCACAGTCAACAATACTGGGCTAAATGGAGCAATGGTCTAGCTAAGGCAACTTCCTATGTTCCTAAATTGTCCACCTTGCTGCTCACCCATAACACCAGATTGTTTACTAACAAGTTAAAAAGCACTGGTCTCAATACAGATCTTGGTAGACTTCACTGTTTATATCTCATCATTGTGAGAATTGTCCATTCATTCACACACTCTCTTTCTGTTCTTTAGTTCGTTACCAATCCATAGAAGGACCTCTCCACTTATCCCATGATTGCTAAGGATGCTGAGTCTTCCGTAATGGGCTTTGTCAAAAGCCCTTTGAAAGTCCAATCAACAATGTCTTCCCTTTACTCTACAACCTCTCCAAAACAAGGGCACCAGACAGCTCTATTTTAAACTCTGGCCAAATTCCAAGTTTCAACCAGACATAGAGATCCCCTCCCCATATAATCATTGCTTTGAGGCATTATTATGAGATATTAAAAAAAATAGCCAAACATTAAAAAATTCTTCTATATGAAATTAATATATTAAAATGTAATTCCAAATAAGCGGCACTGAATACTATTCAACTTATTCTAAACTACTTAAGAAGTATCATCTGTATCTCAAATTATTTCCAAAGTTCAGATGTTGAGCTTTGGATTTCAAATCCCAAGTTCCATCTGGTATCAAGTGATGCATTCAAATTCAAATACACCAATTAATTGATTTTATCACACGTTTCAGCTCTGATAGAAACATGCTGATACCAAGGGCAAAAGTACAGTTTTCCAATGAACAGGCTCAACTGAAAATGACATTCTCATTATCAATGCCCTATAACAGATTTAGGAATGAAAGAGTTTTGACAGGCAGATGTTTTCTACTGATTAAAAACAAAATCCAGTATTCTTTGGGTATAGTGTAGTGTAGCAATACAGATTTCTGTTAAATCTCATGTAATCTCATGTTTATTGAAACATCAATTGTCATACATGACCTCCCCATAATAAAAGGGCAATTTTCTTTTCATTGTGATTTCAATAAATGCAGCTTAGATCAGTAAAACAGAATAGTTAAAGATGTATTACAAATTCAAAAGGGATTCTCTGTTCCGTCAGTAGTGAAATCATAGCTAAAATTGTGAAGTGTCTTCCAGTTAGGACATGGTTTCAACCTGGCTAAAACATTCCAGACATATACCACTCACCCTGAAATCTTCCATGTTTGATCTGTAACTGTTTTTGGAATTTAATTTTTATATGAAACCCATTAATAGTGGAATTTGGGGAAGTGCATTCTACTCCTGACATGTACTGCAAAATCTACCAAGAGATTGCATTGAAAACTGGTATAGGACAAGTAAACAAATGTTTTAAACTTAATAGCAATGAGTTGGATGCTCTTCCTGGCAGAAAAGTTGTGTCTCAGCCCAGATGAGCAACAGTTGCCCAGTTAGCCCCCCCCCCCCCCCCCAGATATGGTTTTCATACTAAACTTTCAAGGAAGTACAAACATGTCCTGCCTCCAAAAGGGCTGCCCTGTGCTTAACACAGGGCAGCATTATGATGTCTGGATGTTTAGTGCCCCCTTGCCTAGTACAGTAAAACCTTGGATTGCAGGTAACTTGGTCTGCAAGTGTTTTGCAAGACCAGCAAATTTTTTAAAATAAATTTTAACTTGATAAACAAGCGACATCTTGCAATACAAGTACTGTAGTACGGTCAAGAAAAATGAAGACTTTACACTATCATTCTTTGGTCTCCTCTCGCCTAGACTACTGCAATGCGCTCTACGTGGGGTTACCCTTGAAGACGGTTCGGAAGCTTCAGCTGGTACAGAATGCAGCGGCTCGCCTGATTAAGGGCAGCCACCGGCGTGATCACATCACGCCAGTGCTTAATGAGTTGCACTGGCTACCAGTTACTTGCCGAGCCGAATTCAAGGTGTTGGTTTTGACCTTTAAAACCCTACACTGCTCCGGCCCAGTTTATCTCAAGGAGCGCCTCCAGCAACATCAAGTAGGCCGCTCAACAAGGTCTGCCATGGACGGCCTTCTCCTTATCCCATCAGCCAGAGCAGCCAGGCTGGTGGGGACTAGGAAGAGGGCCTTCTCTGTGGCGGCCCCCACATTATGGAACTACCTCCCTAGTGACCTTCGCCATGCCGGCTCCGTGATGAGTTTCCGCCATGCATTAAAAACATGGCATTTCAGGTGGGAATATGGGGTGGGTTAGGATTTTAAAAGAATGTTTTATACTGTTTTAATTATTATATTTTATTGTATTGTTTTATTGTATTATTTTAATTGTACATCGCCCAGGGTGGCCGGGTGACCAGCCAGATGGGCGATTAATAAATATAAGAAATAAATAAATAAATTTATTGCAGCTTAAATTAAAAATATGTGTACAAATTTCTTATGGGGAATTTCGCTTTGATATACAAGTGCTTTGGATTACAAGCACGATTCTGGAACGAATTATGCTTGCAATCCAAGGTATTACTAGATTCAAAAGCTAGAAGAGCGCTGGAATGCCAGAGAAGGGAAAGAGGAGAAGTTGTGAGATTGACTGCTGAACCTAACTCACTTTCTGGATCTAGCCAGACCCTGGAGTCATCGCTGCTTAACTAGAAAGCTGGGATATGAAGGAGATTTCCCATCCCTCAGCTCTTCAAGGAGCCATACTAAAAAAAGGCCATATGCTGAACATTATATCAGTCAGTCAGGCGATCACTCGTGACCGAGTAAGATTGTCTTCCAGGATTAAAAAAAAGAAGAAGAAAATTTACAAAAAGGAGATTTTAAAAGGAGGAAAATTCTAAAGAAAATTGTGTAGACTCTAGCGATGGGTCCGTAAGTGACTGTGGAGGCCAATTCTAGATCCACACAAAGGAATATGAAATTAATGTCTGAGCTGGGAAATGGGAAAATGCAGCTTAATTACATTTCTGGAAAAAAGCTATTAAAAGATAGAGCGATGAAGAAAAGTTGAAGAGACAACTGGAAATGATTGGGCCAACAGATCATCCAGTATGGAGAAGCACACGCTGAGAATGTTATATCTATCTGACCTTTCTACCCAGTGTCCTTGGCAGGAAAGTGAGGAAAATCAATGAGTCCATGCTTTCTATTAGGCTCCTGTAACCATATATGGGTGAATGCCAGGATTAGTTTAAGCATTTAAATCAATCAATTCAATCTACAGGAAATCTAAAAAAATAAAATTAAAAATAAAAAATAAAATAAAAGTTAAACCTATGGAAGCTTAAGTTTAGGAGAACAGTAAGTCTTGGAGAGATGGTCACTCAAAGAAATAACTGTTTCCCACATGTGTAATCAAAAGTTTCAGAGCTACTAATTAGCCATCTGAGGTAAGTGCTCATTTTAAATGGAACTTAATAGTTGTAATGGTTTAATTTCATGGTTCATTCTAAACTAGGTATGTAATAATACTGTTATATTGTCTTTCACCTACCACTAGTCACTCTTTGCACCCTAGGTTTGTAGACGTCTGACGTATGCTACCAGGCCTACCTATATTTAGTGGGCACCAATCAGCAACAGAATAATGTCTCACCTGCCAGTTTTACCTAACTGACTGTTGTTTTACAATTTTGTTTGTTAGAGCTCACTGAATTTTTTGAGGGGGAGGGCGGAGTTTGGGGTTAGATGTTGCATAGTAAAAAAGATGTGCTAATTTATGCTGTTTAATCTTCATATGAAAATGTGCTTTTTCCAGGTATGACTGAGGTATATGGCTTGGATCCAGGAAATTCTTCCCATGGACAGAAGGGCTCCTTTTGTCCATGGGAGGTTTCTGATCCAGTGGAGAAATCTTGCAAGTAAAACGGGGGAGCAGGTAGTTTACACTTATTCACCCTCTCCCTGCAGCCCCCTTATGCCCCTGAAAATTTGTTCAGGAGGGGTGGAGGACCCCCTGGAAAAGGGTGTGGTGCCGAGGGCTGCAAGGGGGGCACAGAAAACTACCACCCCTTTTCTGGCAGCAGCAGTTTTCTGAGCAGAACTCCATTCAGGGGATGCGACCACTGGCGGAAGAGCAGTTAGGATCCAGTCCAATATTACTGAGAATTAGATAGGGTATGGCACCAGTCAGAGAAAAGCTAACTTATCATAAATTGAGGATACCTATTTTCCTTAAGCACTGGCGCATGTGCGACCATTATGGGGTCTTCCAGGAGACGGGGTGTGTGTGAGTGTGTGTGTGTGTGTGTGTGTGTGTGTGATATGTAAATGCATCTGTAATATGTTACCTTGTTTAACAAGGAAGATGCACTGTAGCATTCAACCATTTATCAATTGCAGCCGCATAACAGTGAAAGCCTAATCACTAATTACAAAAGTGAAAGTGCACCCACTTTTAAATATAATTAATTATAGGAAACAGATGATGAGAAAAAAGGGGTTGCAAATGAGTTAGTCTAATTTTACGGTGCAATGTTCCCATTTTTCCTCCTTGCAACTGACAAAAGTTGTTCAGAGGCACAAATAAAGTAGCCCCGACCTTATTTCCTCCTTTTGCATGATAAATTATTTAATACCCTATTAATTGAAAAACACAGTTGAATTTCAGAAGCATTCATTTTACTCAGCATATCATTCTGTCTAGGAAGTACCGATTAAGCCGTTCATCAAAGGTGAACCGACAAGGTCATCTAGGCTGTACCTCTTCAGTTATTCATTATCTTGTCCACAGTAGTAATTAACAATGGAAACAATTCCATAAATCACAACTTTTCTGATATTCCAAACTGATGAACAGTCAACACTCTTTCCTTTTTCCATCCTGCTTATCATACACACCATGGTGTGTGTGTGTGTGTGTGTGTGTGTGCGTGCGCGTGTGTGTGTGTGTGTGTGTGTGTAAAAAATAAAATCAGGTAGAAGTTATTCTGATTTTTTTAAAGCAGAGAACCATCAGCTAAACCTATTTAAGCAATCTTTTCATGTATAAAGGGAACATTGAAAAGCAGATTTACTGTAGTCCAAGAACATACATATTTACATTAAGAGACTTTTTGGAGTTATTAATTGCCTGCTTCGCTAAAAATGTTAATGTTCCAAGTTGAGAATAAAGTATTATGGCATATGTAGATAGTTTGAATGATCAACTATACTTAGTGTTAAGGTACAGCATGTAGTTATTTTTAAACATGATATATTAGCTTTTTAATTTGTTCCATCTTACTTGGCTAACAACCAAAAGTCAGGAAATATATATTGTCAACTAAAGTTAATTTGTATGGTAAGGAGTAGAGGAAAACATTTCAGCAACCAAAATTAATTGGATGTAACCAGGGAACTAAATAATTAGTATGCTCTTCTTATATATTACTTATGCTAAAATTAAAATATTGTGTCACTGTTAAAACATTTAAATACTTTCAATAATTGCATTTTCCTTTACAAAGCACATTTCCATTTGTATCTTTTCTGAAAATGGCCAGGTAATCCTAAGCATATGTGCTAAATCTTCCATGACTGAGAGTAAGCTGGCAAAATTAACAGTGCAATCCTGTACATGTCTATTCAGAAGGAAGTTCCACTAAGTTCAATGTAGCTTATTCCCAAGTAAGCATCATTGCCTAATGGCACCCAATCCTATGTCCCTCCAACCTTGTCTGGGGGACATAGGAATTGCAATAGAAGGCACTGTGACCTCCGAAATCTTTCGGAGGTTGCAGTGCCGTGGAGCGCCCGCCTCCACCACCTCGTAGCAGGCGCAGTTCTTTCCAAAATCAGCCATCTAGATGTTTTTGAGAGAGGAAGGAGCACGAAGGATATCCTATTCTCTGTGCTCCTCCTGCCCTCAATAGGATGCCCGTAATCCTCCAAGTTCAGAGGGTTATGGGCAGCCTCATAGGATTCCACTGTAAGTGATTTAGTCAACTCACCAGATTTCTCCCGTCTCCACAACCTGAATTAATTACAATGGAGTTTGTGCAGAACAAATTGCATGTGGCCCATCCTTTGTATCTACTGAAAACGATATTTTTAAAGTTGCACTGAAGGGCAATAGCTAATCTACATTGTGGTAAGAAATGTGGGATACTATTCTCCATCAACTTCAGAATGCCGGTTTAAATGCTCCTCTAGGTTTTAAAAGATCTTTACCAAGAGAACTCACACTAACATTATCTTTGCCGATAAGACATGATAGAATTATGCATTACAAGTGGGACCGGCAACAAAATATTACAGTATGGCATGCTGCAATTCAATACTCCAGCAATGCCATTCCTTCTCCCTGTCCACTCAGTTGTCTGTTTTTCTTACCCCCCAACAGTCAGTCAACATCCTGTTGCCATTGAGCATGCCTAATCCTCACTGCCATCCCCCAGGTTTTTATTCTAAAGGGTTTTTGTACTTCCACAAACCTTACAATTCCCCCCAAATCTGCCAGTAACTTTGTCCTATGTGTGGGTAGTGCAATTTTCGGCAATGGCACTCGCAACCTGAACACTGGAAATAGACAAAATTATAGGATGGCCCATGGGACTCTTATTCTGGCAGATGATTTACCCATCTCTGCAATTACGTCTATTTTAGCACTTGGTAATGCTTCCAACACCTTGTGAGGTGGGCCACTATTATCACATTACAGATGAGGAACAGCGGTTGACAGATAGTGTCTTATTAAGACAAAGAGTGAGTTTGTGGCCAAGGATAGAATCTGAGGCTTAACGTGCAGCAGATTGTCTTCATTGCTATGCTGATTCTCCAAAAGTTTGGGCTAGCTTTTGTAGGTTAGGGTAAGCCAACATATTTTAATTGTATTTATTTGATTTTATTGTTTTTAATTGGAATTCTGTTCAACTGGTATAAACCCAGAATATGTTTATACTGAAGTTATACCCAAAAGCACCCTTGTAAGCCCAGCCATACCCAATAGAGTTAATGTATTCATCACTGTAGCCATTCTCACCTGGAGGCATCTCAGGTGGCAGGTAGTGAGGTTCTTGAGCACTAACATGAACCCAGTCAAAGTCATCATAGGGATCTTGATGGTAATCACAGGGCCCTGGGCCATCATCAAAGGTGCAACCCCCTAAAAGAAAGGAAAAAAAGAAATCGGTTATGTCTTCAAAATCTAGATTGTATTTCTTAATATGCATATGTATTAGCATATTAGCACTGTACCAGAACACCTACAGTCTGCTGTTTCTTCCAAAATTTGCCATTTCATTTCCCAAAATGGGCACGCGAAACATGGAACTGCATTTCACAGGGACATGAAGATGCTTACATATTTTGCCAGGGCAGATTGCAAATCTTTAGTTTTCCTTTCCTCCCCCAACCCAATCTGCTGCCAACTCCTTGAGGGCTGCCTCTTGCTGCTGCAGTGGGATTTAAAAACACAGGCTCTCGCTCAAACACGGCCTGCTCTGGCCCCAGCAAAAGAGCTTCTCCAGAATCCGGCTGCAAGATGCCATTATTAATCTCTGGAGCATCACTATCAGTTGATGCAGCAACATTACAGTGGAGAATTGATGCAGCTGCGAGGAGCTCATTCATGAGGAGCTTAAATGGCAGCAGTAGCCATACCACTGTTGCCAACAGCCACTGACCTGGGGATCGACTATTGGCAGCAGAGCTTGGGCCCAGAGTCAGCCTCCAAGTTTAACTGCAACCTTTATCTGGGCTTTGGATTTTGCCGATAGGCACCAGTGGAGGCTGGTGGGGACGGCTCGTGGGATCCACAGCACCCTGCCATTCTCTTGATGAAGGCTACAGCTCTATATTGGACCAATTGAAGAGCTAACACTTCCAAGAGGAAGTGGCTGGATCTGCAAAATGCAGACTCTCTAGACTGGTTCACATGATCAAAACAAGCCACCTGGCTTAAACAAGCCATTGGTTATTTGAGGGATGTTTAACTCTCCAACAAGCCATGCTACCCAGGTTCGGATGACACAATAAGCCATGGCCGAGCAGTGATTATGCAAATCGTGCCCAGTATGCACCATGGCTCACAACAAGCCACCATAGTTTGTTTTGAGCATGCAAACCAGGTCAATGTGGAGGAGGGAGAGAGGGAATCAGAGACAATTCAGAGCAGTCACCGCTGAAGCTCAGATTTGTTTTGCCCCCATCCCCAAAAACGTTGGGTGATTTTTTTAAATCAGTAAAACAAATGGATGGCACCCCAAACCAGATGCAATAAAGGGAGGTACAATTTCAAAAAGCACTAACATACATATGTATATAATTTTATCTAGAAAGTGTTCTTAAGGAAACGTTACTGCAATGTACACACAGCCCATGAAAGAGTTCATGAGTTTCCATGCCTGAAGTTATGTTTTAATCCCAATAACCTAATCCATCATCATTATTTGCTTACAATAGGCCTGCTTCAAACAAATTCCCTTAACAGTGTTTTAGAAATCACAATCCAAGCAAGTCAACCCCAGTTGGAATGTAGCTTAGTATTTACTTAAAGAAGCATATAATTGGTGAGGGATAGGTGGGGGCAAACTGAGTAAGAATTAATGATAAACTCCAATCGAAGGTGCCACATTCTATCCAATTCTAGCAATGCATTAAACTTGGCATTCAACAAATCCACCCAAAAAACCCAGAATAAAATACACTAATACTTTCATTAGTACACTTTTCATTTAATGCTGTTTATTAATAACAATGAATCACAAAAAAGAGTGGACACAAAGCTAAATGCTCATCACAAAGCAGGGCCGGTGCAAGGCAGTTTGGTGCCCTAGGCAAGATCAGATATTTAGCCCTTCCCACTTGAGCCCTCCCTCCCTCCAGCCCTATGCCCATTATGAAATTAATTTCCCTCCCTGGGAACTGCCGAGCCCCATAGAAAAACTTTGTGGACTTTGAGACTTTTCCTTTGTTTTCACGCAGAAAGCAAAGACGCAACATCAGCCCAGCTATGCCAGGAACTCCCAAGGGCCTTCTCCTACTCCATATATATGTGTGTGTGTGTGTGTGTGTGTGTGTGTGTGTGTGTAAAAGCTTGTCTCCTCCTGCGGGCAGCACAAAGGATATGAAAAAAGGATGTGAGAGAGCATGGCTGGCTGTTGGAATGCTGGGAGTTGCAGGGCTTTTTTCTGCCTCAACGTGCATAGGATTGCACATGGCTGGCTGGGGAATGCTGGGAGTTGTAGGACTTCCCCCCCCTCCAAACACGCGTAGAATTGCATCCTAAAAGCATTTAAAACCAAAACACAGAAACAGCATGGTAAATAATTAAAACATTGGAGCCCCAGCTAGCTTAAAATACCTTTCCCTCCCTCCCTGGTTGCTGGAAATAACTGCTTTCAGGGCACGTTGAGCTGAGGAACCTGAGGTGCACGCCAGGAGGGAGGGAAGGCGAAGGAGGTGTTTGCAGGTGCATCCCCTGGGAAGGTGAAGGAGGTGGTTGCAGGTGCATCCTTCCCGCCCGCCCACCAGCCTCCCATCATTGGCCCCTGCCCACCTGGGAAGGTGAAGGAGGTAGTTGCAGGTGCATCCTTCCCTCCTGCCCACCACTCCTGGTAACCGCGGCGAGGCTTGGAGATGGTAAAATACACATTTTAGCCATTTTAGCTCTGTATTTTTTCCAAGGCGTTTCTGGTGCCCCCTTTAGCCCGGCGCCCTAGGCTGCCGCCTAGTTGGCCTAATGGTAGCACCGGCCCTGTCACAAAGGCTATAGAAAAGAGTACAATATCTTTATAGAGTTCTCCATTGCCTTGTCAACATGAATTCCAAGGAAATTTAGAAATACAGCCAATGGGGGGAAAGAGGGAAAGGAGAACTGGCCTGAGAAAAAACAACAGTTGTCATTTTCAAATCTTTATCTTCAAGAATAGTTGAAAGGAGAAATTGAAGTTCTAGAAAGAAAAAATATAGCAGGGGTCCCTAAATGTTTTGGGTTGGTGACACATTTGGAATTTTGAGAAAGTGTTGTGGGCACTTTCACAAAATGGCTGCCATGGGTGACTGCCCATTTATAAAATAGCTGCCATGGTGGGCATGGCTGGTCATAAAACACTCAATTCCCAGAATGAAAATTGGTGAGACTGAAAGAAAAGTAACTTGCTCAAGTACCCAAGTACAGGGCAGAGGGGAGGCCTGAGCTCCAAAACACTCTTCTCTGAACCCAAATAAAGATGGTGCTGGAGGGCAGCAGATTGCTTTGCAGCATGGCAGTGTCCCAGTTAAACAAAACAATTTTTAAAATCTGAAATAAAATAAAAATCAGGAGGGGCAGGGAACCTGGTGGGCACCAAGAGAGGTGCCCGTGGGCACACTGGTGCTCATGGGTACCACACTGGAGACCTCATGAATCAAGGCCCATGTACTGGAGGGAAAATCATCTGAAAGAGGGGCAGGGTGCCTCCTCTTCTAGCAAAACTTGCCCTGAAGCAAAACTCCCCCTCTTCCTCACTCCTCACAAGCACCAGAGCATGATAATTAGGGGAAGACTGCCAGGGTCATTCTGTCTTCCACCCAGAAGATAGGAGGAGGAGGAAGACAGACAGACAGACACACTGCTCTGGTTTTAAGCCTGAACAGGGTCCATAAACTGATGTTGATGGCACATGGTTGTACACACTGGCCCCACCACCTATGTCTTCATGCACACTGCCCCCCGCCCCGCCTCGGTCCCCGACTCTGCCACATTGAGTGGCAAGATCTGAAGAGTGGTTCTACTCATATTCACTTGAACACAATAGACCTCTCTGTGCGACTGGGGACCCTGTTTTAACTTCACCTGAAGAGTTCTATTTGTATTCGAGTGCATGTATAAACCTCTGTTCAGACCTACCTGTGATGGGAAGTGAGTGGACAGGGCTGGAGCCACGGAACATAGGGTGCATGGCCAATGTACACCATGCTCCTTACACATGTTTAAATACCTGTTTGGATTTAGTGCTGGAACAGGATCTTAACAGAATGTAGGAGACAGAAAGAAAAATAACGAAAAGCAAGAAAGGGTTTTAGGAGAATGAGCTAAGCAAGTCAATAAAACACGAGCACAAAAGTATAAGCACAAATGCCATTTCTCACAGACATCAGGTTTCCCACTCCCTTTGGAGTAGGGCTAAGGGCAATTAAAGAATGGGGAGAGTCAACAGTTCAGTGGTTCAGCACATGCTTTGCATACAAAAGCCCCAGGTTCAATCCCTGGAATGTCCACTTAAAAAGAATAAGGTAGCAAGTGACAGGGAAAGACCCCTGTGACATCCTGGAGCACTACAACCAGGTGGACAAATAATCTGATCTAGTATAAGGCAGCTTCCCATGTTCTTAGTTGCATGTGCCTCTCACAAGGGCAACAGACATCAGCCATATTATAAACTTTGCAGCAGCTGTTATCTCAGCTTACACTTTGAAATCCTTGGCTTTGCTGCTTAGCTTTGAAAATGAAAGGCAAGATCAGATCAGATAATCTGTGATAATCTCAAAGAAAATGGCTGGCTGTAAGCATGCATTAAGATCACCTATACAGAGTGCCCTTTATAATCCATGGGCGCAAAACAAGTGTCAAACCTTAGGTTTAAAAAAAGAAAGCATCGTTAAGAGAGAGAAAAAACTGCCCAGGGTTGAATCAGTAAACAAATCACTGTGAATACTAGGAACTTGCTATTCCATAGATCTTACAAATCTTACAAACATTTTAAAACAACAACAGTAAGACCCATCAAATTCCCTTATAACAATAAGGGAACAATCCCATGGCCCCCCTAGACATCGTCTGGGGGGGCCCACAGATTCATTCGGAGATCAGAGCTCCAATCCCCCTCCCCCCCACGCAGCCAGCGTGAAAAGAACAGCGCAGACTTCTCTCCAAGGTGGGAAGAGCAACCTCGGAGAGGGGTTAAGGAGAGTGGGGAGGGGAGGAGACTGGGGCAGCCAGGATATGAGGTATCCCAAGGCCACTCCAGCCTCCTTCCCTCCCCCTCCAAAGTGCCCCAGCCAGACGGCCAAAAACAGCCAAAATGCAGAGCAGGAGGAGCAGGAAGGTGAAGACGTCTCCACCGCTCCTCCTGCTCTGCATAGGATGCCCGTAATCCTCCAGGTTCGGGGGGGGGGGGGCTTACAGGCATCTCAACTGGATTGCGACCTAAGACATCTAGACATAAATAACCTTTGAACAGTGAGACATTGCAATAAAGGAAATGGTTATCATTATGAAACCTCCCAGAATGGCTCCCATTCTTGCTCAAATTGATTTATCCTATATCTTCCCTGCTTAACCCGAAGAATCCATGCAATTTTGCTCAGGGTTTTGCCAAATCCCACATTTTAACATACCACGGTTTTAGTCGGGGTATTTCCTTTCTTTTCCAGTACTTGGCATAAAGAAGATGTGCTGCTAATATAAAAGAGAATTGTTTTTCTTTTTCTTTGGTATTGCATATTTCAGATAGATTGGTAAGCAAATTCTAGGATCTAAAGGTATAGTATACTGCAGAATATTACTAATATTAAAAATATTTTCTTTCCAGAATCTCCTTGTCTCAAAACAGTTCCACCAACAATGCATAACGCCTGCTCTCCCCTTTCCACCCTTCCAATTAATATCCTTACAATGTTCATAGATCTAATAACATTGCTTTTTAATAGCTGCATGGCAATGATTAGTTTGAAAGATTCTGACTTGTCACTTGTTTTGTACACTTCACATGTACTGTGCAGCTCAGACATGAATGTCTAGGCCTTAAAAGCTCTTTCAACAGCAAACTACCCATGTATTTCACAACACCATGGTTTAATTGGCTACTGTTTTAGGCTTCAAATTTAGGCTTCTTATATAGCAGTTCCAATAGAAAACTACTAGGAACCAGCTACAAGGTAATTCTGGTAGGAAAGCAGAATTTTATACAGAATTACACTGGTACCAATCAAGTGCTCAAAATTGAGTAATCTGGACTAATTTACAGTAATACCTTGGATTGCAAGTAATTTGGTTTGAGAGCATTTTGCAAGACAATCAAATTTTTAAATACTTATATTTAAATTTTTTTTTACTTGATATACAAGCGACGTCTTGCAATACAAGTACTGTAGTATGGCTTAAATTAAAAATCTCTGTACATAATTTTTTGGGGGGGCATTTCGTTTTGATATAAGAGTGTTTTGGATTACAGGCACGTTTCCGGAACGAATTATGCTCTCAATCCAAGGCATGACTGTATATGTATGTTCACAGGCACTTTTAAACCATTCAGTTTTAAACCATTCACTTTTCAGTAAATAAAGAGGAAAGGAAAAGGACACCCTTGCAGTGTACTATAAATGAGGCAGAAGGAGTACCACCAACATCAGTAGAAAAAGTATAACACTTATCAAAGGGTATTTTATTACAACAAAATTTCATCACATGATCTGCACCGCTATGAAATAATTGCTAATGGACATTATATTTTGTTATAATGCACTTATACAAGGGTGAAATCCACATTGCACAAGAGTTCATGTGATACAATTTTTATGTTACTGGCAATTCTACTTATTCCAATACATAGTTGTGCAGCTAGTTCACCAACTGGTCAGTGCTTGGGAGGTTTTCTGGAGTTGTTTTGTTTCTACTTGGTTCAATGGGAGGCTAGTCCACTCAGCTCACTTCATATGTAGATGTATTCATTAGCATTAATGAATGCAATACCACAAGGAACCAATAATCATTTTTGCTAAAGACTTGACCATCCATACCCATAGTTATAGAACCCATAGTGGTCATCTTCTCGCAATAGATGTCAATCAATTATTTTAACCTTTTTAAAAAAAATTAAAATTGAATTCATACTTCAGAATGTGTCAAATTAAACACAGATTTCATAGAATAAATAGGTTGAATCCAATCCTGGATGTCCACCAGAAGAACAGAAACCATGGGTGGTGGAACTAATTTCTTCCCCGCCCCCATGCAGCCCTCCCTTGCACACACCCAAATGACCTGGGGCACATGCACGGTTTGGTGCAGGGTGAGGAAGTCCTGTTGAGCAAACGGAAGTCTGTGTGTTTAGAGCAGAGTTCAATGGCCAACACTGCAAGGAAAGCTTTAAGGAAAGGCTAAACGTCCCAGATTTAATCCCTGGCATTTCCATTTACATTCTTAAATGATAAAATAACAAGTGGTGGGAAAGATCTTGGTCTGAGATCCCATTGGAGAAGATTATACTGGGCTAGACAGACCAGTGATCTGATTCAATGCAAGGACAGCTTCATATGTTCATATTACCATATAGTAAACAACAGTGTGGAAAATATCTATACTAAATGAAGTAGTGTAGTGATCCTGTATCATAGTTAGATGCCACTCTTCTAGCAATTTGTTACATACATCAGCTAAGTCACTGAAACATAATCAGTGATCACTGTAATATGCATCCATGGTATTGCATGGTATTGGTCCTTTGTCGGAACTGGAACTGACAGAAATGTTATAGTTTACAAGTTTCCAGTATCAGAGGCAGTATGCCTATGTACTCCAGTTGCTGGGGAACATGGGCAGGAATCTGCTGTTGCACTCAAGTCCTGCTTGTGGGATCCCATGGGCAGCTGGTTGGCCACTCTGTGAACAGAATGCTGGACTAGAATGGACCCTTGGTTTGATCCAGCATGGCTCTTCTTATGTTCTTATGGAACAAGTATAATGAATACTAGATAATCTGTATACTCCATTTCCAAACTTGGTACATTGTGTCTACCACACTGTCAGGATCTGCTCTGCCAAACGCAGCACCACGGCTCCATCTAGTGGCCGCTGCCTGGACAGCAGCCTAGCTTCCTGCTGACTTCGCAGGATCCTGCCCCAGCCCAGCTGGGAGCTGCTGGGAGCCCTATATAAAGAAGGCCTCTGCAGTCTTTGCCATAGCAACACAAGCCTCTGTGTTATCTGCAGCTGGTTCTGGCTTCCAGCCTTGAGCCCTGTCTGCTCTTGACCTATGCTTCTACCTCTGGCCCTTGCTCTGCCTGGTATGTGATTGGACTTCTACCTCTGGCCCTTGCTCTGCTTGGTATGTGTTTGCTCTTTGGACTTGTCTTTCTGCCTCTGGCCCTTGCCTGGACTCTGTTGCTCTTGGATTGTGCTTTTTTTTTTTTTTTAACTTTTACTTTTTATTCATAATAAAACAAACAAACAAACACAAACACAATAATGGACTTCCAATCTTCTCCACAGCTTAATCAACCACAGTTAATCTTAAAATCTGTTAACAAAAAATCACTTCCAGTTATGGCAAAAAAGAACCCTAAAAGAAACTAACACCAGAGGTCTCCACTCTCCCCCAATAAACATCAACTATTTAATCTATTAAATTCAACATTTATGGATACTCCAAAAAAGAAAACCTATAGTTTCATTAAATAGTGTTTTCAATTCCAAAATACAGTATATTAAGAATCCCAAAAGTAAAAAGTAACTATAAACTAATTAGCAAATGACCACATACCAAAAGCATTTTGTATTTCCACCGCTCCCGCACTCTCTAGTACCTAACCATCGAATCAACACATTTGTATTATTACAATTACTCATTATTCCTTTCTATCTAAACAGAAATTCCTTCCCTTTTAATCTCCAAGATATATTTTTTTAAAGGAAAGAAAAGAAAGATAAGTCTAAAAAATTAAGAAATAAGTGACGTCTGACAGAACAGCAGAAGCACATAAGCCATCATGCTACTTATAGAACAAAAAAAACAAAAGACCTTCCCCTTTAATACTTCAAAGCCTCCACAAAACAACACCCCCAACCACAACACCAAATTATTATTATTTTTTTAAATAAATGTTTCCAAACAGACCAAATATAATTATACCTTAATTATAATAATTTCTCTTACATCACCATTAATATTTAAAATTCAAATAAGTCATATAAGCAATCCCTTTACTTTTGCCATTAATATTTAAAATCAAAAGATTATTTATATTCCAACTAGACATATAGTTCAATATACATCAACCCTTTATCTTTTGCCAATAAAAGACCATGAAGATAGTCCCTTTCATTGCTTTCCTCTGTCAAAGGGATATTCATTAAGTTCCAGGTTTTGAACCAAGAATGAAATCAGCTTGTTCTTTTGTTTTGTGGACTCCTGCATACCGATCAGCTTGTTCTGTTGTTTTGTGGTCTCCTGCATACCGATCTCCGGCTCCGCCATCTTAGATTTTAAAAAGTGCGTCACAACTTCTTCCTGAACTGTCTTCTCGTGCCACTTCGACCCAATTAAAACTTCAAAGTCTCTGTGAATTTCTGGTAAGTTTCCCAAGTCCTTATTTACTTCTTCTGTCTTCTCCTCTGCCGGTCCTGTAAAGAAATCCGTCTTACGTTGTTCTTCTGATTGATCCACTTTCAGATTTACGTTCCAAGCCTGGATCCTTACTTCCAATCTGTTTAGAATTTCTCTCTCCATTTCGTTCCACAGGTTTAAGAATGCTGCAACTGCAAACATCTTGCCTTGCGTATAGATATTTCCAAGCCGCTTCCAAACATATAAGATTTATAGACCTCCTTTCAGGTTTCCTCTCTTATCTTTTTCGCCTCCCAGATAAACATAGTCTACTTACAGTTAATTATAAATCCCACTCTGCTGCCGAAAGATTCCAATTAGCCACTCCAGATGTACTCCTTTATTTTGGAAGCGAACATGCAAACTTCTGATGATCGGTAAAACCGGTCTCTGGAAGCAGCGTCGTTTTCCCCCACCTCAGGTCACCCACCGCATTTATGCGTCATAAGACACACAAAAAGCGATTTATGACCCTATGAGATAATTTGGGGGTAACCTCAGATCTTCGCTTCTCTAATGAGAAGTAGATCCCCCAGCCTGAGACATTCTCTGGCCAGGAAACGCTGTGCCAGCTGCCCACAGAATTTCTGTGCGGCTTTCAAAGCTCCATGTTCACCCGGAAGCTCCTCTTGGATTGTGCTTTTAACCCTTGCCTGGACCCTGCTTACTCTTTTGACTTGCCTTCTGCCTCTGACCCTTGCTTGGACTCCATGCTTGTACCCTGCCCTGCTTGATACGTGTCCTGACCTCAGTCTGCCTTCTGGATCCGGCTCACCTCTGACCTGCTCCTGCCTCCAACATCCCCTGGCCCCGGTGTTCTGCTCTGAACCTAGCTGCCTATGCCCCGGACCTTTACATACACAGCATTACAGAATTGACTGGTGCCACACAGACTTTGTTCAGGGCTTACATTAAACTGTATATTTGGTTTCAGTTCAGAAAGTGTACTGGGCCAAAATCAATCCCCACAACCCATCCAAGGCCCTTAAGGGCAAATAACTGCCACAGTCATATTGAACATGCTGACTTAAAGTGAAACCTGGAGAGGTCCAAATTGGGTGAATGATCTTGGGTGTGTTAGAATCTAAGATGCCTTTACTAGGGCACTCAGATAATCATTAATCCATATTTATTAGAAGAGATGGCAGGTAGTGGCATAATGTTTTGGAAGAATTCATCACTTAGAAAAAGATAGGAGAAAATTCAAAACCAATATTGTTGAATGGCAACCCAAACTTTAATTTCTCGGACAATGCTTAAATCAGTTGTATTTCCACCGGAGGGAAGGAATTATTTTATATATTAGGCATTTATGAATCACTTTAGATTGTCAAACAAAACCCAAGAGCAACCTTCTCTACTGAGCTGATTGCTTTGTCAGAGCAACTGTCAAGTATGGCAGATTACAGAATGGAAAGGAGAGGAAAACAAATCCAGAAACATTAAGCCTTTAAAAGTTACAACACTATTCTCACCAGGAGTCCTTTTTAATCAGCATCTGTCATGACAAATCTCAAGGCTCAAATCTTCTCCTCTTTTAGATTATAATAATGCAATGGCCATTTTACAGCAAAACCTTCTTTTCTATAGATACTTAACTGATAAACGGAACAGTGGCATTCCTTTAAGCAATGTTATCACTGTCTGCTGTCACAATAGCAAAGTGTGCTTTAACATGCATGCCTTAAGGGCAGCCATTACCCCTTTTAATGGCTTAAGTGCCCTCGAGTATATAAATGTAAAGTACCAATGGATCTCACGTGGACTCATTTGGAAGATTAATGTTCCTAATTGCTGTCCTTCACAGCACCTATTAATTTTAGGAATCCAAATTCTAATCAGTGCTAACTAGTGCTAACAGTAAACAAGCAACTTCAGGGGTTTTGCCATTTATTGCTTGCAAAAAACCAGCAGGTCTTTATTTCTAATCTACACTGGATTTTCTTATCTATCATTTAGAACCCCTTCCCATCATGAACCGTACTAGCCAAAATGCAGCACTGCAAGTACAAAAAAAATTAAAATAATGAAAAGCAACACAAATCATTTCTAAAAAGCTCTGCACCAAACTCTAGCTTAGAATAGTGATATAAATGTATTCGACAATTCAAAAAAAATAAATAGAGCCAGTGTGGTGTAGTGGTGAGAGTGTTGGACTGGGACTCAGGAGATCCGGGTTCTAGTCCCCACTCGGCCAAGAAACTCACTGGGTGACTTTGGGCCAGTCACTGACTCTCAGCCTAACCTACACCTCACAGGGTTGTTGTGAGGATAAAATGGAGAGGAGGAGGCGGATTATGTAAGCCGCCTTGGGTTCCTTTCAGGAAAAAAGGCGGGGTATAAATATAATAAATAAATAAATAAATTTCCAAATTAAGTACATCATACACTTAGGATTTATTTTATTTATTTATTATATTTTTGAATCGCCCATCTGGCCAGTCATCCGGCCACTCTGAGCAATGTACAGTCCAATAAAATACAAGAAGGAAAAAAAACAGAGTGTAAAACACAATTAAAAACAGTACAAAACTTAAAAATCCTAACCCACCCCATATTCCCGCCTGAAAAGCCATGTTTTTAATGCACGGTGGAAGCTAATCAAGGAAGGGGCATGGCAGAGGTCACTGGGGAGAGAGTTCCATAAATTGGGGGCTACCACAGAAAAGGCCCTCCTCCTAGTCCCCACCAGCCTGGTTTCTCTGGCTGATGGGACAGGGAGAAGGCCGTCCGTGGCAGATCTTGTTGAGGTTTCGCAAATGTTGCAACTTTTCCTCATAGGCGAGTTGTTCTAGCCCAGGGGTCTGCAACCCGCGGCTCCGGAGCCGCATGCGGCTCTTTCAAACCTTTGCCGCGCTCCGCTCCGGTCTGAGACTCCGCTGGAATGCTGGGAAAAAAAACCAAATATTTCCCCCCCTACCTTCCTCTGCGTGCCTCCAACCGGTCCAGTGGAAGACAGGAGGAGGGGTCCTGCAGGGAAAAAAACTTGGCAGCGGCACCCCCCCCCCCTGGAAGCAGGGACTCGAGCAGGCAGGCAGCGGAAGAGAGGAGAGCAGGACAAGGCTGCCTGCTCCGCAAAAAACTTTGCCGCCGCCTCACATATGGCCTGATTCTGTTGGCGGGGGCAGCCCGATTTCGCTCTTCTGAGCGGCGCGGAGCATTCTCCGCGCCGCTCTAGCTGCCGCCGCCGCCGCCACTGGAGTCAATGCCGGAGCCGCTGAAGCCGCCGCGTCACATCCAGCTGCTTCGGCGCGCTGGACCCCCGCGCTATGATTTTGGCGGGGGAACTTTGGCGGGGCGGGGGAGCTTTGGCGTGGCGGCAGCACCCCCCCCGGGCAGCAGGGACGCGAGCGGGTGAGCGGCAGAAGAGAGGAGGGCTCCTGCACGCGCCAAAGTTCCCCCCCCCCGCCAAAAACATAGCGCGGGGTCCAGCATGTCGAGGGACCAGCGCGGCCGGCTCGCCGCGGAGAGCACAAGCAGGCGAGGAGGCAGGTAGGCCTGCGTGAAAGCAGTAATAGTTATCAGAAAACAAGGGGGAAAAGATTCATGTACAAATTATTGGAAAACTAATAGCAATAGAACAAAATAATATCTCCATAAATTTATTTATTTATTAACTGCTTTTTTAACCCTGCATTTCTTAAAAACAATCCAAAACAGGTTATAAAGAAGAATAAAACACAAATTACAATATCGCTGCGGGGATGGGAGCTGGTGCCAAAATGAAGGAGTGGGTCGGGACCGGGGTATCATGAGGGGCCGGGGGACTCGGGGGGAGAGATTTTCATGAGTGGCTGTGGGCGGGGGAGCCACCGGGGGTAATTTGGTAAATGTATGGCCGGCCCAGGATTGAACCCCCCTGATCCCCTTGTGGTATTTTCATTGAGATTCTTCCCCCCCCTCTAATCAGGGCACAAATGGATCAGGGGAGAATTAAATTGGCTGGGGGGGATTACAATCAGAGTGCCTCCAGCTGTTGCAAAACTACAACTCCCAGCATGCCCGGACAGCCTTTGGCTATCCGGGCATGCTGGGAGTTGTAGTTGTGCAACAGCTAAGAGCCCCAGGGTAGGGGGAAGTGCTCTGTTTCCCAATCAGGGTGCCTCCAGCTGTTGCAGCTGCCCCTTTTGCCCCACATTAAAGACAGGCCTGAGTAGCACCCTCATCATCCACCAGCAACACCCCTCCCCCAGCAGTAGCACCCCCATCATCCACCAGCAAATCCTGCTGATGGATGATGAGGGGTGCTATTACCACATGGAGGGTGTTTCTGGTGGATGATGAGGGTGCTACTGCTGGATGGTGCTGATGACGGGATGCTACTGCTTGGGGGGGGGATGTTGCTGGTGGCATCCCATCATCCACCAGCAACACCCCCATCATCCGTCAGCTGATAATTTCCCCTACCTATGCACCCAACATAATCCAGCCTGCTGGTGATTATGTGGTGCTAGATGGGGATCATTTTTATTGGGGCAAGATGGGATTATTACTTATGTGAGGGGCTTATTTGCAATTTTGCTATGGGGCCCTTAGCGCTCCCATGTTTTTTTTCTCGAAATCCAGTGTTTTTGAAGGTGCAGACCCCTGTTCTAGCCCCTTGATCATTTTGTTTGCTCCTTTCCAGCTCTGCAATATCCATGTTGAGGTGCAGCAACCAAAACTGTACACAGTGTTCTAAGTGCGGTTGCGACATAGATTTGTATAAAGATGTTATGATATTGGCAATTTTATTTTTTATTCCTTTCCTAATTATTCCCAAATGGAATTTGCCTTTTTACAGCAACCACATTTTCATTGAGCTATCAAACACAACCCCAAGATCCCTTTCTTGGTCAGTCACTGCCAGCCTAGACCACATCTGCATATATATGAAGTTATGATTTTTTCCCTCCCATGTGCATCACCTTACGTTTGCTTGCACAGAACCATATTTGCCATGTTAATGCCCTTCCTCCAGTTTGGAGAGATACTTTTGGAGCTCTTCATAATCCCCTTTTTATTTAAAAACCCTGAATAATTTGGCATCATCAGTAAACTTAGCAACCTCACTGCTCACCCCTAACTCCAGATCATTTATGAACAATTTTTAAAGCATCGGTCCAAATACAGAAACTTAGGAGACCCCACTGTTTTCATCCCTCTGTTGTGAGAACTGACCATTTATTCCTACTCTTTGCCTTTCCTTTAATTGGTTACTATCCATAAAAAGACCTCTGCTCTTATTCCATGACTGCTCAAGAATCTTTGGTGAGGGACTTTGTCAAAGGCCTTTTTTAAAGTCCAAGTAAACAATGGGCAGGTTCCCACTACACTTTAAGCCCAGGATGGCTAGTAAAGTTAGCCTGGGGCCCTGGTTGTGCCCAACTAACAATCAGGCACAGCAGGGGTCATGAGGCACCCCCTCCCCTCCTCAGACCTCTCGCAGGTATACCACCCAGAGGACACTGAATCCCAAGCTGCACTTTTCAGCAGCTGTCAGAAGTTCTTCGGCAGCTGTCCGAGGCTCATGCCCCCATGGCGCTCAGCTTCCTCTTGAGGAAGCAGAGCACCATGGGGCTTGTCCCCGGCCCTTGCTTGGATAATGCACCTCCTCCCTAGTTGGGGGAGGCATTCTCCTGTGCCTTCCCAGGAAGAAGCTCAGGCGAACGCACTTCTTCCTCCTCCCCTGCCCAGCGGCACAATTGCACCTGCAATTGCACCACCAGGCGGGGAGAGGCGCTACCATGCTCCATCTCCTCAAGCCCCACGCAGGGCTTAGGAAGGCAGCGCAGCAGACACAGCAGGCAGGGACAGTGGGGAAGAGAACATCGCTCTAGCAAGCCAGCTGGAGCACTTCCTGCCAGCCCACTGTCATCAGGCTTCCTCCTGAGGAGCCCGATGACAGCATACAAATCCCCAGCCCTGAGCCATTTGGCCAAGAGCAGCAAGACTTTCTGCTCCTCTGGTCAAGGCACTCTGTAGCCCAAATGGCTTGACCATGGCCACCCTGCAGGGAGGGTGTGTGTGCCGGGTTCAGACAACATGCTAAGCTACCGTGGCTTCATGGCCATGTCGGCTTAGCGTGTCATGCAAACCCAGTGAATGTATATTGGATTGCACTTATCCACGTACTTGCTGATCCTCTCAAAGACCTCTGAAAGGTTTAGATCCTCTAAAAGGTTAGTGAGGAATTATGGTTGCAGAATCCATGTTCATTCTACTTCAGCAAGCCTTGTCCATCTATGTACTTGATAATGTTATCTTTAATCATGCTTTCTACCGGTTTAACTGGAACAGACATTAAGCTAAACTGGCCTATAACTTCCTGGATCTCTTTTTAAGAACTGGCCACTTTCCCATCCTCTGGTTCAGAGCCCATTTTAGGGACACATTACATATTTTTGTAAGAAGATCAGCAATTTCACATTTGAGTTCTTTTAAAACTCTCAGATACCATGTAGGCCTGGCAATTAGCTTGTTTTCAATTTGCAATAAGGTCTGGAGAGATAACATCATCTCTTAGCATCACTATTTGCCACAGTTCCCCAGACTCCCCTCCTGGATGCTTACGATGGTAGAACAGGGTCTATTAGCTAGTGAGAAACGGTCCTGTCTCTCAATATCAAGCAGTCTCTCCAATAACAGTCTAAGCGCTTGCTGGGGACCGAGCAGAAGAATAGAATCCATGGGTATGCCAATTGATCTGATTTTTAATTGCACCAAAGAGGCCCATTTACTAGTATAGTAAATCATGTACCCTGAGAGCACATCATGTATGTAACTGAGGTTCCCAGATGAGAAATGTAAGCGCAGCCAGAACTTGAGGGTTTGGATCCACGATTTAACCTCTAACTGGCCTAATCCAGTTTCTAGGTACAGGACTGTGTAACTGACGCAATTGGGAAAAAGACAGATACAAACAATTCATTCATGTTCTCTGCTATCTCCTTATTCTCCTTGATCTCTGTTCTCATCCAATCTTCAAACCGCCTTCCAAGCCAGTTTCCAACTACTGATTTTTTAAAAAAATATTGCTGGTCTTAATGTTACTAACAATATCTCCTCAAAATCCTTTTTTGCATACCTTATTGTATCTTCCGTGGATCTTCAGGTTGCAGCAGTGGCAAGGAATGCCAGCAATGGCAAGGAGTGCATTTGCACAATTACACTTTTGTGTGCCAGCTGCTATCCTTCCAGAGTCCATCTGACTTGGCAACAGTTAACCATGCCTTGGTTACATCATGCTTAGACTATTGCTATTCGCTGTATGTGGGACTACCCCAGAAGAGTTCCAATGGGTGCAAAATGTGGCAGTAGGCTGCTAACTAGCGCACAGTAGCAGGACCATATTACCCCTGTCTGGAAAGACCTACAGTGGTTGCCAATTGCCTTCTGGGCTCAATTTAAGGTTTGGTTTTAACCTGTCGGGCAGAGCAATCCTATCGCCCCTATACAGCATCTAGAGCGCCACGGGATTTTTGGGATTCCCAGATCTGAGGTCAGAAAAGAGCTCCGACCTCAGATCTGGGGATCCGCGCTGATCCCCCTCCCGCCCTCGCAGCTGGCATGGAAAGAACTGTGCTGGCTGCTTCTCCAAGGTCAGAAAAGCAACCTCGGAGATGGGGTTTAGGAGGCATTCCAGAAGGAGGGGAAGAGATAGGCACCGCCAAGACGTGATGTATCCTGGGGGCAGCTCGGCCTCCTTCCCTCCCCCTCCGAAGTGCCACAGCCAGATGGCTAAAATCAGCCATTTAGCTGCTTTGCAGCGCAGGAGGAGGGCAGAGGCGACCTTCACCTCTGTGCTCCTCCCGCCAGTAATCCTCTTAGTTCGGGGGGGGGGGGGTACAGGCATCCCCATTGGATTACACCCTAAAAGGCTTAAGACCTGGCTACCTAAGGGACTGCCTTGTTCTGAACCTGTCCACATATTAAGATATGCAGGAGAGACCCTTGAGGATACCATTACCCAGAGAGACCCACTTGTGAAGCATGCGTGAGAAAGGGCTTTATCCTGCATTGCTCTCAAACTGTGGAATGTGTTTCCCCAAGAACTACAATTAGCCCCCACTCTCTTGTATTTAGAAAGGGTGTGAAGGCACATATTTTTAATTTAGCCCTTTTAAGTTATGCTTGTTTTAATGTTTTGCTGTTTCTAATAGGGTTTATTATTTTAAATTGCTGTGCATTGCCTTAATGGCTTTTTAGCAAACCGCAGCGCAGCCCGCCCTAGGGCCACTAGGCATTTGGAGTCCTAGCTCTGCCTTCAGAGCATCTCCCCCCCCCCCCCCGCTGCAGGAGGCGCGGAAAGAACCGTGCTGCCTGCTTCTGTGAAGTCCTGGGGGGTGGGGAGGGGAGGGGAAGGGAGGGGAGGAGACAGGCATTCCCATGATACAAAGCACCCTGGCGGCGCCTCAGTCTCCTTCCCTCGCACTCCGAAGTGCCACACTTAGACAGCCGAAACTGGCCATCTAGTGTTTTGGAGGGCAGCAGCAGCACGAAGGCAACCTTCACCTCTGCGCTCCCCGTGCCTTGCATAGGATGCCCATAATCCTCTGAGTTCAGAGGGCTACAGGCATCAGGAATGGATTCCCCCCCTAAGGTTTTATATAAATGTTAAAAATAAATACATAAATAATTGTCTGCTTTTTGTGCAAACCTGAGTTCCTTTTAGGGCAAGATTTCCATTTTCTGAAGGAAGCCTTCTTTTTTCTAATAGCTTTCTTGACACTGCTTGTTAACCATGCCACTGACCTCTTGGACTTGGTGCTACCTTTTCTGACCTGTGTGATACATTCTAGCTGAGCTTCTATTATTGTGGCTTTGAATAACACCCAAGCATTTGGAGACATTTGACCTCCCTGACTTTCCTTTTTAACTTCTTTTACCAATCCCCTCATTTTAGAGAGATTTTCTCTTTTGAACAGGAATATGACTGTGTTGGATTTCCTTGGCAATTCTCTACTTACACAAAAACTAAATCTGATAGCACTGTGGTCAATGGTTCTGCTCAGTTCAACACTCACACCCTGCTCTAGGTCCCGATTACCACTGAAGTCCAGAGTCCTATCCCATCTTGGTTCAGAGGTTTCTAGCATTAGCATAGAAACACTTGTACATGGTGTCAGTGGGGGTTCAGTGTCAGTAATACAGTGGGCCTTCTAGTTCATAAACTGGTCAGCAGTAGTTTGGAAGGGTTTGGGGCCTGTGAGCTTATCACTGTCAAGAGTTCTCAGGAGAAAGCAGGCGGGAGTCAAGTTGTCTCCCCCAACCAGCTGCAACTTCGACCTTGCAGAGATAGGAGCTGGCAGCCTTATCTGGGAACCTCAGGAGAGGAGAGGGATGGTGTGCAGAGGTGTCACTCTGGTTGATGCCTCACCCCTGAAGGGCAAAAGGGAAACACCCAGATGGGATAGGGGCCTCATGGATGGGCCAGTTCCCTTGTCAATTAGTGGTTTGGAAGGAGGGTTAAGATGGAGACACCTTCGCTTTTAAGTCAGTGCTTAGCCTCCAGAGCCTTTGCTAGGAACATCTCTCTGGACTTCCCTGTCTGCATCTTTCTGTTTGGATCTATCACTGACTGAGATATTGGGAGCACTCTGCACATGGACTCTACCTAATTTGGACTTTCTTCTCTTTGGACTTTTACTGTCAAGAACCTGCTATGAAAAGAACTATCATACTTGTCAGAGACTGCATTCTTGTGGCTATGGATGTGTCTTCATCGAGGAGCCCAGAGTCCAGCTGGCTTGGAGCTAATTCCTGACTTCTGGACATTCCTATGCCTTGACCCATGCGGCGTAGAGACCCCAAAGCTGGTAACTTTGGACATTGGATTATCTGCATGTGGGGAAGTACTTTGGACTCAAGTCTGATCTTGTTTTGGACCCTGGGTGCACAGTACCCAGAAGGGCCAACCGAAGTGGCAGGGTTGGTCTTGACCTCTGTGGAAGTGTGCATGCTGGTTCAGGTCCTCTTCTAGAATCCCTTCTCTTGTCTCATGAGCAATAGGGCTCAGATCCTTCCCCTGTCAGAGCAGCAGCTAGGAGTTGCTCATATCCTAAGGCCATGATGTAGAGCACCCCGGAGATTCCAACTCAGTGGCAAGGTTGGTTCAGCTCTCTATTGGGGGGGGGGGGTCAGGTCTGGTTCTAGAATCCCTCCCCTTGTTGCAGGAGCATCTGGAATTGGCTCAGATCCTTTCCTGATTGTGGAATGTCTAAAGGAGACATTTGAGTCCCTTTCCCTGGTGTGCGATGTCTGGAAGATGATCCCCAAAGGACAGTTGAATCCCTTCCTCTGAATGTGAGATGTCTAAAGGAGACATTTGAGTCCCTTCCCTTGGTGTGAGATGTCAGGGAAGATCATCTACAAGATATCTGGAACCCTTTCCTTTGGGTGGAATATTGGGGACTGTGGTCCCTAAGAGACATTCCAGTCCACTACCTTGATGTGGAACAATTTCAAGAGCCTACAGCAAAATGCCATCAGCAAAAAGCCTATCGCTTACGCTGGCTCAGCTTGTCTGAGCGTGGAAAGCTAAGCAGGGTCAAGCCTGGTTGTTAATTGGATGGGAGACCCCCTCCTCTAGTTTCCTGCATTGAGCAGGTGGTTGGACTTGATAGCCTTGTAGGCTCCTTCCAACTCTATGATCTATGAATCTATATAATTTCTGAAGACTGTAACTGTTAAGCTTATGCCGTGGGATTTGCTACAATAAAAGGATCTCACTGATTTTGAGTCTCCGGTGTCAGAGTGCTAGAATGTGTGATTGCAGGACTGGGGGCCCAACAGTGTCCCTCTCCGAATGTCCCTGGTGTGCACATTTTCTCATATGGCCCTTTGGCCTCTTTGACTGGTTACCATGTTTTACTGTATGCCTGTAGCTTATTGCCACTGTATCCCCATTGGGGTAATCAAAAATATTATCACCCAGAACTGGGAGCTCCCTAGCTTCTGCCTGCTTTCCCCAGGTTTCAGTTTAAATCTGTTCTGCCACCATTTTTGAAGTTACGGTAAATGCTATATGAAGTTAAGTCTGGTTTTATTCTTGTCCCTTTCATACAGGACCCAGCTTACCCCCAATCAATCCCTGGTGCCTACAAATCTAAAATTCCTCCTCCAACACCACAGTCTTGAGACCCCTCAGTTTCACCTTTCTAGCTACAGTACCTGTAGCCCTGCACATGGAAAAGGTAGCATTTTAGAGAGAGCTACCTTGGAAATCTTGGCTTTCAGCCTCCTACCTAGCAACCTAAATTTGGCTTCCTGGGCCTCACAACAATGTTTCCCTATGTCATTGGTGCTGACAGACACTACAACCACTGACTTCACTACAGCATTATTACCAGACCAGCTAGACAATGTGTGATATCTGCAACTTTTACACCAGGCAAGCCATTCACCATTTGGTCTACATACACCACAAACCCAGCTGCTATGTCTCTAATGATCAAATCACCTACGACCATGAGTCCCCCCACCCACCCTCTGGAGCCATATCCTCAGTTCAGTTTATCCTTCAAAAATTATGTCCCTTCTAATGGATCATTTCCCTCTTCCTCAGAGTGATGCTCAGCCTCCCTGAGATGCTCATCCTCTGTGACTGTAGAGGAACCATCACCCAGAGAGTAGGATGCTGCCATCATGTCCCCAAAAGTTTGGTCCACAAACCTCTACCTCTCTCAGCTTCTCCAGGTCAACAACCTTGGCTTCAAGTGAACAAACTCATTTCCTGAAGACCAGAAGCTCATTGCACCAAGCACACACCCACAATGTCTGTCAGCAGGCAGATGGTCATACATATGACACTCAGTGCAATACACTGGATAGCCCCCAGGCCCTTGACTTTCTAGTTTCATAGCTGTTTTTTTTTTTTTAAGTATTGCTATTATTGGGTGGTTTACCTAAAAATCTAGGTTATTTACTAGCAAGACGGTGGGGAACGTTTGATTGCCCTGGCCTCCTTGCCCTGTTGATAAATTCATACAGACGCTTAACTCATGTGCACTTAACTTCTTTTTACCTTGACATTTTTGTCACTGGGTCTGAGATGCTGCATCAACAGGTGCCCTTCTCATGCTCTGAGAGTTGGGCAACCTTGGGAGACTGTCTGGACTTTTATAGCTCTGGCTAGCTTTCCCAACTGCTGCTTCAACCAATTAAGATTAGAAGGCCTCATTTAAAAAATGGGGGGGTCAACTACTGGGCTGCATATTGCATTATACTCCAGGGAGTAGAAAACTAGATGAGTTGACCCCCCAGGGAATGAAGATTTTTAGCAGGAGTGTAGACAATGGGTAGGGGATTAAGGAGGGTGTAGTTGAAGCCCCTTAGGGAATGCAAGTAGCAGGTGATTGGCAAGGCTGGCAACCCTGGAGAGCTGCTGTCAGAAAGCATAGATGGACAAAATACTTTGACAAAAGAGCCAATATTATATGTCCTGCAGTATAACTGCAGCTTTCACACAAAACCATTCCAAAATCCCACATAAAAGGAAATTCCTTGCCTTTATCAGATATATTCAACAGGCCAAAGAGAGACAAAGGAAAGGCCATGTGGAGCTGGTCTAACAAAAGTCATTGAGAATTAAATGAAGTTATTGTAAGCTGCATTCATGCCCAGGGGCCATTCTCTGGAGTGATGTGAAGCTGATCACTGTTGCAGATGACAGGACTGTGAGAAGGGAGAATTTCATTCACACTAATTGCTGTTTCTAGATAACACTACAGCTAGAGTCATTTGGGCTGTGTATCATTCCCTCTACTTCCAGTTGAGTCTTCTCCCGCTTATTCAGAATGCCTAAAGATGGAGACAGGTCTAGGTAATAGCTGGATTTTATATTTTCAAAAATGGAAGATCGGCCATTGTTGCCCTGAAGCATAGAACTATCAGGGCATGGAGTAGAGCCTATGTTGAATGTCTTGCAACCTCCTCCCACATTCCATTTTAGGACTGTTACTAAATAGCTTCAACATCAGCCAGCTTTTCCCTTCTCCCCTCCATTCCCAGCTTCGTTTAGCATCTAGCCTAATAAAAGAGTTCTGGATATCTCAAATGCTCGCACAATATTTTCTGACCTTCGAGGTTGGCCTAACATGGATTTTGGAAGCTTTCTTATGGCCAACATGGCTACTTTTGCTTTTTACTGCAATGTTATTTCTCTGAAGTTGGTAATAAAATTCACACAGCACATAGCACAATAAAAAGGCAACACAAAAACAGCTACTGAATCACTTTGCTTATAATTCAAATTCTTTACCAATACTTCCAGAGAGCATTCTCATCTCTTAAGGACAAATCACCTCAATAAGCAACGTCAAGACTCATCCGGAAATCCACGCAGAATGCCAGCTACATCAGGAATTAATACTACAAATTAGATATGATGTGGCATATCTGGTGCATATTTCATTTTAAGCCAAAGTAATTTCTTCATCAGTAGTTGAGGTTAACAATAGCCCTGATATTTATGAAACACCAAACATTACTGAAATTGACGCAAATTAAACTCATTCAGAAGTGTGCTTTGGAGATAAATCTGAGATGAGCAATTAACACAAAGCAATGGGAATATCAAAGGTTGTATATTGTTTTTGTCATGTCGTTTTAGCATATATCAATTATCTTTCAGCCTCTCAGATCACTGTGTTCCAAGTAACTGAAAACATTGTTAACATATACCTCAGAACAGGAACTAACCTGATTAGACACGTAGGAATGCAAAGCCAAGAGTAAGCAGCTATACAGTCATGCCTTGGATTGAGAGCATAATTCGTTCCGGAAACATGTTTGTAATCCAAAACACTCTTATATCGAAACGAAACCCCCCCCAAAAAAAATTTGTACAGAGATTTTTAATTTAAGCCATACTACAGTACTTGTATTGCAAGACGTTGCTAGTATATCAAGTAAAAAAAATATAAATAAATATTTAAACATTTGCTTGTCTTGCAAAACGCTCACAAACCAAGTTACTTGCAATCCAAGGTATTACTGTACATTGACCTCAACCAACAACAAAGAGAATGGTATTGGACATACACCTGCCCATTAGACTCAAAGAAATGGGATTCCCCCTTTCCAGCTTGAGCTTCCAGCTATTTCACACACTACCTGTTCCCATTTTCCCATTCCTCCTATCACCAAACTGCAAAACGTTTTTTTCACGCCAGAGACCTTACTGCCACCGTATCAGTTTGCAAAGGAGCAAATAGTACTGCAACCTGCAACCCAAGCTTCTGCACAGTTGATGCAAATGCAAAAGGGGCTAAGCCAGCCTTTCCAAACCTACAATGCCCAGTATTCCTGACCACTGGCTATGCTGGCAGGGGCTGATGGTTTCTGAAGTCCAAAACATCTGGAGGGCATCAAGTTGGGGGAAGACTGAGCTGTATGTATGTAGGCAGGGCCGGTGCTACCATTAGGCCAACTAGGCAGCTGCCTAGGGCGCAGGGCTAAAGGGGGCACTAGAAACACCTTGGGGGGAAAATATAGCGCTCTCAAGTGGGAAGGGGGGGCGCTAAATATCTGATCTTGCCTAGGGCACCAAACTGCCTTGCAACGGTCCTGTGTGTAGGTTTCTCCACACGATCAGGGTTCCCAAGCACATGGCTGAGTCTACGCACTGAATGCACAGAGGTCAACGGTGGGGCTAGTGGACATGATCCCACTCCTTCTAGGTATGTTAAGTATACAACTGGTTATACAAGAGAGATCACGCATGTCCTTTTGTATCCCTGCCAGTAAAACTACACTAATCTGAGATCTGGTTGTAAGTTTGGCTAGACTCCAACCTGCACATACAGAAAGATGTGGAGAAAGCCAACCTAAGCCCCCTTTCTGACACACACACACTGACCAAGGTGGGGGGAAGGAGACCCAGGGGGGGGGAGACAGCCAGTCTCCACAGAGACCAAAGGGGACAAACAACATCTGCATAGAATCACCCCAGGGGGGAAGACAGGAAGCATCGCCAGGTTCGTCAATGCTCTCGTATATCAGCCCCATCTACATAAGACTTGAATACCTCGCCAGAGCAGACACTTCGGCACCCATAAGAAAGGACCATTCAACACCACAGGATGGGACCATTAAGCAAGTGGCTTCAAAGGGACCCCACCCCACAGGGGGAAGGCGTCACCCCACCTGACCTAAAAGGCCGCCCCTCAGGGAGGGTGGCAACCCACCTGATTACGGAGGGAGGGGCTACCTGAAACACCAAGGTATAAAACACCCTGCGCAAGGGAACTGAGTTGTTGGACCTGATCAGCAATCTTGCCCCATGCTTGGGGTAAGGGAACGAAGGGATCGGCAACCCCGGGTAGCAGCACCCGGCGTGCTCCAGCTAGCTGAAATCACTGGCCGCTTGGGTTGACCGGACCCCCGGGAAACCAAGCTGAAATCACTGGCTGCTTGGGTTGACTGGACCCCCGGGAAACCAAGCTGAAATCACTCACAAGCCGCTTGGGTAGACCAGACCTCCGCCGGGAACCCAGCTAGCCGCTTGGGTAGACCGGACCTCTGCCGGGAACCCAGCTAGCAGCATGCGGTTGACCAGGCCTCTGCTGGAGCCCGAGCTGAACTAACTAGCTGAGAGCCCTGAAATTACGGTGTCCTTGAGACTTCTTGCTTGCTACTTTGTACCGTACTGATAAGCTGTATTGCTGGCGTGTGTCTGGGTTTGTGAAGATGATTTTGTAAATAAACTTGTTTTATAAAAGATACTTTTGTGGCTATAAGTTATCCCTTTGTTCTGGGCTAAGGGTGATAGTCGCTGGGGACCTCGGAGAAGGCCCGCCCTAGGACTCGCTACCCCCTTAGCATTGAACCCGCGCAGAAGACCAGGTTGTCGGTCTTCCACTGAAACATATATTGTATTCTGCACTACTCAATGAAGATTAAAAATATATATATTAGAGGATCTTCAGGTGTGAATGCTCTTGCTATCTGGCCCTGTAAACTGTCCCATGCTACAGGATGACACATTTTGTCCTTTAACATAAACAAGTAGTGCTGGAAGGCATACCTTGATAAGCATGTACAATTCAGTGTAGATTTTGTACTCTAAAGATGCTCAATCCTCTGTAGAGACTGCTCCAGCTCCATGCTGAAGACACATTGACTGGTGGAGGATCTATAGGCTGTACGTGAGTGCTACATAGCTTGCAGGGATAAAGAAGGAAAAGGAAAGGCTGACACCATACAATGCTAGCCTACGTTTGTTGGAAACAATATGGAGAGCCAAATATCAGAAAAGTTTTCTGAGATAACCTCATGGACATGAAGGGAATATTGAAAAACAAGAAGCAAAGCCTAGGTACAGACAAACTGAGCAGAAGTTTTGAGAGGCAGATATACATTTTATTTTATTTTAAGTATATAATTTTAAAAGTTGCTTACATTTTTAGCCCACAGTACTACAAAGGTTTGGTATAAATAACAGTAGTAGTAAAATAGCCATTGCCATTGGAATGAATCTGCCACTCAAAGAGAGACCTAAAAAGGTCATGCAATATTTTGCAAAACTGATTAGATTTTAGCAAGTTGGTAAAAAGACAATGTTTCATCACTTCAGAACACCGTTGTTCAACATACTGAACAAACTCGACATATTGGAGAGTTTTTCATCTACTAATCGTCTTAAAATAGAAACAAATACACACAGTATAGATGAAGTATTTATTTGTTTATTACATTTCGATACTGCCCAATAGCTAAAAACTCTCTGGGCGGTTCACAAATAGGCTTTGGAAGCTGTGTAGTAAAACTAAGACTACTTTACATACTTGTGTTATGCAAAATATTGATTCCTTTTATCCCTAGTCCAGTCTTCAAGAAGATACCGAGTCACAAATGAAAGGTAAACCACAGGAGACTTAAGTTATACTTTCTGTTATGTCACTGCTAATCAGGCTGTAGCAGAGCTTTTCTACAGTAAGATGTTTTGCCAAACTTGTCTAAAATGCTTTCCACAATCCTTTGATGCCACACTGGTCTCCCTAGATCACTGAAGGTGTTACTAAACATGAAATCAGCTTAGAAGTGGTGTTCATTATGTTCTCCATACTATATCTGATATAGTTTTTGGACTCAATGAACAAGAGAATTACTAGAAAGTGAAAGAAGCAAGTTGGGTTTGATGCATGTAAATATATCCAGACATGCCATAATAACAGGCCACAGTAACTTCATATTTGTTGTGGTTACCAGCGTCTTGATGGATTGTTTGTCGCTGTTGGTCTTTTAGGAATGTTTTATGATAACTTGTAGGCCACATGTTAAATTGCCTGCCAGGTGAGAAGGCTGTGGATATCACGTGCCGTCCAGATAACTTTGTAGATAGCACTGGGTTGGAGCAATTGGTTGTGGTCCATGATGGTACCAATGATGTAAGAAAATGTAGTCATGAGGTTCTAGAAGCCATATTTAGGTTGCTATGTAGGAGGTTGAAATCCAGGACCACCTCGATAGCTTTCTCTGAAATTCTACCTGTTCCACAACAAAAAGGATTCTTTTCTTTCAACCTATCTAGCAAATTTGAGCATATTTATTATTTGTTTTATTTGTTTTATTTATTTATTTATTTATTTATTTATTTTTGGGCAGGGAAATATACAGCCATGAAATCTGTGAAGGACCAAAATAATTTGTGAAGGACCAAATTGCTCCAAATGCCACTTGCACATGGGTGGAGCAGCTATTACTGGCAGTGGCACAGATCTCCAGGAAGAAAAAACACAAGCACAAAAAGGGGCTGCAATCAGAGCAGGGAAGGGGAGACAAGGCAGGTTCTGCTGTGCAGGACCTCGGAATACTGTCTGGACTCTGGAGGACCGGGGGGGGGGGAAGGAGGGGGAGAACAACACAGGGTAAGCCTGATCATCTATCAGGAGCACCATAGGTTGTTCCATGAACAACCCGCACTGCGTAGCTTATTTGCAGGGTGGGTTGCCGTGTGGTGCGAACTCACCCACTGTGTACAGTTCTGGTCACCGTACCAGTTGGAAAAAATGCAGAAAGGGGCAACTAAAATTATCAAGGAACTGGAGCAACAAAAAAAGAACCCTCCCATGAGGAAAGGTTACAACAGTTGGGATTTTTTAGCTTAAAGAAAAGGCAAGTAAGGGGAGACACAATAGAGGTGTAAACAACTATGCATGGTGTTTAGAAAGTGGATAGGACAACATTTCCCCCCTCTCTGCTAATACTAGAACCCAGGGTCATTCCATGAGGCTGATTGGTGGCAGATTCAGGATAGATAAAAGGAAGTACTTCTTCACACAATGTATAGTTAAAGCAGTGATGGCGAACCTTTTTGAGCCCGAGTGCCCAAACTGCAACACAAAACCAACTTATTTATTTCAAAGTGCCAACACTGCAATTAAACCTGAATACCGAGGTTTTAGTTTTAGAAAAATAACGCATACAGTTGTCCAAACTAATTAACATCTTTTGAAGTTTTTTGTTGGAAAAAAAATCAACTCAAAAAATTATTATAGTACTACATTGTACACATAGCCTGAAGGGAATTCATACAAACTTTTTAATAATTAGGCACATGTATTTTTGGATAACGGATTCTCAACTTGTAATATGATTATATGCCAGACTGAAATCGTATGGGGCAAGCTTTTCTCCGGGTCCTTTCCCTGCTTCTACAGGTGTCGGATTAGTAAAAGTAAAAGTCAACCTGTACTAGGATGAGCAAGATAAACAAGAAAACTAAACGTGCTTAATACATTTTAAACACTTTATGTCTTGGACTGCAAACACTGCATTAGGTAGAAGTTTGCATTGGGCGTGCTTTTGCACAATTAATGTGATTTTTGCTATTGCATGCATGCTGATAATTTGTCAAACCTTGGCTCATACTCCGTTAGTTTGAGAGCAACACATGCAGCACTCAGGTCAACTCTTAGGGCTTTACATCCAAGCCATGCTCTGTGCATCATTCTTCAAAATCTTTTAAATGTGATAACAATGTAGAAAAGAATTCTGTAACAGGAATTCTAGAATAAAATCATTCTGTTCCACACTGTGAGAAAGAACAAGATCATTAGTGTTTTGCAGAAGGGGACGGTCTTTTCACAATCTGGTGACCAATGGCTCGAGTGCCCACAGAGAGGTCCTTGTGTGCCAGCTGTGGCACCCGTGCCATAGGTTCGCCATCACTGAGTTAAAGTATGGACTTTGCTCCCACAAGATGTATTGATGGCCACCAATTTGGATGGCTTTAAAAGGGAATGGCAAAAATTCATGGAGGATAAGGCTACCAATGGCTACTAGTCCTGATTGGCTATATGCTTCCTCCAGTATCAGAGGCAGTATGCCTATGTACACCAGTTGCTGGGGAACATGGATGGGAGTGTCGCAGCAGGGAGATAAAATAAAAATATTCCCTCCTGGAAGCAGAGTTGCAGTGGTATTGGCCCAGTGGAGTAGGCTAGTCCATGAAAAGTAAAGGACACAAACCAAGTTATCTTTAGTAAAAGCTTTGGCTTGATCAGGAACACAGCATATACAGAGAGCAAAAGACAAAACAGAGCATAGCCAGCCAGACAGAAAGAATGACTGCCCAACAACATCATCATCATTATTACAAACTTATATACACATATATACAAGACATTCCTATTACATGAGGTAATGCACACCTGCAAGTAATTGAACCACAGCACCAGTCTCCACTAATCTATATGTCCTTGGAACACAATAGAAAAAATGTTAACTGGCACACACAGGAGTGAAAGATCAGCTACGTCCTTGGACACTTTGCTGCACCTGTTTCCAAGGCTAGCTTTCTGCCTCGAAGGCAAACCTGAATATATGAAAATATTCTGACAGGGAGGGTGATGTTGCCCTCATGTATGAACAGAATGCAGGACTAGATGGACCCTTGGTCTGATCCAGCATGGCTCTTCTTATGTTCTTATGAAGTTTAGATGGTCCCAGTCTCAAAATTGAGATTTGCAGACTGAATTAATCACTTGTAGGTATAGCAGGTATCACATTACACCTAACAATGCATTCTGGGATAGAGAAGCAATGCCTGATCTCAATTTCTAGAAACACAGTTTGACCCCTTAAGAGTATAGGACAAAACAGGACCACGAGGAATCCCATGGGATACTTCTCATATGGCAGAGCAGGATTCCACTAGTACCATCTTCTGGAAATTACCCAGCAGGTAGGAGTGGAACCACTAAAGAGCAATGACCCCCTAATCTTACCAGGAGGTCTAGAAGGATACGATGGTCAATGGTATCAAATGCCACCATGAGGTCCAGGAGAATCAACAGGTAAAGGCATATTTCGCCAGCCTATCTCCCAGTAAAAGGTCATCTACCACCACAGCCATGATGTCAGGTTGTCCCTAAATGAGGCCCGACACCAGATCAAAATAGGTCCAGAAAAATGAGTCTCTCAAGAAAATCTAGGAATCACGTAGGCCCTTACAAGAGGGATCTAAATCTGTTCCATAGGAAATATCAAAAGGAGTTGTTGGGAAGCAGTTTGGTTCACCTAAACTACTAAAGAAAAATCTCTTGGGGAAAGGAAGAAAACATGAGACTTTTCAGTTTTCATTCATCTAAGAGAAGAAATGTAGATTATTTCAGTGGTCAGTAAGTGGCCTGAAGCTTGTACTGCTTGTCACTACACATATCCAAGAAATACTCCCCCTATGAGACTACAGATTGCCTCAGATCATAGATTTGCAACACTGAACTAGCTTTATTAAACTGCACATACCAAAAGGACAGCACCACTAAACAGAAACAAAATCAGGAATCCAGTAAGGCTTACTAAGTGCAAGAGACTGACCAATCCAAATGATACACTTAGTCCCAATTTATAATTAAATAATCATCTGCCTAGTAGAAGTCCAGCAGAATATATAATAAAAAATATAATGATAAGAAGCAACAGAATAAAATATAAGACGCACCAAAATAAAAACCAAACCATACAATAAAATTTGAAAGCAGCAATAAAATTAAAACTGAACAGCAAGATAAAACAGTACACAGCATTAAAATCTAACAGAATGGCCTTTACTGTCTATCTGATGCAAAGTACAGAAGGCGCCGATCTCACCTCCCTCAAGACGGAATGCCACAGGGTGCTGCTACCAAAAAGACCCTGTTTCAAGTACCCACCAACCTAGCCTCTCTAGGTGGTGGGGCGCATAACAGAGCCACAGATGTTGATTGTAAATTACAGGCAGGGGAAGAAAGTGAGCTTTACTAGGCTGAACAGCACTGTGAGAAAACATACCGTAAATACTACAATATAGAGAAATATAATACTGTAAGGGGAAAGCTTCATAAACTGCAGTAATTGCCAAACAATGAAAGCTGTTTAACACAACATAAAAATCAATGTTTCATAACTGACACACAATGCACTGGAAATATACGGTAGCTACAAACAGAAACACCAAAATTAACCACCAACTTGCAAAAAAGAGGAACTTTGTATGGGTGTTAAATGGAACATTGGAGCATTCTAAGCACTGAACAGTGGGTACA
The DNA here is from genome assembly GCA_021292165.1 of Shinisaurus crocodilurus. Classification (NCBI taxonomy): domain Eukaryota; kingdom Metazoa; phylum Chordata; class Lepidosauria; order Squamata; family Shinisauridae; genus Shinisaurus; species Shinisaurus crocodilurus. The sequence continues at coordinate 99,607,427 of CM037879.1, read as the reverse complement.
CTGCAACCCATATCATGCAGCGTTTGTCAGAGGCAAGCAGGCATTCCCATTCTATATTACATGAAACAGCACATCTTTATAGTGGACTAGAAAGCAAGCAGTGGAAACCAAATGCTCTCATGTGGTCTAGTGGATGGCATACATTTAGGGAGGCTTCACCTCAAAAATAGCATTTGGCTGTTACCAACACACTCACACACACACCCTCTCCATCTATGTTGCTCTTCATATCGCACCATCCAGCTTCCAAATGCTATACAGTTACAGAATTTCAGTGTTCAGCAGATGGTAGTAAAACTTGTTAAATCTGGCACAAGACATTGCTGGCATTCTATCAGCCATGTATAAGTCAAACATGGAAGATAAGTTCCAAAATTTGGTACGAAATTAATCTGCAGGGTATGAAAACATGTATGTTCAACAGTACCACAGGAAGCTGCCTTATTCTGGAGTTCCACTGGTTCACCTAGCTCGGCAATGTCTCCACTGACAGGCAGTGGCTCTCCAGGATTTCACAGCAGAACAAGAGGGGAAAGCAACAATGTATGAACAAAAAGAGAAGCGAAAGGAGTCTCAGGTGCCAATTAAAACAGTTCATTGCCCAACCCGTTTTGGTTTACACTATCCTCACGAGATACTTAGCCAAATAATTCTTTTCTATCGCATTTGGGGGGGGGGGGGACTTTTGGCCTCCGATGAAGATGTGAACCGAAACGCGTTGGGCAATAGTTTTAATTCGCACCTGAGACTTCTTTCTCTTCGGGTTTTTGTTTCTCCAGGATTTCAGACATGATAATGCAAGTGTATCTGTTTTGCTCATTGAAAGGTTGGAGGAGTTCATAAACCTTTCTCCTCTGCCCACTAAACAGAGGCTATGAGAAAATCCCACTGCAAGTCTGTGCACCTTATGACTGCAGAAAATGCAAAGGGGAGTATCCAGCTGTGCTCCAGAGCTAATACTAATGACATTGTGCTGGTGTAAACCAACACTTGTGCAGTGTAACTAGTACTTGCTAGCGCAGTGTTCTCCAACCTTGGGTCTCCAGATGTTTTTGGCCTACAACTCCCAGCATGCCCCAGCCAGCATAGCTGGGGCATGCTGGGAGTTGTAGGCAAAAAACATCTGGGGACCCAAGGTTGGAGAACACTGTGCTAGGGCAATAGAAAAGAGCAGTGATTTGGCGCCAAATTGCCACTTGTTCCGTACAACCTTAATATTGCCCATTACAATTTTCATGGATACTGTGGACATATATTGCACAATACCATTTCTAAAAACGGCATTTCTAAAGTCATTGATCCCATACACATTCAAGGGAGACTTAATTTTAAAACTACCAGAATTCAATGAGAGTCTGCATTGCAGTGGGCTTTCATTTATCCTTAAATAGTTTGAGAAAGCTAAGCTTCCTTCAAGCATTATGCCAGGATCCTACTATACCTTTCTGGTTAATGAAACCATTTCATATGCAGTTTTACTATTCTCAGGTGTAGCAGCAGAATCAAATAGATTTAATTAATGTATCTGTCACTGTTGTTACCCTATCTCAGGCACTTTAAATAATCACTTAGCATTTGAATGGTTTTATACAATACTGTAAGGAGTGGTGAAAGGAGAGGAAATGAGAAGATTAAAGAGACCCATGAACACTACTACACCATTAGTCCATTGAGCCCAGTGCTGTCTGCTCTGAATGGGAACTGCTCTCCAGGGTCTCAGGGGGTGGGGTCTTTCCCAACCTTGTTGCTAGAGAGCCTTTAACTGGAAATGCCTGAGACTGAATCAAGCCCTTCTGCATGCAGAGGACTTGCACTGTCACCACTGTATGATATCCCTTCCCATCCTATCATAGCTGGAGCCATAAGATATTTGATGCAATGCTCTGGGGGTGGATTGGAGAATGCATGGCAGTAGAGTCAGTGCTGCTACTTATTCAGAGTTGCAGGGAAAGGAAAGCCGAATGCTCAATTGACGTGGAACGCGATGAAGTCACACACTGCTCTGACAGGAGCTCAAGAGTGTAGATTTGGTAAGGATTCCCACGGCCCGCCCCTCCAAATGGCCAAATTTCAAGCCTGGATGGGATTGGAAGGGAATAGAAAGGCAATGAGCCATTCCTGCTTGCTCAATTGCTTCCCAAACCAATCCAGCAGGCACCACCTATCCATAAATAGAAGTTGTGGGGTGCTTGGGAAAAGACTGGTTTGCAGCCAAGAGGTGATATTATGAAGACCAATGGGTATTGGCTTCTCAGCAGCCCCAGATGAGCACCATTAAGTCCTTTTAGTCTGCTACTATGGTTGAAACTGTAAAGGCCTACATTGGAACTGTCCCTCAATGGCATACACTTACACAGTAAAACAACAGAGACAAACATCTCTCTGCAGCAACCTCTAGTGATTAGCTGAGATGGGGGGGAAATGTCATTCCAATTTTGGAAACAATGTTTCTTGGCCTCAGGGTTAGAGCTATCAAGGAGCTGCTGAAGTACAGAATACTAAAAAAAAAAAGTAAAATGTCAGCTAAAAAGATGCAATGAGGAAAAAGCCAAGAACTCCACTCAGACAACCTCAGATACTTACCTCTGCCTTGGGGCAGTCAGAGCTTCTTTTTTTGTCATTCATCCTTCGCTGAAAGGGAGGAAGAGGACACAAGTTTTGAAAAGGTATTGGATGATGAGTTAAAAGTTATTTATTTAAGGTTGGCTGCAAGTGAAGTGGCAAGTGAAGATTGTATTTTAACAGAAGTCTTTGGAGTTGGGACAGCAAACAGATTACTATGAAGCTGCCCCTCTTCCCATATACATAAGCTGAGTCATTTGTATTGCCTTATTGCCAAAAATGAAACAAGAGAACTTTTATCTGTGACATCCTGTTAAACATCCAAGCATAAATGGAGAGAGAGCCCAATAATTTGCTTTTTAAAGCTTCTTTCCAACAGTGACATATTCTGATTCAATGTACTAAAGGCAAAGAGTGTTGTATTTATTTTACACAAACACCCAGTCACATAGAGACTTGTACAAATGCTCCAAAAGAAGTAAACTCTTAAGATGTCATAAAACGCCAAGTGCAAAGCTTCAAAGACAGACTGAAAACGTGAAGCTGAATTTTTTTTTTTAACAGCGTGCAATATTTTACCCTACATGTCCTAGAAAATGAAATAGCAAGGTTCTAAAAATGGAAGGTTTAAATTTTTTGTCTTATTATAATGTACACCATTCTTGAGAAAATGAAGGCAACTATAAGCAATTTATACCAGATAGCAGCGCAATCCTATGAGGCTGCCAGTAACCCTCCAAACTCTGAGGATTACAGGCATCCTATAGAAGGCAGTGTTCCTTCCACCCTCAAAAACATCTAGACGGCTGTCTAAACATTTTCCTCCTCCTCCCAAGGAGGAGAGGCTGAGGTGGGGCCTAGATTCCTCAGAATCTAGCAGAGCCTCGCCCCTCCCCTCCCTGCCCCCAGGAATCCCCCCCAACCCAGCACAGTCTTCCATGCTCAGTTTCCATATGGGCGCGGAAGAAACCGCACCACTAGGAGGTGGGGGGTGGACTGCGCCCCAAGTCTCTTTTCCCATTAAAAGGATTTTTGTTTTTAATAACAAAGCAGGAAATGAAGAAACAATAATCAAGAGAAAATATGGATTTATGTTCACTAATAAAGGTTGCTTCAACATCATGGATTTTAGCCAAAAAGAGTCACCCCACAAGTTCGACCTGTGATTAAAATCTGTGTACGAAGAGAGTGGCCGCATTCAGATGTTTGTCCAAACTTCATAAACTCTGGCTGGGGATGAGTTTTTAAACAGGGGGGCAGTTCATTGTCCCTCAGACTGTTGGGGGGCTGGACTATAGCTCCCCTGCCGCCAAAGCCCCCCTGCCCCCCCAGGATCCCCCCCGCCGCCGCCGCACCCACCCCGCCACCCCCCGCCGCCGCCGTACCTGCACCCGCCGCCGCCAAAGCCCTGCCACGCCGTCGCACCCCTGCTGCCAAAGCCCCCCCGCCCCCCCCAGGAGCCCCGCCGCCACCGCCAGACCCATCCCGCCACCCCCCCGTTGCCGCTGGACCCACCCCGCCACCCCGCCACCTCCGCACCTGCACCCGCTGCCACCAAAGCCCCGCCGTGCCGTCGCCCCCCTGCCGCCAAAGCCCCCCTGCCCCCCCAGGACCCCTGCCACCACCGCCAGACCCACCCCCCACCACCGGACTCACCCCGCCACCCCCCACCCCCGCCGCCGTACCTGCACCCGCACCCGCCGCCGAAGCCCCTCCACCGCTGTAGCCCCGCCGCCGCCGTTGCTGCCGCCGTAGCCCCGCCCCCGCTGCCACCGAAGCCCCGCCACCGCCGCCCCGCTGCCACCACCACCGCCAGAGCCGCGTCATTCTGCTGCGCTCCATCGCGCTGGACTCCCGCACTCTGTTCAAAAACAGAGCGCGGGGGTCCAGCGCGACGGAGCAGGGTCCCACGCATCACTTCCACCGCGCCGGAAGTGACGCGACGGGACCAGCGCGGGCGGCGCAGCCCGCGCAGCTGGCTCTCCAGGGAGAGCGAAGAACAAGGCAAGCCCGTGCGGGCGGCTGAGAGCCCAGGCGGGCCCAGTTCGGGCCTACGGAGCCGGCCGGATGGGAGGGCACGCTGGGCTGGATCCGGCCCGCGGGCCGTAATTTGAAGACCCCTGAACCAGAGCATCCCTGCGTTGTTTAGGTAGTGGGAGCGGGTGAATGGGAAAGAGCCAGCACATTCGTTCCCAAAAAACCCACAGTTTGTTTAACCGTGGGTTGTTGTGTTGTCTGAACCACACCATCATCACTCAGGCAATCATATCTTGACTTAATTAGCTGAGATATGAGCCTTTTGCCCACGTGTACATATAGCCTCCTTGTTCCTGCCTTTGCGACACAACCCAAGAAGCCTGTATTGACCAGAGTTTCTAGTTTCATTCAAACCCAGAAACTACGGATACCAGCTTCGGAACAGGAAATTAAATCATGGGTTTGAAGTTGATTTAACATCCTGACTTTTTCCCTGAGCTGGTAACCATAGCTTCCTGGTTCCAATGAAACGGGAAACTATAATTCATTAAATGCTTTTTGGTTTCATCGTGGCTTGCACAAAGGAGCTACAGGCAAAATGTTTGTTTGTAAGCTGAGATATGATCAACTGACATCTCCCATAAATTCTAGTCAGCCAAAAAAACAAATAAAAGAAGTTGAGGTGTCTCAATGTACATCCGAGGTTCAGTATTCCCCCCCCCCCTCTCTCAACTCCCTGCCTCGGAGACAGACCTTGGAGTGCCAAGCTGTTCCTGGACCCTTTGTATACCAATGGGAACCTTGCGACAAACCTCCATATGAGTCCATCCCACTGTACAATTTTTGTCATAAAGTTGACTGGCAGGCGTACTCCTTTAGTTGCGGCAGAGGAAATTATCCCTAAGTTACAGAAGACACAAAAGTACAGCTGGAGATGGAAGGGAAATATTCACAGTGGTCAATATGGAGAGGCTTAAAAGAAATAAAACTAACCCCAGGCCTGCATTAATACAACGTGCCCTTCCTCTGCACAGAATATTAAGCAGTCTGGATGCAATTACTCTTCTGACAGGCTTGTAAAAACACCCTACCCATATAAGTTAATAGTTCATAATTCATACTGATAGCTCTGTGCAAACAATAGACATGTATGTTGCTTAGCAATGCTCAAGAGCTTACCACCTTAAATCACTGAGCCTGTGAGTGAAAAACGAATGGGGCTGTTTTATAGCCAAATCTGCACTTTCAAGTTTGAAAGTAGAACATTTACTAGAGACATTAGAAGTAAATGAAGGTTTTAATCTTACAGCACTGTCACTTTCAGTTCAAATAAAGAAACGAGGAAACTATTCAGACACACACATCGCTGATTTGGTATAGAGCATTTAATCTTTTTAAATGCACACATGGTTCCTGTTGACCAAGAGAAACAGTTTTCCTGGGAGTTCGAAATGGCTCTAATCTATAACTAACTTTACTCTTATGATACTCTTAAGAGGACCAAGCACACCACTGCTGCATGTACAGCAAGGTCAAGGTATTTTGCAGCAGTTTTTTATTCTAATGCAACAAATCCTATTCATAAGTGCTTTACGCTATGCCTGTAAATGATAACGGCTAGGCTTGTAATTCAGGGTGCAATCCAATGAGGTTGACCATAACTCACTGAACTTGGGAGGATTATGGACATTCTATGCATGGTGGGAGAGTGTGGAGGCCAAGGTCGCCTCTGTACTACTCCAGCCATGCAAAACACTTAGGTGGGGGGGGGGGATTTCGACCGTTTGACCTCGTAGCGAGCAGGAAGGGGTGTGAGACACCACCAGGATACTTCATATGCTGGCAGAGCCTGTCTCCTCCCCTTCCCCCCCCCCCAAGCCCATCTCTTAGCAAAGCTGGTGCGGTTCTTTCAGCACTGGCTGCAGGGGAGGGAGGGCACTCCAAGTTCAGCGTCCCAGCTCCAACCTCGGAGCAAGTTTCCAAGGTCAGAGCTGGGACTCCGAAAAATCCTACGGCCATCTAGACTCTGTCCAGTGGCCATAGGATTGAGTTGGCTGTGACTTAGATTTGACAAAGGTTACAAAAACAAATCTCATTTGATGCAGTTATTAAGCATTTTATATTAGTCACGTATTCCAAAATTCCCCACCTATTTCCACAATGATTGGCTTGTAAAGTATTTATACTTTATACAATCCACTCCACCTTTTTATTTTATTTTTTTAAATGATGGTTGAACATCAAGAGAAGACTCCTGCATCTGGAAGTAAGACAACTGATCCTACTTGTATGTCTGTCAGATCTTTCAGCGATATAAAACACCCAGTCAGCTCCCAGTTCCAAATTAAAAGATTTAATTTTAATTAGGATGAGGAGATGGGAGAAATAAGTAGCATAAAACAAGATAATTGAACAGTTCTAATTAACCCTATCTTAAACAGAGTTACATAGGATAAATTGCCTTACTTGCAGATTCAATGGTCTCCTCTCAATGTTTGATGATGGACATAAATCATAGGCAAAACAGCCCCATCCTTATTTCTGTACTTGAGGGGGTGGGGGACTGACAGGGGAATAAGGATTAACCAGTCAGGTGAGTGTAGCTATCCTTGGAGGGAGGGATTTGGGATGCTACACTTGTGGTACATCAGTGATAACGTAGAAGAATGCACATGCTAAATGTATGATCGACACTTGCCAACAGCCTAGCGGGGTGGGATGTGAACTGGAGTGTTCTCTTCATTCCTGGCAAATAGGACCCACTAGGGAAAAATCTCCACCCTCTGTTTATGGTTGTGTTTATGCAAGGAAAATCTTGGAATGGAGATCCTAGTCCATAAGAGATTTTACCTGTGATACCTGATATTGTATTTTATGCTGTGTTGGCATGTTTACTGATTTCATATTGTTGCTTTTATAGCAGTTATATTTGTAGAAAATAACAACAACAACAACATCTTTTAAATTGTAAAACATCTAGATAAATTCCTTATATAAGGTGTTTAATAAAATTAAATACATAAATCATTGGGTCCAGGTAGAGATTCTTACAGTGGCAGACACTGTATGATTAGTCTGTCTTCACAACAGGTTTAAACCAACCAGAGTTCCAAGTCTGGATGTAACAAGCCATGGTTAGTTTAAAATCAGAAGCAGAGGCTTCCAAAAACTTGTTTGCAGGAGGAGAGAGGAGAGGAAGCACTCAAGCTCAAGCGTCATTCCCATACTACAAAACATCATCTAACTGGGCCAATCTGACCCATGCTGGATTATTTTTAAGAAGTGATATTCCCACCACTTGCAACAGGTCATATTCAAGTGCAAAATGGAAGGTTCCTGACAACCTCAAAGCTTTCCTATAGGAACACAGGAAGCTGCCTAATACCGAGTCAGACCACTGGTCTATCTAGCCCAGTATTGTTGACACTGATTGGCAGCTGCTCTCCAGGGTTTCAGGCAGGAATTTTTCCAGCCCCACTTGGGAGATGCTGGGGATTGAACCTGTGACCTTCTGCATGCAAAGCAGCTGTTCTACCACTGAACTAGAGCCCCTCCCTATAGAAATAGTCAATCTTTGCCTGAAGAGAGCATAGGCTTCTAGGGATGCAGACCATATTATATTCATGGTTTGCCATCTATGAGGCTTTTGAAAAAGAAAAGAGTTTTCTTAAGTACAATGGTTTTGGCTTTTCACAAGCAGGACACATCATACGCCACAATGTCTCTATCTTATCATCTTCAACTCTCTGAAAAAAAACCCACAATTGTCTCTCCTAAGGGGAATAGACAGACCCTGCCAAATCTTGCAGAAGTTTCCTTTACTGCTAAGTCTTTTAGCAGTAACAAGATTCACAGCTCTGCTGAGGCTGCTTTAGATGAGGAAAGAACTGGTATCTATTTTCACTGCCACCTCCTTAATGGGTAAAGACATTACTGATGACTTACTCATAAGCATTACTTCTAAACCAAAAGACGGGGTGGTGCAGTGGAAGATGCATAACTCGGAAAGCATAGCAAGGTCACACAGACCTAATAAAGGGAAGGGAGCTTATTTATTTATTTGTTACATTTCTGTGCAGTAAGTAAACACAATTATCACAGAAGCAAGAAAGTGCAATACAGAAAAGCAGCAACTACAGCCAGCCAATGGCAATTGGATAACCTGACTTTGGGTAGGCCTAGGGTAACTTGTGGCCCTCCAGATGCTTTGGCCTACGACTTCCATCAACCCTAGCGAACCAATGGTGCAGGCTGATGGGACTTGTAGGCCAAACCACCTGGAGAGCCATAAGTTGCTTACCCCTGTCATCATCATCAGGCGATCACTCGTGACCGAGTAAGATTGTCTTCCAGGATAAAAATTTACAAAAAGGAGATTTTAAAAGGAGGAAATTCTAAAGAAAATTGTGTAGACTCTAGCGATGGATCCGTAAGTGACTGTGGAGGCCAATTCTAGATCCACACAGCTTCCCACAGTGAGGATGCAGGTTACCAGATGGAAGATGGTCCTGTAAAGGATTCGTTTGACGTGCTTTTCGCTTAGCACGTTTCTCCCTTTCACCTTGCACTCGGGCTTCTTCAAAGTCCATAGAACCTTTGTGAAAGGCCAACCCAACCTCCATTTAGATCGTTCATGGACCAGAGCTTCCCAGTTTTCGATGTTTATATTGCATTTTTTTAGATTAGCCTTATGAACATCTTTAAACCTCTTATACTGACCACCGATAACCCCTGTAATGCTCAGATGATACAATTGTTTGCCTTTAAAAAAAAAATTGCCTGGCAAAGATAGTTAACTTTAGGCCAGATAGAAAAGGATCTTTCCTGTGCTAGAGACATGGCCATGGAGGCACACTTGAGTAATTATGACTGATGCCAGACATTCATTTTATATAAAGTATTTGTATACTGCTTTTTGGCCATAATAGTTCTCAAAACAGTTCATAATCATATCAGAGTTACGTATATAAGAATGATATCACCCCCTACTTTAAGTGATCTATCTTCAGGATACCAGGATTGGTATCCAACTGCCATGAATGCTGACCCTTCTTCCTTCTAAAGTGGTGGAAACCAAGGGTGACAGATGTTCTTCAGAGTCCTCTCTCCCCATCCACAAGGCATTCCTGTTGCCTTTTACTATACTGCTGCTATGGAGCAGCTGGTATCAATGGTTTCCAGTTCTTAAGAACTCTCAGGACTAGTTCCTGTTGAGAGCACAGTGGGGCAGCGGTGGGAGTGATGTATAAAGTCCTCTCCGCAGCCCAGTTGCTGCCTCACCAGGTCAACAGCAGTGGCTATGTGGAGAACACAGTCCTGTCCTACAGAAATAGGTGTCGAAGCTTATTTTCAGCAGCCAGATGTTTTTAGTAAAAGGGAGGGAAAGAGGTGCTATTCAGCATCCTCTCTCCAATCCACCAGGTGAGTTCACGTTAAAAAGGAAAATAAGTTACTAATAAAACTGTCAAAAACTGTCCAATGGCTGCAGGTGTGTGTGTGTATTAATATCAAACACACACACCTCTGCAGTTCCACTCTGTTTCCTGAAAATATATAGTATGTTGGGTACCTTAGCTTCCATCTCATTTTACAATCGCACAGGCATGCACACACACAAAAAGCCAAACAAATTTGCACAAAAAAGGTGTGTAACCCCTCAGCAGCAGCTTGTCTGTCATAGCCCCAAGAGAGGAGATAGAGACAAGCAATTAGTAACAGTCGCCTTAGGATCACACATTTGTTCAACTCATTCTATATTGAGCCCCTCTAGTACTTAACTAAGGTTAGCATAAAGCCTTAAACCATAATTGGTTGGAGATATATTTTCTTTGGGTAAACTTTTAATGTGGTATGAATTCATTTGCACTAGAACCTATTATCAAAGGGGAAATGTTATGCAACAACCAATGAATGAATAAGATGTAAGTCCTTCAAGAAAAGATTGGAGGTTTGTTTAGTCCTGAGAAGAATGGAAAAGAGATGACCAGGGGGGGGGAGGGGGGATATGATAGAACTTTTCAAGTAACTATAAAGGGTTGTCACACAGAAGAGGGCCGCCCACAACCTGTTTTCTATCATCCAAGACTGTAGGACACCAAATAACCAGGCTTGGTAAGTTACAGGAAGGCAAATTTCAGTGAAACATCAGGAAAAACTTCCTAATAGTCTAAGCGAGCCAGGACACTAGAAAATCAGCGTGGCGGATACAAGAGTCTCTCCTCTTCAGACAGTTGCCCCCCATGAGTAGAGGGTGATGAATGTGATGGCAGAGAGGGAGAGGGCTTGAGTGCTCTCCCTCCCTCCTTGCATGTCTGATCTATCCACGTAGAGGATGCCTGAATAGAGCTTGTATAGAAGACTATATCTAGACAATGTCTCACTTTTTAAAACTGTTCTGGAAAACATTAAAAAGCAATTGACAGTTCTTTCTAATAGTAAATACAAATAGAAAATTAATGGTGTCCTGCTGGTAACGGGTGGAGGAGGGAAACCTGAAATGTATTATTTTTGAGCTTAGGATAGTCTCTTTCTGCTTCTGCTGCAATTACATAAGTACTGTGTCTAGGGCTTCTTCACCTAAAAGTGGTTATTAAATGTATTCTTGGAGTGGACACTATGCAATTTTGTCCAGAATTCTCTTCTGACTAAATATTATTAAAGCAAACCTGGTTATACTTTGGGATCAGTGAATGAAGCTTAGTTTCATTAAATCAGAGGTGGGAGATGTGTGTGTGGCCTTCCAGATGTTGTTGGATCAACTCCCATCATCCCTCACCATTGGGTATGCTGGCTAGGGTTAATGGGAGTCGCAGTCCAACAACACGTGGCAGGCCACACATCCCTCATCCCTGCATTAAACAGTCAACCAGGAAGTGAGCAGAAAGCACTTTTTTTTTCTTATTCTTTTTTTTTATTACTGTTAAGAATGAATATTTTATTTACAAAATGAAAATACAATGCAAATCTGCTGGCCCACACAATGCTGCACTCAAGAATATTTACATGTATTCCTTTTGGTATACCATTCCACATAATTACAATGCGAGTGTGTGTGTGTGAATCATGTCCCTTAACTCAACAAAAATGTTCCATTTTTTCCCTCAGTATATGCACAAGTATTTTGGATTCCAAAACATACAGCATCTTGTGTCACCTTTGGAAGTAACGAATTTATTGTGGCAGAAGTTTCCACAGGCCAGAGCCTAAATATGTAAACCAGACAAAAGAGAATGCATCTTGTTCCTCATCCATGAAAGTTTATGCCACGTAGATGTGCTACTCTTCCAGGTGATGTACTCCACACACAGAGGGGCTTTTTGCTGACTTCCCCGAATCAAACACACATGGTCATATTGCAAAAGGATTTTCCAACCCTTGTGTTTAGCAAGCTTCTACTAATAATGCACAAGAGAGATGGCCATGGTTCAGACATAGTTTGTAGAGAGGGACAGGGATGGTTTGAGGGAGCCCTCTCCAGATTGGTGGAACTCTGGTCACAAGTTTGCTGCTGGCAGCATTAACTGGGTTGATAAGCCGCCATTTTACAATTTTCCACAAGAGGGACATTAGGCTGGAGTCCACCAAACACAGTGCTGGTGGGCACCTACGCAAAGATGCAGTCTGCTGACACCAGGCCTGCATCTGGTTGGCCATCTGAGAACACAATGCTGGACTAGATATGCCTTTGGACTGATACGGTATGATTCTTCTTACATGTAGGGAACTCCTTCTATTACCATCTAAGCAAGACTCTCTGTTTCATGGCTTCTAAATAAATTAGACTAGAAATGCATGAGAAATGCTAAGTGGAGTTCAGTGTTCTAAGAAAATGATACTATATGGAGTCATCGAAGTAGATTTGGGGGAAAGAGCTAGCTAGACTGTTGCTCATACATGCAGGACACAGCTAAATCTGGTATAGACAGCCATCAATGTGAAATAGGCTGCATTTGCACTCACTCCAGTTCTCAATTCACTTGTGCTCTTCCATTACATTTCAGTATCCTTTATTGCTCACACTGACTTTGTGGTAATGTCTTAACTCCGCTTGTACTCAGTAGTCACCCCTTCTCCCTTCACTCTAAGCACTCTTTGAACTGATAAAAATGTTCTAGTTATTTCATGCTCCCGGCATTGTTTCACCAGGTGTATTGCTCTTCCACATCAGTGAACACAGCAGGTTACAAATTAAGAACTAGAATACAGTATATTATAGATTTATTGAGGTTTTAGGAAGCAATATTGTCTTAGTGGAAAGTCAAAAGCATCCAGCTACATAGTCATTCATCCACCTTTCACACCAATTCAGCCACCAAGCTTTAGGAATGTAGTCTAGCAGAAATTTCAGGTGCTTAAAATAAGACAATGGAGAGGTGAAAGCAATAAATGCCACTGTAGCCAACAATTTTCTGTACAAGGAAACAGACACTGATGTCTTACTTCATGAAGTAACACAGAGATAATCTGGATCATTGAGGGGCCATATTTGGACCTACACTCTAGGACACATCAGAAGTAGTACATGTTCCAGCCCCAGATGTTATAACCACCCAGACTGCAACCCCTTTGCCATGAGGAAAACATTTAGGCTAAATTGCAGATCACGCTTGAGGATATTTATGGAAATCTATTTCCATTTAGAAGTAATTTGTAAGTGTAGCAGCAACATTTGAGGATCAGGTCTTAAAACTAGATTAGATCTTCCACTCAAATGTGGTAGCATCAAATTCAGGCCTGTAAATCATAGGAAGTTGCTTTATACCACATACCACAATTCATACATACCTACCATCTCATGATTTGCATTTATAGCTAGCCGCGGCAGTTCGGTGTGTTTGTGTATGTGAACTAGACATTTATTCACATGTATTTTGAGCCTGGAAATACTACAGCAGTACTGGCTCCTACTGTCCCTGGGATCACAATACTACAAGTGAGAAGGATCTTGGGATTGTTGTAGTTCACAAGCTGAATATGAGCCAGCAATGTGATGTGGCTGCAAAAAAGGCAAATGCTATTTTGGGCTGCATTAATAGAAGTATAACTTCCAAATCGCGTGAAGTACTAGTTCCCCTCTACTCAGCACTGGTTAGACCTCATCTTGAGTACTGCGTCCAGTCCTGGGCACCACACTTTAAGAAGGACGTAGACAAACTGGAGAGGGTTCAGAGGAGGGCAACAAGGATGATAAAGGGACTGGAAACAAGGCCATATGAGGAGAGTCTGAAAGAACTGGACATGTTTAGCCTTCAGAAGAGGAGACTGAGGGGAGATGTGATAGCACTCTTCCAGTACTTGAAGGGTTGTCACAAAGAGGAGGGCCAGGATCTCTTCTCGATCATCCCAGATTGCAGGACATGAAATAATGGGTTCAAGCTACAGGAAGCCAGATTCCACCTGGACATCAGGAAAAATTTCCTGACTGTTAGAGCAATACGCCAATGGAACCAACTACCCAGGGAGGTACCGTAGTGGGCTCTCCTACACCATTCAAGGTATAGCTGAACAACCATCTGTCAGGGATGCTTTGACTTGGGTTCCAGCATTGAGCAGGGGGTTGGACTCAATGGCCTTGTAGTACCCCTTCCAATTCTACGATTCTATGAGTATTATAGTGCCTCGTATCTTCCACCAGTTGTCCTTCTGAGATTGGTAGTTCTTGAAAGAGTATGTCACAGAGTGAAACAAAAATCTCTCTGATTCTCAGACTACAAGTTCTAGTTTTAGGTGCACAAGCACACTTTCTCTGTTCTAGAGAAGGGCCTGCCTTAAAGATGGAACAACTCACTGTTCAGAATGTGTTGTTTTTTGCTCTAACACTGCTTCTCTGACTGGCTCCAACAAGTCTCACAAGATCTGGACAATAGGTACATAAATATAAGGCAAGGGCCCCAACCTTTCTGGGTTGATGGGCACATTTGAAATTCTGATAAGAGTGTTGTAGGCACTCTCACAAAATGGCTGCCGTGGTGGGGGCTTGTCCATTCACAAAATGGCTGTCAGTCATAATTCATTTCCACAAGGCAAATAAAAGCAATTTGCTCAAGAACCTAAGTACAAGGCAGAGATGGGAGGGTCTGAGCTCCAAAACACAAAACCACTCTTTTGGACCCAAACAAAAATGGTGCTGGAGGACAGCACTTGCTTGCAGCACGCCAGCCTCCCAGTTAAAAAAAAGGTTTCATAAAAAAAGAAAAGAAATAAAAATCAGGATGGGCAGGGAGCCTGGTGGGTGCCAAGAGAAAGATCCGCAGGCACATTGTTGGTCACCAGCTCAATGTTGGAGACTCCAGATGTAGGGAAATAGGTCTCTTCAGGCATGATCTGCAATTTAGCCTAAATGTTTTAATGGCGGAGTGTGGCATTAAGATAGGCAAGGTTGGGCACCTGACGAGGGCCTACACATCAGCAGGGACCCCTGACAAAAGCCCGCTGGAGTTGCTCCTCTTCTTCACCATTGCAACCTGCTTGTTCTCCTGCCTCTCGCTCTGGCCCAGACGGTGGTGGTGGTGGTGGTGGTGGTGGTGGTGGTGGTGGTGGTGAAGAGCAGGAGATGCCCCTGCCTAATTGCTCACTGGTTCTCTGTCTGTCGAGCAAGCAAGTGGTAGCAATGATGAGAAAGAGGATGAGAAGCGATAGCAGCTGGTGACAATGGCAGTGAGAAGGTAGACTGGCTGAGGGAGTGGACACTATGAGGTTGTTTTGCCCAAGGACCCTCCAACATCTGGGACCTGGGACTGCTCATGGCAATGAGGTTGCAGCTTGGGCTGTCCCCGCTGACCTCCAGGTCCCAGTAAACTGTACCTGTCCCATTACCCCCTCCCATACTTGGGCCCGGCGTCAAACTGTTTGTTCATCAACACCGGTGTTGTCTGATGTGACTGGCAGTAGCTCTCCAGGTTCTCAGGCAGAGATTGTGATGTAATCCTTTAAAAAAAGACAACACCTGGAGATGCCACTGATTTAATCTGGGACCTTCTTCATGCAACACATACACAATACTACCGAGCTATGAACCCACCCACCCCATGCTGCCACCGCCGCAAATTTACCCCTTGTTCACTTACAAAGTACGTTACAAGTGCAAATTGCCTGATCAGAAGCAGACCGCTTCGTTCCATCAAGACACGTCTATTTGTTGTTAATGATTACTGTACATTGTTATGTTTTATTGATATATGGTTTGATTTTTCCTTCTTCTTTTTTTGCTTTGTTGTTGCATTGCAAATAAAAAAGATCCTTTAAAAACAGACACGTCTGTTTGAGAAGAATTAAAAACTATAACACTCCCATTACTATTGGCTATTAAAAATAATTTTAAAAGAAGCGTGACACATAACATGGAAGTGTTTATAACAAATACAGGTCCTAACAATGAAAGACAGACATGAACCACCCAATTACTGTGACAAGGTTATTTTCCTCTAGAAGAAAGGACCCAGCTTAGTGGTTTAGCAACATATTGAAATTGCTGAGGCAGAAATGGGGGAGTAAACGTGGGGTGTGTGTGGAAAAGTGAAAGATCTAGCACTCTAATTCATTCATTGACTACTGCATTTGCAGGGCACTAATTTTAGTAATTAGGGAGAGAAGTCCATTATTACACCATCCATTAAATAACGATCAGTAACCTTAATGGCTAATTGGGGGGGGGGGGAGAGATTTATTGTATAAAGAATAGAAAATCAAGCCACAGTCAGCTACTGAGAACATATGTTTGCAATGCATTTTTCTTTTTTTTAAAAAAACCCTCTACTACCATTTAGGTAGTGGGAAAAAAGCCTACGCACAGACGCGGAATTGAGACTAATAAAGGTTACCTTGACTGGAGCTACATCAAAAATGATATTCATAGTGAGCATAGGAAAAACAAACTGCCACAATTTTCCACATGCTTCCAGGTAGCTGCACTACTCTTCGTAAGTGTGCGTGTAATAGGACACGTTCCTTATACAAGCCGGTATATTCCATTTTAAGTGGAGCCTACTAGTATAGTGCATTCCATGTTATACTGAATGCTATATGCAAGGATTTTAACTTCTTGAATGAGTCAGGTGACCTGGAATTACTGGAGTGACAAATGTTGTGCAACAGAGGTGAACTTTTTCAGTAAGCTTCCATTCCTTAAGGCAGAGAACCACCATATCTCAAAAGACATCTCTGCCCACTGACATCTGCAGCTTACGGTAAATCTCAACCCAAAGGTGCGTTCTTCTAACATGGAAGGTACAGGTTCTCTCTCTGGCTCCCTCTCCTACTTAGAAAGCCAATTTTAACAATATTCTTAAAGCAATGTCCTTAAATTGGTTGATTTTGCAACCATAAAAACTGTGTTGACTATAACATACATTTATTTTCTCTCCCCATATTTTAATCTATCCTATATTGACATCAATCACATATGGCACAAACAGGAGAGAGAGAGAGAGAGAGATTCAAATGTTCTTTTTAGGCCCATGTCTAAAAACACTCTCAGGTTTAAGTTCCAGATTCCAACCTCATTCATTTGTGGAGAAATATGACCCGGTTTATTTATTATATTTCAGGGATGTTGAAGAGTCCTTGGTCTCGAGTCACGAGTCGAGTCACGAGTCTTTGGACCCGAGTCTCGAGTCCGAGTCCGAGTCCTTGGTCCAAAATGGTGACTCACGAGTCACGAGTCCTGAGTCACTCCCAAAACTGACTCCACGAGTCCCTATTAAAATCAATGGGGTTCCCCCCCAACAAAATAAGGCTACTTCAGATGTGTGGCTTAAATAAATTCTAGGCACAAGTGTGGCTTTTTATTTCAAAACTCTGCAACTGATTTTGGCAAGAACAGACCAGGCAGACAAACCCAAAATAACCAGGCAGGCAGAGGAGGCAGGGAACCCCAAAGCAGGCAGGCAGAGGCCTTTGTCTTGGACAATTCAACTGCTGAACAGGTCAAGAAGAGACCAGGCAGGCAGAGGAGGCTGGGAACCCCAAACAGGCAGGCAGAGGCAGCCAAACCCAAAATGTCTGACCCTAACCCAAACCCCCCACAACAACACATCAATCAAAATAAATCTCAACACATCGTTGGGGCTGCGCTCCTGGTAGCTGTCCATAGTGGCTGAGCAGCGGCGCGCCTTGCTTCCATGCGCTCTTCACCGGTGATCGCACTCCTTCTGGCACAGCCAGAAGACTCGTCAACAGCCCAGGGATGTTGAAGAGTCCTTGGTCTCGAGTCCCGAGTCGAGTCTCGAGTCCCATTAAAAATATTGGGACTCGAGTCCGAGTCGAGTCAGAGGGGGGACTCAGTCCGACTCACGAGTCGAGTCCTCGAGTCCGAGTCCCCATCCCTGTTATATTTATACAGCTGGAAAAGTTTAAGCATACGAAACCCAGAAAAAGTACAAGAATCAAATTAGAGAACTGTAAACAAGCAGAGAGTCTGTTTTGGGCCTGTAACAAGATTGAAGAAATCTTTAGTTGATTGATCAACTAAGCTCTAGTGCTGTCTGTCTGTTGCAGAAGAGCTTTCCCCTCCATTCTGCAGCCCAACGTGCACACCCCGCCCCACAAATCTGCTCTGCAGCACTTGACACAGCAATGCCCAAACTGCAAAGGCAAGACAAACAACATGGAAAGCATCCACGTACTTGCCAGTACTGAGTTGGTACAGGATACTGGCGAGACCAGGTGTTAGAACTGGAAGATCTGGATTCTAATCCCTACTCAGATATAAAGCTCACTGATTGACTTTGAGCCAGTCAGTCTCTCTCAGCCAGCCTACCTCATAGGGCTGTTATCCGCATAGAGATAACCTGTGTATGCTGTATGCCTCTCTTGAGATTCAAGGAAGAACAGCAGAACATATGATAGACAAAAACAACTCATCAACCCATTTACCATCCTGTAAATGAGGTCCTGCAGGTCAGATTTGTTTTCGGGCAAACCAACAGCATGCCTACGTTGGCAATGGAGCTCGACTCTACTCTTAGCATCAGCTAATCCAGTGTTCTCCAACCTTACGCTGGCTGGGGCATGCTGGGAGTTGTAGGGCAAAAACATCTGGGGACCCAAGGTTGGAGAACACTGAGCTAATCTTTTCAACACTGGCAGGTCAACAGAATTTCTACTGCAGCGTCCAGGCATTAAAAGGAAGGTGGCATCTACAGGCTTGTAACCAAAGTGGTATTTCATCCATCTAATGTAATTACTTTAAGTTAAAACTACAAGGCTAGAATCAGCAATGCTTCAACAGCTCAAGGCTACTATTCTTACTGTACAGAAGACTTCAGATGGAGATTATATTTTTGAGTGCTGCTTCACACAAACAAAAAAATGTTGTTGTTTTTAACAGATAAGGTGGTATAGAATGGCTTTTTAGCAGATGAGGTAGTATATAAATGTTAATAATAAATAAAGTCCTTTCTTATAGAAAACTAGCGCTAAAGGGTGAACGTTAGCCTAGAACCCTTCTGTTCAGTACACTAGATGTTCCTGTGTGCAGGGAGGTCTTTTCAGCGGAAGACAAATAGGCAACCTTCCACCTGCATTCTGAATGGTACAATCCAGGAGAAACTACACCATGCAATTCAATTGAGACTGCTGGCAACATCTCCACTGCTTAAATCCCCCTATTCAGTGACTGGAAGCCAATTACATCAGAAGCTCATCATATACAGTGGCCTCTTAATGTATTCTGTGTACACCTACAGGTGCTGTTTTTAAGGAATGGCAACGCTACTCAGGGGTGTTGGAACCTCAGGCCTGCTGGTCAAAGCCAGCCTCCCAGGGTTCCAGTGGCCATGCCCCCTTCCACTGGCTTCACCCCCCTACTCCTGACCACTGATCATCTGGTGGTTTTCTGGCTTTTGCATGGTTTTTTCCCCATTCTAAAAGACTGAAATGCCTCTCCTAACATTTAGTTGCTGGTAGCAAGAGCTTTAAGCTAAAATATGCTGGTATTTTTTTGTATTTTGGTCTCACCTACTTTTGCAATCAGTCCTGCCCCCAAGATCTTATCTGAAATTGAATTTGGCCCTCGGGCTGAAAGGGATTCAACACCACAGTTTAACATAAACCAGTTTATCCATGATTGATGAGACTAACATACCTGACCAAGAGTGTGGTGCGTAGTGAAGGAATTCTCAGGGAATGCTGCACACTTTATGGAATTCCTTCTACGTGGTACTTGCTAAAGCCCTACTTGCAAAAGTCCTGAATGGCTCTGATAAACTTATCAGACCAAATTTAGGGCAGCTAGATTTCCCTACCTATAGTTGTAATCAGGAAAAAAATAGTAATAATTTGGTTGGAATTGGGTTTTCTAGAAGAAAAACACAATTGCTCAGATGCTTCTCTGACAGAAATTAAAGAATGAAGCAGCTTGTCATGAGGTTAGATAGTCAAAAGTGGGCACAAGGACACTGCATGAAATTACGCTAAAAGAGCGCATATAGTTAGCGATTCCTTCAAAGAAAGAAGATCCACTTGGAAAAGCCTCCTTCTCTTATTAAGATCTAAAAATTTGGAATGAAGCAGCTGTGCCTGGGAAGTGTTCTCTTTCAGTAGATACACTCCTAGGATTGGTGGGATTTAATTGGGCTCCAGCCGGGCTTAATCATTTCTCCCCACCTTCCTTGCTGTTTTTATTTCTTTCAACACAACAGATTAACAGGTTGATCAGGAAACAGAAACACCGCCAGCACTCCAAGACTGCAGGATAGAAGCTGTGAACTTGCTTCTGCAAGAGCACAAGCAAAGCAAAGTGTTTTGAAGTAAAGGGGCCACACTAGTCCTGTAGAAGTAAAATTTGTCCAGACTTTAGTTTAAACAGAAAGGCCTGGAAGTCAGACCTTTCCTTCTACCTTACAGAAACATGTCCTGACATGTCAAGAGTCAGACCCTTTCCTTGACCTTCTGTAGAACAACCCTGGGGGCAAATCACCCATCTATTGATTTGCCTAAGCCTCTTTCCTGCTTATGCTAAAAGTACTGTGAGCCAGTATCACCTTGGGATTATCACCTTGGGAAAGACTACTGATTAGCATGATGGCTGGAAGATGGGCAATACCTGATCTTTTGTTTTTGTTTAAATGTCTCCTTTTGAATTGTCTCTCAGTTTCCTGTACTGACTCAATTGTCACCTGACCTCTACATGATATTATTCAGTATAAATGGAAGTGTCTCCCTTGTGTTCTTGTTGGCATTCCTGACTGTGCTCAGATGCCATCCGTGAATTCACTAATAAACTTTCCTCTCTAAGAACCTCTTAAAAACACAACGCAGTAGATCAATTTTTCCACAACAATCTTGGTGCCGTGACTCGGATCGCTTCAAGGGACTGGACCTGCCTGAAACAGGGAAACACCACTAAACTCCCAGGCGCCAAAACCCAGGTAAGAGACCTTTTGAAATCTCTTTTGGGTTTTTGGTGTGTGTCCTTCTGTTTCTAGCAGACTATCCTTTCCCCCCAACGCGATCTGAACTTTGAGTCCATGAGGTTTTAGAGACGAAAGAAATTTCCTATAGGATTGTATGCATGTCTGTGAAAGTATGATTGCTAGATTTATGAGCTGTTGACCAGGGCTGGGACTAGGCGAAAGCTGAACCTCGTGCCCCAACAGACAGACCCTTTTCCCTTTTCCCAATTTGCCCAGTACCCATGGTTTTACTGTGTGGAAAAGGCACATCTTCCTAAAATTCTCACGGATGAGTGTGTATAAGTTGCTGACCAGGTCTGGGACTTAAACTGAGTCAAGACGCCCTGAACCTGTTCGTGAGGGGAAACCCAATGATCGGCAGTGTTTCAAAAGCAAGTGGGCTCAGTGGAACCTCGTGACCCAGTGACGTGTGACTGTTCATGAATCTGCTGATCAGGACCAGGACTTAAACCATATACTAAACCAGTGTGTGGTGGAACCCTGTGTCCCAGTGGAGCAACTACATCCCTTTCCCGTTTCCAAGACTCATGAGTCCCATTTGAAGTCATAAGACTGACTGAGCCACAAAAAGGGATTGTGCCACAGTTGAAAGACTGAGTGAGCCAATCAAGGTGTTGAGCCGCTGTCTGAGACTCAAATGAGGAACATCCCTCAATAAGTTTGCCCTGGATGAGTGTCCTGTATGAGTGTGAGGAACAGGGGGTGCAAGATCAAAGGAGATCCCCCCCCCCAAGGGAATGCTAGCATGTTATAGGTACACACCTTATGGCCATAGGTAGGTGTGTAAATTTCTCGAGAAATGGAATGTCATGACAAAAGGATGATCCTAGTAAACAGTTCCCACTGGGAAGAAAGTTTGACTTGGACAGGATAGTGCACTTAAGGGGAGCGCTCGAGTCATGAGGAAGTAAGGTACCTCAGACTCAATGGGAAGTATATTTTAATTGGTATGAAGAAGCTTCAAAATGCATGCATGAATCCAAGCTTAAAAGCTTGAAAGATTCAAATATATATATTAAAAGATCAACTAAAATTTAAGCAGGCCTGCAGCCAACCACCACCATTGGCTCCTTTATATCCATTGCTAGCGAAGGAAAATGATTTTTTCCTGTAAATGATTATCCTTACCCACCCCTACATGAGAAGACCCCAAAATGAGGATGAAAGTAGAAGGTTTTCGCATGATGATGCTGAAACTACCCCAGTGGCCACTCCTTCACCCTAACCCACCTCTGCCTAGCCAGAAAGAGCAGTAAACAGAAGGAACTAGATGCCCAGAAAAATTTAGAACCCAGAAGCAACCACTTTGCCTGGCTCTGTTCCTTCTCAAAGACTGTTAGTCACCCCAAATTATGGGTCAGTCACCCTGGCTCCACTAAGTAAGAGGTACCTGCAAGAGATAAGACTCTAGTGGCTGTCCATGACCCATAGACACCAAGAGATTTAAGGAATATAGTAAAATAATTTCCTAACATGTGAGAAGAACCAGTCAAATTCAAGGAAGAATTTGAGACTGTAATTATTTATAACCCTAGCTGGATAGACTTAAATCAATTACTTAAGACTTGTTCTGCCAACAGTAGTCTTAAGAAAGAAATGTCCAGTAACTGATCCAAAGTTTAATGATCCTGTTAAATTGATAGAGATGCAAATGAAATTACTTGATGCACTTCTATGAAAAATCAGAGTCAAAGCAAAGAAGTTAAATGTTCTACAAATAGAAGGCTTCAGCAATGAAATATTCTAGAGATGCCCTTACTACAGTAAGTGAAACCTAAAACTGACTAGATCAAGATTAATACCTGTAAATAAAAAGTATTTTTGAGAATCATAAGAGATGCCAAGAAAGAATGCCCCTCATACTATCAAGAAAGCATTTGTTGCAGGACTGTTACCTAAAGTAGGAGAGCAGCTGAAGACAGTATGTGTAGGATGACAAACAGCAAACCTGGCAGATTTAACCAATTATGCCAACCACTGCATGGACATCCTAAATAAGAAGGGGGGGGGGGGGAAAAGAATGTATAAATTGATTAGCTTGCAAATCCAACAACTAGATCTAAAGAGAGGCAAAAGAAGAAGAAAAAAGTCAGTTAGTGCAGCTGTAAAACCCCTGCCTGCTTGCCCAGTTGCCACATTCCTAATAGATTAGAAGCCACACACAAGATCTAAGAATGCCAAGAAGTACTCAAAGAACCCTGTGTTGTGTTAAAGAAAAACAACAATAACAAAAACATTTGTAAGCTTTTTGTGCAAAGAGTTCCTGAGCATAAGCAAAGTTTTGGTGCCTTTTGGAGTCTCCACCAGTCCTGTGTTTAGTGAAGAGAGAAAGAGAGTGTGCTCCTAACCAAAGCACACACTTCCTCAGATCTGAACTAGAGGCGAGAAGTCCCAAAATGAGAAGAAAAAAAATATTTGTTATAGCTGCTAGAAAAAATCAAACAAAATATTTTTAAAAATGGCAGCAACACTCATGAGTGTTTGTGGCTGCATTCAAGTTTTGCCTTTAAGTTTTAGTGCCCAGTTTTGTTAGAGTGGGCATTCCTGAATTTTACCCCTCCCCTCTTTAACACAATCCATGCTTAGTTGGTTTTTTGCCAAAGGCAAACCAACAAGGCATCGTTGGTTAATTTGGGCAGTTTAATTTCAGAATTTATGCTTGGCTAGTAGCTTTATGGCAAGCTAGCAGAAAACTTTTGTTAAATAGTATTTGGGTGCAACATAGCACAGTAGCACCAATATACTAAAAGAATTGCAATTCCTGTTTCACTTTATTGTTATTAGGCTGGTTTTCAAGAAAAGTGTTCTAGTTTAAATTACACAAGTGCTCCCTTTGTGGCTCATGCTGGCTCAGCTTGTCTGAGCGTGGGGGGGTGGACTCGATGGCCTTGTAGGCCCCTTCCAACTCTATATCTATGAATCCCATCACAGTTGCCACTGCATTTTAAAATTGCAGCTTCAAATTGCTAATAGTTTTGGCATCCCAGTATTTTTAAACCTTTGGTTGCATAAGTGCCTTATTTTTTTGGCTTTGTTGTGTTTTAAAAGGTAGCATTTGGTTAGTTTTCTAAAGCTTGGTTTACCTTGCTAAAGATTTTTATTGTTAACCCCTCCTGACTTCTTGGCAAAAGACAGGCAAGCCTAAGTTCAAAAGGTAAATTTTTCCTGCATTTATTTATAGCAATGTCACACCTGAATTGCAAAATCTTGCTGCTATCCAGAATTTGACCCCAGAAAATGGGGGGGGGGGGGAGAGGGACATGGAAATTTGGCAAATTGCTTTCTCTCTAAAGACTCTATGGCATCATTCGGACGGCCGCCTAGTGATGCCCAGAGTTCTTTTCCCTAAATTACTCACATGCTCCATAGACTGTCGCATGTGAGCAAAGGGGGGATCATTGAATTGTTTAACAAAGATTGGTTTGGATTAAATTTTACATCTGCAGCAACTCAGTCAACTCAGTCCTGTGCCCAATGTGCGGTATGCCAGGCTCATAACAGTGGTAAGCCTGTAAAAAAAAATAATAAAAAAAATAAAAAACCAAAATGAGCATGCACCCCACACCCTGGGGACCTTTTGTAAATATACAAATTGATTTTATTGAAATGCCCAAGTGTTGTTCCTATCAATATGTTCTTGTAGTTATTTGTATGTATTCTAAATGGGTTGACGCATACCCTTGCGTGAAGGCTGACACCACAACAGTAAGCAAAAAAAAATGCTAAAATAATTGATCCCCAGATTCAGAATACCTTGCTCCATAAACAGTGACAGGAGATCACATTTTACTGGACAGGTGGTAAGAGAAGTGTGCAGGACATTACAAGTCCAGCAACATTTCCATTGCCTATATCATCCACAATCTCCGGGAGCTATAGAAAGACATACCGGTAATAGAATACTGAAAAGCAAACTAGCTAGAATATGTGCAGAGACAAGACTAAAATGGCTAGATGCACTGCCCATAGCCTTCATGAGTATGAGATCCACAGCAAATCAAGTAACAGGACTTGACCCCTCATGAGATATTAATGAGACACCAATCTAGGCCTAGTCAGACATATACACCTGCTTGATGATACAATTCAAAATTACTGCAAGGCCCTAATGAGATGTGTGAAGACTTTTCATTCACAGATAGAGGTGGCTCAGCACCAGCCCAGCACTGAAGGACACTCGATATTGAACCAAGTGACTGGATTCGTATTAAGATACATCAAAGAAGATCATCTGCTGGATCCAAAGTGGAAAAGCACCATACCAGGTACTTTAAAGCTGTGAAGTGCCAAGGACTCCAGACGTGGATCCAAGCCTCCCAACATCTCTACCCGCGATGAGAATGAGGACACAATAACGCCTCCACCAATTCGGGGTGAAATGTGCTAGTAACCTCTTCCCCTGAAACAGAAGAATTTGTGCCAGGACATCAATATCATCTCAGACCTCGGACGGGACGACCATCAAAGACAACACCCAGAGGATCGGACGAGAAGAACTGATGTCATCATTTTAGAAGAACACCACCTCAGCCTGAGCCAGGAGCCTTACTTATCAGCCCTTTAGTACATCAAAGTCAGAACAAGAAGAAACACCTGTAGTTGTGCTCTTGTTAGTGACTGGTGGTTCTTTTGCCTTAATTGATATATATATTAATATTTGAAACAATATGGCCAAATGGAGTATGGTTATATTCTTAGAGCTCATAGTCCTCATCCAATCTGCCTTCCAGGAAAATACTTACATTCAGCTTTTTTTTAAGTTTGCACAAAGATTTAATGCTACCAACTGCTAGGGGTATGTAGCCACATGCCAGTACATTCCCAGGGAGGAGTTCCCATGTGGCCAGTGCCCATTACACTAGTAAACTTGACCTTCACCAACAGACCCTTGTACTCTAAAGGGTCCAGTTGTTGCAAGTTGTTCCTACATTGGGGGAATGGTGTTTTACACAAAATCAGCCCTCCACATTTGTAGGACAAAGTCAATGTAAGCATTATTTTACCCCTCACAGAGATTGGAGAAATAACCATACTGCCAAACCCATATTCTGCACCAATTATAGAAATTAGTTCTCCCAAAGTAATCAAACTATGGGCAATTCTCTTAAATGTAGTACCTGGAAGAGTCTTAATGATAAACTGTGGGACTGTACCCTTACAGGGAAAGGGCAGTGTTTTTGCAATGCCACAATGCAAAATAGTACTGCCAAAGATGACATTAGACATGGTGTTTGCCTCAAAAGGTGGAGTATGCACCTTGAAAGAGTGTTGTGTGTTTATTCCTGATAATTACAATCAGAAAAGATACTTAAATTGCTTTTGTTGCCCCTGACAAAAGCCTGGAAATATGGTCTTGGCTAACAAGCTGGATACCAAACCTAGGAAGCTGGAGTAGAGCAATAGTTCATGGATTAATAACCCTATTGCTTGTATTTGTTGGGTTTTATATATTATTGTTGTTAAGCAAGTGTTGTTTTACTACATGCAGCAGAAGCAAAAGCTCTGTATTGACTCAGAAAAAAATTGATGCTTGAAAGGATTGATCAAGAGAGAGAAAAGGTAAAAGAAGCTTTAGATGCTGAATGTAACAGTTACAAGTGTTAGTTGTGCTATAAAAGCACAAAATGGGGGAATGTAGAAGTAAAATTTGTCCAGACTTTAGTTTAAACAGAAAGGCCTGGAAGTCAGACCTTTCCTTCTACCTTACAGAAACATGTCCTGACATGTCAAGAGTCAGACCCTTTCCTTGACCTTCTGTAGAACAACCCTGGGGGCAAATCACCCATCTATTGATTTGCCTAAGCCTCTTTCCTGCTTATGCTAAAAGTACTGTGAGCCAGTATCACCTTGGGATTATCACCTTGGGAAAGACTACTGATTAGCATGATGGCTGGAAGATGGGCGATACCTGATCTTTTGTTTTTGTTTAAATGTCTCCTTTTGAATTGTCTCTCAGTTTCCTGTACTGACTCAATTGTCACCTGACCTCTACATGATATTATTCAGTATAAATGGAAGTGTCTCCCTTGTGTTCTTGTTGGCATTCCTGACTGTGCTCAGATGCCATCCGTGAATTCACTAATAAACTTTCCTCTCTAAGAACCTCTTAAAAACACAACGCAGTAGATCAATTTTTCCACAACAGTCCTCACCATAGAAATGGAAATTGCTGCTTTTTAAAATAAGCGATCATGTAATGCCCAAATTATGCAAATGTACTTACCGTATAGCCCTCTGCACTGTGTGCCCTCTGCAGGATCTCTGAAGCACAGCCCTGAGGAGCTGATGCAGGGGTGGATGGCTGAGGAGACCGAATGTATCTGTGGAGGGGAGAGGGGGAATGCATGCTCCAGCCCTGACTTCCCTGCATTAATAGGAAAGGCCTGCAGCAACGCTGTAACCATGTTCAGCAGAACACAGCTTCTGATCATGCAAAACAGTGACCATGAACCCACTTTCACCCCTCAGTTATGGGGGGCACTCTTCAGGAAAAAAGTTCATCTTAGAGAAACAACAGGAAAAAGTCGCCTATTGCTGTTCTTATTTATTTATTTATTAAATGACCGTGAAAACTAGGCTAAACAAACCCGGTAAGAAACATTTAACTAAATCCACCCCCACAACAGCAGGAGCTGGAAGCGTAAACTTCACAGTCAGGCTAATGTTGCTGTTCTCCACTTCTTGTCTGTTGGAAAGCTGCCATATGTATAATACATACATTTAAATAGCTACGATAAGCTAGCACAAACGCCTAGCTAGACATTTGGTGTTTGAAGCCACTTGGTTTATTTATTTATTTATTTACTTAAACCAACTTGGCAGAGCCAGAGAAAGGCCAAAGAACATTATCCAAATTCAACCAGCCTGGGAAACAGTCAAGCATTAAAACCAGAATTCTGCAATAAGCTATTGCTAGAACATTTATATTTGATATTGTATATGAAGGTATGGTCTTAATGTAGACTATTTTGTCTTAATGTAAACTATTCTGTAATATCCTTGTAGATTATAAAAAAGAAAATCCTTTACTTAATACACAAACTGAACAATGTAATAACACAAGAGACTTACAAACAGTCAAGTTGGGTGTGTGCCCCAGTCCTCCTTTCTTCCTGCTTGTTCTACCTGCAGTCTTGCAAAACGGGGCACCAAGAGCCCAAGGGAAGTGGCAGCGCTTCATATCTGGGGGCTGGGGGCACAAGGGCCAATTTGCTGCTTCCACTTTGTGTCTTCATTTTGCCTTAAATGGCCAGTAACGAGATAAAATGGCATGAAGAATTTCACATGGCACTGGCCAGTTCTGTCTCTTTTCCACTTCTCTTGTGCATCAAAAGCACAGCACTACTGTATGTTAGATGTCTACTAGCCCTTTAAAGCTAGAATGCATAGAGTGCGCATATGACAGAGTTGACCATTCAAGCACTTACCCAGCAGCCTTTACTATCTGCTGCTAGGAGAGCAAGCAAGTGGGTTGCCATACACGTTAGATGTTAAGAACAAATACCGGTACATGCATTTGGGAATCAATTCTTACAGACACTTTTCGTGTGTGTGTGTGTGTGTGTGTGTGTGTGTGGGTGTTTCTTTAAGATTCATTTCCACACTCAGTTGTATTTTGAACATCAAGCTGTTAGTACAGTCTGCTTTGAAGAAATGGGACTGTGATAGATATGTGTGGTTTTCTCAGACAGAAGACCAAAATGTAAATAATATTTCCACTGTACGAATCTTACATTGCCAAAGATCCCAAAATATTCTCTTCACCTCTCAGGTACAACCTGGAGCTCTTGTGTGAACTTGAGGAGCTGTCCCTACTGGCAATACTGCAAGCCAGCACTTTCTTTGTCTGTCAATTCTACCCTAGGCTAGATACCAAGTTTGAGGGGGAGGGGCTGTACCTGGCATCAAAGTGCATGTCTTCACTACAAATTCAACCCTACCCTGTCTCTAAGCAGAGGAAACCTAAAATAGCAAGGGATCTCTAGCACAGAATGTACAGCACTCTACCAAACCTACAATTCCCATGGTTCTATGGACAATGCATGACGACTGAACTGGGTTCAACATGCTCCAAATTAGTGACAATGTGCCAGCAGTCATTGGAGTGGCACTGCACCCCAGGGGAAGCAAAGCAACACACTGCTTCAGGAACACTCACCTCCTCCCATTTTGTCCTCTCCTTCTCCAACAAGAGTGTCTTACATGAATAGAGCTGAGCTTTGAATCACTTATCTGATTATTAGCAGATGGTTGCGGGCTTGAGAACAAAGGGAAGAAAATGAAAGAACAAAACCTTTCCTGCATATTCTTGACTCATATTGCAGATGCAGTAATACCTTGGATTGTAAGGATACAGTCATGCCTTGGATTGAGAGCATAATTCATTCCGGAAACAGTGCTTGTAATCCAAAACACTCTTATATCAAAACGAAATCCCCCAAAAAAATTTGTACAGAGATTTTTAATTTAAGCCGTACTACAGTACTTGTATTGCAAGGCGTCGCTTGTATATCAAGTCAAAAATAAATATTTAAACATTTGCTTGTCTTGCAAAACGCTCTCAAACCAAGTTACTTGCAATCCAAGGTATTACTGTAATTCGTTCCGGAACCATGCTTGTAATCCAAAACACTCTTATATCAAAGCGAGTCTCTGGCGGGCGTGAGCGGGGCCGATTTCGGCCCGCTACGCCCGCTCGAGGCGAGCGGTTACATCCCTACGACTTGTCTTGCAAGACCTTGCTTGTTTATCAAGTCAAAAAATTAAAATTTTTTGCTTGTCTTGCAAAACGCTCTCTGACCAAGTTACTTGCAATCCAAGGTATTACTGTACTGTTCCAAAGCTAAAAGTCAAAAGGAACGTTGTTGCGATTACCTCAGTATGCCTCCCTAAACCCTCCTCCTTTCCAGATAAACCAGGAGTGCACAACCTTTTTTAGCCCCGACAGCCACATCCGGTGTCAGCAGGGGTCTGTACACACACACACACACACACACACACACAGGTTTCTCCTTTCTTATCCCTCCACCTCCACCATTTCCCCCAATTAGACCGTTTAATTTCTCCAACTTACTTATTTTGCTTTTCTTCTAAAAAGTGCACTCCTCTGTATCTCTGGCGGGAGCAGCAGGAAGAATAGTCACCGCCACACTCAGAGGGCAAAGAGCCATAGAGCCCTCTTAACAGCAGCTGCAATAATAACTTGAGGAGACAATCTTGCAGCCACTTATACAGGGCTCTATGGTTGCTGTCCTCCAACTACTGGTCCTAGCGAATTCTCCAGGAAGTGGGAAGATGCTTTTATTGGAAGAGATAGGAGTTGGGGGGGTGAGGTGGGGGAAGCGGGTGATTGGCAGGGAGGGAGCACCCATACTATTGGATTAATCAGCAATGGGTGGGGGGAATCAATGATTCAGCAGCGGCGGCAGCAGTTTTTCCTGGCAGCGGGTCTTGGGGAGCTGTGCCACAGGGCTTGGGGCACCCACCAGTGGCTCGTAAGCTGTGGATGGTTCACCCCTGACATAAACCAGTGTCCCTCCTCTTTGTCATGCCCATTACTAATGTTCTCTGCTACATCCATTGCTTCCTCTGTCAAACCCCAACAGCTGTGAACAACCAGAGTGATGCAGTGGTTAAGTGTGCTGGGGGGGGGGGGGATGCAGGTTCAAATCCCACTCACTCTTTAACACCATAAACTTCGGCAATTCACTTTCAGTTTCACCTACCTCACATAATTGATGTGGGATAAAATGGGTGTCTGGGTGGGAGAAAACTGTGAATGCTACCCTGAATAAAAATATAATAAATAAAATTGCAACTCCCGCTGTACCTTTTCTGAATCTAGTATCTTGCCCAACTGCATTCTGACACTCACATAATCTCAGTAGAAAAGAGGAAAACATACCAAGTAGCAACCCAGCCCACTTCCAGTTCCCAAGCTTCAGGTCCACATCAGAAATAGACCAAAATGTGGGATGGAGTCATGTTGATTCCAAGTTTGGTTTTGTGATTTAGTGCCAGCCATGGGTGGGTTCCCACAATCATGGAGGGTAAATAAGCCACAGCGGCTTATTTTCCCTCCCTGCACGTCGTGCCAGTCATGAGCCATCTAATTAGTATAATTACCCTTGCCAGGCACAGGTTGTTGTGATGTCCAAACCTGGTGAGGGTCGTGGCTGGGGTGGTTTACAAACCACTGGTACGCATCAGGAGGGAAAATAAGCCACCATGGCTTATTTTCCCTCTGTGATGGTGCGAACCCAGTCAGAATTTAGGAGAAACACTGCACCATATAATGTAATCACATCTAAAATTATGGTGTAACTGACACATTTAAAGCAACTTTCATTACGTACATGCATTTTATTTTGTTCCTGACCTAAAGCCCTCACAATTAATCACTATTCACTTGCACATTACAATGGCTTCTTTTATTAGCAAAAAAAGATGACATGAAAATACACACGCCTTCAATTGTTCCTTTTTGGCCCTCCTAATCTCATGATGCATTCTCTTAATACACACACACACACACACACACACACTCCCCTCTGTTCTGAATTCCTGAGCTTTTCAAGTGTGTGTGTCACAGCCTTAACATTTGTTTGTATAAAGCAGACACTCAACTCTTTATCCTTGTCATTCTGAGGAGTGTTGAGAGACAGAAAACAGAACAATTTATGTTTAGGGGGCCCCACTATCAGCTTTGGAGATTTGCCTGGATGTTTTAACACATTTGAAAGCCTAATTTGGTTTTGAGCCTTGTTAAAAATGCTTAGTATGACTGCCACACTATATTTAATCAATGCATAATAGCCAATGAAGAGGAAAGTAGTGAATCTATTCTTTTTTTGGAATATATTCTATAATACATAGAATATATACCGTATTTCTAAACTATTCAGTAACCTGTAGAATAGAACTTGAGTCTCTCCTAAGCTTTCTCAGAGTGCAAAGAAAATTAAGGAAACCTAATTCCACTTTGTGGTGGCAGAAGAAGAAGAAGAAGAAGAAGGGGGAGATAGTGGTTATTTAATTTTTTAGGAGAGGGTAAGCTTTGCTAAGTGCAAATGTTGTTTGAAGAAGGTATACTGAAACCCTGTAATTACCAGTGAAAATAGACAATTCAAAAGAAGGGAAGCATAGCTGAGGAGTGGTAAGCCTCAGCGCACTCTTGGCTATGGGCAACTGGCACCCCACACAGCCACCACATGTGAATTTTTCTAAATAAGCAACAATACGGTATGGCTTTTTCTACTTGGACAGCCTACAGTGCATATTTCAATCTATATTATAATAGCAATAAGGATGTGGTGATCGTGGTCATAGTAGCAGAAGTGTGAAAATGTCCCTCATCATTGGCTAAGCTACTGTGATACCAGGGAAACTACCTGAGCATTCCAGCCATTGAAGGAATTACTCTCTCCACAACAAAATGCATACATGGAGTCCAGCTTTCATTAGAGAAGTGGGAGGTCAGTTTGGCTGGGAAAAACATCGCAAACCATTGAGGGACATGAGGAGCTATGTCAGCAAAGGACAAAAGTTGAATGGGAAGAGTCTGAAGGGGTAGTGAAGTGATAGGGAGCTGTAGGCAGTGGGCTGAAAACAGGACCTGAGGGAAGAATAGGTAGAAAAATCCTAAATCATGGGGTGTGGGGCAAGAAGTAAGAGAACACCATAAGTTATGCTACACATGGAAAACATTGAAGAAGTCTAGTGCTGTTGGCTGACTAGATGAGACTAGCCTACTTTGCTGCAATTTAATCACTGTGGACGCGCTCAGCAAAAATTATTATTAGTTCCACTAAATAGAGCACAAAAAGTTGTATACGGTAGCTAAGTTTCATTTGTTTTGAAAAAACAGCTAAGGGAGATATGATGTCTCGAAGTTGCCAGAATCTCACAGTCATACTGTACATGGTCGCGGTATGTGGTCAAACAAACGGCTATATCTCCACAAGTATTCCACCGGCGAACCGAACACTTTTCCAAAGTTCGTTTGAGACATGTGGGACTCTGCACACAAAATTTCAACAAAATCCGTGATGGTCACGTGGGGCACTTTCCAAAAACTAGACCACTTGACATGGAATGACCCAAAGGAAGAAAGTGGAACTGGAACACATTCTTGAAGTAACAGATGATAATGATATGGAGTTCATGAAAGTGAGGCTGGGCTAAACCTCACCTTAGATTGGTAGGAACAAGTTGTCTAGGTAATGCTTTAATAGGAAGAAGGCATGCTGCACACCATGATCCTTGTACAGAAGCAGAACCTAAAGCACTGGACACTCTGCTGCATGTTAAGGATAACTACAAGTTGTAGTGTCCAAGACATGAACTAATTAATTGCAGCTTAAGTTTTCATAGGTGAGAGCGCACTTGAGACATATCCTGGTCCATAAGAGCTTATACCACAATAGATTTGTTGGCCGTTAAGGTGCCACGAGACTGTTTTTGCTACAATAGACTAATGCAGCTACCCTTCTAGAATAAGTCACCTGAACTCTACTTTCTGGCATTGCTACTTACCTTCACATTTTGACCTAATGTAAACAAAAAACAAAAAACTAGCAAACCCCAAGTTCCCAGGAAGGATAGATTAATAACTTCCAATTTAGCTGTCATCCCTACTTAGAGCCTCTTTCAAAGCACATGAAAGAGCATTTTGTGATGCCAGGAAGGCATGGGTGAATACAATAGTTGAATGGATTATGTTGCTTCTCAGATGCTGTAACATCAATCTCAGCTCTCCATGTTCCCAGGGTATTTTCATCATATTACCTGAACAACCCTGAACAACAAGATCTGTACAGTGCACTGGAATGCCATCCATCTACCAATCCACGTTTCCATGAAAATGTATTTCAAAGTGTTTATTCAGCTAGGACAGTCAGACACAGGCCTGCCAGCTTTAGATTTATTTAACTCCAAACATTTCAATATGAAGTTTTCCAGATGTTTATGCCCTATCATCCAGTTCATATAAATATTTCTGTGTATAAAATCCAATTTCAATATTGAGGTGGGGGGGGTGCCTTCAAGGTTTCAGAGCTGTAATTATTTTTAGGGGGGGAAGTCTCATTAAAAAGTTGTAGACAGGTGTACTTCAGTTCAGCTCATTAGAATTTAACCTTATTTCTTCATCCTCTATTAAGTTTATTTTTTCCGTATAAAATTCAGAGGACACTGATGAAAGTAAAACTGATCACAGATAGAAGAAAGGGTGTTGGTAAAGGACTGTACATTCAAAATAGCTTTTTAATAGTCATTTTTAAAACATGATCCATCACCCAATGACAATTGGGTAAATCCATCTGAAAGACAATCTTCATTCCCAGATTGTAAACAGTTTCTTGTTTGTCCGTTTCTGGCCTGGTCACCTGTGGCAAATTAAGAACTACTTGCAGATTGCCCAACAGCTATACTGAAAAAGTTGGCTTTTTTTCTTCTCTCACTTCAAAGCCGTCACTGTGCCACAAATGACAAACATTAGATATATATGGGCAGCATGGCCAGTAAAAATTGTTGGGATTAAGTCACTTTTATGAGTTCATTTGCAAGACTATTCTTTCCCTAAATTATATCCTGGTTCCATATCCAGAGAGAGGGAGGGAGAGAGAGATTAAGGCTGCAATGCTATACACTGACCTAGCAGTGGTGTAATAGAGCCAGGGCTTGCAGCATGGGCAGTTTTTATTATTATCAGCGACACTGACATCTCCCCCCCCCCTCCCGCTCCACTGCCCTAAGAATTCCCTGTTCTCTCTGAATTCAGCAGCAATCCTCAAAGAAGCTGGGGGGGGGATGAATTTGCCAAGCAATAATACATTGTTCCTTGTTATAATGTGAAGTATTTGGGGGTAGCTTGGTTTTGAATGGGCAGTTAAGACCCTAGCTTTACAAAAGATCTGATCCTAGCAGATGAAAACTCCTAGAACTACGGTAGTTTGTTGATATGGATCCAATACAGCTGCCTGCAATTTTGGATTCTCTGACTGGATTCAGACAATGTGATAAATCACACTCAAGGGTGTGGGTTATCGTGTGGGTTGTCGTCGAACCACGGGTTGCCGTGTTGTCTGAACCCAGCCAAGATAACAAACTATGGTGAACAGTTCATAACCCACAGTTCACAATGCAACAACAAACCATGGGTTCTCTTAATGGGTTGTTTGTGGTTAACAAGCCATGGCTTGTTAGCATAGCTGGGTTCAGAAAACACGATAACCCATGTTTCAACAACAACCCACAGTTCAATGACAACCCACACTCATCCCTTGAGTGTGTGTTATTGTGCTGTCTGAATCCAGCCTCCTTTGGAGCATGGCTGTGGGGACTGTCATAATGAATACCTGAAGCTGAACTTCAACATTTACAACTACACCACTGGGCAATAGGACATTCTTCTGAGTAGACGTTCATGGGATTGCACTACAAACAATAGTTCAGATGTAATAGGAAAATGTGGTTTCAGTTTTCAACTACAATGTGTAGTTGAGTGTGTGCAGGCACAACACTTCTTCTCTATCTTCTAGTCGTCATATTTTAGAACTAAGTGCCGGTTTATATGATTAGCAGAATCAAGTGATAAGCCTTCTTGAACTTGCCATTTCATGCTGCAGGTGGAGAAGCGCATGTCTGAATACTCTTCCATGGGGGGGGGGGATGAAAATCCCTACATGTATAAAAACTAGCATGCTAGGTGGGGGAAACTATTTTATTTTTTTATTTTTATTTATTATATTTATACCCTGCCTTTTTTCCTGCAATGAACCCAAGGCGGCTTACACAATCCTCCTCCTCTCCATGTAATCTTCACAACAACCCTGTGAGGTAGGTTAGGCTGAGAGTCAGTGACTGGCCCAAAGTCACCCAGTGAGTTTCATGGCTGAGCAGGGACTAGAACCCGGATCTCCAGAGTCCCAGTCCAACACTCTCACCACTACGCCACACTGGCTAGGAATTAGACTAGCCTTCTTCCTACATGCAAGGACAGAAACTAGTGTTTCTAGGATCGAGATCCAAGCATGGGGAGCAGAATACTGCTGGCTTAACTATATTATTCAAACCTCGAAGGAATGGGATAGGTGCTTAGTGAAGCCAGACAGGGAGTCTGGGCAGGTGCTGGAAGGAAAGGGGGCAGTCACCGCCTGTGCGAGTTGGAAAATACCTTGATCTAGAGCTGGGGGGGAAATGAAACTATTCCAATAGCAGATATGACCAGCAGATTAATTGTGCTTGGAAAGCTACATTGGAGAAAGCAAAGGACATGTCAGCAATCTTACTTTTAGAGCACTGTTTGTTTTCTGCTTCCACACTCGATAATTTGTTTATTCATTTCATGCTGCAGGCTGTAACCAAACATAGCTATGTAAGGATCATCATCCCAGGTCCAAACTTCCATTCCCATTATTTTCAGCCCGTGCCTTGAATGCAAGGTATTATTTTTTTTAATAGCTCAGCTTGTGAGTTCTCACAAGCATATACCATATGTAAAATGCCTTTTAAAAGAAAGGTTCTCATGGATTCACCTGTTTCTTACTTTGACTCCTATTCCTATGACCTATTAAATACCCTTTCCTGCTAATTTCCTGCTTTGGAATATCTTTTTCAGACACCCATTCCTAACCTACCTGAAGCTGAAGTCCGAAGGGCTGTGTTAAAAATCAACACTGGACCTCTGTAATAAAGCACGAGGCTCCATGCAAACAAGTTTATCAGGATTTCGGCTGCAAAAGTATTTGGCACATAAAAGTTCATGTCAAGTTCAAAACCAGTGGTAAAGGGAGCGCTAGACATTTATAAATCCCGTTAAAGATGTAATTATAGCAGATGGACTGTAGCAATAAATATTGAGACTTCCGCCTTTTCTAAAAGTTTTGGTAAGTGATCCATAAAGCAGAAATGGATTTATTCCTTATCAAAGTACCTATGAATTTCCTTTAAAGACTCCACACAGTTTGAAATTTTGAACTAGATGACTGTAGATGATGAACTAGATAATGACTGAAGATGGTAATTAATTTGGGCTTTGCAACCTTAATGTTGTGAACATACTTTCCATCCAGATAACCTATACAGGAAACCTTGATCAAGAATGAAGATCTGGTTTCTTCACAGAATCCTGTTTAAAAGATAAGCAGTGATTTATTAGTGGCTTGCAAGTTCTCTCCCCCTCTTACCTCTGATACAGATCTCATCCCCTTTCCTCACCCATGGATCAGCATTAAATCACCAAGTCTAACTATAGTTCACACTAACCAGGTATCATTTTAACCAAGATTTGCAACCAGGTTCTGAAGCAGGTTTGAAAATCCTAGATAAGAGGGAACCTTGTTAGTTTTAACCATTGTTAATGTAGGTGCAGATGTAATGTTGAATCATCAGTAATACCAACAAGGGAAGAGGGAGGAGATTTGTGCAAGAACAAAGAGAAGGGAGGGAGCTGGGGAGGGTGAGATCATTTATGACCAAGACCTGTTCCAGATCTCCTAACCCTGTGCAAGAAAGCAGTGTTATATCTGCACTGGGTCAATAGCAAAAAAGCCAATTACGGTATGTTGTGGTTTCTATGCTCCTAGGCATTCCATGCCTAGTCACTATTGCTATTACTCAGGAAAGGGGGAAGTGTATTTGCTTTTAGAAACCTTCCCAACTCAGAATATAAACAGTCTCTTTGCCCTGAAAGGTTACTCTTGGGTACTTCTATATCTTTAGAACAGAAATAAAATTAAAGTAGCACTGGGGCTGGAGACAAACCGTTATAATGTGTGAGCTTAACATACTTTCATAAACATATTTAGGATCAATTTAGAAGCTCTTGTTCGCCACCCACAGCTACTTCCTCTTACCATAGCAGAAACATAGTTCTTCACTGCTGCAGGCTAATTACACCATCTGTTTAGCTGCCATACAGCAACACTAAAGACATAGCACATTAACTCCTTAACATTCCCAAATGGAGCTGCCTTGGGTTGCCCTCATACTGCTTCAGACTGTCAAAGACACAGTCAGGGCAGAAGGCAATGGAACTCAAAACTTCCCATTATTTGTATGCCTCGCTTCCTCCAGTACAGCTGCAGTGCCACATCTCCACAGGGATTTCAACAATCTGACAATTTCCCTCCACCCCACCTTGGTGCTATAGTTGCCAGTTGTCAGGATCAGCAATAAAACCCGTCAATCTCCCTTTCTCACGCACACAAGCGCATACGCACACTCCTCCCATGAAAGGAGGGAGTAAATCTATGCAAGGCAGTGTGGCCTGTCAAAGGAAACGGGGCTGTTCCAGCCAGCGCAGGCAAAACAAGAGAAATTATTGAAATACTGCCTGAAATCTACAGTATACAGAGCTAATGCCCAACAGGCCTGGTAAGACTGTTCCCCTCGTAACGTTTAGGAACTTAAAAGGAACTCTGAAGCTCCCTTTTCATGCACATACCAACTTTTATACCCTTTCAACCCATAAAGGTGGTCATAAAATAATGTTAAATAGGTAAATATTATTTACTTATTCTCACAATGTCTTAGTGCCCCCTTTTAGAACTTCTGGACAACCCATGCCATGGCAGAACCGCTGGGTTTTCAACCTCTGCCCTGCACCACTTCCTTTCCAAGCTGCCTGGCCCCTCAACCCCTCTCCCCATGACTCCTACACACCTCCTCTTACTCTCAGGTTTCAGCAATCCAGGGAATGGCCACTAAGCACAACCAATGGAAAGGGAAACTTCAGACCAGCAACCTAAGATGGCACTACTGTAATCACCACATTAGTATGTGTGAACACAACACTATTGCATTCATCGAGTTGTTTAACCCTCACAGAAACCATGCTCGCCAGGTTCGCACAACACAACATCCCCCAAGCAGGGGTTGCATAGTCAAAACGGCGGCCACACACACCGCAGCCCCACCGTGGGTTAATCCACGGTGGGCTGTCGGCAGCCCCAGTAAGAACATCTTCAGTAACTTGCGCTATTAAAAAAAAGAAAAGAAAAAAGCAGCCTCTCTTTTTCAACTAATTTCTGATATTCCTTGCAGAAATGTCCACTTATTCTTTTCCATTGTACTCACTATCAATGAGTGACATCATTGTGCAGCCAACAGGATATGCAGCATCATGATGTCATCCCATTCATTACATGATTCCTGGTTGAGTAGGATTGCCTTTGTGTGACTAATCAAGGAAGCAGCAGCCAGAGAAAGGGTACCAAAGGAACAGCACCCAAGGAAAGCAACTGCCGTCAAACAGGATTGACAAAGATTAATCTAGTAAGTATTTTCTACCCTACCAAAATTATTAGTTTGGACCTGAAGATCAAAGTGAAACGTATTCAGTGAAACCCTAATAACTCTGCTCACTTTATTCTTGGAAAACTTTAGCTGGACAATTATATAAATTGGGAAATCTAGCATTTCTAGGCACCAAAAGAAAAAGCTCTTTCTCATAGTGAATTAACACAAAAACCCTCTCAGCCTGCTTCTACTTCTGGACTCCAGAAAAAGCAGCAAGTCATCCTACTCGGTATTTCCAGATAATGTTTGCTAGCATCACAGCAGCATTGAAAATGAAATTGAATAGGAAGGATGCAGTGAGCTGAGCAGAGAAGGGAAATTTTAGTCATACCTGATTATGTTATTCTCATAAGAATGCCAAAAATGCAGAAACACACACACACACACACACACACACACAACATGCATGCATTTGTAAGTGCTAAAAATGTTCTCTGAAATATTTATCTTTTAAAAGATAAAACGTTTCAAAAGAGAAAAACAACAACACCTCTTTAAACATTTATATTTCAAATATGAGAACTTCCTTAAAAACTCTGAGTAATTATCTACAAATAAATTTAGATGTAATTTTCATTCCAGCATAACAGTAGAGCTCTGTACCCAGAAAAAAGAAAAAAATTCCTTGCACACCACAAGAAATAAAACCTATTTTCATTAGCCACATTGTATTCATGTCTTCTAATTACAGTCTCTCTCTTTGCTCCCACATTTTCAACCACTAATGAAACCATAATTAAAAAGGGGGCGGGAGGGAGAACCTCTGGAACAGGGACTCAGCTTGTTTAACAGATTCTGAGTGAATTTAACTACCAATGGAAAATTACTAAATGAATTAAGTCACAGTACATGTGGCCAATGTTACCTAGCAAACAGCCAACTATTCATTAGTGCTGCACACAAGCCGTGTGTGTGCGTGCGTGCGTGCGTGCGTGTATAGAGATGGCTACGTCTCAAAAATAACTTCAGATATGGGTTGGCTCAGCTTCAGTATCAGGGACTGCCAGCAAATAAGAGCCGAGTGCATGCTGCAGGGGACACGTTTAGCCTAGCAAAGTGAAAGCAAGTCTCTGTACACTCCAGTCCTTTTTGGTAGCAAAGCAAAACTGAAGATTTGGCCCAAAGATCGCACACAGTCCCATTTTCTGTTTCAGCTAATGGAAAAATACTAAGCCAGCCAATAACGTTGTTTTCTATACAGATCAAAAGCTGTAATGCAGTAACCACTTTTTTCCTAATGTGGAAAAAACTTTTGCAAGTCAACCATTGGTGGAAATCCAGAAAAACTAGGTAGCCCAAACTGGTTCGCCACATGGCCCTTGCTGTCACTGTAAGTTGAGCAAGCTATGTGCCTTCTCATTGAAGGATTGTCCAAGGTTCAAATTTATTCCTCCCCAACCCTTTTCAAGTGAAAGTGAAAGACTTTGAACCCAACCATGCCCATTGGCGGACCACAATTGGCTTTGCACATTTAAAAAAATGAGGAAAATTTCCCTGGATTTTGTAGTTCTAAACTGCCTAATTTGCAGAGCAGCACAATTGCATTAGCAATCCACTCTTCTCCCAGTTTTGATTTCTGGAGCACTAGTGCAGTTTGCGGCACTTTCCCTTCCTTCTTTTCATCTGCAGGTTTTGCAGTGCGCACAAGCACTTGTACACATGGATAAGAAACTGTGCAAAAGGGGGATTTTGATGACTACATTAATTGCCTTCCTCATTGTGTTTTATTGTCTACTAGCTGTTTGCCTGCAGCTTCGCTCGCGTGTATTTTAGGATTTGGTACAATTGTTTTTAAAAGAAACATGATGGAATCCCAGCTCCCCTGGGATTACACAATGAATATTTATTTTATTTTTATTTATTATATTTATACCCCGCCTTTTTTCCTGCAAGGAACCCAAGGCAGCTTACATAATCCTCCTCTCCATTGTATCCACACAACAACCCTGTGAGGTAGGTTAGGCTGAGAGTCAGTGACTGGCCCAAAGTCACCCAGTGAGTTTCATGGCCGAGCGGGGACTAGAACCCAGATCTCCGGAGTCCCAGTCCAACACTCTCACCACTACATCACTACGCCCCCCAGGACTGCGCAATAATGAAATCCCTGCACCCCCTGGACTACACAACAGTGAAATCCCAGCTCCACCAGGTCCACACAACAATGAAATCCCAGTTCCCCCACCCCCAGGACTACACAACAATGAATTCCCTAATCCCCCCTCTGGGACTGTACAATGAAATCCCTGCTTTCTTCCCCCCCCCCCCCGGGGCTACACAATCAAATCTGTCTGCCCCCCAGGACTACACAATGAAATCCCTGCTCTCTCCCCCCGCCGGGACTACACAATGAAATCCCTGCTCTCTCCCCCCCCGCTCTCTCCCCCCACCGGACTACCCAACAATGAAATCCCCGTGTAGGCCCTTGCTGCAGTGCATATG
The DNA here is from genome assembly GCA_021292165.1 of Shinisaurus crocodilurus. NCBI lineage: Eukaryota > Metazoa > Chordata > Lepidosauria > Squamata > Shinisauridae > Shinisaurus > Shinisaurus crocodilurus. Next base: position 99,565,737 of record CM037879.1, on the reverse strand, counting down.
AACATTCTGTTTTGACGTAGGAGAGATTTGCATATCCGCTCCTGATTGGGCCCCTGTGGCGGCAGTTCAGATGAACATTCTAAATGTCATTGGAGTGATTTGCATAACCGCTCCTGAATGGCCCCTACGAACATTCCAAGTGACGCCATTGGCTATCATCTATTTTGGGCCATACAGGCTGCAGTTATGGCTTTTTTGGAGATTTGAACCTGCCAGTCTTTGTCCTTGGGTGATGGAGAGTATGCGTGCCAGGTTTGGGGTGGATCCGTCCAACCGTGTAGGAGTTTATGCGACGCACGCAAACGCCTGTACACAGAGACACACGAACACACAGGATTTGGGACGCCCCACACACAACAGTCATTCTCTGACTGAAAGTGTAACGTTTAGGCTGGGTGCTGGCAGCAGAAAACTTTTCTGACAGAAATATTTGATCTTAAAGAAAAATCGGGTTAATCCTGAGAGTCTACAGGTGATGAAGAGTGACCGTGCCAAGTTTGGGGTAGATCTGTCAAAACGTGATGGAGCCTATGCGACGACTCCCCACAAACAACAGTCATTCAGTCATTTAAAAAGTTTCCCTCCCTTTTCACCCCCTCAGAGAACATTCTAAATAGCCTAGGGGAGATTCGTATACCCAGCCCTATTGGCCCCTGCAGGAATGGGCTATTTGCATAACTGCTCCTATTGCCTCCTGCAGCAATTATGAGGTGAGGCCGATTTGCATAACTGCTCCCCTGTTGTTTTGCCCATAGGAGATATGAGAGTGGGGCAATTTTGCCCCCTTTTTTCACCCCCTTAGGGACAGTATTTCCCAAAATCCTTCCTTAGTGGGGGTCTACATCATAAAAACTATGTTCCTTCAAAATTTCACATTTCTAGATTAAACTGTTTGAGCTGGGCGTTGATGAGTCAGTCAATCAAAAATCAGTCAGTCAGTCAGTCAGTCAGGACTTCTTTTGGTATAGTGTGGCGTAGTGGTTAAGAGTGTTGGACTGGGACTCGGGAGATCCGGGTTCTAGTCCCTGCTCGGCCATGAAACTCACTGGGTGACTTTGGGCCAGTCACTGACTCTCAGCCTAACCTACCTCACAGGGTTGTTGTGAGGTTACAATGGAGAGGAGGATTATGTAAGCCGCCTTGGGTTCCTTTCAGGAAAAAAGGCGGGGTATAAATATAATAAATAAATAAATAAAAAATGATAGATGTACACAAGCACTTCTGCACATCAGTAACCCGGGGCGGGGTGGGGGGAGAGTAACCACTTTCTACTACATATCCAAAAAAGAAAGAAAGAAAAAAGATCTTGCATCTTTGCTTCCTATTACATACCCTTTGTTTAGAGTGGTAAAATCTTGTCATTTTGCCCTCAAGATTTCTATGAGTCTGTTGCAATCTATGTAAGTCGTTTTTTTAGTCACTTACAACCAGCTATGAACCTATAAATAAGTCTGACTAATTTCAGTGATTTTAGGACTGAGCATGCATATTTAGGAGTACAACCATAACTGTGGTGTACTGTCTTTCTTTCAGTGACATATATTTCAACTTATCCACAATGAGCAATATTTTTTAAATGACAGGTGTATTACATATATCCATAGCAGAACAATATTTCCAGACAGCTCACTAGTCAAGCCAAACCACTAAATGACTTGCTTGAAATATGTGCCAAGATATACCAGTAAGATCACACAGGCATGAAGGGAATGTAGAATATCTATTCATTATTATGTAATCAACTTGGCCCAAAATAGAAGAAGAGCTAATTGCAACAGGTTCTCCTTTGCACTTCGGTGCAGGTAGAAAATTTGCCAAAGGGGGGAAAACTCTCCAGGATGATTAACAATATATAAGCCAGGGTGGTTCAAATTAGCGGCATTTGCAACAACAACAAAAAGGCAAAAGGTGATATTCTTTAAATTATCAAGCAAAACTATTAACACAAAACTCTTCTTAAACAGAAGCAGCTTCTGGTAGTAAGCTTGGGATAGGACTGTTTCATTACATGTTTATCACTTGATGACTGCAACATCAAGGAGTGCCTAGCCTGTGAATGAGCTATCATTCTTCTTAATAGCGAACTCTCTTGAGTGCCTATCGGTTTTGAAGCAAAATAGGGTAGTGGCTTCTACATACTCAGGGGGAAATCCCCAGCTTCACAGAAGTACGGTAAGACTGAATTTATAGAAAGTTCCATATTTTTAAAATCTGCTGACAGGGATCTGTGCACTTCCAGAACATTGATGGCAGTTGAGCCTATCGGGGGTGGGGGAATCATAGTAGAGTTTGAAGGGGCCTACAGTAATACCTTGGATTACGAGCATAATTCATTCCAGAACCATGCTTGTAATCCAAAAACACTCGTCTATCAAAGCGAGTTTCCTTGGGAGCATGGCTATGGGGACTGTCATGATGGGCACCTGCACTTCAAATTGTACCACTAAATCACTTGATGTCACCTTAGCCAAAATGCCTTTTCATTAATATCTGCTCAATCACCTATAAGTCATCAAGGGGGATGTGCGTGTGTGTGTGTGTGTGTGTGCGTGCGTGCGAGAGAGAGAGAGAGAGAGAGAGAGAATGAACTTGCTTTATGTGTTCATGTTCCTTTTACAGTATAAACTACCAATGTGAGATTCCAGTATATCTGCTTTGTACATCTTCCTTCACGGAATGGCCTAGCAACATTGTGTACAGAGAAAATAAAACAGCACAGGAAAATAAATTCGAATTCAGGAACCATATCATTTTTGTCACAGATAATGACTGAGGTCTCGGTTCAGTGTCTTCCCGTTTTTAGCTCTTTAGCATTTTCCAGTAACGTGCTTTAAAGAGAAAGAAATGAGCAGAGATTGATTTTTAAAGCACAGCTGACATGGCACCTCCTTCAGACCTCGTACACCTTCTATAGAATTCAGAGCTAGTTCACCCACAGCCGCCTTCAATTTTGTTTTCATTTCTGCCACCGAAGCAAGGGATAAATGGACGTTACGGCAGGAAAACGGTACACGTTCTTAGCATAGGCTCCGTGAATGACTGCAGTTTTGCCAAGAGAGGGGAAAAGAACACAGGTTACACAGGCTACAAATTGAAAAGATTAAATCCAATTTGTTTGCCCTCTCTCCTGGGCTAGGTTTCTGCACTGAAACTTTTCTCCAAGCTTTTGATAGAGGCAAATGTAATATGCTCAAATATTTTAAAACACACACACTACAACAGATGACTGAAAACAAATATGACCTTTACCCAAAGCAATCAGGCTAAATATATAAACAAACACACACACACACACACACACACACACACACAGCCATCACCACCCCCACCCAGCCCACTATAAGATCCTTTGATGGCTCTTGAATCTATTGAGCAATATTTCCTAGCTGGGAAAGGCTACCGGAAATTGTTCAAATATAATAAACTGCTTTTAATGACTACTTTGAAAAGTCAGGTACTGCAAAAAGGAAACTAACAACAAAGCTCAGGGGTTGGCAAATAGAAAACGCAAACCTGAACCTTATTCATAAAACCAAGTATTATGGTCTTGCTTTCTCAAACAGAGCTTTTTAAACAGCACCAGGTGGCACTCGTTGGGCTTTTCTGTGAAATTGTTTCACATTTTCAGCTGCCCATCATTAAGTGTTTTGTAATAAAGCAATGCACATGCATGTGTGAGACAATTCCCATAACATGCAGCAATTCTCCCAAGGGAACCTCATGCACACGCCACACACACACACACACACACACCCCTGGAACCCATTCAGTGTCCCCACCCTTCTTGGTGGAGTCAGAAAGTATACTGCCAGCCATAAAAGCCTATTCCCTCACAACTACTGCAATTCTGGAAGATCACTGGGGAGAAAAATTTTCCTGCAGGATTAAAAAAAAAGATTTTTTTTAATAGAGAGGGATCATGTAAGGGTGCTTCTGCCTTTCATAAGTCACAAATGATGACTTGTGCTTGCTTCTTTGTAATATAGTTCTAGATCAAAAGGTGGATTCCAGTTTCTCCAGCCTGTGGCATTTTGGACCTAGCCAATTTGTAGAATCATTCTTGTCCTATTTTCTGACCCGAGATTTTATCTAATTTAAAACATTTCAATGCTACCTTTGAATTCAAGATTTCTAAGGCTGTTGACATCAGAAGCTCCAAACAGCACTAATTTGCCCAGCCATGGTTTGGTATTCAATATCTTGGGGAAACTGTCATCTAGAGGAGAAAGACCCATGTTCAGGGAGCCAAAATTAAATAAAACTGATGAGGAGTACAACACATATAGGGATGGGATATTGGCACTGACTGACCTCGAAATACATAAAATACTTCAAGTATGAACAAAGAGCATCTAAGCATGCACAGGGCTGTCTTTCAAACAAAACAGAAGATGGTAACTCAATAACCCTCAACACTTGTATATGTGTAAGGAATCCCACCCTCTATGCATTCATTGAAACTTTGCAGGGTTCCTGGATCACAGAGAGCAGTGCATGCATGCATAGGGATACTGCAGACATGCAATGGAACGTACATGGGGGGCGGAGCCTGTTGTCCCCCCCCCCCCAACATCTCAAAAGGATTTATGTGGACTTGTGATAGAGGGTTGCAAAAAATCTATATGTGAAGCTCTGTGCAATAATTTTGCTTCACAGATTGGGGACAGCTGGGTTCCTCGTCATTGGTTAACTGCTTATTTGAGGAGCATCATTCTGAGAATGTCCTCGAACTGTAGCTCCTTTCACCTGGCCTGTGGCTTACGCTGGCTCAGCTTGTCTGAGCGTGGAAAGCTAAGCAGGGTCAAGCCTGGTTGTTACTTGGATGGGAGACGCCTCCTATAGTTTCCTGCATTGAGCAGGGGGTTGGACTAGATATCCTTGTGAGGCTCCTTCCAACTCTATGATCTATGAATCTATGAATCCTATGATTTTGTCATCTGAGGTCATGTACTCTTAAATTGTATTAGTTTCTGCTTTGCCCTTGTGGTACACTTCCAGTCTGGATTGTGTTGGCTCTTCCCACAGACCTACTGGGTTGTGACCCTCAAGGTCATCCAGGACTGTCCTCGTACGGGTCTGTAAAATGTTAGCAGGTATGACATTGTAGCAGAGAGATGTTCTAATCAAATTTTTCTACTCACATTTATGGCTTAACTAACTTTCAGATATCCTCAGTACAGAGACTAGTTAAGGAGCAATCCTAAACTCCCGGGGATGGCAGCTGGGGGGGCAGGCGCACTGGATGCTGTGGACATCCCATTCTGCAAGTGGAGAGAAAGGTCTGATACTGGAGCTCTCCACCACCATTACTATTGTGCCTATGGAGCTCCAGTGGTGTGTCAGAGGAGACTCTAATCCTAAGCCTCCTTGTTGCCCAGACATGCTCCGTCCACCACCCCCGAAAGGCCCTGAACTATGCCAGCCCTGGAGCTAGTGAAATTAATTTCCTCCCATTGACTGCAATGGTAGGGAAAGAAGAAAAAAAAAAGAATGGTGGTGAAAGGTAAGAAGAAGCTACCCCATACCTTCTGTTCCTGGTCACAGTGAGCTAACAGGGCTTTTGATATATCCACCACAGAATTTCCCATTGCTTAAATTGTAGAAGTGGAAGTTAAACACTACCTTAATTCTTTAAAACAAAATGCTAAGTTTAAATAAATCAGCACTGAACATGCTACAACAGTCAATGTTTCTTGTGGCAGAAAAATTCAGTTACTTTGCATGTCTATTTCCTTCAAGAATCCAACTATGACAACTTTTGATCCCAAAGTAAAATGTGCTGTTCAGGCATTGGGATGCAACTGTATTTGTGAAACTTGATATAACTGGCAACATTTATACATCCTTGATAACATCACAGAGAAATTCCAGCCTCAAAAGTTCTCTCAACCAGTGAAGTCTCTGCTTATACTAGACAGTTTTTTTATAACTCTGCTTAGCATCTGTGTGTACAATAGCTCTAAGCAAACATATATGCTTTCCTACCGATACACAACTTTATCATATTTATCTCAAAAAGCAAGCATATGTCCAGTACCATCTAGATCTAGGAGAAAGATCCCCCCACTGTAAAGAAATCATGCTAGAACACAGGCTCAGCACCTAAGGGCTTGTTCATTAGTTCATTTCAAGATCAAACTTCAGATAGGGAAAGCTGCCCTTACAGCTCCAATTAGTAATTCTGCATGAACATAAAAGCACTATTAAAGATATGAAGAAATAAGAAGATCATAAAGGCCTATTTTAATAACTATGAAAGGAATATAGAATTGAACATTAGAAATGTATGTATTCACCTTGGAGGGACAAGATTGTACCTGGATTTGGGAAAACGTGGCTTAAGACTTGTACAAGAGAGGCCTACACAAACGCAAAATAAGGTTCAGTAGATGCCTGTGACACTCATGCAACCATATTCTATGCCAGCCTTTCCATCCTGCTGCCCTTCAGATGTTTTGGGACTACAACTCCCAGGATTCCTGATAATTGGCCATACTGGCTGGGACTGATGGGAGCTGGAGTCCAAGAGTACCAGGCTGGGGAAGGCTGTTCTGGACGGTAATCACACCACCAGTGTGTAGAGAGGTAGCCATGTTAGTCTGTTGCAGCAAAAACAACAAAGAGTCTTGCAGCACCTAAAGACGAACACATTTATTCTGGCATGAGCTTTCTTGGGCATTGTCCACTTCACCAATGTGCTATCTTGAAAATATCACATATTCCAGTGTTCTGTGTAAAATGTTCTCTCTCTGAAACAGAAGTACATAAACATGAAGGAAGACGTGTGGACTACGTGCAACAAGTGTGTATTTACTTTACAATATACTGATTGCATGGAAAGATTCCTAAAAGCACAACTTCTTCTCCTTGAAAGGATTTGAGGAATCCAGAGTGAACGTCATGAACAAATTGAAGCTTGCACGTTTATTTGAACAAGCTGACAAGACGGTTAATAACTACCGCATTACAATAATGTATAGCTCCATCTAGAACCTGTGCCAACCGATGAGCAGACTTATTTTCTATTTGTAAAGCTTAAGAGAAACGAAGTTTGGCTTTAAAGCTTAATCTCAACTATATTTATTAAGAACAAAGACTACCTTTTAATATTAATCAGGACTTAATAAGGTCAGCCTTCCAGCAGTACAAAATGCCTCTTGTCCAAGCTCAGACAGTTGAAAGGTATTTTAAAATCACCCTCTGCATTCCAATTAAGGCAATTATAGAATTTCTAGGTACTCACGATACTCTTAGACCTGTACCAAAATATGGTTCATATTAATTATGTAAACATCAACTATTTTTTTTAAGGACAATACAATCAATCTTTGTTTTGTAGTTACAACTGAAATGTGTTCATATTAATTTAGACCTTTTTTTTCCAAATTAAAAGAGAGAAAGAGAAAAAAAAACAGAAGGGGGGGGAACCCAGATGAGATTTACTTAGACAAATTTCTGTTTTTTCTTTAACTTTTCAATAACTAATGTTTCATCTTGACTTTGATTTAACGTTAGGCTACCCTTAAATAGAATTTGAAACTTTGAGATAATATATTCAAAAGGAAAGAAAAGGCCAGTGTTACATTTAGGAATGTTAATTTCATTGTGTATACACTGGCCTGTATCCCCGGCTCCATTTTCTTCTTCACAAATGATTAATTGTATCAATCATGGCTGATTATGCGGAGTTAACTTTCAACTTTACCAAGTATCACAAAGCACAAGGTACAATAACCACACTCTTGTGCAATGTACAAAAACCACCCCATTAGTCTGTCTGTGAGAAAAAGCATACTGTATTTCAGCTTTTTCCAGCCTGGTTCCCTCCAGACGTGTTTGATTACAACTCCCATCATCCCAGCCAGATGGCCATGCTGGCTGGGATGATGGGAGTTATAGTCCAACACGTCTGGAGGGAACCATGTTGGGGGAAGGCTGTTTATTTCAGTGATAACTGTTTCAAGAAGATTATATAGCTTCAAGGAAGAGTAAGAAGAGTAAGACCAGCTTGTTTTGCTGGAAGCATGTTACTAGAGCAAGGGTCATTAACCCTCATTACACATACACTTTTCTACATCTCCTGGGACACTGTGAAGATGAATCCTAGCCCCCAAATAAATGTAAGCCATATTTTAGTCTATTCATTGTGCCCTTGGGTTACACCATTTTGGCTTGTCCCCCAGGGGCACACTTTAGGAAGGTCAAAGGGCAGCCCTCATCCCACTTATTTCAGATGACACATTATTATTTCTCAAGCACACGTGCATCTCTTATTAAGAATTTAAAAAGGTAACCACTACATGTCCTTAAAATAAAGGTTTTTGACAATTCAGCCTTCAAACCTTGCTGTGAATCTTGCCATTCCAATGAAAGAACTTTGCTCCCTACATTCCACAGAAATGAAAGGCCTGTCATCTCTAGGCCATGTGCACGTAAGAAGAGCCCTGCTGGATGAGACCAAGGGCCCATGTAGTGCAGCAGTCTGCTTCCAACAGCTGGATAGATGCCTCAGGGAAACCCAGAGCACAACATTAATACAGTGTTGTGTACATCCAATGTGACTGAAGATGGAAGACACAATATCCCCAACAAAGACCAAATGGTAATGCAGGAATTTAAGAGATTTTCAGTCTGGGCAGAGAAAACTATATTATGTATGAATTTGACAAGCATTTTAACTGATATTATGGATTATGGTGAAGGGGGACAGACGGAGTGAAGTGCTTGAAAACCGAATTTGAAAAGTGGTGGCTACCATTCAGTGCAAAAAGCCAGGGTGCTGTTATGGTGTAATCACCCTGTCTTATTCACATTCAGATGTAAAGTTTTGTTGTGAGTTTATAAAGCCCTGAAGAACTTGGGACCTGCTTACCTAAGAGACCACCTTCTTCCCCCATAGACCCATTCAATCCTTGAGGTCATCTGGTGAAGCTCCACAGTGGTTCAGAGCAGGGCATTTAGAACAGTGGTACTCACTATGCGGAATAATTTCCCCCTGAGATTAGACATGCACCAACACTTTTTATTTTTAGATGCATGGAAGACACATCTGTTTATGGAAGTGTCCCATGTGCAGTCTAGCCCATTATCTTATGTAGATACAATAAATTATAAGTATTAGTTTGCATAGTTTTATGTTTATGAACTCAGGCTTTGAAATCTGTATGTTTTAGATATACCGTACTCATAAATAAATAAATAAATTTAATAAATAAATAAATCGTTGAATTTTGCGGTGGTCCATATGAGAATGTCTTTCATTTGTAACCCTCCCGTGTTTTCCCACCACTTCTTCTGTCTTTTTATCATCAAATAATTCCATTAAGGAAGGAAAGACAGATTAGCTGTACAATGCCTTTTGATGGGTAGTTTATCTCTAAACACCCCCAGTCTACATACTGTAGTGCTATGCAACTGCCCTTCATCAATCATATGACCACCTCAGCTTGGGCCAGAGTGGCTAAATGACAGCACAGGCCAATTAAAAACTGCAGCTTGTATGAAGATGGTTCTGTGTACAACCAACCCAAATTACAGAGCAGTGTCCCACCACCATCAGCAGCCCATCACTTCAACTGGAAAGGGTACAAAATCCAATGTGGACAACATTCTGAGACAGTGGGTCAACTACCACACAACTACCTCAGCCTGTGGAAACATAGCTCAAAAACAAGCATGAACTAAAAAAATAAAAATAAATCACAGCTGCAGAGCAAATCATATGAAGTGGTGCAAGGGAAGCCAAGATAGCACAATAAATTCATGTCATACAGCAAGACCGACTACTTAAGCAGACATTCCTGTTTTGATATTACTACCAGGGACAATACAAATATTTTTACTAAGCAATTCTGCTGCAAATCATAGTTCTTCAGGATCAACCCTGAATCCTGAAGGATCAATCACTGAACAAGGAACAAAAATGAGTGTTACGCCTTTTCACAAGCCTTATGGAATATGGGTTATTTTAGGGGTATATCTGAAATATTTGTAACAAGGACTGCAGCAGGGAGGAGTTTTCTATATTTTACAATGCCTTTTGATAGTATTCTGTGCAATTAGAATATAGGCAATATGAAAAATAAAGCTAGGAAGAATGCAGTTGTGTGTGATTTCTACTGCCACCTGCTGGTTACAGTCTGTTTTTTGTTTTTTGTTTTTAAATCAACTACTTTGAAATCTATTGTCTTAGTTGAAGCAGGACCCCCAAAAAGCAAGGTTAAGCAAATGCCAGGAAAATAAATATCTCAGGCAAAATAAACATATATTGCATACAACAAGAAAATTGAGTATGCCAATATACTTGGATAAGCGCATTTAGTACGCGCATTTAGTAAAACCTGGGTAAGTCTTGGGAGAGCAGAAAAGTGGGGTAGCATGCTCAGAACCGGTTAGAGTTCAGTCTAGGAATGGTGGCACATGTAGGATCAAAGTCTTAAAGGATGTAAAAACACAGGAAACTTACTATCTCAGAGAACAGAGTCGTTTTCTTTTACACTTCCTAGAACTGCCAGCCTCTGAGTTGTTGGGTCACACATTTCACATTTATTCTGAACATTTCTATGCTACCCTTCAGTGAAAACATAGCCTCCAACCCCATAAAACACCGGCTACTTAAAGAAAAGTTATTCTCAGTCATTTTGTTTTTTTATGCAAAAGTGTCTACTCTATAAAAGCACTCCTTAGCAGATATTAAACCATTAATACAGGTTCATAAAACACCTATTATAAAATGCGTTCTTTTGTTCATAAAAAAAATAGTATGCATTTCCAAAGAAATACTGCCTTTGACATGCTGTCTCTCTGCTTCCGATCTAGAAAATAAACGGCTCTTGCTGGCTTAGTTAGAGCCAATAGTTAAAGATTAATCTGCCCCACAATGCATTGCATGTGCCTACATACTGGCCTTCACATCACAATAAATCTTGAGCCATTAAGTCTCACTTTGCCATCTCTTGCCATAAATTACCAGCATAATGTCCACATGTGCATCTCATGTGTTAAAAGTGTGCTTCCTCTGACTGGCATGCTAACAGAATACCTGAACATAATGCCTTTAGTCAAAGCATTTAGACATCACACAACAGCCTTGACACACCCGAAACACAGAGCTGGGAACTGTGTATTCTGTGCCTTTTAAATTCATCAAGAAGAGCTGCTAGTTTTAATCTGCTTAAACAGTAGATTAATTAATGGAGGCAAATTTTAATTGGTAGGGCTAAGAAAGGCATACTTGTTTAGTTTTGGGGGCACATAGGTTTTCTGCATTCTTGGAAAGGTCTGTGCAAAATGTTAAAATGCCCTTTCCTTCTAACAATGGCCTGGTTCACACATAACGCTAATCCCATGGTATGGGCTGTTGAATTCTGGGTTGTCATGATGTGTGAACACAGCTGCGCAACCACGAACAACCCAGAAAGAGAACCCATGGTTTGTTGTTAGACTGTGATCTCTGTTTCAAGCCTGGGATGTTGTTGGCTGCAAACCCAGAACTATGGCTTGTTTCGCCAGGCTACAGAGGCGGTAAAAAAACCAGCCACTTTACACGCAGTACTACAGTGCCACAGAGGCATTTGGGATACAGGAAGGAAGCAGGTGAAGGAGGAGGGAAATACACAACCCAGGGATTGAGAGGAAAAAACACCGTTTTTGTTTTGTTTTTTAGGTCTACCAGACAAACCCTGAGTAGGGCAACAAACCACGTGTTAAATTAAATAAACCATAGGTTAGCCATGTGCGAAGCAGGCCAATCTCTAGTAGCTTTTGTTTATTAAGTTGCCCGTTACCGAACAGTTGCATCAACATCTGAGAAAGGCACTTCACTGGGGTGTTAGCAATATACAAATGTAATTCAATTTAGCTTAATTTTAACAATCTGGTATTCCAGAATAGCAAAATCTGGACTTGCTTCAGCCTGTGATGTATTTTTGTGCTGAAGGTTTGAGTTGAAACCTGAAGTAAAAGTCAACAAGTCCTCTGAAGATCAGGGGCTCATGTAGTTCCTTTTAATTCCAGGTCAAGTGATCACAAACACTAGTAAGATTTCTATTCTGGCACATTGCTATGAGTGATATGTTGAGTTCCTTGAGAAAACAAAACTGTTCTGAGCAAGCTGTTGTGTCTGAAATAGCCTGAAATTTCTTGTCCATGTAGGCAGGGATTGTTTTCTTTGGGTATTAACTCTGAAGGATAACAGATCCCATGTTCTTGAATCTGTAAACAAATCATTTTGAGGAAACGTTTGCTATGCCCCATATGGTTTCTGACCAATGTTAATTTGCAGTCATAATCTCAAATTACAAAGCTGCAGCTACACAGAAAATGTCTTTGGATGTACCATAGATTCATGCTACATCAAAACAAAATGAGAATGATGTACTTTGCTTAGCTTTGGGGAAACAGGATGAAAATAGATTTTTCAATATACATATTTTTTTAAACCCTACCTAACACTTTCATAGGAATATGCAGTGGGTATAAATTTAAACCAATATGATTAAGCCAGTAGAACAGAATGTGAAGGCCCTTAGTCATATATGCATCATCTTTTCGCATTTTAACAGATTATGCTAAGTAAATAAACTACACTTACACTAAAATATGAACAAATGCAAACTCTTAGGTTTACCAGAGTTCCAATCCCAAACATTCACTTCCGGTTCCGGTAGGGTGAGGCAGCACAAACGCGCAGTCTGGTAGCTCTCTTTTATTTTATCTTATTTTACTGTTTTACTCAGTTTATCTGGTTTTATTTGTTTTAATTCTTTTAATTGCTTATCTTGGTTCTGGTTGCAAGCCAAGCTTGGCTTTTATACAGACTCTGCAATCAGTATTTTTATAATTATCAGAATCCTAAACATTTGTTTGGTGTTTGCTTTTAAATATTGTTAGCTGCTTTGGGATTCTTTTTGGAAATAAAGTAGATTGTGATGCATAAATGTCGTCGTCTTTCTTTGCACAGAAAGTCTTAGAACTGGGCTATAAATCTACTTTTCAAAAAGTTGCTTAAACAGTGCAACACTATCCTCAAGTTACACTAGCTACAGGAGAACAATATTATTTCACTGTAAGTTTCATCAGCATAATAAAGTTAAGCAGCCATAGTTATGCTGCTGTAACTTTTAAGTCATCAAACTTTGTAAGCCAGGCAATAACTAGGATAGCACACAGGGGGGGTGGAGAGAGAATAAAATGCGGGTGCTGTTGGAGAAAAGCAGCTAGTTTAGTTGCCACACTATTCCTCTCCATGGTGAGATCCTACCTTCCTTCTACCATAAAATTAAGCCAGTAAAATGCTACTGTAGAAACACCAGAAGCTGCCTTACTCCAGGTCAAATCTTGCCCAGTATTGTCAGCCAGAGGTCTTTCACATCACCTATTACCTTTTAACTGGACATGCCAAAAGACTGAACTTGGAACTTTCTGCATGCAAGCAAATACATATTTTTTAATAACTTAGCTACCATCCCTATTTGAGGGGCCCACTGGAATCAGTGGAAGCCCCAGAGGACAGCCCCCACGAGCCTTCCAAGTCCAACTAACTTTTCAAGCAATGATGGTACAACACCAAAAGCTGGTAAATCCCAGCAAGGATACACTGCTCATATGTCAAGATGTGTGGCATGGGAATTTGAGGGATGGTGTGGGAATTTGGGGGAAAGGGCATTTTGTACATACAAAAAATAGCCAAGGCTATCAAAGAAGGGTGGGCAGATGAATTATATTTGCAAGTACTTCACACACAAGCACCAACCTGGGAACTCAGCTTAACTCCTGCAACTACACAGATAAGCAAGGGAATCTCACCAGGAGAGAAACCCTTGCCTCAGAGCAGTATCCCTGAACATCCTCCACTCCCCACACGAGGCACTCCAATACACATGGTCATAAATTATGTCTCCACCCATCTGCGATATGGGGGACAAATTGCATATTGACTAAACAACCATCCCAGTAGCTCCCACAAGAGAATACACAATAGGCATAAGTGCTAATATAAGTGCTAATATAAGTGCTAAATTTGGTCAGAAACACACCAAAAGTAGGTAGCCTCCCACTCTACAATGGGAAAGGCAGTAGGCAATACATCCACCTGCATTTTTATTTATTTATTTATTTATTTTATTACGGCCATTGACCAGATCCAACAATAACATTAAAAACAGGGAAACAATCAATCAATAAAACATGAATTACTATTATACATCATCCGGCATACATAACACAGCAAAGTTTTATATCAAAATTATAACAGTCAAGCAAGGCCAGAGTCAGAAGTTAAAAAGGTGCGGCATGTTATGGCAGTCGCACAAAATTTAGCCACACTATTAGTGATATGAGGGACCGTATCTGCAAGTAGCAGGGAAATATAGAATTTATCAGTTCTACCTGGGCAATTACATAGAGTAGGAAGAATAAGCTCATCACGAAGATCCCAGTAGAAGGGGCAATATAAAAGGTCATGCCCCACAGATTCGACTTTAATTACCTGCATTGGTAATTAATACTTAACTCCATGGATTGCTAGTGCTGGTCAAAATAGTTGATTCCTTCCTTCCTTATAGGATTACCAGAGCAAATTGCAACACAAACAACTGGCAACAAGGTTCAAATAGATGGGGAAATGCTGCTTAATGTTTCTATCTTTAATAGGTGGGCTATAGGGCTGGCCTGTCATGCAGCAGAGTGAAGTGAGCTACTTCAAGGAGGTCCACAAGGGGAAATAGATGATGGCAGGAACTGGGTGTATGATGCAGCAGTATTTATTTTAGAGTGTTAGCTGTAGTGTGTGCGTGGGGTGGGGGAAGAATTCGGGCTCTGCTTCAGGCTGCAAAATGTCATGGGCCGGCACTCATGACTACCCAAAACAAAGCCATACTAGGGACTAGTAGATGGATGTGCATTCGGAAAATGAGGAGCCTGGCCAAATGAGACATGCAGAGGGGGAAAGAACACAGACAGAGAACTTTAAAGCACTGATTCTTCATGACCACCTGGTCACAAATCGTAACTGTTGCAACTGCTACCCACTGTACATCACTATATTCATGTTTCACTATGTAACCCTACATAAGCAACCAAGCAGCCATGCAAGACTTACATAGGCCAGAATGTTGCCCAGTCAAAGCGATACAATATCAACAAGTGGCACATAGAAGCAGTGACCTCCGATAAGCCACCTGTTCCTCTGTATAATGAATCAACAACGCCTTAAATCAGTTGGGAGCCAGCACACTTAATTTATATTCTTGCAGGATTCCCATGTCTTTGAAAGCTGCTTGATAGACAAATGTTGCAGGTGCAGATTTACATAGCATGGGGAAACTGTGATAGGTAAAGCTGCACCTGTTATCCAATGCAGCCTGCAAAGGAACAGGGGATCTGCCAGAAGAAAAAGACTGGCTCACTCCATAACAGATAGTGCTCATAATAGTTTCTACTGTATCTCTTTTAGGGGTGGGGCGGGGAGCTTCCTCTTTCTCACCCAAACTGTCTTCAAGGTAAGTACAACATGTGAGTGAGGGCAGTCAGGTTTTCCACTACAACAGCCCAGCAGGATTAAGGATCTGAATTAGCATCAGAAAGGTTTCGGGCAGCATTCCCAACCAGATGTTTTGCACTTCAATTCCCATCAACTCCAGTCAGCAGGACTAATGGTCAAAAATGCTGGGAGCTGTATTCTATCTGAAAGGCACCAGGTTGGGGAAGGCTGGGTTAGGGTGAAAATCACAACTTCCCAATGACCTCTTTATTGCCCCCTCTCATTACATCTGATGTAATAAACAAAGCAGTGTGCAACAGAGGAATGATTGACAGCTGAGACCCATAGTGGAATCTTGGGTTGGGCTAGTGGCAGATGCAGGGAAAGTCAGTTAGAGGGAAGAAAGGGGAGTCAGGGAAGGAGGGAGACATGTTATGATGGAGAGACAGTGAGAGGAATTAGGGGCCAGAGTTTGTTAAGTTAGTCAGTAAGTAGAATCAGAGACAGGCTGTGAATGAGAAGCTGAGATGTGGAGTTAGGTTTTTAGGATGAAGATCATGATGATGATCATGATGATTAATCAGTTGTTTGTTCTGAACATTGACCTGTTAAATAAATAAATAAATAAATAATGTATATGTTTATACTTTTAGATTCCTGTGTTCTAGTATGCATTTGAAGATTGGCACATCTCGCCCCACAGGTATATAAAGAGGAGAGTCCTGCTGCTCTCTAGAAATCAGTGGGCAGTAGCAGTGGGTGTTTTGGGCAGTCCTGTGGGAAAGTATGGACTCCGTGACTTCTAGGGGCCAGGGCCTCATAGGGGACCCCTGGTTACTGTCCCACAGTGTTACAACTATGATGGAGAATACCAGGGCACAAAGAAGAGACTGACAACAGGGGGTCCTGGGAAAACAGCAACAAATGAAAATCTGTAAGGCGTGGCTTGATGGGAATGAGGTGACCGGGCAAAACAAAGCACATGTTGAGGCATAAATGAGTCCAACAATGATCAGAATGAGGCCTTCGGTCCATGTGCCAATGGCTCTGATTGGCAGTGATGTGGATTTCTTGGAACATTTTTGATTGGAACATTTTCCAGTTTCCTATCTGAATGGTTAAAATCTAGCATGTTTAACTTTAATTTAGTAAACAAATCTTTAAAAGCATGTCAGGTTAATTTTTCATGCTGTAAAAGTCTCAATAACAGGTTGTTGACCTGAAATATTTTATGGGGTGGGGGGGTAGAAATTCAATAAAAAGTGTACTTGGTGTTTTAAGTAGCAATTTAATTCAAACAAATTCCAATCTTTACTTGGAAATTATTTTTATCAGAATACTTGTATATCTACTGAAGACATGACAGCTCAATCACATTCTGTGGAGAAAGCCTGACACGAGTATACATGCACACGCACACACCAGTCTCCTTCCAAGGGGGAGTAGGCGAGGAAGGGAGATTGGGTTACAGGGAAGCAGCCAGACGGACCGGGCGGACCATCAAGACCATCAAACTAACAGGGCAGTCTCAAAGAGCTGTAAAGTACACCTTCTTCCCGGGCAGGAATAAGCCCACCTGACACGAAGGGGCAGGCATAGCCCCACCTGACCCTTGAGGGCGGGGAGAGCGGGAAACCCAGGGGTAGAAAACCCCTCTCCCCTCCTTTTGCTGGTTGTTGGGAACACGGGGTGCTTTTGATCAAGATCCATCCTCCAGCAGCGGCTGGAGTAAGCTGTTCTCCTCCCCGGATCGGACAGACCCGGAGCCAGGCTGAAATTGACTAGTGTCAAGGTTCCACTACGACTACTGCAAGGACCCCTTGATCTGCCCTTTGGGAGATCTCTGCCTCTTCCCAAAGACCCAGTCCTTTGCCTGCTTCCTCCAGTAGCGTGGGTGAAGGCTTTAGGCGTGGTGAATAAGTCACTCCAAACTCCAGGGTACACAACAAACTTTACTTATAGTAGTAGGGAAATTACTTAATAGAGCAGTTTTAAATCAAAAGCAGGTATGATAAAATAAAACAAACAAACAATGTTCTCTAGTTTCACTTAAGTCTACCTAATTCCTGTGCAGTCAGCCAGCCAGTTTCTGCTTCTCTCGGTTGCTGTTTCACTCTGCTGCTCAGCACACACTCTCTGACTGCTAGCTGACCACACCCCACATATATAGTCTTCCCAGGACTGGAAGGTTATGACCATGTGACCTTGCACTGGAGAACTGATTCTAAACTTCTATTGGGTAACTTAAAACTCTCAAACTCCCCCTCCCATCGTGGAGTGTTTGGGCCTTCAGGCTTCAACAAACTGAAGCCTGTCTAGGCCTCAACAAACCCAATCCTGTGTAGGCCTCAAACCCTCACACTAGCGTGAAGTCTTTAGTCTAAGGTAACTGACTAATCCCAATGCGCTAGCCTGGGAGCCTGTTCATTGATAAACTTGCGGGTCACGTCAGGTCATATTGACGTTGTAGTATTCCTAGAAAGCTGTTAGTTCCGCTCCATATATTGTGTAAATAAATAAAGCCTTATTTAGTCATTCAAAGGGCTCTAGTTTCCTCTTGTGTATGCAAACCTCCTAGTCAGTTCCACTTGCTTGTACGGGCTGTAACTCAGTGCCGGTTAACCCGTTAAGCGCCGAACTCACGCATAGGACCCGGGTGCTGGTCCTTCACAGATTCATATTCCCTAATTGTTTAAATGTTAAGGGGGCAGATGGGGGTGAGAGAAGTACAGAAAAATCATTTTACTGTTATAGCCAGTCATTATTTTACTGATTAATTTTATGAAACCCTGCATTTTTAGAAGTGGAAAATTTTATGTGAAAAAATGTATCAGTAGACATTTTCCTGCCACCTATCACTGGTCTGCAGTGTGTGTTTATTTATTTTATTATTCATTCTATTTATACCCCGCCTTTTTTCCTGAAAGGACCCAAGGCGGCTTACATAATCCTCCTCCTCCTCTCCATTTTATCCTCACAACAACCCTGTGAGGTAGGTTAGGCTGAGAGTCAGTGACTGGCCCAAAGTCACCCACTGAGTTTCATGGCCGAGCAGGGACTAGAACCTGGATCTCCTGAGTCCCAGTCCAACACTCTAACCACTACGCCACACTGGTGTTTAGCTCCTACCAGACTGCTCTTTGCTAGAGATCTACCTATGGATCTTACATGCGTTGAGTTAAGCCTGTGACTTTTCCACTGTGCTATGGCTCAACTTTTGGTATCAATTCATATGGTTGGCGGCCTTGGGATGCTTAATGGGAAAGGACTCTACAGTAATACCTTGGATTGCAAGTAACTTGGTCTGAGAGCGTTTTGCAAGACAAGCAAAAAAAATTATTTTTTTTTACTAAACAAGCAACGTCTTACAATACAAGTAGTGTAGGGATGTAACCGCTGGCCTCAAGCAGGCGGAGCGGGCCGCACACCCGCCAGAGACTCGCTTTGATATAAGAGTGTTTTGGATTACAAGCACGGTTCCGGAACGAATTATGCTTGCGATCCAAGGTATTACTGTATGTATTATAAAATATGTATCCTGGTTTTCAAACCAGAGGTCCCCAAAGTGGTCAACGTGCATAAAAACAGGAAAGCAATTAAGGACTCTGCAAAGGCCCAATCATAAGCCTTCCTTCTGTTGGCTCCTGTCCTAGGATGATTGATGTGCTGCTCTTTGGAGTGTGAGATCTATGTTCTAGCCCCTCTGCTTCTCCCTTTTCCATCTGCAGTTATAGTGTTGTCCTGAGTAGAGTAGACCCAAAAGGCTTGCTTTCCTTGTGGATGCCAAATTCACATCTTTCAGGCCCGTGTCTCAAACGCACTGCATGTTCGTTCCTACCAAGCTATTGCCTCCTGTGTCTCTTTCTTGAAGTGTTCATTCTCCCTTGTCTGTAGTCCTCATCCCTTCGCCTTGCAAAATGCTCATTTCCCCTCACACAGATACCAATATGGCCTACCAAACAGCAATGGCCAGACAAAGCTAAGAGGTGGTAAGTATGTATAAGCTCAGTCAACATCCAGCCCAGTAAATGAATGGAATGGTGGCTTGGTTACAGTCACTACCTGGGTGGAATCCTTACTAGGAATTGTGTTCCTACAAAGCAATAGTAGGATTACATACTCCAACCACACATGTGGATTTGACACTCATTTATTATTTGTTGTATCTTTGGGCTGCAGGTTTTTCTTAATTTTTGTATTTCATTTAGTATAGTTTTGGAAAACTTGTTCAATAAAATTGAAATAAAAAGGCAATAAAAATGTTTTGCCAACATGCATGTTTCACTTGGGCTGTGTACTCCTACATCAATAGCGCAGGATACGGAGGAAAAAGTTAGGTTTCATATTTTTTGAAGAATTTCAAGCGTTTACTTATTTCCCAGACTTATCAACAACACTTTGTCGGGAAAAATCTCCAGTTTAAGCTGTAACCCTTTACCTACTTAGTCCCTACTCCTAGGAATAAGGCCCATGGAACTTAACAGGGCTTACTTCCAAGTAGACATGTTATATGATTGTGGTGTTATTCTCTTATTTAGTATAGGCCCAGTGGTTTATTTCCCCCACCGTGCGTGCTGGTTGCGTCGTGCCAGGGGGATTAGCGGAACGTATCAGCAGCATGGCTTTTTGTGTTCTGTGAACCTGGCCATTGTTAACAAGCCATCCCAGAACCCTAGAGCAGCCCGTGGTTTCTGGGTGGCTCCCTGGCCAAGTTTGCATGACAGGACAAGCCATGCTGCCAGGGGTAATTATACTAATCCCTCCCGGCATGCGACTGGCACGTGTAGCTTATTAACCGCCTTGCAATTGTGCGAACCTATATAAGAGTACTCAGTTACATGATTTCTTAAAGTGGTTTGCTTCTTCATTCAGTTCTGGTGGTCTTACTGTAAAAAAAGTGCCACTCTGTGTACATTAACAGCCTTTTTAAACAACACTGCCTGAAACAAAACATCTTCACACATTCTGATTCTTCTCTTCATATTCTGCTATAACACTAAACAGAGAACTGTGAATTCAGTCTACAACTTGACAATGAGGAAAACCCCAGGGCCTTTGTTTGCAAGACTAAACCAGATTACACTAATTTAGCTCTAGGAAGTTTAAGATTGGTATCATATTGAAACTAGCTCTGCACTTAAAAATGTAAATTTGCTCCTCTGGGTCATCCCACACACACCCCACCTCTGCTGCCATTCTTGCACTGCCAGGAGCATTATTCAATGCATTCATGCAAGTTTCTCTCCCCCCCCCCCCCATCAATTCAAATTTGGGAAGGAGGGGGAAGAACAGCCCAGTGGAAATGATGTAGAAACAAGCAACTTGGGGAAATATCATTTGTAAAATAAAATGAGTTTGATTCGTTTTTATTTTTATTTTATTTTTTTACTAATCAAGCTCGGAGTAGGCATAACAAGTTTCAAATCTTTTACACAAAGGCCTGTATTGACAAATTTTCAGCCAAGAATGAGAGAGATTTCCTTTGGAATGTGCTTCGCCCTCTCCACTAAAGGACTAGCCAAAACATTTTCTTAAGAAGAGCTGCCTCTATTTGAACCGGTATAGGTGGGGGAAAGTTATATAAGTTAAACTTATATACCGGTAAATGCTATAAGTTAAAGCATTTCTCCTTCAAGAAAAATTAGAGGTTAGGACAACCAGGTGTCATGTTACATCTGATCCTTAAGAGTACAATAGGCCAGAATGGATTCTCTGGGGATACACATGAGCAGTTTGCATACTTGCTCTTGCATAGGAAGATTGAGGTGGCAACTATGTCAGTGTAATGGACCATGAGGCATTGTACTGACAAAATAATATTTTTTTCTGCGACAATACAAATGGGCACTATGGGCACTAACTCTTTATGTCAGACAGTTATTTTCTGGCAGAAACTAAGCGTTTTGCAGCAGCTACCTCTCACACAAACCCTAAACACAGATCCACAAGAATTCCTTACTGCAATTTGCAGCCCTCCAATCTGCCTCTCCAGGACAGGCAGCTGAGCCCAGGCGCGCGCACACACACATACAGGCACACACATGTACACAGACAGACTGCAACTGCTCTCACTAGTTGAAGCAAAAAGCCAATAACTGAATTCCAGCTAATCCAAGCATAGGACACTGGAGTTGTGTCTCAAGCCCAGTTAATGGCCTTGAAGGACTCACTTTCTTGAGAGAGGTTCTTTAAATTCTTTATCTTATCAAAGAACATACTATCCTCAATGGACTCTTAAGTACTTTTGCCTTTAGAACAAAGTTCTCTATTTTAAAGCAAATATTTGCAGACTTCAGCTGAGAGGTTAAGACACTGGTGGGAGCCCTGTCAGAAAATGCCAGGTTGTTCTTTCTGTGCTAAGAACATAAGAAGAGCCCTGCTGGATCAGACCAAAGGTTCATCTAGTCCAGCATTCTGTTCACACAGTGGCCAATCAGCTGCCCACAGGATCCCACAGGCAGGACATGAGTGCAACAGCACCTCCCTGCCCATGTTCCCCAGCAACTGGGGTACATAGGCATACTGCCTCAGATACTGGAATACTGCCTCTGATACTGCTAAACTAGAATGTCTTTATTGATGGTACAATTAGTGATAAAAAGAAATTTTAAAAATTATTTTAAGGTTATCCTTGTTCTAAGATCTCAAATATCATGAACTGCTGCAGCAAAAACAAACAAACAAACAAACAAAAACGAGTTGGTTGTTAACAGTACCTTTATTCAGCTCATATAGTCTGAGGAAAGTTAGTCAACAGCATCAAATAAACAGAGTCACTGTAGCAGTAGCACCTTAGAGGCTAGCCAGATTATTGTAGTACAAGCTCTCCTAGGGCCAAAATAGATGCGACTTTAATTGCATGAATGCCATTAATGTGCACACCTTTGTTAAGTGCATAACAGCCAAGGGGAAGCCTAAGCAATCTTGCAATGGTGGGGGGGGGAGTTTAACTATCTCCCCCCCCCCCCCGTCACCTCCAATCACCACAGTTCAGGCAGCCTCCACTGGTGTAGAAGGGAGCTTCTCTTGAAATGCAGGTAGCAGCTTGAGTTATTTTTGTCCAGACTGCAGCAGGCAGGGAAAATGCTCTGAGTGTACTCAAGCTTCCCCTCAGGTGCTACTTTGGCCCCTAAGCAAGAGCATAATTTAGGAACAGTCAGCCTTGAGTAGGTAATCCATCTGCCAAAGTTTTCTCCAGAATGGCTCTTATAGGCTTCAGGGGTGCCCTTCAGATGATGTTGGACAACTGGTACCCTACAGATTATGCTGAATTACAATTCCCATCAGCCCATGACAGCATGGGGCAATGGTCAGGGATGATGGGAGTTGTAGTCCAACAACATCTGGAGCATTGTGATTGGGCAATCAGGAGAGAAACACACAAAGCATGGTATGCTTAATGCCTTTGCCATCTAGATACACTTTCTGAACCTGCAGATGAACGTTGCTCTATGCCAGCCTTCCCCAACCTGGTGCCCTCCAGCTGTTTTGGACTAAAACTCCCAGCATTCCTTTTCATCAGTCATGCTGGCTGGGACTGATGGGTCTTGAAGTCCAAAACATCTGGAGGGCACCAGGTTGGGGAAGCTGATCTCTCACCAAGCTGAGCTCTGTTTCTGCAAAGCTCTTTCGTCTGAAAATCAGGCAATTTCCTCCCGCCCCACTGCAGCCCCTTACAACACAGCCAACGCTATTCAGCAGGGGGGCCCAACCCTCTGAAGAAGCTTTTAAGGGGGTGTCAGAGAGCTACAGAGGGGTAGGATGGGGAAGAGAAAGATTGGCTGCATCAGCTGCTTTCTGCTCATACAACCATTATATCCAACTCTTTAAATATGAATGCCTACATTGCCCTTTTCAGGTTCTTGCTTCTTTACTAGTAATTTTCCAATTTCTTTCCCCTTCTTCTGTATGTAAGACACCAGCAGATGAGAAAACAGTCATTAGAATGGCCACGCATCAGGCATGTGTACTAATTTATATTACATTGATATCCTGCCTTTCTTTCAAGGAGCTCAAGAAAGCATATGTGGTTGCCCATCCACCCATTTGATCTTCAAGAACAGTGTTCTCCAACCTTGGGTCCCCAGATGTTTTTGGCCTACAACTTCCAGCATGCCCCAGCCAGGCTGGGGCATGCTGGGAGTTGTAGGCCAAAAACATCTGGGGACCCAAGGTTGGAGAACACTGCTCAAGAAGACCACCCTGTGAGATAGAGGAGGCGGAGAGATAGCAACTGGCCTAAGGTCACAGTGTGCTTCAGTGGGGATTTTAACCTGGGTCTCCACAGTCCAACCACTACACCGCACTGGCTCTTGTGGCAAAGCTTCCAAAAACTGAACTGCTACTTTTGTGTGTATATATGTGGTCATCATCTGTATCCATTCCAAAACTACAAAGACTTCAGCCTTCTTCTCCCTATTTCCTTACTTAGCTCCTAAGGGAACATGTATTGGAAAACGGAACACTGGAGCTGAAAAGGCCAGTGTGCCTTTTTCTCTGATTCTACATCAGAGGACACAAGCACTGTGAATGATTTGTATTTAAGATGGGGGGTGGGGAGCCCACTTCAAATGTATCTACGTTATTCATATATAATTAACACAGGCTGCATGTCATTCTCATGAACATGGTTTATGCCAAACTACAACTGGTGAAAATGGGGTACCTATTCTATAAAGTCTAAATTCAGATGTTGCCACCATCAACTGTGAGCACAAATCAGCCTGACATGTACAAGCTGAAAAAATAAGGATAGGCATCTATTTACTTGTTTCACATCCTTTGGTTTTTGTTTTGTTTTTCACCACCTTTCAGACTCATCCTTGCATCCTCAAGGGCTAAAATGAATTCTGAATATGCTCTAAACAGGATGAGATGACCTAAGCTTTACAATTCCAGCTCTGCCACTGATAGCAAGTTCAAAGACAGGCACCATTAGAGACAGTTAAAAGTCAAAGGCCAATGGCCAAGCTAGCACTTGTCATTTGCAGAATCATAGGGTCAGCAATTCAAGAGAGTTCACGTAGATCCTCCCCAAGAACTGGCAGAAAGTCAAATTCTTACAAACACTTTAAAAAGGACCTAAGTGGAACACTTTTTTTTTTAAAGCAAGCATTCTACAGCATTTTATGAGTACAAAACCCAATTATGCATAAAGGAGATTTCTTTGAAAGATAGTAAAATGGGATCTACTACTGATTGGCAGAGATTTGACCTGTTTCTTGCCAGAGTCAGTTCATCCCCTCTTTAGGCCAACACCAGAAGCTATCATAATCATGCTGAACATACTGAATGGAACACCTACCCAGCATCCCCTGCTGCAACCAAGGGGTCCAAAATTCAATGGACTCTTCAGTCTTGGCTCCTGAGGACCTAGGTTTACTGATATGCACCATCAGGCTGCTTCAGTATACAACTTTATGTATGCTGAACAAATTATATATGCATCATAGGGTTGAACTAGATCAGGGCAGAAAGTAGATTTCCAGAAGTTTTGGACTTCAGTTCCCAGCATTTCTGACAACTAGACATGCTGGCAGGGCCTTGTTAGAGTTGGAAGTCCAAAACCTCTGGAGATCTACCCCCGAACTAGATGACTCATTAGGTCTCTTCTACCTGACTCTATAGCTATCAACAATGTTCTCCCATAAAGTTCTTGCTGAACCCAGAAAATAATTCCAGTTAATTAAACAATATTTTATTACAGCAGATGCATTTGAGCAGACAACAGCTTTAACAAAGTGCACAAAACAATCTTTTATTTTTGTAAGATAATTCTTAAACCACAAAGCTTAACTATAATTTTTTAAAAAAAGTTTAACACCCCTACCCTCTCCACACATACACACTAACATTAATCATCAGAATAATCCAAAACCAATTATGAATCATTTTCTCCTAAATAAACCAACCAAAATGATTCTGCACTTTGCCAGCTGAAAAAACAGAAATTCTTAAAGAACCTTCTTGTCATCAGCAATCAAAACAAAATGATGAATATGCATAAAACTACTTCCCAAAGGCAAAGGAAAGTTGGGGAAAGGAGGCTGCTAATTCCAAATTATATGCCTGTTTCCTAAGCATACATCTGCCTCTAACAGCTTCCAATTCCATGAGCCATTGCACAGAAGCAGCAGCTCGGCACATGTTCTCGGCACAGTGGCCCCAGCCACATCACATTGGGACCAATTAGAACCTTGTGCTAGTGCAAAAGTGCTGGCATCCACTCATGCAGTGAAGCTGATCCAGCACACTTCCGTGTCTTTGAATATGACACAGCTAAGCCATACCAAGAGGCTTCCTTGGGACAACATGGCAGTGATCACAGGCAAGGAACCTGCAATGGCCCACAGCCAAGCAGTAAGAGAATTTACCAGGATGACTGCAACTGCCAAATAAAGGAGACAACTTTCACTTATGCTGCACAAACGGTTTGCAAGAGAACAGTTAAAGACAGTCTATCCAACAGGATTAGCTGACCATTTGCTAATTTCCAGAAATCAGGTAAATAATTTGAAAGGGTGTGTACATCAGTGAATATTAAAGACTGTTCCAGTCCAAAATTTATCTGTGTAATAACATCCTTCCAAAATGAAGCAACTACTGGACATGGCCAAAACATATGTTTAAAAGAAGCCTTAGCTGTACTGCACCGCCAGCAATTAGACAAATTAAACAGTCCCTTATTAAAGAGACATTGCAGTGTCCAATAGACATGAAACAAAAGGTTTTGATGAAGAAGATGCAGCCTAAGACATGATAGACATGACAGGTAGATGCCAAAGATGCCAAAGTGGTGATCCACTGATTAGACACTTTTGTGGTGGTGCCCACAGCAGTTTCTAAAATTCCCAAATGTGCTCCTAGGTCCAAAAAGGTTGGGGAATCCTGCATGATGGCATACTTGCACTGGCAGCCGGACAGGAGGGAAGGCGATCGTTCCCTCTCCCTTACAAGCATTCAGTGTACTTTCTTCAGTCAAGGTATGGACAGTCCTTCAGAAAGAACCACCACCACCCCTGCACACATGCACTCACACACACACATCAAGAATACCTTCTGCAAAGAACAGAACAAATATGTCATTTTAGTTTATTTACATAGGTGTTTAAGGAAGCAAGAAGCAAACCTCAAAGGCCCTTCTAGAACACACTTTACAAACTTCATTATGCATCTGCTGTAGGTTTGTCTCCTCCTCTGGTTAATGCCCACTTTTGTTTATTTATTTATTTATTTATTTATTTATTTTATTTATTTATTATATGTATACTCTGCCTTTTTTCCTGCAAGGAACCCAAGGCGGCTTACATAATTGTCCTCCTCCTCTCCATTTTCTCCTCACAACAACCCTGTGAGGTAGGTTAGGCTGAGAGTCAGTGACTGGCCCAAAGTCACCCAGTGAGTTTCATGGCAGAGCGGGGGACTGGAACCCGGATCTCCCGAGTCCCAGTCCAACACTCTTACCACTACGCCACACTGGCTCTTATATCCCTTCCAAAATACATTTTCCCTATTCTGCAAGTTATTAATGTCCCTGAGGGTGGACACATTTGTGAAGTTGCGATCACTCATCCCTCTCTTCTGGTCAATTCTCCTTTTAATTAATTTCCAGATAAGATATGGTGTGGAATGTATCTCTATGGGAGTGTATGTTGCTGTAGGGGTCCACAGTTCAACCACCTTTTCTTTCTGGACAATTTTGAGAATCCACTGAGGCTTATCACCTAACTCACAAATTTGCTTTTTCCTACGTTACTGCAGATTAGGTTTAATACCTGAGATAGTATTGACTTGTATTTGTCCTTCTCCAATCCTTAGTGTATAGTTAAGGCCTAGTTCACATCTCAACAGTATACTGGCAGTCCTTGAGTTAAGAACGTCCGACTTACAGACAACCCATACTTAAGAACAGACTTCTGGGTTCCCCAGCACTATGTCATTTACGTAGAGTCAGGACCGGTGCAAGGCAGTTTGGCGCCCTAGGCAAAATCAGATATTTAGCACCCCCCCTTCCCACTTGAGCCCTCCCTCCCTCCCGCTCCCTCGGAGCTTACTTTGGAGTAGACCTGCATGGTTAAGCACAGCTGGAACTGCTGGAGGCAAAGCGAGGCACCCCGGCTGATCTGGAGCCGTTTTGGAGCATGGGTGAAGGAGGGAGGGCGAAAGGAAGGAAGGAAGGAAGGAAGGAAGAGGGGGGAGGCGGTAAAAGAAGGGAGGAAAGGAAGAGGAAAGTGGCGCGCGTGTGCATGAAAGAGAAAGGAAACCACAAAAAGATTATTTTTAAAATAAGATTAAGGGGGGGAAGAGGGGGGGAGACTGATGAAAAAGGAAAGAAAGACAGACAGACAGACAGAAAGAAAGAAAGGAACACAAAATGAACTGAAGTAGACCATTGGAGAAGGGGAAAAGACAAAACAGATTAAGAGGAAGGAAGAAAAATTAGACTGGCTGGAAGGAAGGGGAGATTTTGCCCACCAGCCTCCCATCATTGGCCCCTGCCCGGGAAGGCAAAGGAGGTGTTTGCAGGTGCATCCTTCCCTTCGCCCACCAGCCTCCCATCATTGGCCCCTGCCCGCCTCCGCCTCCTCCAGCCTGTCGCCTTCTCTGCCTCTTTTGATGCTGGTTGTGAGCGGCGCCAGATTGGAGACGGAGCCCTGAGGTGGAGGAGAGAGAGGGAGGGGCGCGCTTCTTTCGCCTCCCCTTCCCCCGCGTTTCTGGCGCCCCCGTTTAGCCTGGCGCTCTAGGCAGCAGCCTAGTTCGCCTAATGATAGCACCGGCCCTGTGTAGAGTACATAACGTAGTATAATGTGCAATTCGAGGAATTTACGCAATTTGCGTAAATGCCAATTTTAACATATAGAACGCTATGCTGTTCCTACTTACATACAAATTCGACTTAAAGACATTCTTAAGAACGGAACTCGTTCGTAACCTGGGGACTGCCTGTACTTGTCTGGGCTGCACCACTTCCATTTGCAAGTGTGGCCTGAGTGTTCCTCCCATTCCCTGGTGTGGTGCTTGTGGGACACACCGCTGGAGTAAGGGGGGAAATAGGCTTTACTGTGTTTTATGGGATTCCTGCATGTGGGGTAGACTGGACTGAGTCCCTAGTTTTCTATGTGGAGGATTTTTTGTCTTTTTTTGTATGAACTCCCCCCCCCTTGCAATTTGAAGTGGTACAGCCCAGATACAAGTTTACCTCCTCATTGATAACTAGGTCTAAATACCAAATTAAGCAATTATTGAGCAATTTGTATTATAATTGGTAGATTCTCAAATAATCAGTAAACTCAGTAACCAAAGAAGTGGGGAGATAAACATAGCTTCCAAAACATCAGACAGCTGTTTATGTAGAGCTACATCACACTCTTAACTAACTGGATTAAGTTTAGGAGCATCAGGGCTAGAAATCTGGGAGCTACTCCAGATCTAGCCGAAACCTGCCAACTGTAAAGCTTCCCAACAGGTTTTATAACAGCAATCAAAACAGCAGGCTCTAAATTAAAGATTTTATTAAACAAGTCCATCCAACTTTCTATATGATCAGCCACCCAAAACATGGTTTGAGATGGCTATAAGATTATATACTTTAAAAGGAAAAATAATATCTGCTATAGGAAGCATATTTGACTTGGTAGAAGTTTCCATATTCCCTAGATAAGTTGTTTTGATGTCTCCTCTATTCATGAACATTAATACAATAAAATCCAAGTTATTATTAGGAGGAATTTTGATCCTACATGTGGAATGTTTACCAAGCCACATATTTTAGAGAAGCTCTCCAAGACCTTACAAATGAGGCTTTTCTAATCATAACAGTTCTCCACTGAGAATCAGATGACAAAATGCTCTTTTCATGTGTATCTTTGCCCTACCACAGAGAGGAATCTCAAGTTTCTTCTCTAGGGAAGGCAGGAAAATCTGAATCCCTGTGTCACAGAATGAGTTGCTTCTCCTTTCCCCTCACTCCACAATGCAAAAACAATTTGTATATGTTAAAAGAAATTATAATATACCAACTTTACCTGAACATTATGCTGTTTTGACTGCCCATTTAGCTGTACAACATGTAGTAATCTAAAAGCTGATTTAGGGCATGAATTGATGCATGTTAAAAGAGGACCCTTCTTTTCTCCAACTAAGTAAGCCCAGCTGGCTATCAAGTCCCAACCCGTGACCTCAGAAGAATAGACCTAAAGTATTGAAGAAATGTTCGTCTGTTCTTCCCTTGAAGGACCCCAAGAAAGGAAACGCCACAGCTTTCCCATGTAGCCTCTTGCATTACTCTATGGAGGGAACAATTCAGACTTTTACATTGCACTGCCTCAAATCTTCATCCTCATAATTTAAACCTGTTGCTCCTTTTCTTATTCCCAGGACACACTGAATTTATATTTTCTTTCCTCTTTCTGACATTCTAACAGACCCATCTTGTTTCCATATCCCTTTTCTTCTTCTTTTAGCCCAAAAGAAACCCAGCTCAGCCAGCTTTTCTTTGTATGTTTTGCTTTCCAATCCTTTAGGGTGCAATCCTATGCATGTTCAGACAGAAAAAAGTCCTACAACTCCCAGCATTCCCCAGGCAGCCATGCTAGCTGGGAAACGGTGGGAGTGGTAGGACTTTTTTCTGTCTAAATTGTGGTTTCAATTTACCAATATCCACCCACACATACTACAGCAATGTGTTTTGCACATCTGATGGTGGTGTTTCTGAAATTTAGAACACAGCAATTCCCTTCCTGGGGTGGGAATGAGCACAAGGATTCATTACATCAGTGCTCTTGTGGCAACAGTGAGTGGCTGCTTGTGGTCCTCTGGGCACAATTCAAGACTTTGGTTTTGGCCTATGATTGTTTATAGTGGTAGTTTCCTCTCATATCTCCATCTCCAAGATTAGCCAGAGAGCAGCTATGAGTATTCTATCTACCATATTTTTCCGTCTATAAGACGCCCCCATGTATAAGACGCCCCCCACTGGGCAGTTTCGCAACCGCGTGGTTCTCTCCTTGGCTTACTTCCATGTATAAGACGACCCTCAATTTTTAGTCTAACAATTTTATTTATTTTATTTTATTTATTTTATTATATTTATACCCCGCCTTTTTTCCTGCAAGGAACCCAAGGCGGCTTACATAGTCCTCCTCCTCTCCATTTTATCCTCACAACAACCCTGTGAGGTAGGTTAGGCTGAGAGTCAGTGACTGGCCCAAAGTCACCCAGTGAGTTTCATGGCCGAGCGGGGACTATACATGGAAAAATACTGTAAGCACCATGATTATAAACATTGACACACGAGAGGCATACATGGTTGCTCTTATCCAACTCTACAAATCCCTGTTTGAACTCTATGTTGGAATATATTCTAAATGCAATGAAAGCACAATATGGGTTGCTTCTAACTTAACCTTTTTAAAAACTGAAGTACAGATACCCAATTAAGGCCTATCTATCCCAGCATACTGTTCCCAGATGTCTCTGGGAAGCCCACAAGTAGGACATGCGGACAATAGCACCTCCTGCTTATGCTCCCCAACAATTGGTATGAAGAGACACACTGCCTTGGAAACTGGAGGTAATATATAGCCATCATTACTAGCAGCCATCGATAGCATTATCCTCCATGAAAGGTTCCTCCACATAGGGTAGCCATATGTCCACTTTTACAGAGGACAGTCCTCTATTTGAAGGGCTACCAGAGGACTGTCCTCTATTTTGAAGGCATTCTCTATTTGGAGGGCTGTCAGTCCAAGATAAAAAACCACCAGAAGAAAGAGCTGGGCCTTGAAGATGTCCATCAACAGCACTTGGGACAACAGACTCAACAAGGCTCACAGCTTACTTGGTCACAGTCTTCCACACTAATGTAAGATGTACTGTATTTCTACTTAAATTATAATAATGTCTAAATTTGAGCATCTATATGAATTAGCATATGCAAAGCAGTGTCTTCTTTTTTGGTGGTTCACAAATGGACACCCTACTTCCAAGGAGCCAGGAGACTGTGGCTTTCTTGACCTTTTAACAGCTAGCAATTACACTCCAGGCTGCTGAAGAGAATACAGGCAGATCCCTGATTTTTTCCAGCAGAGCCAGAAAGCAGGCACTTCCTGACCATTTAATGGCCAGCCATTTCATCAATGCTGCCGAAGAGTAGTAATATTTTCCTCTTACGTGAATGTAAGAGTAATGTGTACCTTTTTTAGTAAGTCGCTTTAAGACTGGGGTGAAGATCTGTGGTCTGCCAGATGTCACTGGACTACAACTCTTATCATCCCTGGTCATTGGCTGTGCTGGTTCAGGATTATGGGATTTGTAGTCCAGCAACATCTGGAGGGCAACAGGTTTCCCACCCCTGTTTTAACAGATTATTTAGCTGAAATGCAACAAAATAAATGTGCAGCTAACTTGAGGAACATGTACATTGAAATCACTGTTTTTTCTGAAAAAGACACAGAAGCCTGATCTTTCCTAATTGCTGCTCCTACATATTTTGCCAATAGACTATTTAGTCTGAGGTGAGTTCCATATGCCATATGCACACACATTTTGTGTAGTAACTTGAAGGTTTATCCTTTTAGGACAAAGACATGAATGGGTTTTACCATATTTATAAGGAAGCCTTAATATGGAATAACAATCAAATACAGGGTAAGAACCTATCCCAAGTCTATTTTAATGGTTGGGGTAAGTTGTTACTCATTGCAATATCTGCCTAGACATATTTGGACCGGATTTGGATGATATAGCCTAAGGGTCAGACTTCATTCACACCTCTTAAGGTATCCTTGGTAACAAATTGGTGACCATTTACACATCCTGCTTTTGCAACTATCTGCAAAATAGCCTTTTCTCTAACCCCTTTGTTTCCATGCTGCAAGATCATCTTACCTTTGCCTTTTGAAAAGAAATCGAAGATTTTACATATCTAACTTCTGTCCTTTGCAAATATAAGCTTATTTTTGTTCTGAGGGCTTGCTTTTCACTAATAGTAGGTGATTCAAAGATTTTAGTAGCAAGAATTTTATCACCAATTTTGGTTTAAACTACCCTGGCTTAAAACTGGTTTCCGATCCTGGCTTGCTGGGAGGAATTAGCCATTGTCTCAGGTTCGGGCATAATGTGAAGCTACACTTACATGAAGCTTCCTGGTTTGTTTACCTGCTCATGCAAGCCAGGAAATAGACTGCAGGTACTAGCACCTTGCTTGTGAGCATCATGGTTTAATAAGCCAGGATTTATGGCTTGCCATGACGTGGGAACATGACCAGTGTTCACAATCCTGTTCATGTTATAGACATATTTGTTTTTATTATTTATTTCACCCTGAGAGCTTCCACTATAGGGTGACTCATAAATAGAATAAATAAATGAATTAAACCCACCAAAATGAAAAAAAGAATCACTTATGAATGCAATAACCTATCAAAACATGATGTAATCCACATGTGTACCTCAGCTTCTCTAGCGGCTGAATGCCTGTTGTGGTTTCAACTGACAGAACAATGAGTGGGTGATAACATCTTAAAACATCTTGCAACAGTTTTATAGTATACTTAAAAAAAAAAAAAAGCAGTTTTGTCATATTTTATTATAATAATTTTTATCACAGCGAAACTGCTTTCAAGACAAAACTATGAATTAAAGACCAATTATGAAATCAGCACCAGCACACGGATAAAGCCTGAAAAGCAAATCAAAATACATTCTTCTGGAAGAAATGACTAAACATTTACCAACTTCTTCCTCATGTTAGTGTATCCTCCAGGGATCGTCTAGTGTATAAGCTAATTAAACACGAGCGGTTCTGTAGTGCTTTCTTGAATTCTTGATTGCTTAGAGGGTTCTTCGTCTTGAGGACTGAAGTCAACATTCTTCACACTT
This sequence comes from Shinisaurus crocodilurus, assembly GCA_021292165.1. Classification (NCBI taxonomy): domain Eukaryota; kingdom Metazoa; phylum Chordata; class Lepidosauria; order Squamata; family Shinisauridae; genus Shinisaurus; species Shinisaurus crocodilurus. The sequence continues at coordinate 99,532,376 of CM037879.1, read as the reverse complement.
AGACTGCTTCACAAACTGCATGGGATGCATGAATTTATTTTACAGACTGCACTTGTGTTTGCTTCGATTTATTTTCTGGAGCTTTTTCAAATCGTTACCATTGTCTTTCGCAAACAACTAAGAAAGTGAGAAATAAAGATGAAGTTTGCCCCACAGTACATCCTATGAAACAGACACTTTTTGGAACCTTGAGAGCAGGGGTTAACAAATTGTAGCTCTCCAGAGGTTTGACCTACAACTCCCATCATCCCTCACCATTGGCTATGCACCATAGGACTGATGGGAATTGTAGGCCAAAACATCTGGAGGGCCATACGTCACCCACCCCTGCCTTAAAAGCAGCCTAAAAATAACTTTAAATAAAATAAATAAAAATAAGCCAATATGCCCTCACTTTCGCTTCCATACTCAGTCAAGGACGAAATGCTTATAGTGAGCATCTGGATGCTATTACTGTGCACAAACCATTAATCCAATTACTTCACAGTATACCCCAAACCTTGAAATACTATTAATAATTACATATGGTATTCCTCCAAGTCCACAGGATCACCAGGTAGCCTGTAAACGTCGGGCTGAAAGTTTTGTCAATTTGAGAATACTGTACATTCTCTCCTTCCACACACACGCTTAAGTTCTTCGAAGGAACATCTGTGTTGTTCACTGCTTTGAACACTGATTATCCTGCCCAAAGACAGATTACTTGACCCAACTCCTTAGTCAACATTTGTCAGGAACAAATGGCATATTAGCCACCTTGTTTCTAGTCTGGCTCAGAAATGGAACATTCTAAAATCTGAGAATGAGAGATACAAAGGGGGAAATTATCCCAGTCTGTTTCCGGGCACAATCAAAGTGCTGGTTATGACCTATAAAGCTCTATACCAGGGGTCCCCAACCCCCGGGACGTGGACCAGTACCAGTCCGTGACCTTTTAAGAACTGGGCCGCGCGGTGCGCGGCCGCCACACCGCCTGGTTTTACAAAAATGCTCGTCTGGGAGGCGAGCAGAGAGACGAGCGGTGGGGGTGTGTGCTCGCGAGCACCCCAAGAGCCAGGATGGGGTGCTTGGTGCGCGGCGCAGCGGCCGGATGCAGTGCGCGCCGCCCACTGGGACGCAGTGCGTGCCGCCCACTGGGACGCGCCACAAGCCGCCCGCTGGGATGCTCCGCAAGCACCCCGTCCTGGCTCTCGGGGTGCTCGCGAGCTCCGGCAAGCACCCGCCACTCGTCCCTCTGCTTGCCTCTCCGATGAGCATTTTAGTGAAGCCGGAAGTGCGGAACTTCCTGGTTCTGCGGTGCCACACAGCAGGTGAGCGGTGCCCCCCCCCGGTCCATGGAAAAAATTATTCCATGGGACCGGTCCCTGGTCCCAAAAAGGTTGGGGACCGCTGCTATATACGGCTCGGATCCAGGTTATCTGAAAGACCGTATTCTCACTTATGAGCCTGCCCATGCCCTGAGATCTTCAGGGGAGGCCCTTCTCTTCGTTCCGCCACCATCACAGGCATGGCTGATGAGAACGTGGCAGAGGGCCTACTCGGTGGCTGCCCCAAGCCTCTGGAATTCCCTTCCCAGGGAGGCTAGAGTGGCATCCTCCTTGCTGTTTCCAGAGGTGGGCAAAAACCTTTTTGTTCCGGCAGGCCTTTGGGGATAGTCTGGACCTGTGAGAATGCAATGGATAAGTATTGTTGTTTATATTGTTATAGTTGTTTTAAATCTGAAATTTTATATAATTTTAATATTATAGGTGATTTAATTATATTATTAACTTTGTATATCTCTATGCCGCCTAGAGTCCCGGTACTGGGGGAAAGGTGGGATATAAATAGATAAATAACTTATTCATAAATCATAGAGTTAAAAGGGGCCTACAAGGCCATCGAGTCCAACCCCCTGCTCAAGGCAGGAAACTAGAGGGGTCTCCCATCCAGGCCTGACCCTGCTTAGTTTTCCACACTCAGACAAGCTGAGCCAGCATAAGCCACAGGCTTATTATTATTATTATTATTATTATTGTTATTGTTATTATTATTCCTGTGCTTCCAAACTTGAAGCAAACAGGTTCTGATAGTTTGGGCAGCATTGCTCCTTTCCAGAGAGCACTTGCCTCCTCTTACAAATAGGATTCCACACAATGTAACTGGAAAGCAGGTATCACATGTCTGGCTGACGGATGAATTACTCTACCATTGTGTCACAGCAAGAGAGCTGACCAAGCCCAGTTTAATCATCTCTGGAAACGTCTAAGGCAGTGATGGCGAACCTATGGCACGTGTGCCACAGCTGGCACATGGGGACGGCTCTGCCGGCACGCAAGCCATAGGTTGCCAGGGGCACAGAGCTCAAACAGAGCTTGAGAGCAGGGGGGCGAAGCGGCCGCTCCTGCCTGCTGCGTGTCGCCCGGCATCTGGCAGGCCACCTCCTCTGCCGGGGAAGGGCCGAGTAGGTCCCCCCGGGGCAGGGCGGCAGGCAGGGCGGGCCTGGAGAGTCACCGCCCGGCGGCAGCATCACACCACACACTGCACGCTCCCTCCCAACGAGGCGCTGACGGCAGAGGAGGAGGGAGGAGGAAGAGAAGGGAGAGGAGCCACAGCTCCGCCGGTGTCCAGCAGAGGAGCGGACCCGAGGCAGACAGGCAGGCCTATTTTCTGCAGGAGGGGGAGGAGGAGAAGGGAGGCAGGGCAGGCGCGTGGCGAGCTCCGCGTACCATCCCTAGTCCCCACCAGCCTGGTTTCTCTAATGTTGCTTTTTAAATTAAAAAGTTTTAAAGCGTGTTAAAGAGAAGGTAGAAGCCCCCGCCCTCCCCCACAAAAGGGGGGGCTTCTGTCCTGCAAAATACAAATGCTTTCCCTTTGGGAGACGGCTAGCGGGGCCCTGGCAGCAAGACACCAAACAAAAGGGGGGGAAACCCCCGAGGGCTGATTGATGCTGGCAGAGGTGCCTGGCGCGGTGCGCGCCGGGAAATGGAGTCTTCGTTCCTGCCGGGCTGGGAGCTCGCAGGGCGCGGAGTGCCAAGGAACTACCCTTCCCGGAAGCCTTTGCGCCCCGCAGGGCTGGCTATTGGGAGCCGCGACGAGACCCACGGAAAAGGGAGGAAAACGGCGCTCGCTTTAGCTCTTGCTGAAAAAGGGGAGGAATAGGAAGACCGATGGGGGGGGTGGCGCGGGGGCTGCTGGAATCAGAGGGGAGCAGCCCAGAAGTGGGTCAGCAGCTTGCCTTGGCCAGAAACTTTGCAGTAAGTTAGGTGGTTTTGGGGGGCGGGGGCGGGTTGTGGGGAGAGAAGGCTTGGGAGGGCGGATCGGAGCTGGGACGTGAAGGCAGGGTTGCCAGATGACCAGAAAGAAGCTGCTCCTGTGCTTTTAGCAGCAGCTTGATGTAGCACCCTCAAAATTAATAAAAATAAAACCCAACCCAAACCCTTAAGGGGTAGCATTTTCCCCCCTGCCCTGCTCCTGTCTTGGCAATGCATCCGGCTGCTGTGGAAAAAGGCACAGCTGCAGGAGATGGTGCAGAAGTTGGCAACTCCTGCATTTGGGGAGGGGAGGCCGGCCGAGTTGTGTGGGGCTGTGTTGTTGTTGTTGTGTGGAGGGGTCTGTCTGTCTCTCTTTCCTCTGCCTTGGGTTGTATCGCGCAATGCAATGCCAAGAAATGAAGCCCTTGGATTTGCTGGCTTCATGCTGGCGAGCTGTTTGATGGAAAGGTCTTTTTGATGGAGGGGGGGTTTGTCCAAAATTAGCGTTGTTATCAATAACGGAGAAACCAAGTCTGTTCTCAAGAGATAAAGGAGCTAATTGCAAATTTGTTAACTGCGAGGAGATTAATGATAGCAAGGAAATGGAAAGTTCAACATCAGTTTTCAATTATGGATTGGTATTAAGAGGTGTGCCTTAAATGATAAATTAACATGTAGTATCAAACGTAAAAATGGACAATTAAAGAAAAATAACTTTATTATATTCATTATTTATTTTATCATATATAAATAATATATGTGTTGGACTGGGACTGGGAGTGTTGGACTGGGCCAGTCACTGACTCTCAGCCTAACCTACCTCAAAGGGTTGTTGTGAGGATAAAATGGACAGCAGGAGGATTATGTAAGCCACTTTGGGTTCCTTGCAGGTGTTTGCAGTCCAAGACATAAAGGTTGTTTAAAATGTGTTAAGCACGTTTAGTTTTCTTGTTTATCTTGCTCATCCTAGTACAGGTTGACTTTTACTTTTACTAATCCAGCACCTGTAGAAGCAGGGAAAGGACCCGGAGTAAAGCTTGCCCCATACAATTTCAGTCTGGCATATAATCATATTACAAGTTGAGAATCCCTTATCCAAAAATACATGTGCCTAATTATTTAAAAAGTGTATCTAAATTACCTTGTGCTATGTGTACATTGTAGTACTATTTAAAAAAATTGAGTTGATGTTTTTTTCAATAAAAAACTGTTTGTCTCTCTGAAAGCTCTGTTATTGTGTTTTTCTTTTAAGACAAAATATGTTAATTAGTTCGGACAACTGTATGAGTTGTTTTTACTAAACTAAAACCCCGGTATTCAGGTTTAATTGCAGCGTTGGCACTTTGAAATAAATAAGTTGGTTTTGTGTTGCAGTTTGGGCACTCGGGCTCAAAAAGGTTCGCCATCACTGGTCTAAGGCATCATTCATGTGATCATATTCTTTTTGTAAGAAACTAGAATGTTGCTGCCTGGCGTCGGGGAAGGAGCGATTTTCACACAATATATATACAGCTGCTAAGCCAGGTTTCCAATGGAGGGTCCAATAAAAAAAAGCCTACAGCCTATCTTGGCTCTCTGGTTGTCATGATACACTCACGCTCAGACATCTATAGCATTCACACATTACATTTTAGGCAACCACTTTTAAAAAAAAAAACCTCTTAGAAATACACATAAAAAGTGTAACCTGTGAAGGGGCCCTGATCCTGCTTTTCCAGTCACTAATATATATATTGTAATTAATATATCCTTAATATAGATAAGGGTGTGTGTGTGTGTGTATTAATAATAATATATACACAGATATATTAATTACCACCACCACCCCTATTTTATCCTCCCAACAATCCTGTGAGGTAGGTTAGGCTAAGCCAGCCTTCCCTAACCTGGTGCCCTCTGGATGCTTCAGTTCCCATCAGCTCCAGCCAGTATGGCTAATGGTCAGGCATGCTGGGAGCTATAATCCAACCATCTGAAAGGCACAAAGTTAGAGAAGGCTGGCCTGGGCTGAGTGTCAAGGTCACCCAGTAAGCTTCATGGCTGAGTTGGTATTTGAACCTGGGTTTCCCAGGTCCTAACCTGGCACCATCCTGTCTCTTTCATTCATTATTGGCTAGAGTACGCTGATCACTGAATCTCATAAATTTCCAAACATACTCCAAGGTGCATATTTTTCTTAATGAGGTTAAGTACCATTCAATTAAGAAAGAGAGTAACGTACTTTGCTGAACAAATGTACTTCAGTGCCTGTTTTCATATCAAAATCCAAGGATGAGTCACAATTTTGTCTTCAACAGTTTCTTAATGGTTTAAAAATACTGCACAAGTGCTTGTTTTACAATGACGAAAACAAACTAATCTCAGCCGAATCTACATGTACACTTCTAACCAGATGGGCCCATAAAGCCATGTGACCACCAGATACAAACTGAGAGCAATCACAGAACAGATTATGGAGGGGATGCAGATGACTACTTAAGTGGCAACTGAAATTCACATGGTTACATGCAGACTGTGGTGGTAAACCAGCTGCCTGTATCGCTTTGCCAAATGGTAAAGAGTTTTATCACGCAGCAGGTGCGGGAATGTGGTAAGATGGTCATCTTTATTCAGCCAATGTCTCTGCAAGAGGAACTTGCACCGGGAAAAGTTTGGTAACAGATGTAGCCAGAATATCTACATCAGGTAAGTAAGGCAAGCCTATTGGCCTTAATGTATCCACTGGACTGTACAGTAATCTTTGTTCTTGCTTGGATTCGGACTCTAGTAATATGCAACTTGAGAATGTGTTTAGGTTAAGGATGCACCGTCTGTTACAGGGATGGGAAACTTGTGGCCTTCTAGATGTTCTGGACTGTAGCTCACGTCAGCCCTAGCCATAATAGCCAATGGTGAAGGATGACGGACGGCCACAAATTGCCCACCCTGGCTTCACTGCCCCAATGAAGAAATACAGCATAATATGACAAGGGTTATTTCACTCTATGCACACTCATTTGGGTTGTATCCAATCCTGGCTGTCTGCCAGGAGATCAGTAAGAGCTGGAGAAACTGATTTCCCATCTCCCCTGCAGTCTTCCCCCTGCACACCTCCCAAATCTACACCATAAGTGTGGGGGACCATCCAGGGTAGATTTGTGGGGGGGACTGCAAGGAAGAGGGTAGAAAGGAGAAATCTTGTTGCATGAGCAGAAGTCTGCTCGCACGGCATTGGATTTAACCCAAAATTAGACTAATTGTGAAGTTGGCTGGGATGTTAACTAAGTGATAGTACGCACAGTGCTCCTGTAAAACAGTTTTACTAATCAAGCAGGGATGCATTAATGTCTCATTGATATTTCTTTAGGACTTTCTTCAGATAGAATGTATTGAATAAACTGCTTATTATCATACAGAACACAGAGGTATTCATAAGAGTTCATTGCTAGTCCTCCTTTGCTAAAGAGTAAAATTCTATGCATGTTTACTCACAAGAAAATCTGCCTGTGTTCAATGGGGTTTACTCCATAGCAAGTATTTTTTTTAGGATTGCAGTCAAAAGTTGCAGTCTGATACTCACCTGGGAGTAAGCCCTATCAAACCAAAGGGAGCAGAGTGAACAGGTAAAGAACTGTGCTGTAAGTCTTGAAGATATTTACAAGCTGATATCACAGCTGAAAAAAGCCTTCTCTCTTTCATTCATAAGCCAATGATTAACACTGCAATCCTAGGTCTACTCAAAATTTAAGACCCACGGAGTTCAATGGGACCTGGTCCTAGGTATGTGGGCAGCCTTCAGAAATTTTCACTACCAGAAGTTTCTACAACTGTATTGACATTCTTTAAAGTTGTAGCTGTCACTATAACAACAGGTACAGCATCCATTTTATACTGACATGTACTGGCTGGCGTGGTGTGTACCCGTCAACTGTACCCAATTGACTGGCAGAATGCTCTTCTGCTGTCATGCCAGTATATTAGCTAGACTAAATATGGCACTGGTACCATGAATCACTGGCCTGTGGCTTACGCTGGCTCAGCTTGTCTGAGTGTGGAAAGCTAAGCAGGGTCAGGCCTGGTTGTTACTTGGATGGGAGACCCCCTCCTCTAGTTCCCTGCATTGAGCAGGGGGTTGGACTCGATAGCCTTGCAGGCTCCTTCCAATTCTATGATCTATGAAATCTATAGGACTTAACTAAACACCGGTGTGTGCGCATGTGTGTTTGTTTTAAGGTAGCTGCTTGCTTTTACCCACTAAGAAGTTCTTTAAGGTGCAGTCCTATCATGATAGGCATAAGCCCCTGAACGCAGAGGCTTATGAGCATCCTATGTGGCAGCAGGAGCCGGAGGTGATCGATGGGCTTTTTTTTGCCCATCTAGCTGGAGCATTTATTTATTTATTGCATTTATACCCCGCTCTTCAGCCAGAAAGGGCTCCCAGAGTGGCTTACGAAGATTAATAATAAGGCAGTCCCTGCCCTTAGGCTCACAATCTAAAAAACATGACACAAAAGGAAAAGGGATTGGGCAGGAGGAGGAAGAATGCAAAACTCAGGGACCAGTTCTTAGTTAAAAGGTTCTTATAGGTTTTTCTTTCTTTTCTTTTTTTTCTGGCAGGGAAGGGCAAAACAAGCTCCCTGCAGCTGTTTCAGAGGGGGAGGGAAGGAGGCTGGAGGTACATAACTCATACCTTGGCCTCTGCAGTCTCCTCTGCCCACCAAAACATCCCCTTTTCCCCCTGTCCAAGGTTGTTTTTTCCATGCTGGCTGTGAGGGAGAGGGAAGAGGGATTGGAGCTCCAGTTCCCAGCGCTGAGGTCAAAGCACTGTCTCCGACCTCAGATCAGAGAATCCAAAATATCCTATGGCCCCTCAGATGCTGTCTAGGGACCATAGGATTGCTCCCTTAATGTAACAAAATAATGCATCTGTGGAGAAACGAGCCTTTGGGAGTACACACACACACCTCATGTGTGAACCGGCTGGGGTGGGGTGTGCATAGTTAGCGTGTAGAGAAAAGAGTTTTTAGGGTTCCTGCATGCATGCATGCAGGAACAAACAAACACACATACACACACGCCTCCTCATGAGTAAACCAGGTGGGGGCTGGGAGGAAGCAAAAGGTGATGGAACATGAGATAGGGCCTGGCGTCTAGAAGTCTAGAAGAGCCAGGCTGAAGGCATTCACATGCAGATAGTTCAAGCCATGACTCACAGTTCCCTTTCCCCCTGCATGGCCAGGTGAAATTCAAATTGATTGGCTGAAGAAAGAAGGCTACAGAAAAGGGGAGGGGGATGAGCTTTTTCCCCACGTGGAAGCCTTTGTTCCTGGTCAGTCCTTTTTGGTAGCGTGCCGGCATGGCAGCGCGCCAGCGAGGGGCCCGAGCCTTTAGGGGGGCCCCCCCTCAAGAACCGACCCCAGACAGCCTCTGGTAAAATTGGCTGGTTTGAAGGACTGGTGAAAGCAAGCCTTGTAGGGGTTTACCCATCTTGGACCTTCGGGTAGGTGTGGTAATTCTCCATCGGGCAGCAAGGCTGTGCTGGATCTAACCCTTTGAAGAAGACACCCTCAGGTAACAGGTGTGTGCTTGAGAGATTTTAAGGAATCAGGTCTTTATTGTTTTGCAGCTTTACTGTGTACTAAAGTGTTTCTCTATTTTGTGTGCTTCTTTTATTTGCCTAATCTTGTTGTAAGATGCTACCAGAAATAAACCTTGTCGTGAGTTCACTCTACATGGGTTTTGTAGTACTCTGTTGGTTCAGTATCTAAATCCAGGTTACAGAATTGAAGGCGAGTCCCTGAACAGAGATTCAAGTAGGGTTGCAGACAGCTGAGGCTGGCAACCTGGTACCTTGAGATCTCTGGGGGTCTTGGTTCCTTTGCCAGCAGGCAAGGGTGGGGTGGTGGCAGGTCAGCCAGCCCCCCCTTCCGGGCCACATGGTGGCAAGTGCTGGGTTCCCTTTGCAGGGAGGAAAGGGTTAGGAGTCTGGCGGGCCAGCCAGTCCCCCCTCTTCCTCCACATGGTGGCAAGCGCTGGGATTCGAAGCTGAACCACAGAGTGTGTGCGCGTGGGCAAATGAGAGAAATTTGAGACTTTAGTACATAGTACAGAGTTTATTATTTTTTAGAAATAAGTGTGAGATTGAACCTTAGAAAAACATTCAGATTGCTGGAAGGGGCTACCCCAGTCTGGGGAGCCTAGGAGCCCAGCAGAGAGCGTTTAAGGCAAGAAATCTCAACTGGAGTAAGTAAGCAGAAAAAGCAAAACTCCAAAAAGTTCCAGAACAGCCTGTGTGCCCAGCAAGTGGGCAGAGGGCAGCAAGTGTGTGATCCAAGAGAACCAGGACTGGAGGGGCCCTTGGCAGAGGGCTAGAAGCAAGAAAAAAGTCTGCGTGTGCGTGTCCCAGAGGCTGGGAGCAGCAGCTGCCAGTGAGTAAGCAGAGGAGGATCCTACCATCCCCATCGAGTGCAAAAAGGCTGTAGATGGGAGAAAGCGACCTGCGGCTGTGTGATCCCAAAGTTTGGGGGCTGGGAGAGCCCGGGAAGAGAAGAAGAAAATAGTGTGGGCGTGCGCACGTGTGTTCCAGGAAGAAGGAGAGAAGACCAAGAAACCTCTCTTAAGAGGCTGGTGAGCAAAACGTTGAATTTTGGGACAGCGTTTGATGAGTAATTTTAGTTGTGCTGTGTGCCCCAGAAGAGTCAGACTTTGGTGGGGGGGGAGGGCACAGTCCTGCCCTACATCTCTCCCACGGGAGAAGGACTCAAGATTTTTGAACTTAAGACTGTCCATTTGCTCTTGGGGGGGGCATGGTGAATGGCTAGGCTGGGCAGCAGCAAGCAGAAGGGGGGGCGGACATCAGGAAACCCCCCCCCAGAAAAAAGAGACTTTGTCCGGTGCTGCAAGAAGCGGGCAGAGAATCAGCAGAAGAAAAAGGAATCCCCCCCCCCAAAAAAAAAACAACAACATTTTTTCTGCTGCCACTTGGAAAACAGCGGACTCTGACTTGTTCCTCGAGGGGGAGGGGGGACAGGTGATTCAAGTTGTCTTTGTGTTGTTACTGGGCAGGCGATCCCAGTGTGGGCGGGGAGAGAAGGGGATTTCCCTCCTAGCTGACAGAAGCCCAGACAGAAAGATTTTTTTCTTCAAGTGTCTCCCAAGAAGAAAAGAAGACATTGGTGGTTAATTGTGATAAAGCAAATGAAAACTGATGAGTTGTTCCTTGAAGGGAGGGGGGATGATCCGTGATCCAAATGTAATTGTGTTATCTAGATTGTTGCTAAGGGGCCCAAGGGCCAAGTGCTCCCAGTGTAAACAGCTGAACTATTGTGTGGTCTTGTGTCATGTTTCAATTTGAAAATGAAGATGATGAAAAATTTTGAATGTAAAAGGTCTCAAGAGGCCAGGGAACTTAGAGGCGGGAAAGCCCTCTAGTGGCCGAAAGCAAGATTGCCAGACTGTGTGTTCTCAGTTTCTGAGGAAACTGAGTAGAGCCTCCAAAGCTAAGCATTCAATGCTGAGAGAAAGTCATCCCGTGCAAGTTTGGGTGGTGGGCAAAAAGAGCCAAGCCCAAGCGGCTGGAAGATTGTCAAGCTGTGTGTTTTAGAAACTGCAAACCTTTGGGAAAAGGGGGGTGGGGGGAAGCCATCCCATTCAAGTCATTGTGTAAAAAGTGCCAACTGCAAACCTTTGGGAAAAGGGAGTGGTATATTCATGTTGTTGGGTGGTGGGAAGCCATCCCATGGGCCTTTGGAGGGGGTGATGGTATTCAGGTCGTTGAGAGTGGTAGAGGCGAATTGAGTCACATTTCAGTCCATAATCTGCCCCCTACAGGCTGTGGGAGAAACAGCAACCCTAAAAAGTTTGTTTTTTGTTTTTTGTTTTGTTTTAATTGAAGAGTCACATTTCAGTCAGCAGTCTGCCCCTACAGGCTGTGGGAGAAACAGCAACCCTAAAAAAGTTTCTGTTTTGTTTTGTTTCTTTTAGACAAGAGTGCCAGACAGGCAACAAAGGGTTGAGGGTTCTCATTTGAATTGTAATTGATGTTTCTTGAGTATGCAAACCTGTAAACTTCTGATTGATAGTTATTGATTGTGTTTTGCTGTTTTGATGTTTGAAGAGCTTTATCAAATCTGTAAACTTCTGATTGATAGTTATTGATTGTGTTTTGCTGTTTTGATGTTTTAAGAAGATTTTAAGAATTAAGATGTTAAAGCTATGTTAAGACTATAGTTAAGGTGTTTGATGTTTGATGCTTTTTGTTCTGTTCTGTTTTTATCTGTGTGTGAAAGAGAAGAGGTGCCTAGTGGTAAGAAGCTAGCGCAAGCTCGTTTCTCTGTGGTTTTTGTTAGTATAGATGAAAGGAGAGGGTTAGCCCCTCTTTTCATCTTTTCCCAAAGGAAAGGGTGTGGAGAAACGAGCCTTTGGGAGTACACACACACACCTCATGTGTGAACCGGCTGGGGTGGGGTGTGCATAGTTAGCGTGTAGAGAAAAGAGTTTTTAGGGTTCCTGCATGCATGCATGCAGGAACAAACAAACACACATACACACACGCCTCCTCATGAGTAAACCAGGTGGGGGCTGGGAGGAAGCAAAAGGTGATGGAACATGAGATAGGGCCTGGCGTCTAGAAGTCTAGAAGAGCCAGGCTGAAGGCATTCACATGCAGATAGTTCAAGCCATGACTCACAGTTCCCTTTCCCCCTGCATGGCCAGGTGAAATTCAAATTGATTGGCTGAAGAAAGAAGGCTACAGAAAAGGGGAGGGGGATGAGCTTTTTCCCCACGTGGAAGCCTTTGTTCCTGGTCAGTCCTTTTTGGTAGCGTGCCGGCATGGCAGCGCGCCAGCGAGGGGCCCGAGCCTTTAGGGGGGCCCCCCCTCAAGAACCGACCCCAGACAGCCTCTGGTAAAATTGGCTGGTTTGAAGGACTGGTGAAAGCAAGCCTTGTAGGGGTTTACCCATCTTGGACCTTCGGGTAGGTGTGGTAATTCTCCATCGGGCAGCAAGGCTGTGCTGGATCTAACCCTTTGAAGAAGACACCCTCAGGTAACAGGTGTGTGCTTGAGAGATTTTAAGGAATCAGGTCTTTATTGTTTTGCAGCTTTACTGTGTACTAAAGTGTTTCTCTATTTTGTGTGCTTCTTTTATTTGCCTAATCTTGTTGTAAGATGCTACCAGAAATAAACCTTGTCGTGAGTTCACTCTACATGGGTTTTGTAGTACTCTGTTGGTTCAGTATCTAAATCCAGGTTACAGAAATTAAAGGCGAGTCCCTGAACAGAGATTCAAGTAGGATTGCAGAGACAGCTGAGGCTGGCAATCTGGTACCTTGAGATCTCTGGGGGTCTTGGTTCCTTTGCCAGCAGGCAAGGGTGGGGTAGTGGCGGGTCAGCCAGCCCCCCCTTCCGGGCCACATGGTGGCAAGTGCTGGGTTCCCTTTGCAGGGAGGAAAGGGTTAGGAGTCTGGCGGGCCAGCCAGTCCCCCCTCTTCCTCCACAGCATCTATTTACAATTTTTTTTAAAAAAGTAGTGTGAAACTCTGACATCTCCATCAGATGATGGAGTGAAAAGGTCAGTTCTGTACATGGATATTGGATCCTGTTTCATAAATATATCATGCATGTAAAATGTTCTAATGTGTGGTATCTTATACATTCTTTCAGTGTATACAATGACCCTGTGTTACATGATCACGTCTGCTGTGATAGCTTTACTTTGCTATTTGCTGACATGCAGGACAGATAACTGGCAACCAACATCAAAAAGTGTGGCCCCAATTAAAGGGTCATCCAACAGTTTGACAGACCCTTTTAAGGAATGCTGTCAACATTTTTACGTTAATTGTGATCCATGGCTAGGTAGCAAATCAGTGAAGTATTTGATTCTCCAAGTAGCATAGCTTAAGATAACTCTTGACTGTACAACCAATAAGCACAAGTATCTAAATTCTCTCTTTTGTCTGATTGGTTAAGTGAAAAATGCAACAGCTGTCTCTGCTTTATTTGGTTGCTATTAATGCTTGCTAGATTAACTCCTTCATTGGGATTATATATTAGGCAGTATGTGAAACCGCCCCAAATCTTTGTTGACCAAGAACCCAAATTTTCATTGGTTTGGATAGATTGGCTGAGAGAGATCCTATGTAGCATGAGCAGAAGGAAGCTCATGCAACAGGAATTTCCCATCCCACTTTCAGCCTTGTGCCCCTACAAAGCCTCTTGGTGTGTGTGTGTGTCAGGGGACCCTTCTAAACAATGTGGGAATTGTCTAAAATCAATTGGAGGCACCATGCACAACCGCTTCTCCACTCACAGAAGGTATCTCCAACTGATGTCAGTCAATTCACTCATCTCCCAGCAACCTCTGTTGCCCCATCCCACAATGTTCCAGGGAGTCCCCCAACTTCCAGAGGGGCACAAAGGGCTTGCGGGGGAATGATGGGATGGAAAAGTTTTCTTGCACAAGCTTCCCTCTGCTCATGCTACTCAGGATCCAAACCATTTTGTTTTTCACAGAATTCTAGCTACCAGGACCAGTTTGTACCAGTGTGGTATAGTGGTGAGAGTGTTGGACTGGGACTCGGGAGATCCAGGTTCTAGTCCCCGCTCAGCCATGAAACTCACTGGGTGACTTTGGGCCAGTCACTCTCAGCCTAACCTACTTCACAGGGTTGTTGTGAGGATAAAAATGGAGAGGAGGATTATGTAAGCCACCTTGGGTTCCTTGCAGGAAAAAAGGCAGGGTATAAATATAATAAATAAATAAATAAATAAATACCACCAGTTTCTATTTACATTTACATGATTTGGTGTTCTCTTGATCTCAGTCCCCTAAAAACATGACTTTAAAGTCAACTCACATGACCATATCTTCATACATGATTACCACTACCACTACTGTGGCTTGGCCTGATTCTGTGAAATAACTTTTTTTTTTAAGATGAGCTGTGTAAGAGAGAGAAACTCAATCAGCACCCTTCAGTTGACAGAGGCTAATCCAGTGATTGTGACTATGCAGCTATCAGCTTATCTCCACCAATAGTGTGAATTGGCCCTTCAATCAGATGCAAAACTGAAAGTGAAGTCATAAATGTTCATTGACCTGTGGAGCATATCCTCATTCAAAGAAGCACTTGGACCACTTACAGTGATCAAGTCTGCAAGATCAATGACTAAATCAATTGACAGAAACTCAAGGTATTGGAACCATAATTCCCAAATTATTTCTTGCTTTAGAAACCTGCATCAATATGTAAAATATAAGGAGCTGAGCCTACCAAGCTGGCTCATGTTGTTTCAACTTATGCTTACTTTCCCCAGGAACAGTTGATATATTATTTTATTTCTAAAATGTATTAAACTATATAAAATGTTAAAACTATAAATTTGTTTGAGTTGCAAATGTTCAGTTCCACAAAGCCCCATTTATGTCTGGTTAGCTTTAGGATTTGCTGATTTCAGAAACACCACAAGATATTCTTGGGTTTCGAAACCAAATCTATATCATTATTCATCGTTGGTATATGAGAGAGAATATTGCTATTGCACAATTGGTAGAAAATTATGGAATTTTTAATGATTCTATTTTACAAGTTTGCTGCTATCGTGACTAGTTTTAACAGTTAACAGTGTAGTTTAACACAAGAAACTGAAAGAAGGGTAGGTATATTAACTGGTGCCTTCCCAGAAAAATGAGAGAAAATGTGGTGGGTGTCTAAACTTTTGACAACTTTGACAACGCTGGTACAGTAACACTAATGGTGATCCTGGACATTTAAAGGGTTGGTATGGATGTTCCCTCCACTATGAAATGCTCTCTGGAGAGTTCCTCCCCAGGAAGTGTTGTAGCCAAATGTAATAAAAAGCAAGAGGTTTGTTCCAAAGGAGCAGCAGTCACCTTTCACTTCCACTCATAAAAAAAAGGAGGCACTTATTAACTGCTGCCTGCTGCTTGGCTCCCATGGCTCTCTGGAACACACACATTGTGGTGTATCTTCTAACATATCTTCTAAGAAAGTGAAATCTATAAACAAGAATTCAAGAGCTGGTGACTGAGTGAGAGACTTAAACTCCACTCAAAGGCCAAGAATCACTCACCCACTTTCCCTATATCCTCCGCATATGTACTAACATGTATTTAGTACATTGATCTCAGTTCTCCAAGAACTAGTCCTTACATAGCCAAAAACCAGCACCACCCAGGCTCAAGAGGGAGGTATCAGCCGGCTCAGGGATGGATTCTTGAATAGCAGCACTGCAGACTGCAACATTTTGTTGAAGGTCCTATTTGTAAAGATAACCACTAGCCATCTTTCCACTGTATATTGAGGGGCTGGAAAATACAGGCAGTCCCCAAGTTAAGAACGCCCGACTTACAGACAACCCATACTTAAGAACGGACTTCTGGGTGCCCCCACACTACATCGTTTACGTTCAGTACATAGCGTAGTATACTACACAATTTGCGTAATTTACACAGTTTGTGTAAACGCTGATTTTAACATACAGAACACTATGCTGTTCCGACTTACATACAAATTCGACTTAGACATTCTTAAGAACAGAACTCGTTCTTAACCTGGGGACTGCCTGTACATCAAAGAATTCATGCCCATCTGTCCTCCCCTTTTGCTATTCTTCCTCAGTCCTCCACATAGGAGGCACTGTTCTCAGTCCCTCCCCTTCCCTGCCAGCATTCCTTTAATTTGCTCCTCTTCTGCTCTTTAATCCCCTCTGTGGAAGATGTTTCAATCTAAAAAAGTCAGGGACAGAAGGGAGTGAAGGTATTAGAAAGCCACTTGGAGGAGCACCGTTTTTACACAGATTTGTGGACCATATTTAGGTCAGATATCAATACAGTACACTGCATAATCTGATACAAAAACTAGCAGTAGTTTATCTTGCATCTAGCTACTGCCTCTACATTGGCAACTGATTCAAGAAACAAACTGCATACTACAATAAAATTTCAATTAATGTACTAGTGATGCACATCACTGAGATACTGAAGCCATAGCTGGTAGGCTGAGATTATTAAAGACGTTAATTAAATGATGATCAAGACAGTCAACATTTACACTGAATCTGATAGTTTTAACACAGAACACTAGACAGGAATGACAATGAACTTTATATAATCAGTTGAGGGGAGATACAGAAACCAATTATGATGTAAAAACTTGGCGGGTTTGTGTAGACTCACACATCTCCAGTATTTTACTCAGTATCGATAAAGCTAATTTTGTCCTTGACAATCCATATGTATTTATCAGGGAAGGAAACAGTATCTCTGCATTAATTTGCAATACCTCAAATTTCTCTGTTATAAACATTTCAGCCCTTTGCTAACAGCCTATGGAAGGAAACTTAAGAAGCTGAAGAAAATTCACTTCACGGAACAAAATTATACAAGGTGATTACATGAGGTTACTCTTAAAAACAACAACAACAACCACATTTGGGATATTCTAGACTCAGGAATTATGTGCTACAAATTGTTATAGTTTTGAGCGAAAAGTCAAAAGGGTGACATATTCCCATCTGGTTTAAAATTTATACTAGTAACCATCCAATTCATAGAGTTCCAATCTGATTGCCACATATATGAAGACAAGTGCAGAACTGGCCATAAGAAGTCTAATATTGAGAGTAAAGCATCCTCTGAAGCATAGTAGAAGATAGCTCCAATTTGCTCAAGTATCCTAAAAATAACAGGACAATTTACAGACTACTTGGGAGTTGTTTTATTTAATCCTTGCACCACTGCAGGTGGTCTGTGAATCACCCCCTAAGAATCTCATCTCTTGCTCTCTCTTTGTTCTAATACCACACCTAGTAAAATTCCAGGATACTGATGTAACCCATTAGCCACTACTTTACACTCGAAGCCATAAGGTACTGTATATCTATAGGATAAAAAGTTATTGAGTCTTCTCTTGGCGGTGGGGAGAGAAAATACTACTACTAAGCAAAACAGCACTAGTTTTTGGGAATAAAAGCCATTTAGATAGCACAGATTTACCAGCATCAGAAGTCAGCATTCAGACTGTAACAACCAAGCCACAAATTTTAACTTTCTATGGTGTGACAGCAGGCATAAAGACAAGAGTGATTAGCATAGCCAGTACTTTATAGGAGATGTAGAACATGTAAACAGATGTGAAATAAAGAGGCCACCTCTTTGCCTAGAACTGTATACAATAGAATCTGCATATCCACACAAAGAAGTAAACCTTTATATATTTTGATTAGGAAATAACTTAGCTCAAATGCTTAGAGAATATGGACAAAATATGTATGGAATACTCACACCTTTCATTTAAATTTGTTAAAATATATATCACCTACAAAAATATGTATTTCCAGCTGTGGTAATAAGGGGCAATTCTAATCCTAGCAGTGTTCCAATTCAAACTTCCAATCAATTTATAATTCGTCCTTTCAAAATGGAAAAAAAAATAGTGTCTTTCAAATCTGAGTTTGTAAATGCTGCTTGTTGCCTTTTGCATGGAATGTTTCCCTTCCAATACCAGTCTTATAGCTCCATCCTATACATGTCTACTCAGAAGTAAGCCCTATTGAATTCAATAGGACTTATTCCCAGATAAGTCTGTATAGAATTTCAGCCATAAAAGTTGCTGCTACACTACAGCCAGGAATGCACAGAAGATTAGATCAGGGCAGCCTGCTCACCTGATCCTATACAAAAAAAGCAGCAATGGCATCCAGAGATCTGACCAGCAGGGTTGGGGGGGGGAAACCCCAAACTTAGTCTAAATGAGGAATTGCGTGTGTAATTTTTGTATGAGCTACAAGCTGAATGGTAGCTTTTTCCACGTAGCTGCAGGAAATGGTTAAAGTCAGAACTTCAACTGGGATGTATGTTCGCGTCCCTTGAACTGGGCAAGCAGGTTTGTTGGGACTTTCTGCATTTCGTTTTGTTTCAGTCAACTTGCTCCACACCCCCACCCGTTCTGCAAAAAACCTTCAGATGACTTCCCTGGGCTCTTAATCACCACCGTTCCAGAAACAAAGCCCAGGCTGTGAGCGGCGCAAAAGGCGCTTGCTAAGGTAGAAACGCGCGCGCGCGCACACACACACAAAGTTCTTTACGTCCGGGCAGTGGAGCTTGCGCGTCCACAGCAGTTCCGCCCAGGTAAAGTCGCTGCCGGCGAGATTGGGCAGCCTAGATCAGCCCCGTTGCCAAAAGTTAGACCAACATATAAAAGTCAACAGGAGAAGGAAAGAATTGGCCTGTCGCTGCTGGCGCAGCCTGTTTGTTTTAGGAAACGCAGATAACAGCTCGAATACATTAACTCTTTCCCGACTGATTTGCCCCTCCCTTGAAAGGGGAAGGGGCTGCTAAAGTGATCGGGGGAGGGGAAGGGAAGAAAGAGATAAAGGGGAGCTGGTTCTATCCCAGAAAACTCCCCCCCCCGTTCAGAAATTTATGTGCACAGTAACAGGGTTTTAGGTGCAAAGTAGCAACTGACTCCAGTTTTGAATAAACTTGGGAGAGATTCTCTTTAAGGTGTCTTACCTTCTGCCGTTATCGTGCAGAAAACAGCCCGTAGGAGCTTCGATCCTGCCCCCAAACGAGGGTAAAATGTTACCCCCTCGCTGTTAACAAAGGGGAGGGAAGGGGGCAGAGAGATTCCAGAACGGAATCAGCCAAACTGGAAACTGACCAGGAGAGAAAGGGCGAGTCTTATCGTCTTGAGAAGCTGAACGTGTACCGTTTCGGAATCTTTTTGAACGCACACGCACACCCGCCCTTCGAAGATGCAAACTAGCGCGATTTTGTACAAAGGGCACCCGTGGCCGGCCGTCATCGTTAAAGCGGAGGGAGAGTTGTGCCGGATTTTAGTGGAGAAGGGCCAGGGGAAGGGGAATGATTTCGAACGTCCCCCGGGGGGGGGGGCGAACCTCTCAACGTTCCGAAGAGGCGATCCCGAAATACTAGACAATGTCCCAACGTTCCGAAGTGGAACACTCAGCTTTTCCTAAGCGCCGGAGCGTTTTAAAGAGAGGGGGTCAAACAGCCGCACTTCTCCGGGGGGTGATCTCCCCCATTGGGAAGAGAGTAGTCCGCGCTCTCCCTTTGGAACAGCCGGGGAAACCCGGGAAAGAAGCCAACAGCTCAGCAGGACCTTCCGTGGGCACAGCCTCCTTCGCCAAATACTCCCCTCTCCCTATTTTCCCTTCCCCCCACTTCCGATCCGAGCCCCAATGCGAGCCAAGAAAGGTACACGGACACACACACGCACGCCCAAGCCCGCGCGGGAGAAGACTCGAGGGGCGGCCCTTCCCCGTGGAAACGGGACGCCTTACCTGCTGAGAACTGGCCACGGGCTGCTCCAAGAAGGGCAGACGAGGGGGCGACGAAGGAGGCGAGCGCCGCCAGCAAACCGACGGCGCCGACCGCCGTGGCCATGGCGAGTTTGGAGAACTTTTGCAAGGTATCTGAGCTCAGGCGCGCCTGCCTCCCAGTGCCGCGAGGAAAGCTCGTCTTCCTGGCCAGTCCGGATCCTCCTGTTGCCTGGATGAAAGACAGACAGAAAGCAAGCAGGAGCAGCAACACTCTCTCTCTCTCTCCTCCGCGGCGGCTGTGCTAGGGTGCTTCCCCCCCTCCAGGGGCAATCCGAAGCCAGGCGCTGCTTGCACTTGGCGACAAGAGCGGCTGCTCTTACTCCACCGGAGTTACTTTGCTGATCTGCGAGTGGGGAAGGGAGGAGCTGAGTGCGCGCGTCCAACCCTCCAGTTCTGAGCGCATCGGCAGAGGGACCGAATGAGGGACTCCTTTCGGCCGGGAGCCCATAGCCCGGTAGAGCGGTGCCCGTCAGCGCCTCCTGCTGCTCGACCATGGAAAAGCAGTCCGTCAGAAGAGAGCAGTTCACTCGCAACCTCGACTGCGGGCGACTGGTGATGATGAAGACGAAGATGAAGCCACCAATCTTCCTTCTTCGACTTGGCTCCTGGAGCAGCCTTCCTTTCCAGACAGAAAGTGGACGTGGGTGTATGGATTTGGGAGGCGAAGGGAAACTGTAGCTGTTTTAAAAAGGGGCGTGTGTGTGTGCTCACGTTTTGTGTTCGTCTCAGAGACACTGGAGGGAGAATCTCAGACACACTTTTTCTGTAGACCCAGACACGAAGTGTCAGGAAAAGCTGTTGAATTTGCTCCTTCCTCCGCTGGCTCGGTTTTCCTGATTTTACCAAGTGTTTTCTTGCGAGAATAATAGCAGCTTACAAAACAACGATTTCGTGTCTCCCCGAGACGGGCAGGTTTGAGATCCCTATGCATGCTTAACTCAGCAGAAACTCAGCAGGCTGCTTACGCCCGAGTAAGTGTACACAGGATTGCGGTCCTGTGTACACAACTTGCCATTCCTGCAATAACAGGAATAATCTTGGGATAATGAGTTAAATAGATTGTAAGTCTTGCAATGTAAGGTGTGTGTGTATAACATACTGAGATGGTGGGCATCTCAGTATTTGCCTGCTAGGTTGCCGCCTTTCTCTCACTGTCCGCCCCGCACTCTCAACCGGTTTCCCTTGCGAAGCTCTGTGGCTTTAGCAGCTGAATGAAAACTCAGCAGGTGCAGCTTTCACCGTCACTTCATCTCCAGGTTGAGTAAAGCTGCACCTGTTGGATTGCTACTTGCCTGTCCAGCTGTTAAAGGCAGCTGCCCTGAGAACCAACAGAATCGGGCGCTAATAGGTTTCACATTCATTCTTGTTTGCAATGTTCGCCCCCGGGCAAGGGAAGGCTAGTCGATGCCCGAGTGCGGCTGAATACGTGCTCTCCGTGTCAACTAAAGCAAACGGCGTAGTCCTGTTTAAATCTGCAAGGCGGCTGCTCTGTGTGTTTTATGAAACATAATTGGAAAAGGCTTTAAAACCCGGAGGTGGGGTTGGGGGATGGTATGGGACCTATATGAAGGTAACCGGGGAAGGAATGCATGGCTCCTGTTTTGGGGCGCAAACTACTTATTTTAGATTATTACTAGTCCTATGGCCTGATCCTGTGCATGTTTCCCCAGAAGTAAGCCCCACAGAGTTCATTGGGACGCGCTTCTTAGCAGAGTACTGTAAGAGTGCAACCTGATCCTATCCAGGTTTACTCGGATGAAAGTTCCACTGTTTTCAGTGGAATCCCTAAGTGTGTGTGTAGGATTGCAGCCTCAACCCAATCCTATCCATGTTTACTCAAAAGTAAGGGCCACTGTGTGCATAGGAGTGAAGCTCTGGAGTGTTACCATACTTAAAAGGCACTTAATGGACAGGTGTCGCACAGTAGGTAAAATGTTGGAGGTAGGTACTGCTGAATTAAATTGAAAAAAAATCCCCATAGATCTGTGAAGCTAGTTGAATGAATGGACGGACGGACGGACGGCCTTGAGCAAATTGCTCTCTGAGCTTAATTTATGTTTCAAGTCTGCCAGGGTAAATGAAATAAAAAGCCTACACTTCATATACTGAAAAATGATAGATAACATAATTGTAAGCAGAGCCAGTAGCATGTTTTCAGGATCTGGCCTCACTTGCAGCTATCTATTTTAGACAGTTATGAAACCAGGTTTAAAAATAAAATAAAAACCTTGATCAGTATGTACAAATAAGTACAGATTCTTCCAAATCTAATGGGACTATTCTGGAACCAGTGGGTTGAGGATAGCAGATAAAAGCGCCTCACTTCATGGGAGTCTGCCCCTTGTCTTCTGAGTAAACATGCTGGGATGGCATCTTAACTAAAGCTTTCAATCCTATACACACTTGGGGAGTAGGACTTCAGAGTATCCTCGGTTAGATTGCACAGCACGGGCCATTTTTACATCAACATCTCCAGCTCCTACTTTGGTAATATAAAGCCTGCCATGTTTCTCTAAGTCAGGGGTCTGCAACCCGCGGCTCCGGAGCCGCATGCGGCTCTTTCAAACCTTTGCCGCGGCTCCGCTCCGGTCTGAGACTCCGCTGGCCGCCTGGCCTGGGCACCTGTCACTTACCGTATTTTTCGCACCATAAGACGCACTTTTCTCCCCCCAAAAAGGAGGGGGAAATGTCTGTGCGTCTTATTGAGTGAATGCTGGGGAAAAAAAACCAAATATTTTCCCCCCTACCTTCCTCTGCGTGCCTCCAACCGGTCCAGTGGAAGACAGGAGGAGGGCTCCTGCAGGGAAAAAAACTTGGCAGCGGCAGCGGCACCACCACCACCCCGGAAGCAGGGACTCGAGCGGGCGGGCGGTGGAAGAGAGGAGGGATCCTGCATGCTCCCAAAAACTTTGGTGCGGCGGCAGCACACCCCCCCCCGGGCAGCAGGGACACGAGCGGGTGAGCGGCAGAAGAGAGGAGGGCTCCTGCACGCTCGCAAAAATGTTGGCGCGGCGGCGGCGGCACCCCCCCCCCCCCGGCAGCAGGGACACAAGCAGGCAGGCAGCGGAAGAGAGGAGAGCAGGACAAGGCTGCCTGTTCCGCAAAAAACTTTGCCGCCGCCTCACATATGGCCTGATTCTGTTGGCGGGGGCAGCCCGATTTCGCTCTTCTGAGCGGCACGGAGCGTTCTCCGCGCCGCTCTAGCTGCCGCCGCCGCCGCCACTGGAGTCAATGCCGGAGCCGCTGAAGCCGCCGCCGCCGCGTCACATCCAGCTGCTGCGGCGCGCTGGACCCCCACGCTATGATTTTGGCGGGGGAACTTTGGCGGGGTGGGGGAACTTTGGCGCGGCGGCAGCACCCCCCCCCCCCGGGCAGCAGGGACGCGAGCGGGTGAGCGGCAGAAGAGAGGAGGGCTCCTGCACGCGCCAAAGTTCCCCCCCCGCCAAAAACATAGCGCGGGGTCCAGCGTGTCGAGGGACCAGCGCGGCCGGCTCGCCGCGGAGAGCACAAGCAGGCGAGGAGGCAGGTAGGCCTTTGGCTATCCGGGCATGCTGGGAGTTGTAGTTGTGCAACAGCTAAAGAGTCCCAGGGTAGGGGGAAGTGCTCTGTTTCCCAATCAGGGTGCCTCCAGCTGTTGCAGCTGCCCCTTTTGCCCCACATTAAAGACAGGCCTGAGTAGCTCCCTCATCATCCACCAGCAACACCCTCCCCCCAGCAGTAGCACCCCCATCATCCACCAGCAAATCCTGCTGATGGATGATGAGGGGTGCTATTACCACATGGAGGGTGTTTCTGGTGGATGATGAGGGTGCTACTGCTGGATGGTTCTGATGACGGGATGCTACTGCTTGGGGGGGGGGATGTTGCTGGTGGCATCCCATCATCCACCAGCAACACCCCCATCATCCGTCAGCTGATAATTTCCCCTACCTATGCACCCAACATAATCCACCAGCTCTCGCTGGTGGATTATGTTGGGTGCATAGGTAGGGGAAATTATTACATTTTATATGTGGGGCACAATGTCACAATGGTTTTGCGGCTCCCAGTTTTGTTTTTTTCTTCGGAAACGGGTCCAAGTGGCTCTTTTTGTCTTAAAGGTTGCAGACCCCTGCTCTAAGTGGAAGACCGACAACCTGGTCTTTCTCCACACTCTACTTATGCTCTCTCCCTCATATGGACCCTGTGTGTTTTGCTTAAGGCTGTGGACAGATTGGGTATCTGCTGGACTTCAGCATGGGTTTTTTTCTCACAGAATCCTAGGTGTAAACTGAGATTGGCAGCACTTGGCAGAGACTAATCTAGTATGCAGTCTCCATCTTGAGACTGATTGTAGGTGCAGACCTTGTGGGCCTTTCCTAACCTGGTGCCCTCTATATGTATTGGACTACAGCTCCCATAATCCCACAGCCAGCATTGTAGACCAACCCATCTGGAGGGCACCAGGTTGGGGAATGCTGCCTTATGGCTACAATATAATGCCAATTTGGGGAGGGGTTTTTTCATTTTTGTGTTTCTCTCAGTCTTACCCCCCCGCTTTGCATGACATGCAGCCTGATGAAGCATTCTGAAATCTTGCTCAGTATTTTGTGATGTTTTGGCTGGTCCCAATAAAGTTATTGCCCAACTGTGTGTTTGGGAATTTTTCTTATGTGCCGATGTGGCTCCCATTACTTTTTCTCTTGATCTGTGAACTTACCTTTGACACCACCTAGTAGGCATTCCACCATCATTTGACTGTTAATGTACCATAAAAAAGTGACCTATACCTACATTAAAAGAACAAACATTGACATTTTATTTAAAGATAAATGCAATTTCCCCCTTCCCTTCTCTGTTTAATGCTTCTTGCCCATTTTCGATAATAGCACATTACTTAATGCAATTTCTTTTCCCCTGATATCTGTATTGCTTCACCTATATCCATTTTTCCCTCTCAAGCCCTTACAACTTGCCTTTTTTTCATGCCCTTCCCGCCCGCTAATTGAATTTTAATTTCCACTCCCCACCCCTGCAAATGAGGGGAGGGATCATGTGCCTTTAACAGTTGTGTAGTAGAAGAAATGTCAGCAGGCACTGCTTTTCTTGCATGTGCATGCAATTATTATTTTTTTAAAGCCCCTGGTCCCATCTGAATTTCCAGGTGGTCACTCTTAGCCCAGAGGGCTTGCAAGCTATCATTCAAATGCATTTCAGTTCCAATTAAGTAACGTATATTTATGGGATTGGGGGGATTGGACTGGGTGATCTTGGGGTTCCTTCCAACTCTACTGTGCAGGGGTTTCCTATAAGTGTAGGTTGCTTAAGCCATACCTGGTCAGAACTTTGGACTTGTAAATAGTCCTGGCAAAGTGCTCAGTACCCTTTCTTTGGTCTGGTTCACACATCATGCTAAGCCACCCTGGAGGATAAGCCACCATGGTTTGGCTGTTTGCTCAGCAACCCACATTACTTCCAATAGACAATCTGTGCACAGCGGCTTGGCATGGCTTCTTTCCCCCTCAGGCCTCCAGCCCGCTCTCTGCACATATTCCAGTGTCTTTTGCATGGCAACTCATTTTGCCTCCTCATCCTGGCCCCTTCCCTGCTCCAATTCCATCCTTTTTCGGAATACTTACTTCATTTGCCACCTTTAATTTTTTTAAAAAAATTGGTGCCTTGGAAGTGCACAAATGGGATCGTATTTTTTTTAATTATTATTTTTTTATCAGTCTTTTGCAAGTAGACAAGAGCACAGAACCAGCTGTCCACTATGTGTAGTCTTGGCTTGTCAATTCATTGTATGTTTCAGCTGTCAAAGGACTTGCCAAAGTGGAGTAGGTAACATACAAGGAAATTGACAAGGCAAGACTTGTCTGGACCAAAGGTCCATCTAGTTGAGCATTCTGTTCACACAGTTGCCTGGTTTGCACGATCACCACAGCTTAAACATGCCAGGCACTATATGCCTAATTTCCTGCTTGGGCATGGTTTGTTATGTCATCTGAACCAGGGCAGCATGGCTTGTTTGAGGGAAAACAACCCTCAAATAATTCATGGCCTGTTGTAGGGTTATTTGAGGGTTGTATCCCCCTCAAAATTGTTTAAGCCACAGTGACTGTGCAAACTGGGTCTGTGGGAAGCCCACAAGTAGGACATGAGTGCAATATGACCCTCCCACTTGTGTTCCCCAGCAACTGATATACAGAGACATACTGCCTCTGATACCAGAGGCAATATATAGCCATCATGACTAGTAGCCATTTATAGCTTATCCTCCATATTTCACGGCTTGTACAACTGGGTCCACTTAACAGTATTATTTGTTTATGACATTTCTATATTGCCCAATAGCTGAAGCATTCTTGTTCATTCGTTGCATGGTAGGCTGTCATTAGGAATGTTTCAAATGGTTTTGAAGGGCCTAAAACCAGGAAGGCAAGGGCTGTAGCTGCTTTGTATATACAGTAATACCTTGGATTGCAAGTAACTTGGTCTGATAGCGTTTTGCAAGACAAGCAAATTTTTAAAATACATTTTGACTTGATAAACAAGCGACGTCTTGCAATCGTAGGGATGTAACCGCTCGCCTCGAGTGGGCGTAGCGGGCCGAAATCATGCCCGCCAGAGACTTGCTTTGATATAAGAGTGTTTTGGATTACAAGCACGGTTCCAGAACGAATTATGCTTGCAATCCAAGGTATTACTGTATGTAGAAGGCTCCAGGTTCCATTCCTGACACCTGCAGGTAGAATTGGGAAAGACTCCTTTATGCCGCACTGGTATGCCAGTACCAGTGTAGACAATACAGAGCTGGATGGTCCAATGGTCTGACTCAGTATAAGGCAGCTTCCTATCAGCACCCATAGGACACCCGGCCTGTGGTGCTTCTAGACAGAGTCAAAGGACATGGTGCAGCTATTATTTATTTGTTTGTTTATTTTATTTATTTATTTATTTATTTAATATCCCACCTTTTTTCCTGCAAGGAACCCAAGGCAGTTTACATAATCCTCCTCCTCCTCTCCATCTCCTCCTCTCCATCTTTATCTTCCTCCTTAAAGGATTTTCTGTGGTCAGGAAGAGAAAAAAAAAGGAAGAAGTGGCAGGAAAACAGGGGAGGGATCCAAGTGGAAGATGAAATCTGGATGAGACAATAACATTCCAGTAACATTCCATGAATGAGAGAGGGCAATTACATGAGAAAAGCCTCACCTGGAAACATGCCTGGATTCATCAGGAATCTTTTGCCACAGCTCTGAGCCAGTGAATGACAATATGCTGTGTTTTGAGGGTGGGGCTGCTTCTGCACCATACAAAACGTATCATTTTAGAAGAAAAAACAAAATGAAATGCAATCACTTTTATTGAGCCGCATATTAGCTTTAAAAGAAGGCACATAACCAAAAAAAGAGAAGAGAACCCAACACTTTACAGTATGAGCCCATATTGCTGAAGAAATTGTTTTCACAAAGTATATTAGCACTAGCGCTTAAGTGTTGCTTTACTACTGACACTGTGAGGAAAGTGTTCCTGTCACAGTAGGGTATCTGCTTCATAAGTGATTGTTAGCTCTTGAATTTGATTGTCACCCTGAGCCTGCAGGCATGTAGATCCTGCAGCAATTCATACAGTGGTTTGCATTGGCATAGGAACATAGGCAGCTGCCTTATAGTGACCTGGTTCACACAATCACCGCAGCCCACTGTGGCTTAAGTCATGATGAACTGTGAAGCCCACAGGTGCCAAATTGCCTACTTAAGCCCTGGCCATATTTTGTGGTGTCATCCGAACTTGGGTGGCAGGGGTTGTTTGAGGGGTAAACATGGTCTGTTGTAGGGTTATTTAACCCTCAAACAACTCCTGCTGCTTGGGTTCGGACAACAGGGCAAACCATAGCAACCCCCAGCTGGGGGCTGAATATTTAAAATGGCTGCCTGCTCAAAACACACCATGGCTTAAATAAGCCATAGTGGGCTTCAGTGATCGTGTGGACCAGCCCATTGCTCCATCTAGCCCAGTACTGTCAACACTAATTGGCAGCGGCTCTCCAGGGTTTCTGACAGGCGATTTTCCAGCCCTACATGGAGATGCTGGGGGTTGAACCTGGGGCCGTCTGCATGCAAAGCAGGTGCTCTACCACTTAGCTATGGCCTTCCCCTATCATGCTGCCAAATCTAAGAGCATTTCCATATGACTGTGCCCAGGCAGTGCCCTGTCATTATCAGTTTGTCAGGGGAATCCAGATAACATTCCTCCAGCTGATGCATCCATTGGTGGGCAATCATATTTCCACTGCATTCAAACCACAATGTTGATTTGTTAGGAAAAATACCCTTTCCTCTCTGCCCCTTGTCCTCTGTACTGCCTAAACCTAAGCAAACACAATCAGAATTTTTGTCATTAAGAGGGGTTCTGGTTTGTGGTTCTGCTAGAATCACAGGCACCACTGTCAAGGAGCTGAAATGCGGGCCCTGCCCTCTAAAGGTTGTGCGTGTGCGTGTGTGTGTGCTTGCTTGTGCTTGTTTTGCAGTAGCATTGAGACCCTTGGAGGTTGTTTATCCTGAGGGGGAAGTTATTTTGGAGATAACTACCGTAATGCCTTTTAAATACATCTATGAATCAGCTATTTGTAATATGTTCTCAAGAGAGGAAATAGTTGGATCATCTCTTTTGGATAATTTTTGCACACCTGACTGGTCATTTTGGTTACTCTGGGGATTGTTCTGAAGAAATTATATATGAAACAGGTGGACACCAAGAAGCCTGTCACTGTTCTATTATGCACTATTTGTGTAATTATTGTGAGCCTGCTTTCTTTTGTAAAGCTCAATAAGATCTCAATCTTTAATATGCACAGTATGTGTAACAAAGTTTTCCACAAGAGTTTATGATTGTGAATGCCTTGTACTTTTGTATGGGAATGTTTAAAATTATTATGCATACTTTGTGTAAATCTTGCACAATATATGGATACTGTATAGTCATTGGTTAAACAATTTTCCCAGTCTGGTGGTTATTTTAGTATTTAACTTCATTTATTGGGAGATTGTATTTGCCTTATCTCCAATAATGGTCTGTGACTCTGCATACCTCTGCCAATATCAGGCAGTGGAATCCCTTCCCTGCAATGGAACTATCTCCTAGAACAGTCTTCCCCAGCCTTGTGCCCTCCAGATGTTTTGGACTACAAGTCCCAGCATTCCTGACCACTGGCCATGCTTGCTGGGAGTTGTAATCCACAGCATCTGGAGGGCACCAGGTTGGGAAAGGCTGACATATAAACCCTTCCGTGGAGTGACAGAGATATAGAGCACCACTAGCACTTTAAAAACACAGGCACTGTTCTGGCCCTCTACAGTTCCAAAGTGGGATGAGTCCATTCTGTTATGCTACCTGCAATTGCAATTCCCATTATCAAAGGTTACTCTTAGGCATACAGGCTGCAGTGACATAACAGCTTCTGGACTGAATTTTGAATCAGGACTGAATCCCAGAGGCTGTTGGCAGTATAAAGGCTCACTTGTGGAACCTGAAGCATTCATAAAGACTGCATCAAAAGATGCACAGAATGCAGTTCCCTGACCACTGAATGACCACAGAAACTGCTCCTGTACATTTAAGATGAGATGGTGAGTTTTCTTTTCTGGCTTTGATGGCGTGGTTTCCAATTAGACTTGAGCCTCAGGACATCTCATTTTAGAAAGTCACCACTCTATTGCTAGCTTAACTTGCTCCAATATACTTTTAAGCGTCTTTAGTGGACCCAGGTTTTACAGACTCTGCCCCAATGCCTTTAAGATCAGCCTGACAGACAGAAATTTAGCTGGTAAAGTTTTTCCTTTTTCTCTGGTGGAATTTCTGTCTGTCAGGCTGCTGTGGAAGGCACAAGAACAGAGTCATGAAGGCTGCAATCCTATATCCACTTACCTGGGAGTATGTCACATTCAACCAAGTGGGACTTACTTCTGAGTAGACATGTATAGCATTGCACTATAAAAGATAGCAATCCTAGGAAAACACAATAGCAAAACATTTGCAGCTTAGTCCCTATTTTGGAGCTTTTCTAGAACTCTGCAGCCTGGATTTCAGATCTGGGATACGGCAATTTAACAAAAGTTTAGCTATTTTACATGCCTGTGTAAGGTGTGGGGGTGAGGATCACAGCTATTAGCTAGCAGTAATAAATACACAGGGGGGGAAACCCACAACACAGAATCTTTTCTTTGTGGGGGAGATGGTTAACATTTTACAAAGATCTTTGCTGTGTCGGAGAAACTTGAATGCAGCCCGGAAAGGTTTTACTTGAATGGAGTGACTGAAAACTAACCCCAATATATCTGGAACATGCAAGCAGCTGTGGTTCAGGAAACACTTGATTCTTTATCTGACAGTGCCAAGGAAATGCCAATTTATGTTGGGTTAGCAGCACATGAATTCCTGATCTTGCCACATTTCTGGTTCCTGTGTTTCAGCACAGTAGAGCATGTACCCGCCATCTCCACAGTCAAGATACCACAGTTCAAGTAATCAGGGCCAAAGCTACGGTACTTCCTTGGTTCTTATTTTGAATTATTTCGATCCCTTCCCCCGCCCTCCCTTCCTTAGTTTAAAGCACAGGGTTAGAAAGCTAGCTATATCCCCCAGTGTAGATCCGTGGTGGGTGTAACTAGAACTTCCTTTTCACATAGCGGTGCAGCTAGTGCTGGACCTCTGAGCTGAGGCCCAGGGCCCTCCAGACCACCCCCCAGGTGATCATCAGAGACCAGCAGGTAATGGAGGCAGCAGCAGCAGCAGCAAATAGACTGGGCACACCTGGGCTGACACTCAGAGAGGGGAGAAACGTTCATTGTATGCTTCACATCACAACGGAAATAATACACAAGGGTGTCTAAAGCTCCCCCCATCCCATAAGAAGCCCATGAAGTCCTGGCATTTACGGCCTGACTGGGGTGCTGAAGATCCAAGGAGTGCATAGAATCCCCAATAGCTGTGGTTTTCCAGCTGTGTCCCTAGGAACCCTGGGCTCCCTCAGATACATTTCAGGGGGGTTCTCAGTGAGAAAATCATGATTGCTAGATATACTGCTGGAAAGATAGCTTTCCAGTTGGGTGCCTTGTAAGCCACTCTTAGTTGTGCAGGCTGACAGGTGCAGCAAGCCAGGTCAGAACATTACAGGAGATGAGCACTATCCCAAGCACCATCTGCAGACTGAACACAGGGATTTGGTAACAAATACTTAGGCATTCCTTTAATAAAGTTAATATAGGGAGGGTTCCATGAGAGTAGGAAGGGTGAAATGTACTGTCTTTTTCAGTGCAATCTTATGCCTCTCTGCCCAGAAGCATCTGGTTGGCCACTAAATGGACAATTGGTCTGATCCAGCAGGAATCTTCTACTGTTAGAAGTAAGGCCCATTGACCCAGTTTGCATGATCAAAACAAGCCACCGTGCTTAAACAGTAACCCATGGGCTGTTGTGGGGTTATCTGAGGGTTGTTTAACCATCCAACAAGCCATGCTGCCAGGTTTTGGGTAACACAATAAGCCGCAGCCAGTCAGTGATGATCCAAATCATGCTCGGCACACACCAGGGCTCACAACAAGCCACTGTGGCTTGTTTTATCATGCAAACCAGCCCACTGAGTTCACAGGATGTTAGTGCTGAAACATGGGGAAGAATGGTATACTTCCCCAGGGCCTAGAGATCCAGAGGGACATGTCCCAGGGTGCAACCCCATTACCATGTGGAGTCCCACTCCCAGAGTTCCCTGTTCATAGGCAGGAGGGAGAGACAAGTGGTAGGAGAAACAAGGCCACACAATAATCAGGGACATTGATTCTAGAGACAGTGGGAATATCTGGAAAAAACCAAGTGTACTTTTGGAAAAGTGTATGAACTACCCCACTTATCTTATTAAACAAGATTTACAAAAATAAACAAGAAACATTTTTGTATTTTGCAACTAATTTTCAGTGAAGTGTGCACAGCCTGCAGATTTTTTTGCACATTGCCACTGACTATATAGCAGCAGGAGGTGAAAAATTTCAGCAAGCTAGCAGTCATCAAAAACATCAGGCATTCCACAATGGGTCATCTTGCTATTTTGAGTGAGAACTTGCAAGAGAAAATGACTTTGGGTGAGATAATTCATGATTGTGTAATGAAAACGGCTATAAAAATAAAGCTTTAAAGTGAATTGGTCTATGTATAAAATGTCTGTAGCTGCATTGGTCCACCAGGGTAAAGGAATAAAAAAACCTGACAGGATAATGCCTTTGTCAGGAGTTAGGGCCAATCAAAAAGTTACAAAATATGTATGTGCATTACCTAGAAGTAAATTCCACTGAGTTTAATGGGTCTTTGTCCTAGATCAGAGTGGATGGGATTGCAGCCTTAAAGGAACATTCTCAAGATATCTCAGTGCAAACAGGCAGTGTGAAATATATTTTAGTGGAAGACCAATTTTATTGGTTCTAATTTTGAATTAATAGACTGACAATATGTGAATCAGAGAGGAGAGCTACTGGAGGGCATCTTCCAATACAGGACCCAAATATACAGGTAAGTGGCACCTGCCAAGGGCCCACACCCCAGCAGGGTCCCACTGACAAGAGTGCCCCCTGGAGTTGCTCCTCTTCATCATCGCAACCTGCTTGTTCATCTGCCTTTTGCTCTGGCCCTAACAATGGCGGTGGTGAGAAGGAGGAGCAGTAGATGCCGCTGCCCACTTGCTCGTTGGCTCTCTGCCTGGCAAGCAAATGGTAGTAACGATGAGAAAGAAGATGAGGAGCAATAGCAACTGGTGATAATGGTGATGAGAAGATAGACTCACTGAGGGAGGGGGACCATTGAGGGTGTCTTGCCCAAGGGCCCTCAAAAACCTAGAGCTGACACTGCTCATATACTGTTGGATAGTGCAACTATCAAGTGCCTGCACTTTTTATTTCTCTAAGGTGAGGACAGGTGTTTTTGCACCCTAGGCAAAGTCTAGAGGATATTTTGAAGTTGATGTAATCAATGCACATTTAAAGAGTCTCCATTGATAATTTAGTCAATGACAAGTACATATGAATCCAATATATTTTTCCAGCTCTTAGGATTTTGGCTATTCGGGCTTTAAAACTAAGAGAATAGTCCAAAAAAATAAATTCCAATTATCTCCCTTTTTAAATACAAACACACACTTGAGCTAAGAGCTTGTATGTTGAGTGGGAGCCTGAAGAGAATTAAAATAGCGGAGAGAGAAACCCTCATACAACTTTTTTCCTTTATCCTAGAGGGAAATGCTGCCTTGCATATGAAGCCCTAAGGAACCTACCATCTTTAATCCCAGCTGGTTATAGGTTCCAAGTGAGATGAAAAATAAATCTCCCCCAAATGAAAAAGAAAAAAAAGCAGAATACTTCCAAATCTCTGTACAATCTCCCAGACCTGAATGTATTCCCATTAGAACTGTCCCATTGCACGGCTGGGTACTGTCAAATCAATCATAAACTAGGTCGTGACACAACACAACTGAAAGGGGTGGGGGAGAACACCCCCACTTGTTACTTCTCATTAAAAAGGATTTCCCCCCCATCATAGCAGAGCTTAGAGGCTATTCCCCACAATATAAAGAAAGTGTTTTCCTTTAGTGACTGCATAAAAACCTTGGTTTATCATTGGGTTGTGTGGTTGCAATGGCATTGTACAGCAGGAGGCATTTTGCCTAGCGAGAGTCTGTGAAGTCAAAAGGGTTTGGTTGACATTCAGAATTCATAAATGAAAAGTTTGTTACTGAAAATCTGTGTTCTTTCTTTCTTCCTTCCTTCCTTCCTTCCTTCCTTCCTACCTTCCTTTCTTTCATGTCATCAGTGCACAGCAGAGGTGCACAACCTTTTTGGCCACAAATTGAATTTTGCCAGGAGGTTTGGGGGCCGCACATGCACACACATTGTGCGTTGGGGAGAGACACACGCACAGCACACAGATACTGTGGGTGGGAGACACACATCTGGTTTGGGGTTGCTGGGAAGGGAAGAGGCTGCAGTGACCCCGACTCAATCACTGCTTTACCACCCCCGCCATTAGCCCCCACCTGCACACGATTGCCCCTTACAGTCATGCCTTGGATTGAGAGCATAATTCGTTCCGGAAACGTGCTTGTAATCCAAAACACTCTGATATCAAAATGAAATTCCCCAAGAAAAATTTGTACAGAGATTTTTAATTTAAGCCGTACTACAGTACTTGTCTTGCAAGACGTCGCTTGTATATCAAGTCAATAAATAAATAAATAAATATTTAAAAATCTGCTTGTCTTGCAAAACGCTCTCAAACCAAGTTACTTGCAATCCAAGGTATTACTGTATTTCCAATCTCTCATCAGAGACTGGAGATAAGGGAAGGGGTTCCCTTGGTAGCAGTAGTGCTAGCAATGGAATCCCTTGCTTATTTCCAATCTCTGATGAGAGAGATTGCAAGGCATAGGAAGTGCTTCCACAGTGGCAGATGCAGGCCACCAGAAGTGGTTTAACAGGCTGTATCTAACCCACAGGCTGCACCTTCTGTACCCCTAGTGTACAGGGAGCTTTACAAAATACAAGAGGTCAGGTCCTTGCCCCCAAGGACCTTACAAATGTTAGAAGCCAAATGGTTAAGTTTCCAATAAATACATATGGTTATGGGTTTGGGGTTGGCCTGAATGACCTTTCAGGGATCTATTGCAGCCCAGTGCCTATGGTTGCAAAGAGATTCTGGATCCTTTCCAACTATGTAATCCTTCAGTCTTAAGATCTCTGTAAGTAAAGCTATTGATGTGGATGCCTTTAGATGCCTTTAGGCAATACCTCTTAAAGACAGTGGACAGCTAGTAAGATTCTGGTGATATGTTTCAGTGGGTGGGAGCTAGGATGGGTGGAGATGACTCATCTTTCTTCCCCCATTGGAGAAGGGGAAGGGGCAAGTGCAGTCTGTTTGTGTAGC
Source organism: Shinisaurus crocodilurus (assembly GCA_021292165.1). Classification (NCBI taxonomy): domain Eukaryota; kingdom Metazoa; phylum Chordata; class Lepidosauria; order Squamata; family Shinisauridae; genus Shinisaurus; species Shinisaurus crocodilurus. Next base: position 99,497,849 of record CM037879.1, on the reverse strand, counting down.
AGGAAGTCAGTCTGTGCTGAAACTGGATCTGAAAAGGAGACAGAGAGCTGACTTTGCTCTCCGCAGAAAATCCTTTGACATAATGGGTTCCCTGCCCCCCTAGACATCTGATGGGGAACAGGAATCTGTTGGGAGTGATAATGTTGTGAACCCCCATCTTCTGCTCAACCTGCAGATATGTGTAAATAAACCTTATATCACAGAAATGCCATATGTCTCCACTGACCTCCTTCTAAAGAAACTGAATCCTGGGTAAGTGAAACTCGGAAACTTCTCACCCCTCAGAAGTGGGGTGCACTCGTATATACAGGCCTGTGGCTTACGCTGGCTCAGCTTGTCTGAGCGTGGAAAGCTAAGCAGGGTCAGGCCTGGTTATTACTTGGATGGGAGACCCCTCCTCTAGTTTCCTGCATTGAGCAGGGGGTTGGACTCGATAGCCTTGTAGGCTCCGTCCAACTATGATCTATGAAATCTATGAAATCTATGAAACAACATATATGCAGACTGGACTAATGGACAGTACAGGCAGAGAGTGAATCTACTTGCATCATGTCATATTGGTAGCAGGAACACTCCTTGACAATAACTTCACAGTTACTCGATGAGTCCAAAGTTAGGTTTGTCACTACTTGCCTCTTTTCCCACTTCCTTTCCCAGCCTATGCCCAGGGTTTAATCATTAAACTTTAATAATCATCAGAGGTTAGCCAAAGTCTGGGTTTTAATTCAACAGAGTTTGTGGTTGGGATCTATTTTTCATAAACTCTGTGACAAGCTGCTTCTGTCCAAATTAAGGCCAGGATGTCAGCGTTCAGTCGTGTCGCTATTAGTATCTCATCCAGCCACTTACTATATATGGTTAGTCAAACTTCATCCATATGCACAGTGCCTGCTAAAGGGTCTCCTGTAGCTCCCCCTACAACAAATGCAAGAGTCATAACATGAAAGAGAGAATCCACCTGAGGATGAGGTCATGGGTCGGGATTGCTTGGTGGTCATTGTAGGTGCAGAGATTTTTCAACAACTTGGGCTGCAATCCTATGAACACTTAAGGAGTAAGTCCCACTGAAATCTATGGAAGTTTCTTCCAGATAAACATTCATAGGATTGCACTATTAGAAACACAAGGAAAAATGACTGTATAAACACAGCAAGTCAGCACTTGCTCTTCAGACGTTCAAGGGGTCACCGATAGCCAGTACTGCTGAAATTATCCTCAAATGCGTTTTGTATTTAAATATATTGTATATAATATAGACTGCCTTAAACAGTGTGGCCTGATTAATGGTTGAAACTAAACAAATAAGTAGCAATGTTAGAGCAGTGAGTCCCAGCCCTGGCACAAGCTCTCTCTTGCTGCCTGAGGTGGGTGAGAACATGCACCACATCATGTCCCTTCCCATCATTGTCACATTGTGTCCCTTTCCACCTCCTGTTCCCCCGTTGTGCACCTCCCTTCCCCTTACCTTTGCCACCACCGCGTCCGCTCTGTGGAGAGCTGCGCAGGTGGAAGAAGTGGCTGCGGGGCTCTCGTGAGAGCCCCGCAGCCAGTTCTTCTGGCTGTGTGGCTCTCCACAGAGCAGACCCCGCAGTGGCAAAAGGAAGGGGGTGCATGATGAGGGAAACAGAAAGGAGATGGCTGCTCCAGAGAGTCCTGCCAGCGGCTCTTGCACTGCAGCAAATGCCACGGCAGGAGACCGGCTGCCAGGGCTTTCCAGAGCTCCCACTGGAGGTGGTTGGGCAGGGGCAGAGGGAAGTGGCACAATTTGCTGCTCCTTCCACTCTGCCACCTGATACAGGTGCCTCACCCTGCTTCATGGGAGGGCAAGCCGGCCCTGGTGGTTCCTCTGATGGTCTTGGAGCCCTGGAAAATGCTCAAATGTGCCATCTTCTGGAGGAGGCCCTGTTAATTGGCTGGTGTTAAATTTAGTGCACATCTAGTGCCATAATAGATGTTATTTTATGAATCAAAACCCAACTCAGAAATGTAGTATTCATCATTCTAACAGGGCTTTCTTTGACTCCCCAAAGCAATTGTCATGTGCTGCTGTATAAGAGCTTCAACAGAGAGGCCTTCAATGCTGGCATATGAATGTGATCAAAATTTTCTGCAGAAATAATTTTTGCCCAAGTCTTTTTAATTTTTAATTCATGGATATAAAGCTGTGAGTCTACATTGTTTAGTGGGGTGGGGGAGCTTGCATGTGTCAAACATTTCTAACCACTCTTCAAAAGCTCTCCAGTTCTCCCCTTGAGGCACCTAAATGAAGTATAGCTAATTTTTCACAATAGGACACAACAATGGCTACTGGAAAGAAACCCTTACAAATTCAAGAATGCACTAAGAGTTTTAAAAGGTTTAGAGGAACCAATACATTTTAGAGATGCCACTATTTAATTATTGATTTCATCATCATCAGGCGATCACTCGTGACCGAGTAAGATTGTCTTCCGGGATAAAAGGAGGAAATTCTAAAGAAGATTGTGTAGACTCTAGCAATGGGTCCGTAAGTGACTGTGGAGGCCAATTCTAGATCCACACAGCTTCCCACAGTGAGGACACAGGTTACCAGATAGAAGATGGCCCTGTAAAGGATTCATTTGACGTGCTTTTCGCTTAGCACATTTCTCCCTTTCACCTTGCACTCGGGCTTCTTCAAAGTCCATGGAACCTTTGTGAAAGGCCAACCTCCATTTAGATCGTTCATGGGCCAGAGCTTCCCAGTTTTCGATGTTTATATTGCATTTTTTTAGATTAGCCTTATGAACATCTTTAAACCTCTTATATTGACCACCGATATTCCGCTTTCCATCCTTGAGCTGGGAGTAAAGTAATTGCTTTGGGAGACAGCAGTCAGGCATTCGAACAACATGACCGGTCCACTGAAGTTGGCGTTGAAGGATCATTTTTTCAATGCTAGTAGTCTTTGCTTCTTCCAGTACACTGACATTTGTTCGTCTATCTTCCCAAGTAATTTGCAGGATTTTCCGGAGGCAACGTTGATGAAACCTTTCAAGGAGGTGGAAGTGACGTTATGGCCATACTGAAATGGTTAAAAACGGCACTGTTGAAAATCTGGGCATTTCATTTAAGATGCTAAATGGGAAGAGACCTGAACTATTCTGAAAAATCTTCCAGCTGTTTTTCAGTGCCCTTTGTTATATGTACTTGAGGAGACACACCATTATAGTGGTCCAAGGTTCTCTTGACAATATCTAATTGAAGGGTGCTGCTACTATTTTTAGGGTTTTTTTATAAAATATTTTTTCATGTTCCCAAAGGATCAATTTCCTTTAGAGAATGAATGGAAGCCTGGTGAATGGTACAGCTTTGTTTGTTTGTTTGTTTATATATGCATTATATATATATTTAAATACATCTTGTGTTTTGTTCCATATTGAACCTTGCTCATTTCTTTGATTAATCATATCAAAGATGGCAGAGTACAGGAACACTGGCCAAATGCATATTTACACCAGCTTCTATGGTTTCTAAAGTGCAAGAGAGCCTTTAGATGAGGAGTGAAGCAGGCAGGACCACCCTGTGCTTCATTTCTCATTAGAGTACAGGCAGTCCCCAGGTAAAGAACGAGTTCCGTTCTTAAGAATGTCTACCGTAAGTCGAATTTGTATGTAAGTCAGAACAGCATAGCATTCTATATGTTAAAATCGGCATTTATGCAAATTGTGTAAATTACGCATATTGCATAGTATACTACGCTGTGTACTCTACATAAAACGAAGAAGTCTGTTCTTAAGTATGGCTTGTCTGTAAGTCGGACGTTCTTAACTCACGGACTGTCTGTACTGAAAGAGCCCTTACATGGCTGTTTCAGATGTGCCATCACAAGGGTAGTAAGCAGCTCTTTGTACAGGGGCAGGAACAGTTTGGGTCACAGTCCAGTTCCAGCATGAGGCAGCAGTTTTATCCCTGCACACAGTTTAAACCAGCCTCCCCAACCTGGTGCCCTCCAGCTGTGTTGGACTTCAACTTCCAAGAGCCCCAGACAGCATGACCAGTAGTCAGGAATGCTGGGAATTTGTAGTCCAAAACATCTGGAGGGCACCAGGTTGGGGAAAGTTGGTTTAAGCTGATCTGCTAGAGGTGTGGGTATTCCCCAAAATTCAGATTTGGTTCCAAGGTGTGTTTTTGGTTTAGTTTTTCATATTGTATGCTTTTAGTGTTATGATGTTTTCTAGATCCCATGTTACTCGATGGAGACAGAATCAGACAGTACTGATCATAGAACCACAGGAGTGGTTCTATAGTTAACATCAGTCACATTCTGCGTTCAGACCATGAAGTTTCTATTCCTTCTAAAATCAACAGGATTTGCCCCACCAGTAAGAAACTTAGTATGGAAAATCACTTGGATGAGAGGTACAATTTGTTCTGATTTCAGAGAAATCAGTTGAATCATATGGACATTTTTTGTGTACAAATGCAAATATATGAATGCAAAAGGGTTCCACCCTTAAAAGCACCTTACAAATATTTTTTTTTAAAACGAGTGATTATTCTGGGGATAGGGAAGGTGCTTCCAGACAGGGGTTTCCTAGTCAGTCAGTCAGGTGATCACTCGTGACCTAGTAAGATTGTCTTTCAGGATAATTTTTTTTTTTTTTTTACAAAAAGGAGATTTTAAAAGGAGGAAAATTCTAAAGAAAATTGTGTAGACTCTAGCGATGGGTCCGTAAGTGACTGTGGAGGCCAATTCTAGATCCACACAGCTTCCCACAGTGAGGACACAGGTTACCAGATGGAAGATGGTCCTTTAAAGGATTCATTTGATGTGCTTTTCGCTTAGCATGTTTCTCCCTTTCACCTTGCACTCGGGCTTCTTCAAAGTCCATAGAACCTTTGTGAAAGGCCAACCTCCAGTTAGATCGTTCATGGCCCAGAGCTTCCCAGTTTTTGATGTTTATATTGCATTTTTTTAGATTAGCCTTATGAACATCTTTAAACCTCTTATGTTGACCACCGATATTCCGCTTTCCATCCTTGAGTTGGGAATAAAGTAACTGCTTTGGGAGACGGCAGTCAGGCATTCGAACAACATGACCGGTCCACTGAAGTTGGCGTTGAAGGATCATTTTTTCAATGCTAGTAGTCTTTGCTTCTTCCAGTACACTGACATTTGTTCGCCTATCTTCCCAAGTAATTCGCAGGATTTTCTGGAGGCAACGTTGATGAAATCTTTCAAGGAGGTGGAAGTGACCTTTATAGATAGTCCATGTTCCGCAGGCATACAATAAAGTTGGTAATACAATGGCTTCATAAACCAGTGTTTTGGTCTTCTTACAAATATCCCGATCCTCGAACACTCTATGTTTCATTCGAGAAAACGCGGCACTTGCGGAGCTCAGACAATGCTGGATTTCACTGTCAATGTTAGCTGTAACAGAAAGATAGCTGCCAAGATAGAGAAAATGTTAGCTAGGAAAATGTTTCCTAGTGCTAACAATTAGAAGGCACTGTGCAGCTGCTCTGCCTTATTCTCCTTAACAGATTTTCTGCATTAAGGAAAAAAGATGGAAGAAACATTAAGAACACACAGGAGGGCCATGTGAGTAGAAGATGAAGACACCTGGACCTCCAGTCCAGTAAAGTTCCATGAATAAGGCAGGGTGCTGACTCTATAAAAGTGTCATATGGAAGCACCCTGTATGTATTGGCAATAGGGACATGCGTGCTGGGATGGGTGTATATTCCAGGACAGTGTCGAGAGATGTGCAGTTTGTGAACAGCTATGAAGTATGCAAGAGAGCACAATTTTCTGTTTTTCTGAAATCCCTGCTCCCCCGGGACTACGCAATGAGATCCCTGCTCCCCCGGGACTACACAATGAAATCCCAGCTCCCCCGGGACTACCAGCTCCCCCAGGACTACACAATGAAATCCCAGCTCCTCCAGGACTACACAACAATGAAATCTTAGCTCCCCTGGGACTACACAACAATGAAATCTCAGCTCCCCCCCCCCCCGGCACTACACAATGAAATCCCTGCTACCCCCTGGGACTACACAATGAAATCCCAGCTCCCCCGGGACTCCACAACAATGAAATCCCAGCTCCCCCTGGGACTCCACAACAATGAAATCCCTGCTCTCCCATGTAGGCCTCTGCAGCAATTCATATGTACATTCTAAATGACATTGGGGCAATTTGCATAACCATTCCTATGTTGTTTTGCCCATTAGCTATCTGAGAGTGGGTCATACATGTGCAATGATGGGATTTTTTTTGGTTCTAACCCCGCCAGTATTCTTCCTTGGGTAATGATGAGTATGTGTGCCAAGTTTGGTGGATCAGCTGGGCCGCAGTGTCTTCTGGGGCTGAGCTGCCTCACGTGCGCCCAGTCCAGCCTTCTTTTGCCACCTATAACTGTACAATAGGCCCCTGCAGCAGTTCATATGAACATTCTAAATGACGTAGGGACGATTTGCATAACCGCTCCTGATAGGCCCCTGCGGCAGTTCACATGAACATTCTAAATGACATAGGGGCGATTTGCATAACCGCTCCTAGGTCATTTTGCCCATTAGCTATCTGAGAGTGAGCCATAGAGGCGCAGTGATGGTTTTTTTTGGTTCTAACCCCGCCAGTATTCTTCCTTGGGTGATGAAGAGTATGCGTGTGTGCCAAGTTTGGTGGGGATCCATCAAATCGTGTAGGAGCCTATGCGGAACACACAAACAGACAAACGGACAAACTTTCACATTTATATAGTAGATAGAATGTGCTTGTGCCGTTAAATTAACCTGTAGTTTGAGAGACAGAGAGATTTGTGTTTCCCTATGAAACATTTTCTCAGAGGAACTACTAGCCCCAGAGATTTTTGAGCACAAGCAGGAGGGAGAGGTAGTTGGGAGGAGGCACAAAAGCATCATAATTATCAGGAACAGTGGAGCCAATGACGCTGGTAGGATTTACAGGCCCAACATGTATGAAAATGAATGTCTGATTCACAATTATCCAACAGATCTTTTTTCTGAGAATTTCCCTTGTGAAATGTTGCATCTGAAAAAAATATATCTTCAAGTCTACATTTGGAAAAGAGCATGAACCAGCCGCACATCTTATCAAATGAGATTTACAAAAAAAAAAATGGCAGCTAATTTTCAGTGAAGTGTGCATAGCCCAATGGATTTATTTTTTTTTGCACACCTCCCGTGACTGTGGCAGAAGCTACAGTATTTTTCCATGTATAAGACTATACTTTTTCCTAAAATCGCTAGACTAAAAATTGAGGGTCGTCTTATATATGGAAGTAAGCCAAGGAGAGAACCGTGCGGTTGCAAAACTGCCCAGTGGGGGGCGTCTTATACATGGGGGCGTCTTATAGACGGAATAATACGGTATACATATAAATTAGCACATGCAAATTCTATACAAATCCATGGCTGCTTCTGTCCTCTTTTGGGGTGAGTCATAAGTGGCCACCCTACCAGACATTATAGAAAAGTCCCAATGTGTGGCATGGTGTAACTTCAGAAATATAGAAAATAAAAATTTCAAATTAAAATGGAAATGTTTATGTGAAGAAAAGAGCCTTTGGGGGTTCCTACATGCGCACACACACACGCACACGCCTCCTCATGTGTAAACCCAGTAAGGCCAGTTGGGGGGCTGGGAGGAGGCGAAATGTGCATAAAGTATCGGATGGGACATGGCGCCTGAAAGTCTACGGCTTTTCAGATGCAAATGTCATGAGTCTCCCTCCCCTGCCTGGCCAGGTGAAGTGCATCATGATTGGCTAGAAGCAGCAAAGCTACAGAAAGGAGGGGGGGGGGAAGGTATATTCCCAAAGTGTAGCCTTTGTGTCTTTGTCTTTGTTTGTCGCGTGGTTGCTGGCTGTGGAGCAATGGCAGCAAGCCAAGCAGAGGCCCAAGCCTTCAGGTGGCCTCAGGATACGACCCCAGGTAGCTCCTGGTGAAATTAGCTGAATGAGGGCTTTGGAAAGGCAAGCCTTGTGGAGGGCTACCCATCTCGGACCTTCGGGTAGGTGAAGTAGTCCCCCCGGGCGGCAAGGCTGTGCTGGGTCCAACCCTGGAAGAGAACTGACCCCCAGGTAACAGAGTGTGTGCCTGGGAGATATAAAGAATCAGGTTTTGTTATTTTTGCAGCTCTATTACTTTGTACCAAAGTGTGTCTCTCTAATTTCGTGTGCTTCTCTCATTTCCCTATTCTTGTTGTAAAATGCTACCAGAATAAACCTTCTTTGGTTTTTTACCCCACATGGTGTTTGTGGATTGCTCTGTGGTTCCAGCAACTAAATCCAGGTTACAGTCAGAAAGGCAAGTCCCTGAACAGAGATTCAAGTAGGATTGCAGACAGCTGAGGCTGGCAATCTGGTACCTTGAGATCTCTGGGGGTCTTGGGTCCTTTGAGGTAGGAAAGGGTGGGTTGTGGCGGGTCAGCCAGCCCCCCCTTCCTCCACAGTTTATTTCATGACTCATGAGACTGTATGTATGGGAGGGTACTGTGGTGTGCATATGAGAAGAGTGTCCCAGTTTGTACTGGGCCTGAAAAAAGATGCTTGGCCTTGCCTTTCTGATACCTCCTGGCTTTGCTCCTCCTGGCAATTAGAGACATGCTGCCTTTGCTCATGCTAGCTAGCCTTTTGCTTTTTGTACTACTTGCTGTAGTGAGGCTGATTAGATTATTACTAGCGCAATGAGGTTATGCTTCAAGACCTTATTTAAAAGTCAGCTCTCCAAATAAATGGCCTTCACTTGCCAGAAGGTTTGTTGGGAATTGAATTTGCCCTTCCTTGAGCCTAGAATCCTAGAAGGATTTCTTTGAGACTTTGTAAGAATGACAGAATAGTCCCCCATCTATAATCTGAATAGCTATTGGACAACCCTTTGACTGTTTCTCTAGCCTTGAGGCCAGAAAGCCTTTGTAGTTCATTTAGTGCTTTCTACACTTATTACCTGAGAGTCTGGGGTGTAACATAAGCCTTGAAGAATTGTGCAAGAGTCCTCATTCCAAGTATCTTGTGTTCACTTGCTTGCACAGTTTCTTCAACATTCACCAGTAGGACAGTAATTTCCATGCTTGACTTTTCACCCATGATGTTCTTCCAACCTCCTTATTGATTGTAATGCTTGACCAAAAATGGCTCCTATAATTTTTGAGCAACTGAAAATTGCTCAATATTTCCACAAGTAACCCCAAACCCATTATTTAAGGTTGAAACAGAGCTCTGAGATAGCCCCCACAAATAACTGGTACAAAAATAAGCGTGTGTGTGTTTTACAAAGTAGATTTTGCATTTTTATTTGAGGGCTCAAGCTCACAAATTATTGAACCATCTAGACCGAAAATTGATGTTGCAGGTTCTTCATTTTAACCATGCAAGCAACGCAACTGTGGGTGTGTAGCTGCGTTAGTGACTATGTTTGAAACTTGAAGCCTACTGGAAAGGGTCATCTCTCTCTTCTGAAAAATATCTAGTAGATGGAGGTTCAGAGCCTGCAAGTAGGGGATCAAATCTTCTAAAAAATGTAAATTACAACATGGCTGTGCAAATTCATCATAATTATTTCCCAACAAATATATTGGTGGTTTCTTCAGAAGCCTTTGTGGGGAGTTCCAAGTTCTCAAGTAAGTGGACCATATATGGACATACGGCTGTATGCTTTTAAAAGGAAGGAAGATGTTCAGAGTGTTCCACTGCTGGTCCAGAGGAGGTTTCTTGCAACTTTGGTAATATTAGTTCTTTGACAAAGTCAGGGAACATGTGATTCTTCCTTGTCTTTGAATCAGAGCTCAAATTACAGTGGCCAGATGAGACCTGGCCCTAGTGGTCTGTTAGGAGGCAGACCACTAGGGCTGGAGCTGAATCTTTCATTTGGAGTCCCAAATCTCTGGGAGGCCATTTGCCCCACCACCCTGCTGTCCATGAGAGCCAGTGTGGCGTAGTGGTGAGAGTGTTGGACTGGGACTCGAGAGATCCGGGTTCTAATCCCCGCTCGGCCATGAAACTCACTGGGTGACTTTGGGCCAATCATTGACTCTCAGCCTAACCTACCTCACAGGGTTGTTGTGAGGATAAAATGGAGAGGAGGAGGAGGATTATGTAAGCCGCCTTGGGTTCCTTGCAGGAAAAAAGGCAGGGAATAAATATAATAAATAATAAATAAATAATAATGGGCACTTGCTGAAATAAAGGTAAAGGTGCATCTGATACCCCTGTGTTAGCTGGCTTTTTGCCCACATGTGCTTCACCTCCTGCTGCCCCCACCCTTGAATCTTTCTGCCTGAGTTCCCCCCTGAAATCCAATGCCCTCCTCTCCCCTGTCCATACATCCCTTTTTACAAATAGGGGTGTCCTTAGGAGGCAGGGTCGGTTAAACACACACACACACAGAGATGTTAGAGCATATATAAATTAGCATATGCAAATTTGTGCATTCCCCCGCCCCATGGGCCTGAGCCCCAGATCTTTTTGGGACCTAGCACCACCGCTGTCTGGCCCCCTTACCTTTTGTGATAGCCACTTTAGCTACTGGTTTTAGAAGGCTACAAGGGAGCCATATCTTGGCTAAAATTCAGGAGAGTCAGGGGATAGCCCCCTATCTTAATATTATCACCTGCTTTGGATGCTCCACTGATGATCACAGCTTCAGCATGATGGCAGGTAGGAGTAAGCCCTATTCAGATAATCCAAAGAGGCATTTTGCTTTCAGTACAAAGAAAATGGCTTAACTATGTAAAGTGGAGAAAGATGACCTGTTTGGAATTCAAACTGCCAGAGATTGGCCCAGCATGTGCATATTATGCATCTTGAGCATATGCATTGCATGCAGACTGTCACCACATTCAATCACTAGCCTTTCCAGTTAAAAGGATCTTGGTAGCAGGTGATATAAAAGGCCCTCAAGAACCCTTAGGTAAAGACAGGAGGAGATAAGCATCCAAAAGCAATGCAAAAAAAAGGCGGGGGGGGAGAGAACAGGTTCTCAGGATGCAAATACTTTATTATTTGTTTACAAGTAGCCGCTAACAAACAGTGAAAGACATTCTAGTTGTTGAAGAATTCTGCAGACATCTTTTCACAACCCCCTGAGGAAGGCCTTAAAAAAAAAAACCATAGGCGGAAACAGGTCGGGCTACTCCACTTGTAAACAAATAATAAAGAATTTGCATCCCGAGAACCTGTTCTCTCTCCCGCTTTTTTTTTTTGCCTCAAGAACCCCTGCCAATCAGAACAGACAATACTGGGATAGATGGGCAAATGCCTGATATGGTATAAGGCAGCTTCCCAGGCCCCCAATATTCCACCATACTCTAGTGTGCCCAAGAAACAGAACTTCAGATAAGGGCAATTTTGATTCCAGCATCACCAGAGGCAGGAAACAGTTTTCTCTCCCCGCACCACACCCAGTGGTATTCTCTAGTACACTCCTTTACTTTTCCCATATTAATGAATGGTTGCCCTGTAATCTAACTGGAAAAAATATGGTAGTGCACTGGAAGGTGTCAAAATCTGACCTTCACTTCTGACATTGTGCTGCCTGGTCTTCACTGAGGGGGATCCCACAGAGGGGTATACAAAAGCAACATAGCATTGCCAGTCTCCTCTGGGATACTTGCAATATATGAATTTCTACACACACACACACACACACACACACACCACCCATCATAATGGAGAACATTTGGCTAGCTATAAAACAAAACTGAGCTACTCACAAATCCTTGGTACCTTGAAAATACAATCCTGTTTACTTGGGAGTACGCCTCATTGAATTCAATGGGGCTTACTTCTGAGTAAACATGCATGGGATTCTGCTCCAAATATCTTTTGTTGCTGTGTATGTGTGTGTGTGAGAGAGATACGGTGTGCGTGACTCAGCTAAGGTTAAACTTTAGTGAT